>JANHMN010000004.1:107525776-107559761 GCA_030674055.1 Rhabdomys pumilio | reverse complement strand
ATTGGTGTAATAAAGGTAAGGCTGTGATGGGGTAACTGCTTTCTAATTGGATTTGATGAGAGCTGCTGGACAGGAGGGAATTTCATGTGTGATATTCTAACACTGGGAATATCATATGGTATTTGAATAAAAAGTGCTATTGTTATTCTCTTCAACACTCATGTCAAATTGCCTTTTTAGCAGTTATGTTTATACCCATGGACTTGTACAGCTCTCAACCTTAGCTACAGAAGATTCCTTTTCAATATACATAAGTCAATACTGAGATGCAGGATAAATCAAAGTGCTAAAGATAAGTGACTATAAGTAGTCAACTTAAAATGGGATGTATATATCAAACACCTCCACACAAGGCTTGGGTAACATAGAGGAAGTGGTTCCAGAAACAATGAAAGAGTTAGAGGATGTGGAGGAGTGATGTGAATTGCTGTCTTCATGATGTGACACACTATTGATCACTCACATAATATCTGTACAAAATCAATACAGTTATGTGTATAAGGAAGTTGATGTTGTTTTCTTGAGGAATAGTCAGGTTTCCTTGGGATTATGACCACTGGTATGTTTCCTATGCTCTAGTAGATGGCGCTACACCTACAAAAACTATGTGCAATGCACAGATACAGAGAGATTATACATCAATACATACATACATACATACACACATACATACATACATATATACTACAAACATAAGCATGTAGTTGGGAAGATGACATATTGTTACTGTGTGGGCCTATCAAGAGTTAGGGGAGGAAAAATATAAAGATTAGATATGACCACAGAATCATGTATCCATGTATAAAATTCTCAAATAAAAAGAAAGAAAGAATATTCTCAACATTGAGGTATGTAGAGGGTACTGTTTGGCTAAAGTAACTTTACAAATTTGTATCTGATAGTTGAAAGTGTGTAAGGCAAGACAGAGAGGTGGGTGATAAATGACCACTAAGTCAACTAAAGATGAGCTCACAATAAGGTTTGTTGCATTCTACTTCTTCACGATCATGGAAGAATTATTAATTTTATCAATTCAACAAGGTGTAGATTCTTTTATGTATATATTTATGTGCGTATATATTTATGTGCATATATATTTATGTGTAACAGTACATGCAATATGTAGTTGGGAAGATGACTTATTGTCATTGTAGGGGCATATCAAAAGTTAGGGGAGGAAAATAAAGATTGGATATGACCATAGAATCGTCTATATGTGTATGAAATTCTCAAATAAGAAAGAAGGGACATTCTCTACTTTGGGGCTGAGAATTGTAGAGGTACACATATTGTCCTAGGATAACGCTGTTGGTCTTCACTTTCTATCTTATTTGAGGTAGGGTCCCTCTTGTTTTAGTACTGTGTACACTAGGCAGGCTGCTCTACAAGATTCTGGTGACCTCTCCCATCTCTGGTTCTCATCTTGCCATAAAAGGGTTAAATTCACAGAAGCATGCTTCTATGTCTAGCTTTTACATGCATACTGAAAATTTGAACTCAGGTTTTCAGGCTTGTGTAGAAAGTGTGATTTTCTGCTCAGCTATTTCCTGGTTAAAGTGTGTATTGTTTTTAGGAGCTTTTTTCACAAGACTATAGTTCATATTAAATATGTGGAAAATTTTCCTTAAGTTACTTGATACTGAAATATTGTTTATAGCACTTAGAAAACCATCAAAATAGTTATGTTTCAGTATTTTGGAATTTTTAATGTCTACATTTTATCACATGTTCATTGAATATTATAAATTAAAATACTATTTTCAGTTTTTTTAAAAGATAGCTGTCTTCACTAAGTTATCAAGTATTTTTAAAATTTGGGGCATTTTTATTTGTGTATTTTATATTTAAAACACCCTTATTATCCCCAACGTATATTAACTGAAAGATACAATGTCCATTTAACAAAAAATATTTCAAGGGGAAAAGTAAAACATCTGATTTGTCTGTTTTGAGTGTGTTTCCATTCCCAAATACTTTAAGTGTTTATACTTAAAGTGTTAATACATGGAAAGCTCAGAATTGAAGAAATTGAGTTTCTGTCACGTTTTGTCACTCTTATTTCCAAACACCACTAACTTTATCTCTGAAAGCAGATGATGAAATGTAGACCTATTTTGTACTTACGAATGCTTGCCCATATCAGAACTTCTACAATTCTATATGAGTGCAGTCACATAATAAAGTTGAACAATGTTCTTCCTAAAATACATTTCACAGAGGTATTATCAGTCTGGAAATCAGATGTTTGTTGAGAGAATAATTCTGATATTTAGAAAAGTCAGACAGAAGAGTAGGTTCAGACACAAGGGAGGGATGGCAAATACAACCCTATAAAGAAAGCTCTTCTTTAAACTTCCAGCATCCACCAGCCAGCCCCTTTGCATCATGGGATCCTCTGATGCTTTGAACTGACTCATCATCCAATCGTTTTCTTGACATCCTCCATACTTTCCTAATTTCCATTCCCATAGCCCGTTCCACATATCCCATCAAAGAAACCATCCTTTGAAAACAACTTTTATTTCATTTTTCTTCCCGAAACTATTAAACAACTCCACGTATGCCAAGCAAAACACTTTAAACATTTGCAATGAGCTTTAGCACTCTTGCATTTGAGATAGACTTAGCTTTTTGACTCAGTCTTCATTCTGAGACATACTTGTCTAGAGTAGCAAACTGTTGGAGCTTTGAAAAGTGCTTTGTCATTAACTAGGAAAGGAAAGCTACAACTCCAGTATACCAGATTGGTGCTCCAAGGAAGTCCCTATACCAGAAGGAAAAAGAAACAGCAGTATCATAGCTAGAAATTTTAGAAAGGTTGTGCTAACATTGAAACTCAAAATTTTCTATAAAAAAATACACCTCAGTGTCACAGAAACAAGGTTTGAAGTAGAACAAATAGAGAATTATTGATGACTTGCTATTTAAATGCTGTGCTTTATTAGAGAGAAAAATTCTGAGATGCTTTTTACACAGTGTCAAGAACTTGAAATTTCCATAGCAGGACTGCAGCATCAGTTGGCCTCCTGGCTTCTTCCCAGCCCCTTGGGTGTACACACAGCAGTTCAGGTTAAAGTCCTTTATTATGCATACAGAACTACCCAAGAGCTGCCAATATGCATAACCTGTTCTTTCTTTGGGTTTCTTCTTTCAGCTTATCCTTTCCTTGAATAAATGTCATGAATATGCCCAATCATAGTAAAGGCCTCACTTGCCATTCTTGCAGGCATTGAATTGAGCATCTTCACAATAGACCATTAACAATGCAGAGCAGCCTTTTCAGTTGCCTCCAGTATGCAGTTTATTCCTTTGAAGTGTCCCAGTATGCAGTTTTTATTAGTGGCACATTTTAAAGTTCCAGCACAGTCTTTAATAGACTATATCACAAGCCAGATTTAGTGACCTATAATTTGTCCTGAAAATGAGAAAAGGTGGCATGTGGAGAGGCTGACTCAGGTAGAGATGTGGTTATTTGCTTAAATAGAGGTTGTGAGAGTATAGGATGGCCCACTCAAATATTTTAAGGATTCTATCTAAGGTGAAAAAATATCTTCTCTACCAGGAAACTAGTTACTTGAAATCCTGTAAGACTTAGTCACAAAAGGCAGAGCCACAGGCTTCACCCAGGACTGACTGCATCAGAGTCATCTTTCTCACGGTCTATGAAGGAACTGTGGCCAGTGCATGATGTACATGGCTCTGGAAGGCCTTGCCCTTCTCCCTGATTCTCTCTACCTTCCTAAAAACTGTTAGATTACATTCCTAAAGCTAGCCACTAAGGTGTGTCTATTCCCATAGTTGACCACTTCCTCCTCTTGGGGCTGACTAACAAGTTTCAGCTATCAAGATATTAAAGTCCAGCAATCACAAGCCCCCTTTGGCCTAATTAGAATGCCTAATTAAAATTGAACAGATCATCTTAACACAGAATTTCTCATTTCACCTTCATAAAGCTGCCATTAGCCTATGGACCATGTCTGTCTCATCTATCCAGAGGCAGTCTTTCATCTTCCAGAACAAACTCCTTACTCTTTTTCTTTGTTCCCTTCTCCTCCCTCAGCCTTTCTCCTGTTTTTCTCTCTAATCCCCTGATCTATGTTCTCATGGGGCAAATATATCTCCTTTGTGCTAAAAGCTTCCTCTTGGGTGTTCTGACAGGATCGTTTTCCTTTCATATGTTACCTGACTTGGATTTAGTCTTCAGGACTCCCCTACCCCTTAATCCAATGCTAGCACATCTGTACCACTTTATGTCCTATCTTCTCACTCAACAGTGGCTAACTGATAAGTCTCCCATCCCTGCTGTCTTAAATATTCTCTGCCCTGTCCTGTGGGATTAGAGAGACTATACTCCACCATGACCTTCCTTGGTTTCAGTGGAGTCTCTTGGACAGTCCATAGGCACATTTAATTCAGCTCATCTTGACAGGTACTCTTTTTTAATTTTTTGAGTTTTGAGTTTTGGTGACCACATTGCTGAAATTTAGTGTCAACTCTTAGTCCTTCGAAAATTCTGTCTGACTGGGCCTGGATTTCTCCTCAGACTATTGTCTTCTTGGTTATGGAGTTTGAGTAATTACTCCTCCCTCCCAGAGGTTGCTGTTTGAGACCAGGGAAAATCTTCAGCTCTGGACACTGGCCCAAGGAAACCATTAGCAAAAGAAATCAGTTCTGTCCATCCTGACTGAAATCTCCCACATACACTTAAAATTAATGATACATCCAATACACTCTAACATTCAAAAATAGCCTGCATATTCTCTAAAAATCCAAGCAAAATGACAACATTTACAATTCTATCGGCATAAGGAGCGAAATGAGATATCTACCTCAAACTTCAGACCTTCCATGTTTCCACCTGTCACAACATTCCCCATCTGAGATCTCCTAAGCCTCTAGATACCCCCTCCCATTTCACAGCCCTGCCAGTCCTGCTTGCTTCAGTGTCTGCTTCTAGTCACAGCTCCAAATGTTTCCTTACACGTTCTGTTCTATCTCTGCGTTCTGTACCTGCCTCCCACTGCTGCTCCTTCGCTCACAGTCACAACAAGATGTTGCCAAGTATGCTGCTTGTGCTGCAGCCAGCCCTGTCTACTCCACGCAGCCTAAACTGCTGTGCAGCCAGCCTGAGCCTACAGTTTCAGCCCACAGCTCTGACAACCATGCTGCAGGCCAGGCTTCTCAGGACCAAGCTGCTGCAGCCGCTACTGTACTCCACACTGTCTATGGATGTCGAAGTTCCCCCATCCCCATTTCTTTCAGCCAGCTTGATCTCAGATAATGCTCTTATAGTCCATCTTCCTTCTCCCAGGTCATCTGATGCCCAGTTACACGCACTCTCATGTTAGCCTTGTCCATCTTTCATGGCCCAGTCCAGCCAACTTTAGAGTCAATGCCCTCAAACCGGCCTCCCCAATACTCCTTGCCTAAGAGTAAACCAGCTTTCATCTGTGCCTCCAGGAACTGCAGCTTCCTTAGGCCCATGGGCTATAGAGACCCTTGTCCTCTTAGCTATTCCTGAGTCTGGGCTACTGCAACTGGCTGCCCTGTCAACCCCTCTTTCATCCACCACCTGGGCAGACATGGGATGAAAGGAGAGGCCTTTATGGAGTGATGGCAAAGGGGTAGATCAGAGAACAGCAGAGAGAAGAAATGTAACTAGAACAAGTTCCTAGAGCCCTAAAACAAAGTTTCGTGCTACCTCTGCTATTACAGGCACCTCCCACTCCTGCCTCTTTTCATGAAGCCAAGTTCTGCATTTTTCATCAACTTATGTCCCTTCTTATATGACACCTCCCTCCACCAAAGCCTTTGCATTTTCCCAACTTATTAAACCTTGTCTCTCCTGATAGAGCCCTCAGCTTAAACCCAATATACAAAAACTGTAATGTTCTATAATGAAGAAATTTACTACATTTATGGTTCATGGTTTATTTTCATGTTAAAAGATCTCTAGTTGAATCTTCAACTCAAACATTGTGGCTCAAACTTAACAGGGATAAAGCTGTGAGTCCTAATCTTATAAAAGCTGCATTAACTTATTATAACTGTTAAATGTAATTTAAAATAGAAGTTATCTCATTATTAGACAGTTCTTTAATGTGTTCACAACTATACCTATAGTCATGATTAATTACAGAAATAGATTTATTTATCCTCCTGTATATAGTTTTTCAAAGTTTACCTAAAATCAGGTATACTTAATAAATATATTGTCCTCAAATTTCTCAAGAACTGCTGAATATGGCACTGAAAATGTTCAATAAAATACTTTCCACAATAGACAAATACCCCTCCAAACAAAAAACTTTAAGGTCTCCAAATAAGAGAGAGGGAACACTATAGTGACAACTACAGATGGACTGTGGTAAGACTAAACACTGGGCAAAACTGCCTCTTGCCTCACCTGTCACCAGGACTCTGCACAAGCTATAGAAATATTTGGATTGAGTGCTATACTCCATCTCGTCAAAGTAACATGCCCATTTTCCCAAGTTCTTTCTCTACAGGAAACATTCCTCAGACCTGAGACTGACACCAAAGGCTCATCTATCTGACAACTGCAGACCTACTGCTTCTGCAATGAACCACATAAACCTCAAATGTCTAAGTAAGACTGTGTCATTTTAATGAATACAAAACCCATTTAAATTATACTTCCCACCCAAATTTGTCCTTCACAGATCTCTAATGATATTGATCACTAACTCTTACTTTAACAACAATGAACACTCAGCTGCCTGGTAAGTCTATTTCATATATACAGTTTACCTTGATGACAGGCTTCACACTAACAATGATTTGCATTTCTAAAGGTTATGACAAACAGACATGTAAGTTATGTAGGTCAAAAAAATGAGTGATACAAGTTATGCAGGTCTACGACATATAGTTCTGAGGTTATGGCAGTACAAGAGAATGCATTAAGTTTTCAAGATAGAAAAGCTCAAGGAAGTTATTTGTGGGTTAAAGAAAAAAATTAAGATATATAAAAAGTTGTTTCTAATTTCTTTCTTTCTCAATACGCTACTGTTTGTACATCACTCTACCCTCTCCATTACTCATAGTCAAAGTACACAACCAGTCTCCAGACCCCTCCAGACTTCTCTCTTAATTTGCCACTTTGAAGGTTTTTATTCACTCACCCCTTTATGTCCTCCCCACTTACTAGGAAAGGACATCCTTTCCAAAGTTGCTATAAATTTCACCTTTTTTCTCTGACAACAGCTCCCAGAATATTCCTGCATCCCTCTTCTCAGCCTCCATTTGTATAATCCTTCTCTCCAAAACCCATCATACACTCTACCCACTTCTTAATCAAGCCATTCTGTGGGAGGCAACCTCTCCTCTCAATGCACATCATAAACTCCTCTCTATCACACTCCAACATAGACTTTGTCTTTTTTTTCTCCAAAACCCAACACTCCTTACCCTTAACTGTCCTCTGCCTTCGCCGAAACCTATCATTTCTGCATCTCATTTCCTCACCCCACAATATTCCTATACTAACAGTAAGAAACCTAACAGAACTGTCTACACAGTCCAGGACTATGTTCCATTAATGCTGCTGTTATCACTGTAAACCTGTTAGCTCTCTAACCCTTAGGCTGTCCTCTCCAGTATTCCTGAGCGCACCACGCACTTTCCTACATCTTAAAAGCACATTCTTCTCAATATTCCTGGATGTCCACTCCTGTCCATGGCCTTTTTACCTTCACATAGATGGATTCTGATACTGAACAATCCAGATGACTGACTGAAACTGCTCTTCCCCAGAGATTCACAGACAGCTCCCACCTTTATGGCTAGACACTCACCTTCCCTCCTTTTCCTCCTGCCTGCCTCGCTACATTGATAACCTTCTCCTTTGTAGTTCTTCCATTTACCATCTCACTACTCAGTCTCCTCAGCTGAAGAAGTTACCAGCTCTTTCCTTCCAAAGCTCAACTCTACACTCTCAAAGTCATCCATCTTAAATTCCTTCTCACACCAATCCCCAAACTCTTCACTTTAGACCACCTTGCCCATCCCTGCCTCTTATCTCTGCCCTCAAAAAAATCTGAACTGCTTTTCATTGTTAGGAGGAAGCTGCTAGAGAGAATGCCATCACTTCCCCAACACTCAGCAACACAATAACAAAAAGGGGGGAATGAAGGAACTCTGGCCAGCTCAATGATGGTGGGCTTGACTCCAGCTTGCCCTTCTCCTCAATTCCCTCTGCATTGCTAAAATCTGTTAGATTACATGCCAAAAGCTGTGTGGTGTATTCCGTTTTTGGCTGCCCCTTTTTCTTTCTTCCTGTCCCTTTCTCCCTCATCCTGTTACTCCTGTGATTGTCTCTAATTCCCTGCCTTCTTTATGGTAAATAAATCTTATTTGTGCTGAGAACTTACTTGGTCTTGGGGGTTCTAATCTGATACTTTTCCTTTCCATCCCCAAGTGTTTACACACACACATTAAACTTTGAGAAGTGCAAGCTCTACTAAACCAGCAATGTGTTTTTTTCTTGCACATGAAAATTACAAGCTCTGTCTGCCCAGGCTCACTCTAAACAAGCTAAATTAAAACTGGAGTTGAGGTTCAGAGTGTTTTTCATTTCATTTTTTACCATGACATGTGATTTCAATACATGGTCAATGACTGAAAACCATTTCCTGGGTTAGAAAGAACTCCCCCAGCTGTCACTATTTACAAAAGTGATTGAGATTAAATGTCTGAATTTGTCACAAGGGAACAAAATGATTTCATATTCCTGTTCACATGCAGTATGCAAAATATACTTACATATTTTCTCCAATGAATAAAAGTAAAGATTGTCAGGATTGTAGGTCAACTATTAGTGTCTTTAAGAACTGCCCTTGTGCACTTGGTTATACAGAAATACATAAGACTAAGTTGGCCGTAACTGTTTTCAGCTTCTGTCATATTCAACTACATCAACAGCCTTGGACATGTTTGAACTGAACTGTGAACTAGATATCCAGGTTCAAAATGCTGAATAAAATACTGCACTAAAACTGTACTGCATTGAAAGGATATAGCTTTGTTGCTAAATGTCGGATGCAACACCACAAGTAAGTTGCTTTTAAAAGTCTTCCCTGCAGAGTCAGTACTACCTAGCAATTGCATTAATGGGCACTTTCAAAAGGCATCTGGTCCTCTCAAGATGTCGGTTTTCTTTAAATTTCTCTTAATCAAAATCTGCCTCTAATGCTCTTCATCTAGTTTCTTAAGTGAAAGTATGCCGTGAGTGAAAGGCAATTGAGAGGCCCTGAGGGACCTGAGCATCTTTGCTGTAAGGTCTGGACAGAAGCAGAGCCCAGGGATGAGCCTTTGAAGTGAGGCCACCTGGGAGTTTCTATTGAGCCTATTATGGGAGTAAGGCTATGTTTCTCCCTGAGCTGGCCACAGTGTGGCATAACACTTCGGAGCTGATGGCTACTTTCAAGTTAAAATTTGGATTAAATAGTTGAATTGTGAGTGTCAAATAGTTCATGAGGTAGCTTCCAGAAGGCATGCATAATTTGAAATCTCAGATTGTCTGCTCTGTTCCCTTTATTGGGTCTCATGTCATCTTTACTATTTCAAAGGTCAGACTTTCAAATCAGCTTTCACACCAGAATTTAATGAAGTCACTAACATGACAGTGAATAGTTGATAGATCTACACCAATCAAGAAACTAAAAAGGCAAAATTAGCTTCCTATCTACATCTACTGACCTTGTAATGAAAAAGGGAAGTAGGTGGAGAGACTAAACTTTCTCATTTTTGTTGGCTATAATCCGAATGCTGATTTATTTATAGATTTAATGCTGTTTCATTTATAGACTTAAGATAAAAATTGAGAGGTAGTTACATTTTCTGATTCTAGATATTTACCAAAATATATGTATTCAAATTGTTTCTAATGGCATGTTTTAATCCTGAAGGATTCTCTGCTCTTTCTGGGGTCTCTTTAGCATGCAGGAGAATTAAAGGAGGGACTAGAAAGCTTACTTAATATAAAGAGGTTGCAGTGCTACAGTTTAGTTGTTGAGAATACTTTGCTTTGTATTCACAGAGATTAGTGTATAGTTAAGAATAAAGACTACTATCTTACATGTGTAATGATAGCATTTTCCTTTAAATTGGACTATTATGTTGAACATATTTTTAAATGTGGTATCCACTAAGAAAATACCCACCTTTTAGGTTTTCATTTACATTTTAATCCTCAAAAAATGACTCTCCTCTTGTGACTATGATTTCAACTGGCTTTCCTCATGTATAAAGCTGAGGGATGGCTGCTGGGGGGAAGTTTTCACTGCCTCTACTGCATCCTGACAGCATTGGGAAATGCCAGCAGGACTGTGAGTCAGTGTTCATAGGCTACTAGGAATATCTCAAACTCCAGTTAAACGAGTAGTCTCTCGCAAAGAATATTTTTAATGTTTTTTCATTAGGAATGTGGAGAAAGGTGTCTACTTATTTTGGGTTGCCACACATGGAGCCTTCTATCCAACGTAAGAAATACTTATCATCTTAGATAAAAACATGGAAGAAAATAATGTTAGACACAGGAAATAAGCATAACTCTTTCAGTCATCTGAAGAGCAGTTACATTATAAAATGAAATGATAATGGCTAACAGAAATTGCACTTCGGGATTTGTAAACTGTGCAATTACCTATTATTTTTCACACCTAGAAACTAAATTTTGCATCTTTTATATATACCACATTAATAAGACTCTGCGTTTTCTAAAGGCAAGGGAGCTGTCAAATTTGTGCTGTGAATAGAACTTTTCTTTTGTGCGAGCACTAGCAGCTATGAAACAAAGTCCTCGCTTTTCTCTTTAACATTTAAAAGTTATTTGGCAGTAACAGATTTTGTTGATCAATATCTGCTAAAAGAATATCAGCCTCTATTCACTTGATATGCATAATCAGTGTGCTCCTAGGGCGGTTTTGTATTATTGCGACAGCAAACTTGTTCCCAGTTTAGTATAAAGTACATGACTTCTCTGTTAAAAGATGGTGTCGGAACTTTATAAGGTTTCTAGTGCTCTACAGTGTTTGCCTTATTGTTGTTTACATCTTTCAATTTATGAATATTTATTTATTTGCATCAGTTTATGAGAAAAAATATGGTGAGGCCGTGCTGAGGGTATACCTCAGTGGAATAATATTTGCCTCATATGTGGCAGGTCCTGGGTCCTGTTCCAGTAATGCAAAGAACTGTAGTTGTTCTTTGGACTACTTTTTAAACCATAGGTATTTGTTGAGTCACTGTTGTATAGTTTATTTTCCAGGTATTAAGTTTTGGAGTATGTTCTGTAAATATTTACCATACTCATGGAAATTTCAGTCATCAGCATAAGTCACAAGCCTGTAACACAGAGCAGGGTTCTAGACTTCTCTGTAGATTTTATATGAAAAATCAGCAGTTTGTTTCACAACCATAAAATATCTATATTCAAAAACAAGTTTTTATAGAAAACTCTGAAGAATATCTTTTGACAAAAGTGTGCTTTCATCTTTATAACTACATCTTGTATTATAGAACCAACCTCACTTATTAAAATCTTTTGAAAGTATTAATTGTGATTGGCTACTAAAACTGTTGGCAAGTGTGAAAAATTAAAGTGGTCCAAGAAATATTTTTAAAAGGATCATCCATGATGAAATATTTTCCTCTTGATGAAATATATGTCTCTCAATTAGCTTCTTTTTTTACAGTGATATTCTCAAAGTCATGAACAGAAACTTTGCAAACTTCTAGTAAAAATTATTTTAAATATTGGAAATTAAATGTATAAGCAAAAAGATAAATATATTTTGACTAAATATATAAAACATTCAGACTTCCTTAAGAAAACTAGTATTATTTTATAGTCATAAATAATGTACTACATCTTTATATATCTCAGAAAAAAAATGATACTTCACTCCGATGAAATATTTCAGTGGGTAAATATCCTTGGTATCAAGTATATATGAGTTCAGCCTCAGGAATCTCATGATGAAAAGTCAGAACCAATTGAATTCTATAGGTGTACTACAGCATATATATCCACCAAAAGTCAATTAACAAATGTAACAAAAATACACAAACTATTCAAAATCAGAAATTTATCCTCGGTCATCAATGAATGAATGAATATCATAAACCTGTAGATATATGTCCTGCTTTAAAAGTAAAAGAATGATTAAAACAACAATAACAGTAGCAAAAACTTCCAAAGGAGATTGTATTGGATACAGCTAAACTCTAATGTTGTATATTTTTACCTGACTTGAAGAAAAATAAAGATTACATTGCTTCATTACATAAACAACATCTGTAAAGTTGGTACAGTTCTATTGTTAATGGTTTGTTTTATAAATCTTTTAGACTATATAATATAAAATAATTAAATTAGCATTTTTATTCTATTTAACATAGACAGTAACCATTTTGGAAAAATGTAGGGGTTTCTATTTGTCTCTTGTTCATTCTTATTAGAAACATGATTAAGTAGAAAACATTCTTATAAATACAGTACAAGTATTCTTTTCTTGTCAGGAGGGACAGATAAAGCATATAATACCACAGAAAGCATAAATCACTGCCAATGAATAATGATTAGAAATAGTTTGAAATGGCATTCTCAATAGACAACATTTCTATTTAAGTATCATAATAATATTTTAACTAGTGAACTCATGTGCAAGGTCTCTGACTCAAAGCACCAATCTTTTGCCCGTTCTTTGGTTCTTGGAGCACATTTGTAATCATTTTAGTCTTTTGTGCAGTGGATGACCAGAGAAGAGCAAAATGTTTTGTGGGATAAAACAGAGTTTGGTGTAAAGTATATTAATAAAGAGTTTTCAATAATTTCATAATATTTACATTTGATACTATAATTAAGTGGTTAAAAGTTTGTAAGTATAAAATGAAATTGAGTCCTTATTTCTCACTAGTTATAAAAACCAACAGCAATGAGATTAAAGATTTAAGTATATATTAAATTACTAAAAGAAGATGTGTGAAAAATACTGTAAGATACTGGAATAAGGAAGGAGTTTTGTCCAAATCTTCAAAGCAAATGCAAATAGCGACAAATAGAATTACGCCAGACTAAAGTGCTTCTGTATAACAATTAGCAGAGTAAAGAGACAATTCTCAAAAAGAGAAAAATTATTTGCAAACTATGCATCTTGCTAGGAGTTGATATATAAAACACGCAGGAATGGGAAAACTCAAGAACAAATTAACAAGTAAAGAACTTAACTAAAAACAAGAGAAAATCCAGAAATAGCCAGCGAGTATATGAAAATAGGCTATACCATTAGGATTAAGTCTAATTATATGTCTATAGGTTAATCACAAGATATAAATGCCTTTATTGCAACTTGGGAGTTATATTGCTGTGCTTGTCATCATTTTGTTTCATAGGCATCACAACTGGTCAGCATGTTAGTTGCTTTTCTTCCTTAGCAGTTTGCATAGCACCTTCTGATAAATGTGAGTGTTGGACCCCAGAAAGTAGGCTTTTAGGTCAAACCAGCTCAATTTTCCAAGTCCTAGGTCCAAAGTGTGTAGTATCTTCAGTAATATGGACTTACCTTCCTGTTAGGCAATCAAGGGCAACAGCACTGTGGTCTACACTTCATGGGTGGTCTCTTGACCTCCGAAATTTCTTTTTTGCAGTGGATTATGGTTAATGCAGAGATTTATAACTGATCAACATGCACAGAAAAAGTGATTATGGAGTGTTTCAGTCCAAATGGAGCATCTAAATCACAGTCCTTCTATTCTAGAGTTTAGAGAACATTGCAGAGGAATGTGTAGGGAGATTGTAAGAGCAAGAAGTCAGAAGTACTGCAACAAAGTAATGTCTTTTGTACATGGCAGGACCTTTGCAGTTACCTGCAACATTATAATCAATTAAAAGTCTATTTAAATTAATTTAATTTAAAAAAAATCTCTCCATGGTCTACATAGAAGCTTTATCAGTGATAGTAAAATATGTCTTTAAAAATTAAACGTAATAATTTTGTAGGATAATTCTATATTACATTCTTTTATAAAAGTTCTACAATCTGGTTATTTATTTAATAACCAAGAAATTAGTATGAAGGTATGGAACATTTACTTATTGTACCACAAAATATTAATATCCTATGGTTGGAGAGATGGCTCAGGAATTAAGAGCACTGGCTGCTCTTCTAGAGGACCTGGGTTCAATTCCCAGCAATGGGAGGTCACAAGTATCTGCAACTCCAATTCCAGGAGATCCATTGCAGCAGTCATATATGTGATACACGTATCTGTGCATGCAGGTAAAATAGCCATACACATAAAGTATAATAAATACATCTTTAAAAATTGATAACATTTTAATAAGTAATCTTATTTTTCTCATTTATTATATTTTCTTTGAAAAAAAACAATCATGAGAAGTAATGCAACCCTCAATAATTTCAGTGCACATTTATTGACTTCATATATATATATATATATATATATATATGTATAATTTATGGATTCATATGAAATATATGTATGTATTCTATGCCAATTACCTTTCACCAGAAATATGGACTACAAACTCAGTTAATAATAAGAACCTGCAACAGAGAATGTTTGAAAGCAAACAACCGACAAATGCAACCTGCTCTAAAAGCACACAGAATTGTTACAGAAAATAGTAAAGAATACATGCTATATTAATAAGAGTAATATTAGGGAAGACATATTTGAATAGAGGCCAGAGGAAGACATAGGTAGTGTCTGTGTGTATCCTTAATCAACTTCACATTTTCTTATACTTCTTGTATCTCTATACTTTATTACAGATTTTTCACGGCACAGGGCTTGTTCAAACATAAATGATTAATAGATAATTTAAGAATGATGGCTAACTGAAAACAATGAAATTTTAACAGGAAAACACACCAGAACTTCCTTGCAGGAAGGGTTCAGTGGCATCTAGCTTTCTTACTATTTATATTTATAGGGATAGCCATAATGCACTTAAAAGCAAAATAAAAATTACAGTGACTTGTAGGCTAGAGATATGTCACAGCATTAGAAACACTTCCATGTGACCAACTACCTGTAACTCCAATTTCACGGGATCCAATGTCTTCTTCTGCCCACTGTGCCCTGTGCCACTATGGCAAACACACACACACACAGACACACACACACACACAGACACACACACACACACACCAATCTTTAATGAAATACAAGGACTCATAAATCTACCTTAAAGCATAACAGAAGAAATTGAAAACAACAACAACAGTCACTTGTGTGTCAGTTTTCAAACCAAGTAATAGCATGTCATTAGACTAAAAAACAAAACCATTTCCAACAGAGATGCAACTTAAGGACTCCACTCATGTGTGCTTCTGTGAAGTATTTACTATTGCTATGCCAAAAAAGAATCACTTTTTCCTTTTTGGACTTATCAGTTTGAGAGTCCATGTTCTTTGTCACCCAAATTACCATCCATTATCCATTTTTCTTAGAAAATATTTTTCTCAAAAAAACAAAAACAAAAAAACCCACTAAAGAATGAAAGCATTTTCAACTGCCTTTGGGGGAGCTAAATAACACAGAACCAGCAGCTGCTCAGGGACCTTATTTCTTCCTGGTGTATAAATATTGCTGCCATGCTGTTCCCGAGATTGATAGAAAAATGAAGGAGCAGACTAGCCCACACTTCACCAATCTGCTGTAAAGAAGGTGTCAGGACTCCAGAACTCCCAAAAGATATTTATTTTGTCTTGTTTTAAACATTTAGTAAAACACAAAAGGAACAACCTTAAAATCACCACATTTACTGTAGATGTTCTAAAATGTTCATTTCTAGCAAGTAAAAGAGAAAGGAATGAGTTTCATTGTTGTTTTGCTTTGGTTTTCTTTGTTTTATGAAGCAGTGTCATCCAGTAGAGAAGATTTTGCACAATGGTACAAGAATATAGACAATAATTATTCATGTTCTTGGGACCTCTGTAGGACAGGGGATTATACAAATATTATGTTCAAATTTAGCAAAATTTTCAGCCTCATTTCCTTAACAGTGAATAGTCTGAATTGGAGTTTCAGATCAAGTAATAATTATTGAATTTATGCCAAATTTTCCATAACATATTTTATAAAGAAAAAAAGCAAAACTCAGTAATGAAGAAGCTGTCAAGTCTGCCATTGTATATGGATATGTTTACAAACATGGCCACGCCTGACCAGGTCTTAGAATCCTGCTGAAAGCAATTCCATTATACTGAGGGTCAAAGTGAAGTGACTATTGAATATTTGGTATAGTATATAATAGATTTTCTCCAATAAACAACAAAAAGACAACTATACTCCAAAAAAGTCACAGATAATTTTCTTTCAGCGATAGGTAGAAGAGACTGCCTTAGCTCTGACAGGCTCTTCCTAAAGACATTTCATGCCCAACATAAACTACATCAACCATTTGACTGTCTACCAAATTCAAAGTTGTTGCCTATGACAGAATATAGAATTTATTCTCTGGGCAGTCTTCAGTTCCTTACTAGTTATATCAAGCATACCTTATGTTTCTGAGAGAATATTTTTTGCTTTTATAAAATAGATAAACAGAAGGCATATCTTTATAATTGACATACCTTTATAAATCTTACTGTTCTGATAGCATCAATTAAAAATATAGTTTCTAAAATTATTTAACGATGTCAATGGATTTTCAGTGCACTCTTAATAATTGTTAGTAAATCATTAAGGGAACTTTACTTTGTTTTTTTTATTGGTTATTTTGTTAATTTACATTTCAAATCTTTTCAGCCTACCCAGTTTCCCATCTGAAAACCTCCCATTCTACCCTCTTGCCCTGCCTCTGTGAGGGCACTCCCCTTTGTAATTGCTAGCAAGATTCTCTGGAACAAGTAATATGTTGAAATAAATTTATTAAGGTTCTAGAAAATTTAAATATTATTTGGAAATTCTTGATATGTAATGCAGTAATTCATTGGACTGTAATATTGCCTTTTAAAATTGTATCAATTTTTAAAATAAGTACCCAGTGAGGCAGGCAGATATTGAGTTTGAGGCCAACTGGTTATACAGAGTGAGTTCCAAAGAGCCAGGTCTACATAGAGAAAGACTATCTCTAAAAAAAAAAAAATTAACAAAAGAAAGTCACACATATTTACAGTGTGTCATAGTCATGATAAGATACATGTCACATAATGTAATGTTTGAATCAGAATAAATATAACTACCCACTCTGTGTTTACTATTTTTATATGGTAGAACATTACAAGTTATTGATTCTATGCAGTTTGTTCTTGTTGTCTGTAGCCTCTATGGTGCTGTACCATACCAGACATGATCAATGTCTCCCTTCTCTCTTTCTTCCCCATTCTATTCAACCTCAATTTCAATGATTCCAATTATTTTCAGTTCTACATTTGGGATAAGAACGCACAGCATTGACGTTCTTTTACTTCCTCATGTTACCAAATATGGCTGTCTTAAACGGTATTTGTGTTACTGCAAACAACTGAACTTCACTCTTTGTGTGGTTGAACATTATTCTATTGTGCTTATGTACCACACATACACATAGTTGAAAAAGTTAACATATAAAAATAATAGACATGATTACAGCAAACATTACAAAACCAGGAAATGAATGGTGACTATTAATGTGATAACAAATGCATTGTAAGACATTGTAAGACTGTTGTACATAAAACAGGAAAACCTTGAAAATTCTGAATAAATTAAGAGAAGACTAACATATGTGAAAATATTCCTGTCTATTACCCAGAAACTCACAATTATAAAATACTGATGTGATTGATCATGTGTTTAAATGACATGGAAAAGTTTATAGAAAGAAAAAACATCTTATCAGTGCTAAATTGAAAATCGAAATCTTCCTAATTGCAGTAAGGAGAATAAATCAATAACAACACATCCTCTGGTACAAAATATCCTGAGCTTGATGAGGATTATGACTTTTAAAAGTTATATAAAGTTAAACATTTAAAATTCACAGTTTATTTTAAAACATAGAATCAAATGATTTCAATGGGCATTTAAATATTTTCATCAAAAAAGCAGCATTTTTTTAACTTAACAGTGACTTCTCATATAACTTTAAAGTATTTCAATGATAGTTTTAGTTTATTCTGAGAATTTCACACATATACATAGTATACTATAATCGTATCACCTCCTTTACCCAGTTAGACTCTGCCAACATCCCCAACACATTCCCACCAGACTTTCTTGTTATCAAATTTCTTTAAGAAAGCATTCAATCTTAATTTTACTTTTGCTAAAATAATTTCAGGAGAACCATTTCATTAGGGAAGTTAGCGAAATATTTCAAAATGATGTTTGAAGAAAGTTAACATATACTTAGAAGGTGCACTGTTTATAAATTCATTCTTCAGTTACTTGATGGCATCACAGTATCATTATCATTTGTAAACCAGAAAGAATACCTTCAATGCCAAGTATGTTTGCTGGTTTCTGTGGTGTGGAACTTGGATGTTCCAAAAAGACCATGTTTTTAGGCTTGGAACTCTGTCTATGTGACTCTACTGAGAAGTGAGACGTTTGTGAGTCCTGAGCAGTACAATCTGGTCTGGAGAATGGAACTCAACTACCTGTTCTTTTCTCTCCTTTCAGATTGATTTCATAGGTAGCCATGATATGCTGTCTCAGCACAGGTCTACAAATGATGAGTTCAGCTGACTGGATGAGATGTCCAAGCTTAAGGGTTGCATAAATGGTTCTTCTTGCTAAATTGATAATCTCAGGTGTCTTTCAACATGAGAGCAAGTTGATTGGGTTGATATTTTATTAGATAATGGGGTCTGTTTGATAGCAGAATTATGAGTATAATCCTAATCTTCTGGGAATACCAAGGTAGCTAGAAATACTAAGTAATATAGTTTCTAAAAATTAAAGCATTGCTAGATAATATTATACCTAATAATATGTAGCAATTTCAAGGATGATGCCTACAAGCTATGTGTGATGCAGAAATTCAATTAACTCCTGAGCATTTAGGCAAATAATTGTGGCTTAAGTGGATGGAGAATTGAGCCTAAAATCAGTTATCCTTTGAATGGGAGCATCAGAAGATAACTGTTAGAGTATATCAAGAGTAATTTACCTTCTATTAGGTACAAAAATGGAATAGAAGAGCTAACACTGACTGAAAGCCCTTTGGCCCATAGGCCAAGTAATAATAGTGAATTGGCTGTTGAAAATATAATGTTTTCTGTCATCCAAAGTTTTGGCATGTATATGATATATTGATAATAACAAATTTGTTAAAATTTGCTTTGACCAAAAATCAATAATTTTAATCATGAATCTAGTATTAAATTAGTTTTCAGATTTTTATCTGTTAAAATGATAAACTGATTATATATATATATATATATATATATATATATATATATATATATATTCCTTTTATTCTAAAACATGGATTTTCTAAAACTGTATTTTATATAAAATGTTGTCAAATTGGAATGACTAAAAGATGAAAACAGAAATATAATTTGAATATATATTTTTAATAGAAATACATTGTACAGTTTGTAATACAACTATACAAACATGAAAGCTTGTCTCACTAGTTCCCATCATTTTTGTCTAAGCCTGAGTGTATGGTCAGATAAAATTACCACTCAGCTACTACTGAAAATAAAAGAAGGCATAGTAACATTGAACATTCAAGAAGGGTAAAGCACATCTATTTCTAACCTGCAGGTTTATATTTCTGCTGTGCTGACAGTAAAGTTGACTGAATGTGATTGATTTTCCATTTTTGAAAGTGACTATCTTTGGCTGGAAAATTGAATTTGTAGTGGTTTCTCTCTTTGTCTCCATTTTTTTCTTTAACAGACTTTTTACAGGACAATTTATATTCAAAGAAAAGTTTAATAAAAATAATGGAAGCTCTCAAATCTATACAGTCTGTACCATGCTCTGCATCATCTGTGATTTTTAGTTTTCCCCATTCCATGTTGTAAATTTACTGCCATTATGATAGAGTTGAGAGTTGTAAATTAAGAGATAATAACACCTTTATTGCAGAAGTAGGTTTCTTCTTCCAAGAGAATACGCTTATACTGCAATCAGAACTCAGTTTTTTTGTTGTTATTGTTTTGTTTCTTTTTGTTTTGTTTTGTTTTTTCTTTTTCTGGTGTGACTCTCTCACTACTGATGATCTGCTATTATGATGCATCATGACTCTGACAGAAATGAGTCAGAATTTACTTATGCTTCCAGAACCACGAGACAATTATTCCATTGTCACATTAGTCCCAAAATTCAAGTAACACTGTGAACTGAAAATGATCAATGGATGAGTAGATAAAACTTATGTGGCATAATATTATGACATATTGTACAGTCATAAAAAGAATGATTTATCAATGTGGGTAGAATTGTATACATTTACTTTTTCAAATTTAAATTAGTTCTTTGAAAATTTCACACATGTATATACTGCATTCTACGTATTATCAGTTCTACTACTGTCTACTCATGATTCTTACCCATCTCTTTCCCAGATTCCTAACTTTTGCTTTGTTCAGGAGCATATCTATAACCACTGAATGAGGAATGCCCTAGTTTGCTTTGTAGTCGTCTGATAATACACCAAGTTATCTACAAGTTCTTGAGAAAGATAACATTTATGTGGCTGACACTTCCACATCACAGTCCATAATGGTTTGAAAGAGAATGATACCCATAAGCTCATATAGTTCAACACTTGGTCTCCCATTGGTGAAACTGTTTGGAAAGGCTTAATAGGCCTTGTTGGATGCTTTAGGGCTGGCCTTGAAATTTCAAAACATTCATGAAACTCATAGTGCTCTATCTTTCTGTCTCAAAATATATCAAGATGTTAGCTCTCACCTATTCCCTTCCTCTGTCATCCTAGACTCAAGATGGGTAAAGCATAAATCAAATTAAACATTGTCTTTTATGCTACTTTGGTCATGGTATTTTATCACAGCAATAGAAAAGTAATCAAGACAGGTTCCACCATAGAAGGAACTCAGGGTAGCGAGTCAAGGCAAGAACCTGGAGACAAGAGTTGAAGCAGAAACCATGGAGGAATGCTGCTCAACTATCTGTTCCCCATGCCTCACTCAGCCTATTCGTATACAAACAGGAATGTGGGTCCAGGATGGCATCAGTTCCAATGTATTAAACCCACTCATATCAACTGTTAATCAGTAAAAGTCTGATACATAAGCTTGACTCCAAAAAAATCTGTTAGAGGCAGTTTCTCAACTTAGTTTCTTTCTTCTCAAATGCTCCTAACTTATGTTAAGTTGAAAAACTAAACTAAACTAAACTAAACTAAACTAAACTAAACTAAACTAATCTAATCTAAATTAAAAACTACAAAAACAACAAAAGAAAACCACAAAACAAAATAACAAAAACTAAAATCTAACGAGAAAAAAAACCTATTGAATGAAACAGTGTAGGGGTACAATATTGAGGCCTGGTGGGTATACAACCAAAGTCAATCACTCCTCCTATCTCTTAGTCTATCCTTAGTACTTGTCAGCAGTGAAGGGTAAAGAACCTCTTAAGCCTCTCTATGTCCTTACCTGTCACTGTTTAATTATACGTAGTTATTGAGAGTTTTTATTGAAATGGCTGTACATGGTCTAGAAAGTATTTCACAGCCTTATCCTTGTATTCTGGATCTTACAGTTTTCCACTCCTCCTTAGGCAATGCTCCCCGAGTCTTAGAGCAGATGATGTAAATGTCTTGTTTAGGACTGAGCACTCAACCATCACTTACTTTTAGCAACTGTGTAGTCCTATGATTCTGCCTTTATCACAGTTCACTGAAAAGAGAGTTTTCTCTGATTAAAGACGAATGGCACAGCTGAATTGGGGGGGGGGGGCTATCTCAATAGCTGTTATCTCTGTACATGGAATTTTTTTTTTTCTAGCTGGGCTGCCTTATCTGGCCTCAGTGGGAGAGGATGAACCTAGCCTCACAGGCATGTGAAATGCCAGGGTGGAGGAATACACACACAGCAAGTCACTACAGGACTAGGCACATCTTCTCCTGAAGTCAGACAAGTTTGTCCATTTATGGGCTCAGGATCCACAGGCAAGAAGGCAGACAAGAGGTTCAGCTGTACTAGTTATTTGGGCACCCACGTGAAGACCATGCAGCTCATCAGATTCATATGTACAGGGGTTTAGGTCCAATCTGTGCTCCTTCTTTGGTTGGTGAGTCACTCTCCGGAATCTTCCAGGGGTTCAGGTTATTTGAATCTATTGATTTACCTGTGGAGTCCCTGCCCTTTTCGGGTTCTATGATCTTTCTCCCATATGTTCCTTATGACTCCTCAAACTTCATCTAATGTTTGGGTGTGAGTCTCTGCATTGGCTGCTGTGTGGAGCCTCTCAGAGAACATTTATGTTAGTTTCCTGTCTCTAAGCCTAACAGGCTATCATTGATAGTGTCAGGGATTGATTGATTCTTGCCCATGGGATGGGTCTCAATTTGGGTCAGTCATTCATTGGTTATTCCTTCAGTGTCTGCTTGATTTTTGTCACTACATATCTTGTAGGCAGTGCACATTTTGTGTGAAAGGCTTTGTAGATGGACTGCTGTCCTTATTCTTCCATTGGGAGTCTTGCCTGGTTATAGAAGTGGCCACTTGAGGATCCATATCACTCACTGCTAGGAATCTCAGCTAGGGTTGCCATCTTAGACCCTCTGGGGTCTCTTTCATCTCAAGTCTCTGACACCTCCTAGAGATTACCCCCGCCTATGCAATATCACTTTTCTCTTTCCAGCTCTTTTGACATATGATCTCCATGCTATGCCCTCCCCCCTCCCCATCCCCACATTGACCTAGTTCCCTCCTTCCATCAATCTCCAATATTAATTTTGTTTCCCCTTTCTGAGAAAGATTCAAACATTCTCCCTTATGCCATCCTTGATATTGGCTTCTTTGGGTCTATTGATTATAGCAAAGCTATCTTGTATATTATAACTAATATCCACTTATGATTTGAATACATACCATGCATGTCTGTTTTGGTCTGGGTTGTCTCACTCACAATGATATTTTCTAGTTCCATTAATTTACCTGCAAATTTTGTAATGTCTTTCCTTTTAGTAGGTGGGTAGTATTTTACTGGGTAGATAGACTGCATTTTCTGAATCCATTTTTTATTTGAGAGCCATCTAGGTTGTTTCCTGTTTTTAGAAATTACAAACAAAGCTGCTGTAAGCACAGCTGAGCAAGTATCCTTGTGGAATGGTGAAACACCTTTTGGGTATATTCCCAGAAGTGGTATATCTGGGTCTTCAGGTAGAACAATTTTCAATCATCTGAGAAACTACCAGATTGATTTTCAGGATGGTTGTACAAGTTTGCCTTCCCACCGGTGGTGGAGCAATACTCTCTCTCCTTGCTCCACGATGTCACCAGAATGTGCTGTCCTTTGAGATTTTTTTCTTTCATTGTATATTTTCCTTATTTACATTTCAAATGTTATCCTCTTCCCAGGTTTCCCCTCTGGAACCTCCTAACCCATTCTCCTTCCCCCTGCCTCTATGAAGGTACTCTCCTCCACTCAACCACTCACTCACACCTTCCTGCCCTGGCATTCCCCTACACGGGGGCATCTAACTCCATCAGACCCAAGGGCTGCTCCTCCCACTAATTTCCAACAAGGCCATCCTCTACCACATATGCAGTCAGAGCCATTGGTCCCTCCGTGTGTACTCTTTATTTGGTGTTCCAGTCCCCAGGAGCTCTGGGGGGTTCTGGCAAGTTGACACTTACTTCTCCCATGGGGCTGGAAATCCCCTCAGCTCCTTCAGTCCCTTCTCCAACTCCTTCATCTGGGACCACGCACTCAATCCAATGGTTGGTTGCAAGCATCTGCCTCTGTATTTGTCAGACTCTGGCAGAACCTCTCAGAAGACAGTCATATCAGGCTCCTGTGAGCAAACACTTCCCAGCATCTACAATAGTGTCCAGGTTTGGCTACTATGTATGGGATGGATCCCCAGGTAGGGCAGTCTCTGGGTGGCCTTTCCTTCTGTCTCTGCTCCATACTTTATCTCCAAATTTCCTGCTGTGAGTATTTTGTTCCCCCTTCTAAGAAGCACTGAAGCATCTACTTTGGTCTTCTTCTTGAGCTTCTTATGGTCTGTGAATTTTATCTTACGTATTCCAAGCTTTTGGGCTAATATCCACTTAGCATTGAGTGCATATCATGTGTGTTCTTTTGTGACTGGGTTATCTTACTCAGGATGATATTTTCAAGTACCTTCCATTTGCCTGTGAATTTCATGAAGTCATTGTTTTTAATAGCCGAGTAGTACTCCAATGTGCAAATGTAGCATATTTTCTGTATCCATTTGCTTTTTTATTTCTTTTTTGCATCTAGTGAGATGATCATGTGTGTGTGTGTTTCTTTCATTTTCTTTATATGATGGATTATATTGCATTTTCATATATTGAAGTTGATGGAATCTCATATATTGGCCCTCTCTCCCCCATACCAGGGATCCTAAAATAAAGCCTACTTGATCATGGTGAATGAGGTCCTTGACGTGTTCTTAGATTCAGTTTGTGAGTATTTTATTGAGTAATTTGCATTGATGTTCTTATGGAAAATTGGACTGAATTCTCATTCTTTTTGAGTTTCTCTGTGGGTTAGATACCAAGGAGACTGTGGGCTCATAGAATAATTTCGAAAGTGTTCCTTCTATATCTATTTTGCGAAATAGTTTGAGGAGTATTGGCATTAGCTTATTTTTGAAGGTCTTATAGAATTCTGTACCAAAACCACTTGACCCAAAACATTTTATGTTTGTAAAAATTTTAACAACTCCTATTTCTTTGGAGTTTACAGGACTATTTAGAAAGTTTAGAGTATCTTGATTTAGCTTTGATAATTGATGTCTCTCTAGAAAATCATCCATTATATTTAGATTTTCCAATTTTTGGAGTTCAGGCTATTGTAGTAAGACTTAATGACTCTTTAAATTTTCTCAGTGTCCATTGTTATGTCTCCCTTTTTATTTCTGATTTTGTTAATTTGGGTATTGTCTCCCTGCCTTTTTATTAGTTTGGCTAAGGTTTTGTCTATATTGGTGATTTTCCCAAGGAACCAGCTCTAGGTTTCATTGGTTCTTTTTATTGTTTTCCTTGTTTATAATGTATTGTTTTCACCCCTGAGTTTGATTATTTCTTAGTCTCTACTCCTCTTGTATGTGTTTGCATTTTTTAGAGCCTTCAGATGTGCTTTTAATTCATTGGAATGTGTACTCTCCAATTTCTTTATGATGGCATTTAGTGCTATGAACTTTCTTCTTCACACCAATTCATATTGTCCCATAAATTCAGGTACGTTGTACTCTCATATTCATTGAATTCTAGAAAATCTTTAATTTCTTTCTTTATTTCTTCCCTAACCCAGTGATCTCTGTGTAGAGAGTTGTTCATTTTCATGAGTATGTAGGCTTTGTGGTCTGATAAGATACATGAAGTTATTACAATCTTATTGTATCTGTTGAGGTGTATTTTGTTACAGACAATATGGTCAATTTTGAAAAAAGGTTCCACAAGGTGCAGAGAAGAAGTTATATTCTTTTGTGTTTAGGTGAAATGTTCAATAGATATCTTTTAGGTCCACTTGAATCATGACCTCTGTTAGTTTTGTAATTTCTCTGTTTAGTTTCTGTCTCAATGACCTGTCTGTTGGTGAGAGTGGAGTGTTGTAGTCTCCTGCTACTAATGTGTGGGGTTTGATTTCTTCTATTGTATCTTCTACTCCTGAGATTTTTATCTTCCATTTTCTGTATTCTGTTGATGGTGCTTGTATCTGTAGTTCCTTTTCTCTTTTCTAGGTTTTCAATATCCAGTATTGTCTCTGTTTGTGTTTTTGTTTTTGTTTCCATTTTCTTTTTCAAATTTTGGGCAGTTTTGTTCACATTCTTCACCTGATTGGTTGTATTATCCTGTATTTCCTTATATTTGTTTGTTTCCTCTTTAAATGTCTCCACTTGTTTGAATGTCTTTTCCTGTATTTCCTTAAAAGATTTATTTATGTTCTGTTTAGAGGCCTCTATCATCTTTATTAGATTATATTTAAGATCTTCTTCTTGTGCTTTAGTTTCATTAGGATATCCAGGGTTTGTTGTAGCAGGATAGCTGAGCTCTGTTGATCCCATATTGCCTTGGGTCCTATTGATTGCATTCTTCCTTGTCTGTTAGGCATCTGGTTTTTCCTGGTGTTAGCTGGATGATCCTGATAGCAGCAGGACTTCTCAGGAAAGTGAGGGGGAGCCATGGACTCATCAGTGTACCCTACTCTGTTGGCTGGGCCTCAGGCAGGCCTCACTCTTCAGAGTGTGTCCCAGTTAGACCCAGTTGGTGTGTCAGCAGATTCAACTAGGATGTGTGGTCAAGTAAGGCTTAAGCTGGTGGGTTTGATGGCCCTGAAGGTTTCCATGGGAAGGTGGGGATCTCTCAGGATCCTGCAAGGATCCTCTAGACAGTGGAGAGGTAGACAATGGTGCTTAGGATATTGACTGTGTGCCACTTATCTCTGTAGGCTATCTCAGGAGTACCAGCTTGGGTTTCAAGTGGATTCATCTAGGTTGGGTTCAGGGCAGGATTCCAAGTTGGTTAGCTTTGGGACCCAATAAGGTTTCCATGGGGATTTGGATTCCCTTGGGCTCCCACAAGGCTCCTCCATACCAAAGAGCAAGGGCAGAGATAAACAATGGTGCTCAGGGGACCAGGTACATGCCACTTACCTCTGCAGGCTTGCACCAAGTATACTAATTCATATTTTATAAACAAACATTCTTCAATACTTTTATTTTTACAAGTTCTTATTTTATGTGTGTTGCCTGATTTACATTCTGTGCAGTATGGGAGTATAATACTTTCAGAGATCGGAAGAGGGTTTCAGAACTCCATGAACTGGAGTTACAGATGATTGTAAGTTCCCATGTAGGTTCTAAGAATTGAACTCAAGTCTTCTGGAAAAGCAGTCAGTTCTCTTAACTACTGAGCAATTTTTCCAGCCTAATTTTGGTTTAATATTATTTTATCATTTAGTTCAATGAGTTTCTAGTAATACAAAAGGAAACTGATTTTTTGTTCCATATTATTTTTAGTTTTCTGATAAGCCTAGCAAATCTCCGCCCCCCTCTCTCTCTGTGTACGTGTACATGTGAGTGTGGTGTGTGTTTTTGTGTGTTAAAGTAAGTTCTACCCATGAAATAAAACCTGCAGTATTTGTCTTATAGATTGTGGCTTACTTGGCCTAATACAACTCCAAATATTTTCCTGTAAAAAAATATTATGGCTGACTAAAATCCAATTTTGTGCATAAACACCATATTTTATTTTTCTGTTTATCTACTGATGAACACCAAGCAGGGTTTCATTATTTGGCTGTTGTGAATAGTGATACATTAAACACGAATGAGCAAATAACTTTTCTGACCATGTGGTATGCTGATTAAAGAACATTTTTTGCATAAATAAACAAGAAGTGATATAGCTGAATCTTCCAGTAGTTTTGTGGTTTTGGTTTCTGAGGAACCTGCACATTGATTCTGATATTGGGTGGACTAATTTATATTCCCACAAACATGGTATTGGTTTATTTCCCCTGCAGCTTTACTAACATTCACTGTTCTTACTAATAGCCATTCTGATTGCAGTGAGATAGAATTTGAATATTTGCATTTCTATAATACCTAAGGATATGGGACTATTAAAAATATATATTGACCTGTCATTTGTCCTAATGCTTTCGAGGATGTCCAATATATTCCCCCATTTATTTACTGGACTATTTGGTTTTTACTGTTTTCATTTGTGATATTTTTTAATGTTTTCTTGAATTTAATCTCCAGGGAAATGTATAACTGATGAATACTTCCTTTCATTCCAGAGTCTAAATCTTCTTTGTGTCTTTGGTTGTTGAGAAGCTTTTTACATTACCTGCAAAGCTATCTGTAAATGCTTGCTATTATGTGCTCAGCTATTGGATTCTTTTTCAGAGAGCTTTTGTCTATATCTATAGCATGAGATGTTTTCCTCATAGTTCCATCTGGGTATTTCAGAGTTGAAAACTGACATTAAGGTTTCAGATCCACTTGGAGTTTGCTTTTGCACAAAGTGAGAGGTGATTATCTATTTGTATTCTTCTATTTGGTTTCCCCAGTAACTTTTTATGGTAGTTGATGGCACTTTTCAATGTGCTTTGCAAATTTTGAAGATCAGATTTTTGGCTTTGTGTGTTCATTTATGTTTTTCTGTTCTAGCCCACATATCTCTGTTTCTGTTTATTTTTTTTCTTTTTTACAACTCTTATGCTGTTTATGTGAAGATCAGTAGTGTAATTAAAATGGAGAAAAGACCATACTGGCATTTTTGGCCTTTTGAATTGAATTGGTAATTAACTTTTGGAAATGTAGCTATTTTCACAACGTGAATCTGTCTCTTCATGAACATAGGAGGTCTTTGTGTCTTCTATGCTATTCATTTTTTTATTTAGTTTTTGAAAGTTTTTATTGTGGAGGTATTTCACATGATTCATGCCTAAATCTTTCATTTAAAATTTTTAGGAGATATGCAAGTGTAAATCTTCCCCTATTTTTTTGATCAAATTTGTTATTGGCATATAGAAATTTTCAGACTTTTATAACCTGATTTTGCATCCTGATATTTTGCTGAAAGTGATTATGAATTCTCAGAGCTTTCTGGTAGAGTCTGAAAAAATATAAAATATCTTCCGCAAACAGATATGATTGACATATCTGATTTGTATTTATATCCTATTTATTTTTATTTCTTGGCTTATTGCACTTGATATCAGAGATTGGCACTCTTCGTTCCTGATTTGGGAGGAAATGCTTTCAGTTTTTCTTTATTTACCATTACATTGGCACTAACTTTATTTTATATTACCTTTTAATGTGTAGGTATATTCCTTCAACTTCTCACTTCTTCAGGGATTTTATAAAAAGATGTTAAATTTTTTCAAAACAATGTGTTGTTTTTTTCAGTTTGTGCATTTTTATTGATAATTTGAATATCAGTATTTGTTAGGAAAATTGCTCTATAGTTTTCTTTATTGGTTGTATTATTACCTAAATTTTATTATTTGAAAATTATGTTTTTGTAGAATAAATTTGGTAATACTATTTTTTTTTGTATCATGCAGAATAATTTGAGTCACATTGTCCAGGGATGATTGTTGTTGTATTTTTTGGGAAAGCCTATTACTCATTCAATCTCCTTAATAATTATACCACAATTTAATTTTGGTAGATAATGTGTGACTATAAGTATTCTCATTTTGTCTCAGTTTTGGAGGTTTTTACAAAACAGATTTTCAAAGTATTTTCTAATGATATTATTGAATTTGATGGATCTCATTTTTATGTTCTCACTTTCTTCTGTAACTTTACTTGTTGCAGAATTTTAGATTCCTTCCTTTCCTTTTCACGATGGTGGCTATGGTTTTCTCAGTCCTGGTTTGTTTGTTTTTTTTAAAAAAGACTATTTCATTGACTCTGTATTCTGTTTATTTTTATTACATTATTTTCTCTGTTAATCTTCATTACATCCTCCTAAAAGATATAGTCACTCATCAAGGGAAGCCAAAACAGGAACTCAAGGCAATAGCATGAGAAAGAAATCATGGAGAAACACTGCTCTCTAGATTGTAGTACTTGGCTTGCTCAGCCCCCTTTATTGTGCAGCCCAGGCCCAATTACCCAAGTAGGACCTACAGTAATTGGCTGGCCTTCCTGCATCAATTAAGAATGAAGACAATGTCCTACAGAGATGCCCACTGGTCAATGTGATGGAGGCAAATCCTTCTTCCTAGATATTTACCAATTTGACAAAATTAATTAACATAATATTTAAACTAACTTTATTGATCTTTCTTTAGTGACTATCAATCAATAAAAGTGGGGAACTGGAGTCATACAATCTCTTCTTTGTTATATGGTATTCACTTTAGGATATTTGGTACATACAATACATAGGTGTTTATAATTCTATCTTTCTGATGGATTTCTTTCTTTATTTCTAAGCATTACTTTTGGATTTTTTCTAAATTTGTCTTGAAATTCATCTTACCAAGAATAAAGTACTCCTCAAAGATGTTTTGCTACTTCAATTTTCCCTGTATGATTATATATTTTACCATTATACTGAATTAGTTTTTTCTAGTGAAGTGATTTTTTTGACAAAGATATTTGGATGCTATTTTATCATCCAGTTAATATATTACAAAATTCATGTGATTTTAATTAAAGTTTTTTGCTAAAATAAGGTGGCAGATGCTACAATTGGTTGGTTTTTCTCCTGGCAGGTTTTAGTTATCCTTTCCCTCCATCTTTTATTTGTTTTAAGGGTTTGTTGACTTACTGAATTGGCCTAGTTTGAGTACTTTCTGCTTATGTAATGTTTATCTTTTACTTTGTGAGATTTACTTTTTCCTGTGCTTTAGTGATTGAGTCTGTCTTTTTCTTTTCTGTGTTCCATTCAGCATTGTGTGCTATCTTGGCTTACTGTCTGTGCAATACTATAGTTTGTGCTGACCTTGAAAAGTTTTCATTTTTTTCATCAATGTTAAAAGATATCTTTGGCAGATATGATAATCTTGATTGACAGCTATCTACTTTCAGTGCTTAACATGTATCATCCAATGCTCCACCATATATACTTTAAATTGTATTCTAACAGAAAAATATAATAATGTCATTTTTGCTTTTTACCTTCCTCCTTCTAACCCTCTTATGTTTTTTTACTCCCCAACCCCTCCCATGTCTTCCCTCTCAAATTTGTGGCCTCTTTTCTTTATATATATATATATATATATATATATATATATATATATATATATATGCATTATATATTATCATACATAAATAAATAAAATCTTCTAAGTCTATTTAGTGTGGCTTGTGTACATTATGATAGTCATAGAGATGAGCACATTGTATTGGACAACCGATTAAGTGATCATCCCTGGGAAAGACTAATTCTCTTACTCTCTCCAGATGTATTAGCCTATAGTATTTTGTCTTAGGTTAGATCTCTCTGATATTTCCTTCCTTTCACATCATTTTTCTATTGTCATTTCTATTGTTCGGATCTTGTTCAGGAAGCCATATTGTTGGCGTAGGGAGCCACATCATGGGTGTAGAAGGCTAAATTTCACAACAAACTTTGTGTTCCTCTGGTTCTGACAAGACTTTTGTCACTATTCTATAATGTTCCCTGAGATCTAAGTATAAGAGTTGTGTTTTAGACGTATGTGTTAGGCTGAGGATCCCATGATCATGTGTCTTTGACTTATGACAAGTTGTAGAATTCTGTTGGCCTTCTTTCCTACTGAATTGAAGTGGCCCATCAAAGCTGCTAAAAGGTCTGACATTATCCTGAAGTGTTTTGCCTTTGTGAGTTTGTACCTGTGTGTGTGCATGTTCATGGGCATGAAAGTGTTTTATGCAGTTTTTACTATTGAGTAATTGATTTTAGTTTTAAGCACTCTGTGTCTCAGAAAGGCCTTTTGTATTTTTGGTGTATTTTTGTGTGTTTTTGGTTCTTGATGCCTCCTATATCCATAGCTCCACTTAAACCTATAAATTACATGCTATAATTTAGTTAGTTTTTTAAAACCATTTTCTCCCTTACCTTCTCTATTCAGGTTTGAGCTCATTACCCTGACTAATAGTTATTGAAATTTCTGGTAACGTTTCATTTTTAAAAAGGTTCTTTCTGTAGACATGTGTTAGATAGTTTTATGTCAACTTGTCTCAAGCTAAAGTCATCTGAAAGGAGGGAATATCAATTAAAAATGCCTCCATAAAATACTGCTGTAGGCAACTTGTAGGGAGTTTTCTTAATCAGTGATTGATGAGTAAGAGAGCAGCCCATCATTGGTGCTGCCTTCCATGTTCTGGAGGCCTTGGGTTCTATCAGAAAAAAAGCTGAGCAAGATAACGGAAGTAAACCAGCAGTCAATACCCCTTCATGGCTTCAGGGTCTTGTCCTGTTTGAGTCCCTGTTCCAAATTCCTTCAATGATGAACAGAATTGTGGATGTATAAGCCAAATAAACACTTATCTCTCCACTTTGCTTTAGTCCTTTTGTTTTATCACAGCAATAGCAACCCTAGCCAGGGCAGTGCAATATTTCACTGACCTTGACATTCTTCTCAGTCATCTTTTTAATTTATTTTTATGAGGGAAAATATAGTTATTTTTTAAGAGTGTCTTCCATGCATCATTTAAACAGTCATTATGTTAACAATGAGTAATTTTTTTTGATATTTTCCTTCTTTACATTTCAAATGTTAACCCCATTCCATGTCTCCCCTCTAGAACACCCTATCTCATCTCTTCTCACCCTACCTCTCCACCATCCACCCCTACTTCCTACCCTGCCATTCCCCTATGTTGCAGCATCAAACCCCCTCAGGCCCAAGGGCTGCTCCTCCCACTGATGTCCCACAAGGCTATCCTCTACCACATATGCAGCTCGAGCCATGAGTTCCTCCCTGTGTACTTTTTGGTTGGTGGTCCAGTCCCCAGGAGCTCTGGGGGTCTGGTCAGTTGACATTGTTGCTCACTCCATTGTGCTGCAAACCCCTCAGCTCCTTCAGTCCCTTCTCCAGCTCCTCCACTGGAGACCCCACACTCAGTCCAATGGATGACTGTGAACATCTGCTTTTGTATTTGCTAGGTTCTGACAGAGCCTCTTAGGAGACAGCCATATCAGGCTCCATCAGCAAGCACTTCCGTGCATTCGCAATACTGCAATATCACAATATCTTCTGGGTTTGGTGACTGTATATGGGATGGATCACCAGGTGGCGCAGTTTTTTGATGGCCTTTCCTTCTGTCTCTGCTCTACACTTTATCTCCATATTTCTTCCTGTGAGTATTTTGTTTCCCCTTCTAAAAGGGACTGAAGCATCCATACTTTGTTCTTCCTTCTTCTTGAGCTTCATGTGGTCTGTAAATTGCATCTAAGTTATTTTGAGCATTTGGGCTAACATCCACTTATCAGCGAATGAGTGCATAACATGTGTGTTCTTTTGTGACTGGGTTACCTCACTCAGGATAATACTTTCAAATTCCACCCATTTGCTTGTGAATTTTTGTGAAGTTATTGTTTTTAATACCTGAGTTACTCCATTGTGTATGTGTACCACATTTTCTGTATCCATTCTTCTGTTGAGGGACATCTGGGTTGTTTCCAGTTTCTGGCTATTATAAATAAGGCTGCTTTGAATATAGTAGAGCGTGTGTCCTTATTACAGGTTGTAACATTTTCTGTGTATATGCCCTGGAGTGGTATAGCTGGGTCCTTAGATAGTACAATGTTTAATTTTCTGAGGAACAGAAGTAAACAGAGAATTCCCAGTTGGGAATACTCAAATGGCTGAGAAGCACCTAAAGAAATGTTCAACATCCTTAGTCATTAGGGAAATGCAAATCAAGACAACCCTGAGATTCCACCTCACACCAGTCAGAATGGCTAAGATCAATAACTCAGGTGACAGCAGATGCTGGAGAGGATGTGGAGAAAGAGGAATAATCCTTCATTTATGGTGGAATTGCAAGCTGGTACAACTACTCTGAATTTTTTTTTAAGTTCTGATTAGGGAATTGATGATCATTACTCTTGATTGATCATTTCATTTCTTACATTTCTTTTTAGCTACTTTTTGTAAAATCTCTCTATTTTGGAACATTTCTTTTGTTTCCACACTTAATTTCTTATCCATTTACCTACCTTTTAATTCACTTTAATGATATATTTATCAACATTTCTATAAAGATCTCTCTCACACACATATACACACACACACACACACACACACACACACACACACACACACACAGAGAGAGAGAGAGAGAGAGAGAGAGAGAGAGAGAGAGAGAGAGAGA
>JANHMN010000004.1:107492469-107525766 GCA_030674055.1 Rhabdomys pumilio | reverse complement strand
AGAGAGAGAGAGAGAGAGAGAGAGAGAGAGAGAGAGAGAGAGAGAGAGAGAGTCTGGATTGTGACTTACATATTCCCCACACTTTTTTTCTGTATCTTTTCAGTTGTATTGGTCTTATTAGTGGGTAGTTTCCTCCTGGGATTATGATTCCAACTACCAATTTAGAATCAAGAAGCAGAGACTAGTATCAAAATCAAGTCTTTTAGAACTCGCTGCATGATTAATACTGCATAAAGCAACTGGATCCTATGTTTATATCCCCTAATGATTCCTAAACAAAGAAGAAATAATATCAGTAAGGCATGCAAAAATATTAGAGATCATTATGTTTAAAGACATTAATAATTCAGTTAAAAAAAGGAAAGAGTGAGAAAAGGAAGATAAGGAATTACAGTAGGAATGAGAGAAAAGAGATAGGGGCTAAACATGTTAAAAATAAAAGAGAACACAGCACAAGAGATAGACTGGCAGAATCATCAGAACGTCTAGTGGAAGGGCTGACACCTCAAATGGAAAAAGTAAAACAGACAAATCATAGAAACCACCTGTTTTTGTCTCTTGTTCTTCTTTGCTACTATAAATGCATTTCCTACCTCGTTTCTGTCCTTTGCAGCTTACTCAGGTGCTGAGGACATAGTTCTTCATCTTTTTCATCTAACGGCTTCTGGGCAGAATGGCATGCTGATATGTTTCCCTTTGGTTTACTTTGCCTCCTTGATTTCATGCCCCCTCATGTACTCAACCTGCTCCCTCCTGCTGGGTAAGAATAACTTTAGACTTCATCAAGGGATCACCATAGCTAACTTTCCGATTTGCAGGCTTCCTCTGCAATGTGCTGCCTGCAGAAGTTTAAGTGGCCTGGTTAATCTTTGTAAATTTGACACTGTCTAGCAACAGTTGAAGAGAATGAGCCTCTATTGAGAAACTGCCTCTATTACATTGGTCTGTGGGCATTTCTTGATTAATGATCAATATGAAGGGGTCAGTCATGTTTGGGTGATACCACTCTGACAGTTGGCCCAGATTGAACAAGAAAGTACACTGACCCATGAAGAGGAAGCCAGTTAGCATCATTTCTCTTTGGTTACTGTTTCAGTTTCTGTCTCCAGCTACTTCCTGAATTCCCACCACAGATTCCCTCATCGATAGACTGTGATGTAGCAGTGTAAGCCAAATAAACCCTCTCCTCCGTCAAGCTTCTTTTTGGTCATATTTTGTATCAAACTAATAGACTGGGACAGACCGACTTTTCTTTCCTCACCAGAGTTCAATCTGCATTGTACCCACTGACTTTCTCTACAGACTTGACAGAGAAAGGAAACACATTTGTGTCGCTAAGTTAGTTTTCAAGTCCGCTGGTCCTGATGTTTGTGGCGGTTCTCAATGACTCAATGAATATGTGGAGGGGCTTTAGAAAAATTGATAGTGCAGAATCATCTACTCTCCAGCGGCAGAGCTGCTTGACCTCCCCACAATCCACAATCCCTTCCCAAACATGTTTTCTCTAGGCAGTATGCAGATTTTCACATCCAAACCTTTTTTTTTTTTCTTAAAGTGTTACTTTTGGAGCTTCTCCTTTTTATTTTTGTACTACCAATTTGAAGGTTGGGGAATTGTCTTCTAAAGTCCTTTCTGTGTTCCTTTATTTATTCATATCTTACCCCCCTTTCTTTTTACAATGCTTTGGACCAAACCTAGTATCTGTACAAGCCAGGTGAGTGCTGAACTACCAACCCCATGAGTGGAAATCACTCCAGGAGTCCCATTCCTACTTTTATGGATAATCAGACACCAAAATGGGCTTCCCAATTGCCTTTTTCTTGGGTTAACTGAGGCTGCTCCTTTAACTATGTGCGTGGTACTTCTTTCAGGAGAAGTTTATTTTAATTGAAAAGAAAAATTTTGCCATTATTCAGTTTTAAGAAAATTAAAAAGCGTTTGTTTATAAGTGGGCAAATTGATATTCACTTAAAGTCCTTGATATTAGAAGGTTGAGGTGCAGAAACAGGCGGGTCACTGAGTCCAGGAATTCAAAGTCAGCTTGGGCAGCACAATAAAACCTCATTTCAAAAAAAAAATCTACGAATTTGACTCATTACAATATTTATAGCTAATAAGGATTGCAAACAAATTAAATATAGACACGTTGGTCCACACACCTGCTGCATTTCTTGTTCAGTCTGTGGTTGCCAGTAGGGAAAGTAGACATTTGTTACCTTCTCCAGCAGTTACAAACTTTGGGTTTTTGGAATATAACAGTTTTTTGTTGTTATTGTTTCTTGGGTTTTAGTTTTTGGGTGGGGGATTTGTTTTTTGTTTGTTTGTTTTTTGTTTTTGTTTTGTTTCTGCAGCACTCAAATTAACTTACAGTAAGTACTTTTACCATTCTTCCCTGGATGGATAACTGCTTTGAAGGCATGCATCATGTATGATTTACTTTATATTTCCACCTCTTAGCATATGTCCCAGGTTAACGCAAGCATTCAAGAATGTCTCTTATCTGAATGGAAGATTGAACTAATTATGAAAATCATTTTTGATGTTAGCATACTATAACTGTGCTTATATGTAGAAAATAAAGACAAAATTTTACTAAACTTGTTTTGTTTTGTATAACTTGAAAGTTGAGAACTGCAAAATTGATATGAATATTATCATTTTTCACTGAAGTTCCACACCTAACATTTCAGTTTAGACAAAGTTTTTATATTCTTAAATATCTGATTAAATTAGCAAAAGCTTAGGCATTGCCTTTATTAGTATTACTATTACTGAAAGATGTGTGACACTCAGTGATTTTTACTATTTAAGTGACAATTGAATCTATGCCTTTGTTCTGAGTGGCAAAGAGCAATAATATTATCGAAATATTCTTTATTGCATTCTAGTAATATCCTTTATTGTACTCTACGTTTTAAAAAATATTTGTATTTGGTTAATTTTTAAATTTTCTTTTATTTATTTTATAAATAAGATCACACCAGGGAGATTATGTGGGGGTCAAAAGATAACTCGAGGTCTTCAATTCTTTCCTTCTGCCATGTTGGATTGGGTGGTTCAATTGAGGTTTAGTAATAAGTGTCTTTATCTGTTGAGCAACATAAGCAACATCAATGACTGAAAATATTGTTTTTCTACTTTGCTCACAAAGCCTCCATGGAGATCACAGTGGTATCAAATGAGGAATGAAGACCAATAAGAAAGGTATTATATGAGAGAAAAGAGCAACAGTGTGTCTCTTGAAACAGGGTGGTACAATAAGAAGCCTTAATGGTGTCCATAAAATATAAGGATAACTTTCATTTCACTGTAGATACCGTATAAACCGGTTCTATATATATATATATATATATATGCCACAATTTTAATTTGCAACTATAAAATAATTATCATATTTTCAAATTCAGGTATATTTCTGCATTACTGTCATTGTAGTTTCTTATTTAAAAAGATACTTATGTGACACATAATAACATAGAAATTGTCCATGTGAATGAGGTGCTATGGGAAGTTTCAATACATAGTTACATGATGCAATGGTTTAAACACACCCACCTCCTCAAATATCTTTTCTGTATGGTAAAAAATGATCAAAGCCTTACTTCGTTGTTCATTACAATGTACATTGTACTAGTCATAGTTTTTCTGTACTGTAGCACAACACAGCTTCTGGGTCTCATCTGGCTGTAAGTCATACCCACTGCTCAGCCTTTCCCTGCCTCTCCTTTCTCAGTCTCATTGTTCCTGATCTCTACTAATCACTGTTACGTTCTCTTCCTCTACTACGCCAGTTTGCTTAGATTCCCCATATGAGTGAGGTCACTTAGCTATCTTATTTATTTGTCTCTAGTATAAATGGTAAGGGAGAATATTTTGTGCTTTTTATGATTTCATCGTGCATATGTACAATGTCTTCATTTATTTATCCGTTGATATATTTTCTACCTTGTTTCCATTTCTTGACTATTTTAAAGAGCATTTCTATTGTTATTATGAGTAGTACCATATTTGCCAACATAGAATTCAAATCTTACATGAGCGATACATTTTAATACAGTATTGCACACATAAAAAATTTTAAGGCTGCCAAAGTCTTGGTCACAAATCTGATGGCTTAAAACAATACCAACAAATTCCCCATAATTTATACAATCTAAATATTCAAAATGAAGATGTAGGCATGACCATGCTTTCTTTGGAAACTTTAAGGAATATCATTTTCTCTTCTGAAAGCTGACAAACCTTAGCTTCCTGTCTATTAAAGGAGTCATCGCATCAAATCTCAGTTTGCTTCTGGACCCATGCCTTTGTTTTTTATTAAAAAGTTATTATTATTGGAGGTACTAGCAATACAATGCAATATGAAATCATTTAACTTTGTCAGACCTGCAAGGCAGTTTGCATTTATCATCATATTTCTAGCTCATATATAGTAGATGGTACACACACACACACACACACACACACACACACACACACACACACCACACAAAACACAAGGACAACAACAACAACAACAAACCAACTACAGCGTTTCATCACACCAGGGGTGAGATGTATCAGTAGCCTGATGCAAATATGACCCAGAATCCTATGTCAAAAAAAAAAAAAAAGTTAATTCTAATGGCTGTGATTTCATAATCAGCTTTACAACATGTTTATTTTGGACTGTATTTTTTTCATTTTTGAGATTGTAATTTAATTACAACATTGCTTCCTTTCTTTTCCTTCCTTCAAACCCTTCTTTATAGCCTTCTACACTCTTTCAAATTCACGGTCCTTCACAAACTTTTATATTACACTCATATATGTACTAGTATATGCATATATATTCTTAAATTTAACTCTTTGACTATGTATAATGTTGTTTGTGTTTATTTTAGGGGTTACGCTTTGTCAGTAGACAACTGTCTTTTTCATTTTATTCCACATGCAGTCCTATGTATAGAACAAGAATGAGAGTTGAACTTCACTCAGTACCAGTTGGCTTCAATAGTCTTGTTGGTACAATGGAAAAGACCCTTAGGTTTGACATGTTTATAAGTTCATTATTGTCAGAGGACAACATGATACAAGTGATTTGTATTTATATTTGTTGATTAACTGTGTGAATTGTTTTTCCAAATTGTTTTATTCATATTTACAATTAGAATCCTGAGTGGCAGAGTTTCCTGGCAGGCCTATTGTGAGTGCTGACGTTTGCTGGCATCACTTTAGAAAGGCTGGAAAAAGAACATGCAGATTAGATTAGGAATGTTTAAATGGTATTCTTTCTATCTATCTATCTATCTATCTATCTATCTATCTATCTATCTATCTATCTATCTTTGAGGATGGGTTATTTTCTTAGTGTGCTACAAAAACAGTAGAAATTTGTTCTTTAACTTTTTGGGTGGGGGGGCAGAAGTATAAAACTGGAAGAAGTCTATTCTGATTTTGGCAGAGTCATCTTAAGGACACTGAGGGAGAGCTCGCGGTGGCCTTTTCAGTGTTCAAGACTTCCTGGGCTGCTGTGTCTCTGTAACTTGAATCTCCAACTCTATCTTGAAACTGCCTTTTCTTTTTCTCTCTCAGTCACCTCCAGAGTTTATTTGTTTTGTTTTGTTTTGTTTGTTTCTTTGTTTGTTAGTTTTTGTAAAGACACATTTCAATAGATTCACCAGTTCATTGAAAATGCTCTCATCTCTACATGCCTAAAACATTCCACATACCTGCAAATTTTCACCTACTACATAAGGACACATTTGCAGATTCTCAGATAGCTATATATTGTGGATCTCATTATTCATATCACAACTAGAAGTAAAACTAAAAACTATTTAATTTAATTTAATTTAATTTAATTTTCTCATAAGACTGATATTGCCATTTTTTTTAAACTTTTTTTGGATATTTTATTTACATTTCAGATGCTATCCCCTTTCCCCATTTCCCCTCCCTAGAAAAACCCTATCCCATGTCCCCTTTTCTTTTTGCTTTTATGGTATTTTTTAAATGTTAATCAAAGGCTTTATAAGTTTGGTAATGCTCAGTCAGAAGTGTAACCCAATACCCAACCTAGATATATCAACTATCTTTGACTGGTGGAGACACATGAACATTGGCCTCCGTGTCCCCCTTCTCTCTTTCTCTCTCATCTCCTAGCTTCTCCTCTCCTTTTTCTTCTCCTCTCCTTACTCCTTCTTTTTCTCTCTGTACTCCTCCCACCTTAGCTCCTCCTACATATCACCTTTCCTGTTAAAATAAAACTTTTCTCTCAAAATACAATTAGAGCATAATTATGCCTATTTGTACCAGTGAGGTACAAGATAGTCCTAAACCCAGTCCAACATTTTGTTGACTAACCAGAACCTCTGTCATCTCTCTTAACTAAAACACTTATTTCTGAACCTGGCTTTTTTCTTGGCTTTAAAATGAATGTCAGCTGAACACCATCCACTCAGATCTTTTCTCTCAAAGTAAATAGCCAGGATTGGCTGTGAGACTATAGGTCTTCAACCCTGTCAGAAATCCAGAATGACTGAGTTAACAGAAATTATGGGAAGCACAACACATAGCTTCTAAAACTTAGCCAATTTATAGAAACCGCTGAACATCTGGACAGTCCCTATACTTCAGAACGTGCAGGAATAGGATATATAAACAATATGATAACAGAACACGTTGTGTAACATGAATTAATAATTAAATTTTAGTATATGATAATTCCTGATAACATTCTAATTGTGCCCATCTCTGATAATGATAAATGTGAGTACTATATTTAAAATTTATTTCTAAGTTGACTTACTAAATGACAGATTACTTTATGGCTTTTTTTTTTTAATAAATCTTTCATTTTGATTGACTCTCCCACGTCTCCATTTAAATTTTATCCATCTTTGCGTGCTTCTAGAAAATTGTTTCTGTTACCATAATATTCTTTTAAGTTTATCAATATCAGTTATCCTCCCTAGCCTCTGATCAATGTAATCAAAATTTCTTATGTGAAGAAATAATCATAAACAGATAATCAAAATCCTCTGTGTTTGTTTAGGTAGGAATGAATCTATGCAATTTTCACTTCTATATTGTTAGTCTAGGGTACTGATGCAATCAATGGACTTAATGTAGACATATTAGTAAATAAGCATTGTATTTTGAGAATGCACAATATGGTGATAAATTTAACAAATATCTTGATTCTTTTATTCTAAGCAAAGTATCATTAATCTGAGCATAGACTTCTTGATAGAGGTAGTGGTAGAAATTTGTGTATTTATGTTGAAAATGGTTCTCAGGGATACCTGTGGCCAGTATTGTCACTGTCTCACAGCCTCCTTCTACATGACACAGAATAGAATAATAGAATATATAAGAGATATACTGCATTTTTTGAGACAGGATCTCACTATGTAATCGAGGTGTCTTGGAACTCACTATGTAAAGCAGGCTGGTCTGCAACTCGCAAACATCCACCTGCCTCTGTCTCCTGAGCCCTGGGATTAAAGGCATATGCTACCTCACCTTGCCAATACTACAATTTTAAAGACCAAATTATAATACCGATTCAGACATAATGCCTTCTCCCTTTCTTCTCCCTTCCTGTCCTCTCTGTTTCTTTATCTGTGTTTCTGTCTCTGTTTCTGTCCCTGTCTCTCTCTCTCTCTTCCTCCTCCCTTCCCCCTTTCTCCTCTCTCCCTTTTTTATTCTGCTTCTTTCTCATTCTCTTTCTTCCTTCCTTCCTTCCTTCATTCCTTCCTTCCTTCTTTCCTTCCTCTCTTTCTTTCTTTCTTTCTTTCTTTCTTTCTTTCTTTCTTCCTTCCTTTCTTTCTTTTTCTGTTTACATCCTGAAAACCCCTTTCCCTCCCCCCTTAGAAACTCCTCCGCCATTATCCCCTCCTTTTCTCTTCATAGAAGCGGAGTCCCCTTGGGTACCACTCCACCCTAGGACATCTACTCCCCGTGGGACTAGGCAGATCCTCTCTCACTGAGACCCAAACAGGCAGTCTAGGATGGGAAGGGTATCCAATGGTGCAGGAACAGAAAATGAGACAGACCCTGCTCTACTTGTTAGAGGACCCAAGGGAAGAGGAGGGAGAGTGAGGCCTGGGAGTGAGAATTGACATGGGTAGGAGGAATCTCTGGGACTAACTGGGTGCCTGGGACAGGGGAGAATATATAAAGCCTGTGAGGATGACCCTAGGTGTGATTCCTATGAGAGGGTGATATTGAGACTGATGTGGCAACCTCCTGTAACCAGGCAGGACTTCCAGAGGCAGGAAAAGAACATCATTCCATCCACAAAACCTTCAACCTGAAATTTTCTTGCCTAGAAGATGTTCAGGGTTAAAGATGGAACAGAGACTGAGAGAATGGCCAACCAATGATTGCCCCTACTTGAGACGGTGTGAGAGAGACAATCCCTTTACAATTTCTTTAGGAGGAGTTCGCTACCTAGTTCCAAGGAACAGTATTTAGATCTCATATGATGTATAATGGAGAATTTTAGCTAATTGTAAACAAAGAACTAAGATATGCCAAGAATAAAATATTCAAAGGAAGTCATTTTTTCATATAAAGAGTGTATTTCTTCATTTTCTGATAATATAATGAAATATTTAAGTTAGGTATGTTGTAATGAAAAGAAGTTTATTTAAGTCACATGCAGTAGATGCTGCAAATTCATGGTCAATCACCTCTTCTTGAGATCTGCTGATTAAAGCTGATTAGTGACTCCACAACTTAAAACCTCACCACTTCCCAAATGGCCACATGGGGATGAAGCTCCAACACAAAGGTGATATAGTGAAATCGTAAGTTTCAGACAGATTATATGAGACTTCCTGAGACGTATAGGGCACAACTTTACTGAGCCACATCTAGATGCCTGGCCCAGAGGAAATATTTTACATAGTAATATTTACTTAAAGATGCTGAACATTCACATAATTTTTAAACACCAATAGATAACACTTATCACATCAGTGGAAATGCTGTTTGAAAGGGTGGTATGTAAATCATGCTACAGTAACTATCAAGGGCAGTACAAACACTGTGTTCTAAATGAATGACATGCACAATAAGTTCAAGGGAGAATCTATATTGGCTATATTGATAGGTAAATCTCCACAGAGAGCAAAGAAAAGTGAGCCAGGTAGGATTTGCATAGATATGCTAAAAGTGTGCAAAAGTCAATACAGAGAATAGATGTGATTTTCACATATGCCTGTGGAAACGACTCTCATTACTTTATTGTTGAGGCACAGTAATCTATGCAACCTCTCATGAATTCCCTTAGGTAATTAGCTTCTTGGAATATCACTGGGTGGCACATTCAACTTCTGCTACTTAGCACCAGGCTTGGATACATATGAATTATAGAATACGTCATTTTGCTAGAAGGCTATGTTAGGAAGTTTAATCCACAGAAAATTTATACTATAAACAGTCCAATACAAAATATGTAGTAGATTGCTTACAGATGTTGAAAAAAAAAAACTCTGCATCACTTCTCTTAGGACATGTAATGATTTCTTTTCCTGACTTTGTACAAGGTAAATCTCATGTAAAATGATAGACGAGCCTGGAATTTGCCATCCAGAATTTCCTGCATGAAATTGCCATTGTTCTTCGCACCGAGTACTAATGTTACTTATGCCTTCCAAGTCGCACCAGCCCTATGCTTTACTCTCGGTCTGGAAAACCAGGTGTGGCTTCAATATAGCTTCCTTACATGCTCTGTAAATAAGCTATAGATAGCCAATGATAGAGACAATGGTTAGGTTTCTCTACAGCTTCAAGGACTCAGAAAGAAGACAGGAGAAGCAGGAGGGATGCACCATTGGTTCTGTGGTGAAAAATAGCCATCTCAATACTGTTCATTCTAAAGTTTTATCTTTGCTTCAATTATGAATAGATTCTCCTGTCTGTGTCCATCTCCCTGTGCTGCTGCTTAGGCTTGTAGTAAGATATTGGAACATTGTACTGGGTTTGCAGAAAAACCCCCAGTGCTTTCAAAACTTGTGTTAGAAGGATTTATGAGAAGGTTGAAGGATTTATTTTGCATGCGAATGGATTTCTCCAAACTATAATTTAGAGGTTTCGAAGTATGTGTTTTCAATTAAATGAGTGTTGCAATTAAATATCATGTAAATCTTTTGTTAAACTGTACAAAATATGAGAAATATATTTTCTCTATAAATTCTCAAAAGAATACTTCCTGAACATTGAATTCTCCAGTTTTTCTGGCTTCGATATATAGCATGGCAAGCACTATCCTTCACTCATATGTGGATCATTACTAAGTCATGTGTGTATGGGACACAGACCTTTCTCTGACCGAGGCAGAAAGAAAGAGTAAAACATTAAACGGGAGAGAGGTGACCTTAAAATGCAAACAGAGAAGGGAGGAAGTGCTCTAGACTGCATCCAGGAAGGCATGTTGACGGGAAGGTTGAGGGTCTTTTCAGACAGACACTCTGCCAAACTGGCTCCATTAGCTGGTACAAAGGTATTGCCATCAATGCTTCCTTACTTCATCGTCCCCATGCTGCTTATTGGCACTTCCTAAGAATTCATCAGATCCATCAGTGCTGAGGTGGGGGAAAACTAAAAGGTACATTTGACAGACAGAAAAACCATTTAGACTCTTTAGAATCTTCCGATCTCAGCATGCACACGACAGCAGCGTGGAACATGCACCTTGTTACAGTTAGTAAAGTGGCTGCTCTGCCTCTATTTCTTAGCTTCATGAGAAGCAATTCAGATCTTAAATGCCACCTTTCCTCTCTCTGATAGGTGGCATTTAAGTGCCCCATATCAGGGCATTTTTCCAGAAATTATTACCTCGAAGAGAAAAAAATCAAGCTGACTGTCCCTAGTGGCATTGCAAGCTGTAGCTTCCCAACTAGTTGGTGTCTCTATTAGTCGGTTTGCTTGCTTTGAAATTAGTCACATCCTTGTGGCCAGAGTTTTTCATCTTAGCTCATGGCCAGTCTGTTTATTACTTCCAATGAACATCTTACATATGTTCCGGGAAGTATTCATGTCATGACAGACTTGGAAAAGTATATTTAGGATGTAAAGAAAAGGTTCCCTCCAAGTCTTTCAGAGAATAAAATTAGTCAACCGTGAGAGAAAATAAAAACAATACATGATGAAGTTCTAACTCTGCGGCTCTCATCCTATCGGTCACAACCCCTTTGGGGGCCAAAGAACACTTTCAGAGAGGTCACATACCAGATATCCTGCATATCAGCTATTTAGATAATCATCCATAATGTCAGCAAAATTACAGTTACAAAGTAGAAATGAAAATAATTTTATAGTTGAGATCCCCACAACATGAGTAACTGTATTAAAGGGTCATAGCATTAGGAAGATGGAGAAGCACTCTGCTTAAGTAAGTGTGCTTGAAAATGTCCTTTTTTTTTTGAAAGATGCTGTAGAAATGTGTTCAATTAGCCTTCTGCTATTTATGCTCAGTTTTCAGTATCTGTTCTTGCACCCATTTTCCATATACCATGAATCCTTGCTTACCCATCTCCTGTCTTCCAGTGAGCTAGACTTTACCGAGATTTACATTCTTCTCTTCATTTTAACAGGACTGTTTTACAAACACACTCCAGAGTGGCTTGGTTCAATGTCATACTAAAAAAGAAACACTGTAAAATTTCTTCCCAGTGTGCCCTATGCAGTTATACCTCTGTTTATGTATTATTGACAAACTCTATATGTTGCAGTGACTAAATTACACATTATATGTGGAGAAATACAGGTTCAATTTTAGTGCTTTGTCAACAAAAAAGGAAAATGATATTTCAGATAGATGAAATATCTACTTAAAAGAGATTGGAGCACACGGCAGCAAACTTACCTGGTTCTAATAGATGCAAAAAAAACACAGAGATAAAAAATCAATTTTGTTTTGTAAATCAAGATTTACAACTTCTGTGAAAATTTACTGGAAATAAGCAAAAAATCAAAATAATTTCAGATTATCAAAGTGTTCTATTGTTGGTTCAAGCCTTTAGTGTGTTATAAATTACATACTCATCAAATGAGATCTTATAAAAATCTTTGATTTGTTTTAACAGTGCCAAGTAATTAACCCATATTTCTTTCTAATCTATGTTAGGTGACCTCAGTATGTAAGAAGATGTGTGTCTGGAATCTTCCTATATCAGATTTCAGAAGAAATAACCTTCCTCAAGGTTGCTAAAGATCCACGGACCTTCTGCTTAATCCCTCAGCAGCTTTGTGTGGAGATTGCTAAATATAAATAAAATAGCAGAGTTTTATATTTGTGCCTTTGATTCTATTTTCCAGCAAGGCTTAATCATGTTTAACATATTTTCTCCACAGCTGACTGTGGACAGTGTAGAAGCATGCGAAGTAAATGAGTGATTTTAGCATGTAGCTCCATTTACATCTGTTTATTTTTCTTACAGAGGCAAGATAAATGTATTGGCCACATTGTTTATAATCTGTTCAATGCAAAGAAGACTTGTGAAATAATTGCTTCTTTTTGTTCCGCCTTCCTCCTTGAAGATCTACAGCCTCTTTGTGAGTGGTGAGCTGATAATTTCAAGCTTCTGCTTTTAGCTCTTCTTCTTCTACTCTTTTAATAATTCATAGTATAGAGCAAACTGCATACTCGACTTGAGGAGGATGTGTGTGTGTGTGTGTGTGTGTGTGTGTCTGAGTGCCTGTGCACATGTGCGTGCAAGTGTTTGTATGTAGGCCTATGTGTATTATGGTCATTTTCCTGGCTATGTAGCACACACATATTTCCGTATGAGAAATTGGATGGACAGCTAGCTTCATGGTCTTCTGAAAGCTTGGCATTGTGAGTTTCTTTTGTACATAATAACTGCAGGTGCTTCTGGCACAGAAAAGATCCTGTGATCCTGCAGCTATTTTTCTTATTCTGTGATCATGGTCAGTTCACAGAACACAACAGAGGTGGGAGCTTGTTGTCTTCCCCTCGGTTGTCTAAAGTCACAGTGCTGCCTTTTGACCCTTAATTTCAGCAAGTATGATTGCTCAAGGAACCCCAGTGTGCATATTTGGAGCTGGTGTGGAATTTTGCTGCTCAGTTGATTGTCAATATCCAAGCCTGCTTGTAGTTTTTAGGCAAAAAGAAAATGGAATCTCGTCTGTAATCGGCCTGCATGTTTAAAAGGTTCACTGTTAGAAATAAACTGCCACCATTTGTTTAGAGGAATATTTTAAATAGAATGATGTTTCTGGGGACATGATTGTTGTGACTGGAGTGTCACTACTTTTTCTCCTTGTGGAGAACACTGCCCATTTTGAGGCTACAGGGTTAGAAGAGAAAGGCAGCCAGCCTTCATTGGAATGAAACCAGTAGATGAATTTAGGTTTGGTAAAAAATGAAATTATTTTAATAAAAGATTTTTTAAATAAGTAATGTAACTTGGAATTAAAAATGGCTAATCTAGCTTCATTACTATTCCTGTGTCACATTAAAATGAATTGGTTTTACTAAGTATTTTAATTGTTTCCCCTTCTGATTTTCATTTCCTTACTCATCATCAGCAACTCTCATCAGCAGGCATTTAAAATATTCTCTCTCCTTGTTCAGCTCATGGAAATTGATCAGGTATTTGAAACTGTGAATTACATTCTTCATAACAAATAGACTTGATTTTTACTTGCACATCATTTACAACCTGTCCTAATTTTTCCCTCACTAAATGCTGCCCTGTACTAATCCCCTCCTTTGTTTTTTTAAAGGTGACTTGGTAGAGTTAAATGCCATTTAACCACTAGAGGGAAACATACCAATCTACTATGAGCGATTCAGTCTCCAAATAGAAAATTCCCCCTTAAATTGGCAGCCCTGAAGCATGTTTTCTGTTGAAATTTTCCATCGGAATATCGACAGCACTATAATAAGAAATCAGCAAAGGGTCTGTATTGATTAAAATATTTAGTGAAGATGATTTTTTTTTGTTGTTTATTGAGTAATATGGGACCTATTTCTTGCAGTAGTAAATTTATTTTTTAAGTGAATAAATATCACCAGGTCACAAAGGATGTGCCTCTCTGATGCAAACATTCTTTCCCACACTAATTGTGAAAGCCAGGTCTCGTTAGGGGTTGATGATGCACTACACTCACATGCTACACCCTGAGTGAATACACCTTACACTTCATCATCTCAGGAGAAAATCCTCCACACAAGGCATATTCCTTTCTATATCTGAGAGTTTTAGAGCATTTTGTAGAATATCCTCAGAATCTTTGTGACTTTGACATATTTTGTTGTTGATTTTATTATTTTCTAAAGAAAAATAAGCTATGGATATGGGTCAGTTAGTAACATACTTGTCTAGCATGCATGAGGACTTGGGTCATTGCCCCAGTACAGAATAAACCGAGTGTGGTGATGCATGCCTGTAATTCCAGAACCAGGGAAGTAGGGGCATTAGGATAAAGAGTTCAAATGCAAGGTCATTTTAGCTACATAATTGAATTTGAAGATGACCTGGAAACATGAGGTCATGGCTCGATTGGTTTTTTTTTGTTGTTGTTGTTGTTGTTTCGGTTTTTTTTTTTTTGAGTTTTGTTGTTGATATTGTTTGTTTTTGTAAGTAAAAAACCCTGTGATACTGACAGAATTTATCTTTTCTTAAACTCCATAGAGATTTGTACAGCTGATTTTCAGAAATCAAGGCTAATACTAAACACTGAAGTTTATGATATGAGTCGGAGATGAAAAGATTTCATAGAACTGAATAACATGCAACTATGATTTTTCATCTCTGAATGGAGAAGAAATTTACAGCAGTTGAGACTGTGGCTATCAGTAATATCTGGGTGTCACAGAGGACATGTCCATAGCCTGAAAAAGTTGAGTTTTGTCCTTTAAAATGGAAGAAGCTTATGCAAATTTTATAAGACTCAGATATATTTTTTGTATCAGTTCTAGAAAAGCAATAAGTAATTCATGAGAGTCAGTGACTGTGCATATCTACTGTTTTCCCTTCCAAGTTCTCAGGCAAATCTACTCGTTCTTTCAACATGGTTACAAAGACATTTTCTTTTGTACAAATTAACTTCATATTTTGGAAGGAGTTATTTGTTTCAGGCATTTGCCTTAGATACAGTTTAGATATGGACACATTTCTGAAGCATAATAAAACTCTTTCCTTGATGATAGTATGATTAACACCAGGATAGGAGAGAATGGTGAGAAAGGCACAGAGACACCCAAGAGAAGGGAATTCAGGGGACTGGAATTCAGGCTTAGCAGGGAAGACATATACTTGGCTTAAAATACCCTAATCCACACAATTTTGGGTTGTTTCTATTGAGTTGTTTTTGCTTTTGCTTAAGATTCTTGGCTAACCTTGGTAGGAATTTAAAAGCCACTTAAAAGCTCTGCTGTGGATATCTTTCTGGTTTAAAAACAAAATACACACACACACAGACACACAGACACACAGACACACACACACACACACACACACACACCTGAATGTGTGTGTGTGTGTGTGTGTGTGTGTGTGTGTGTGTGTGTATCATGACCACATTGTATGTTGCAGCTGAAGTTTTTTACGTTTACAGAGATTAACTTCAAGATTTTGTGTATGAGAGAAAGGAGACCTGAGAATATCCTGAAAAAGAAAAATTCACACACTGTCTCTCTAGAAACATCTTACATTCTCTCTCTGGACTCCAATAACCTCTTTGATACTGAAAAAAAAAACCAATTTAATCATAGAATATTAAGTATAAAAATACTCTGACTCACTAACTTGTGCCTTCTTTCAATGAACACTATTTTCTAGACTCTTTCATGTGACGGGGCAGGATGCTCCCGGAGATGAAACTGCAATGAAGACAGCTCTTTAAGCCTCAAAGAGGACTTCTGAAGTTACCCATGTGAAGAATTGGATGAGGAATCCTCTTAGTGTGTATTCAGCTGGCTAAGAGAATCCCAGTTGGTGATTTATCTACAGTACTTCTCATTTAACAGTGCTAAAGTATTAGAAAACTGCTTTCATTAATTTGATAATCAGTAAATATAATTAAATAGAAGTCTCCTGATATAATCTGAACTTCCAACCCAGGTGATAGTTCTGATATTTCTTCTTTACAGGAGGATGGAGTATCAGGTCTTAGTTGTTTAGCTTGTTGCTTTGATAAAATACTGATAAAAGCAGTACAAGGAGAAGTGTTCTGGTACACTGCTCTGTTTCAGGCCATCACTGTGGGAAGTCACAGGAGTGGGAGCTCAGAGAAGCCAACACTACTGCATCCACCCTTAAGAAGCAGAGATCAGCAAATGAATCTGTGACAGTGTTCATCTGGCTTCCCACTTTAGGCAGTTCAGAGAACATTCATGTCCAGAATTTAGATGGGTCAGCCACATCATTGAATGTAATCAGGATACTCCCTCAGAGACATTCTCTGAGGTCTTCCTTGATATAGTTAATCCCTCCTAGGTGTGCTCAGAGGGTTTTCTCAGGGGTGACTCTACGTCTGTAAAGCTGACAGCCATCACACTGGGCTAATCACCTTTCATTCTCTCAAATAACGCATGTAATTAACCTACAAAGAGAAAAGGTTTACAGGGCTCACATTTTGGCGGTTGCAGTCCATGCTTACTTCCTTTTTGTTTTGAGCTTGTGGTGCTAGCAGCACATAAGGGAAGAGCCCCTAGGAAATGCTCACTGTGTGGCCACCAAATCGAAAGGATTAAAGAGGTGAAAAGGGGCTGGCATGCCAAATTCTCCTCACTACACTACGTTGTTACAATATAATTTAAATGAAAATGTTATCTCTGTGTCGAAAAGAATGGATTTTAATCATAATGTCTTATTTAGGTTTTCTGCTGCTGTGAAAAGACACCAGTACCACAGCAATTGCTATAAAGAAAAATATTTCATTGGGGCTGGCTTGACGACATGGTGCCGGGGAGGTAGACAAGAGTTCAATATCAGGATCCACAAGCAGCAGGAAGAGATTGAGATACTGTGCTTGGCTTGAGCCTGTGGAACCGCAAAGCCCACCCCCTGTGACACACATCCTCCAACAAAGCTACACGTTCTAATTCTTGTCAAGTAGCACCACTCCCTATTATAACCAAGTTTTTAAAACTATGAGCCTGTGGGGACCATCCTTATTCAAGCCAGCACATATCTATGTGCATTCTTGTATTTGGCTGTGTTCATTATCAATTACCTGCTTCTTGTTTTCCGATATCTCTGGGTCTTCTGTTTCCACCTTCAGTTTTCACCTTATAGCTCTAACATATATTATTCAATTTACATTCACATGTGGGCGAAATGTGAAATATCTGTCTATCCTCCATTACTCTCTTGGCTTTTGTTTAATTAGTGGTTTTCTTGATCTACTGAGTTTTTCTGGTTATTTTATATATTATTTTGAATTGGTTTGGCATTTTTTATCTTATTCCTGTTCTTGTTTTTAAGTGGCTTCCTCTTTTTGCTAATGAAAAACTACACTTTTATTGAACATGTTAAGAATATAATTTTGAATTGAAGATGTAGTAATTCTAACATCTTCAACCATGAAGAATGAGAATATTCTTCTATTTCTTTCTTTTGTTTGATTTTCTGACAAAATCTCATGTAGTTCAGGCTGTCTCAAACCTCCTGCATATATCCAAAATGGCTTTTAACTTCTAATGGCCCCTGCTTCTACTTTCCCACTGCTGAGATAACAGGTTCAGTAGTACATCCAGTACTGGGCATCTAACCCAGGGTTTTGTGCATGGCAGACAAAAAATATACCAAGTGGGCTCTATTACCAGTCCTCCCAATGCTTTATTCCTTTCTCTTTTTTTGCTTGTTTTTTCTTTTTTTATTGGATAATTTATTTATTTACATTTCAGATATTATCCCCCTTTTCCCATTCCCCTCCCAGAACCCCTTATCCCGTCCCCTTCCTGCTACTTCTATGAGGATATGCCCCAACCCATCTACCCACTCCCCCCTCCATGACCTTGAATTCCCCCACACTGGGGCATCCAGCCTTCACAGGGCCAAGAACTTCCTCTCCTACCTATGCCTGACAAGCCATCCTCCACTATATGTACAACTGGAGCCCTGGGTCCCTCCAAGCATGCTCCCAGGCTGGTGGTTTAGACCCTGGGAGCTCTGGTTGATTGGTATTGTTGCTCTTCCAATGGGACCATAAAACCCTTTAGCCCCTTCAGTTTTCTCTCTACTTCCTCTATTGAGGACCTCATGATCAGTTCAATAGTTAGCTGTGACCATCTGCCTCTGGTAGAGCCTCTAAGGAGACAGGAATATGAGATTTCTGTCAGCATTCACTTCTGGCATCCACAACAGTGCCTGCATATGGTGACTGCATATAGGCTGGATCCCCAGGTAGGAGAGTCTCCAGACAGTCCCTCCTCTAGTCTTTTCTTTGTGATGGTGAGTTTCTTTCAATAGAGTGTAATATGTACTTGCCAGTTCATGTTTGCCTATGAAAGAATTTAAGTCTTTTGTTTCCCTGCCAAATCACACATATTTTTGACAATGTAGGGTCAGCTTAATTTAATTTAATCCTTTGTATCTGTGACTATATTTTAGGTGTAATATGTTAGAGCCTTATACTTATGTGAGCTTCCATTATTCTGTTTCATGCCTTTGTATCAAAGTGTATAAAACTAAATAATTTATCAAGAATTGACATTGATTTAATGGCAGTGCTTGAGTTTGCCATAGTTCAGGGCACTACCAAGTGCTTGGAATTTCCTTTATGATACCATGACTGGAGGTAGATGGCAAGAGTATTGAGAGATAATAGCAGTGGGCAAGACTTTTCATTTTGTAATAAGCTATCTTTCACACAATCAAAAATATTCCTAGAATGACATCATTCAGTTCACTTTGTCACAATGGTCTTTCTATAAATCATTATGGCCCATCTTCTAACATTGTGTTGTGACTAAGTTCCCAACATACTTTTCAGTGAGGAGTGGCTACAATCAGTTCTTAGCATAAGTAAATAAATCTAGTTCTCTGACGAAGTATCTAACTCTCCAAACCATGGACACCAGGGACTTCTATCCTAATTCCAACAAACCATACAGATCAAAGTTCAAATTTCAAGTATCATCACCATGCCTTCAGAATCTATACTTATATTTCATTTCCTATATGCTTTTTCATTTTATTTTGTAAGTACAAATAAATATTTGGAATAGAGTGTGATAATGACATATTTAGGTGGTCTGTTGCAAAACTATTTCACAGTATATATAAGGTAGCCTGCTCATGACCCTATATATATTTACATCAAATAAACATATTTAGTAATGTATATCTTAAATTATTCTTTGTTTATATAATATATGTTATATTTAGATATATCTTTTGTTTCTACCATATTGTAGTCTGATTTCATACAAGTTTATATATGAAGAATAAACTGTTATATTTCTCCAAATTATTATTATTATTATTATTATTATTATTATTATTATTATTTTGGTTTTTCGAGACAGGGTTTCTCTGTGTAGCCCTGGGCTGTCCTGAACTCACTCTGTAGACCAGGCTCGCCTCTAACTCAGAAATCTGCCTGCCTCTGCCTCCCAAGTGCTAGGATTAAAGACATGCTCCACCAACGCCCAGCTATTTCTCCAAATTAAAAAATAATTATTTTTCCCCAATCTCAACAGTTGCTTCTAGTTCTTTATGGAGTGTTAACTCCTTGTGGGCCTTCACCTTTCCAGTTTTTTATGTCTACTATTGTTTCTTGTTTAGCTCATATTTAGGCAGTCATATTGGTGGGACTTTATATCAGAAACTAATCTAACATTATTTAGGAGACACAGTCTTACAGAAATCTCTCTGGTGCTCTGGCTCTTACAATATTTGTCTCCCTTTTCTGCACTATTCCATGAACCATAGGTGAAGTGTTTGTTTTGTAGATATATCCATTAATAATGGGCTCCAAAACTTGTATTTTTGATTTGTTATAATTTTCTTTATTGGTATAAATATGTTAAAAAATGAATTTCTTTGATGATGGGTGAAAGCTACATTTATCTGTGGACATAAGGACAAAATATTAAGAATGTAATAGAGATTATGCTGTTTAAATGAAGTGGTTGTTATAGTTTCTCTTCCAGGTTCATGACCTTCATTAGCACTGGGTAGTTGGCTAGGTTTTCTTTACCTGCCATGATTTTTTTCTTACTGAGTGTATCTTAAATCTTACTAGAGAGCTGTGGGTTACCAACAAGATTTGCATGACACTACTGCATGCCTAGGGTTATTGCTTCATGACAGAAGAACACACCAATTATGGTCAGCCTGAAAATACAAGGGACAATTATGTAGCCTGATCAGGCCTTAGTCATGTATTTAGGAATATGAATGTATATGTGTGTCTATGTATGTACATATACATACACATACATACACATATGTATGTACATCACAACAATTAATGAAAAATAAAATATAAACTTGAAAAGGAGCAAAGATGTACATAAGGGAAAAAGCAGAAATGGAAATGTATAATTATAATGTCAAAAAGTAAAATAAAAATTTATAGAAATTAAAAAAAATATTTCATTAACCCATACATTATGGCTTTTAGAATACAATAAATTATATTTTGTTCAGTAGATTGCAATATGTGTGTATTTTTCTATATGTATTGATAAGAGTAGAAAAAGGTACTTCACTAATGAAACACAGAGATGTGGTACAGTAGTTCTTTTAAGGTGACTTACAATTGTCATTTTATAAATGCTGTATTTCATGCTATGTCATCTTACATCTTGCTATTATTAGATCATGCCATGGTATAACAATATATTTTATAAATTAACCTATAGTCCACATTATTGCTTATCATGTATATTGATAGAGCCATATTATATTAATTTTGACACAGATTTACTGGCAAAATAAGACTTTAATATCTGCTTTAGGCAAACAGACTTAAAAATCCTCATGGTTCTCCTGAAGTCTGAGTGTTTAATTAGAATTTAAATTTATCTTATTATAATTAATTACCAGGTGCGACTATGTTTGCATATGTCACTCGGAAAGTATGTGTTTGAAGAATAATCTCTCACGCAGGCGATCTGGGAAATGAAGCCTGATAAATGGTCAGGCTATGAGAGCGATAACCTAGCAAATGAATGAATGCCTATTACAGGAGGACTGGCGATGGGGACTGGCTCTTTTGTCCTCTCACATCACCTATTGTCTTCCTTCATAAGATGAAGTAACAAGATGCACATGAACTTCATGGAATCTTGAATTATGAGGGGCAAATTCGCACTCTGTTGTGTGTAGTAGCTAAGACACATGCTGTATAAAATATCCGTCTGAGAAAAGTATCATTTCATATTGCTGATCCCAACATGAGCACAAATTTTAAAGTTTGACTTATTGTTCTATTCTTAAAATAATTATTCCCTTATTAATGTCAACTGAAATACCAAATAAACCAAAATAGAAGCAAAAGACAACATACCAGGAGATTAAAAGCACAAGCATATTATGTACTTGTACAAGTACTATTGCAATTTCAGAAAGGTGTAATGTGTGTTTTGAGTTTGCAGAAAAATGACATGTGTATGAGTACACTGGAGACACACCTTCAGTTCTAGAATGGCATAGCACTTTGGAGTAATGAGGGAGGTATTTAATCTGATGACTGAGGTTTCCACATGAGAAGTGTAAAAATCATATTTTTAAAAGCTGATATGCTTTTTCCAATTGTGGTGAGCACTCCCAGTGCCTGGAGTTATTTGTTGTTCTGTTTCGAGCTCCTGCTCAGGAATGGAAAGTCTGGTAATTGTAAATGAGAACAATGGGAAAGAAGCTTGATTCCACATGCTTCTATCTGTGGCCCTGGAGACTGATCTTCTCACACCGCACCACATCTACGCCTCTCACTTATAGTTCGACGCTCAGTGCCATGTGTCTTTTTCTGTACTAATCTTTGTCAAATGTCTCTGATTTTGCGTAAAACACCACTGTTTGCCCAGTAATTTACATAGTGCATCCTACTACACTTAACAGTAGTGGCAGAAATGACTAGGTAAACAATACAAAGGTCATCACAGTTGACCTGTGGAACATCGTGAGCACTGCGGAATGATCACAATTCAAAAGACCAGGATTTGTCTTTCTTTCTGATTTCTACACTTCTTCTAGCCTCACAGAGAAAATAAAAATGCAATGGTTGTGGTTAATAATGAGCAGTAGGTTATAATTTTCAGAGTCTAGCTGTGGCACGGCTTTCTTTTCTTTTTTCTTTTTTCGTTTTCTTCTTTTTTCTTTCTTTTTTTTTAAGGTGAGAGTACTAAAGTAACTTGAATCAATATTGATTCTAAGTGGAAACTAAACTGAAGCATGTCTGCTGGTAGAAAAAAATAATTAAAAATCAAATTAACATTTACGCCTTTAGAGGAGACATAAATCTCTTCTACTCCTCCAGTGCTGAGATATAGTGACACTCCAGAAGATGTAAATCAAAAAAATAATAATAATAGCCAGTGCATTTTTTTTTAAGTAAGCGAAACAAAACTGACAGTGGTTATTGATTCTGGCAAATCACATAGTATCTTATGGAGAACTAGACATTAAATTTTATGCTAAACTAGAGGTGAAAGGTTTAATCTATTCACCCGAAGTTATTTAGTACTTATTATCTGGTAGATACTGTTCCAGGATTTTAGAATATATCAATGATTAAAATGAAACTGTTCTAATCTAAAACAGTTTGTAAGCTTAGTGATGAGACAGATGGAGAAATCATTATTAAAGCAAAGTAATGATGGGAGTATGTTGGTCTTTTTTGAAGGGTATTAGAGAGCTCACATAAGTCAGGGAAATTTTAAAGCTGCAGCTGGAAATGAAGAACATAAGCAAAACAACAACTTAATACTAAATATTCAAAGTAAAACCCACAAAAAGTGCCATGCATTTATGGTGAAGGGGAGGGGAGCGCTGTGAGAGAGGGTGTGGAAGAGGAAGACACATGCAAACAAAGCAGAAGAGAAGGCGGAGAGAGGAAAGCATTCTGTGTTAACTCTGTGGCTAAGACAGAGAATAGAGTCGGGGAACTTGGGGTGGTGGGGGGCCTCGAGGAGGAAGGGGAACTGAGCTTGTCCTATGGGTGATTGTCCTGAGCTTGGTGGAGGCAGTTGTGGCTGGAGCACAGAAAGGCTTTCTACAGGAGACTTAATCAGTGGCTCTGTAGCTTTCTTCATGGCTCCCCAGGGAGGATCTTGATAAAAGAGACAGTCTAGGGTTCCAAACAGTTTATTGGTTATTCACGACAGAAAATTGATACATAAAGTACCATACCCACTTCTCAGGGTAGACCCGAGATTAAATACCATTTGCAGGGAGGGATGTATGGGAAGAGAAGCTTATTGGCTAAGTCCTCTGGGCCTCTAGAAACCTCATTAGCATGGAGAACTGTGTTTTGAGCCTCCACGACCACAGGGCACATTTCTTTATGTGAGGAGTGCAACATGTATTCCAGGCCAAAAATCTGGCAGAGGCCAGGGAATAGACTAAGTCTCAGGTATGTGTCTACTGTTCTGTTTTACCAATGTTCCTGGCATGGTTTTACATCCAACACCCACCTACCCTAATAAAGTGTATGCATTTCAAGTCCACAAAGTGTATCAGCACAACTAAGATCATCTACATGAGCTGTTTCATTGAAGAAGAAGAATTCACTGGAGAAGGCCTTAGTCTAAACGAGTTGTAACACTGAGATCCTCAGAGAAGAGACTCCAGCCTCCCACCTGCTCCCTATCCTCTACCCAATCTTTCTCCTACGCCCCACCCCTCACCCTCTACCCTCATTATCTAATATCAACCATCCACCCCTTTTCCCCTATCAGGGCACTCACTCCCAGCCAGACCAGGATCCTATAGAAACCAGGATTCTACACTCTGCTTCATCCTTCCAGCCTGGTGAGAAATGGCATCTGGACACCCTGTAAAGGAGGAATCACAGCATTGAGAAACACAGCTGGACCCCGAGATGCATACAGCAGATAACCATATAAAGTAACAAGCTTTATTTTGACATTTTTCTAATACTTTGTTCTGATAGAGCCTTCTCCCTGCTCCTCTTCTTGTTCCCTCTCTTTCTACTTGTGCTCTCTGACCCCATTAATCTCTTCCCATGTTCATAGCTCATATATTTAGTTACTGTTCTCCTTCCCTTGAAAGACCCGTTCTCCCCTCAGTATCATTTTGAAAAACAAATTTAATTATATTTTGATACACAGCCTTGCCCAGATTTATCTGAATCTTTCAATTCTTCTGCCTCAGTCTGAGGTAGCTGAGATTGCAGGTGTATGCCACCATGCCCTGATGTTTATTTGATTTTTATTTAAATTTGATTTAGTTCTCTGAGATTCAATACAGTAAGTTTGGTCAAGTTTAGCCAGCCTTGCATAATTTGTATTAATCCCCCCCTCTTCCCATCCAAATTTGTGTGCTTTTTGGACCTCATCTCGGCAATTTTGTGACTTTCAAACACCCTTTAATGTAAGTCCTCCCACTGGGGGTACATTTGACTTATCAGGGGCCTTGAGAATATTGATTCTTCCTCTTCCAGAAGATAACAATTATGAGTAGCTCCTCAGCCAAGGGTATAACGTGATGCTTTCCCTGACATTCTGGGATTTGGTCTGGCTTGTATCTACACAGGTGTTTATTGCCACAGCTCCTGAAAACAGAAATTGTGATTCATAATCACAATACCCACAAGATCAATGGCCTGACGTTATCCTTTAGTATTTGTGGACATCAGTTCTGGAACATTCTTCTCATGCAACCAAATGCATCACTGTATAAATTTCTTATGAGAAAATAGAATATTAACATATGATTCCTATGCATTCTTCTCTGGATTCAAAGTACTGCCAAGTGATACAGAATGTCCAATATAATATAAATAAAATATAAGAAATTGTATACTATAGAGTTTAGAAAATACTGACAAGAAAACTGTGCATTTGCAATATAGGTATCATTTCACAAATATTTTCTTTTTGTTAAAAAAATATTTTTTCTCATATAACATGTATGCTGATTATAGTTTCTCTCCTTCTACTTCTCCCAATTTCTCTCCATTTTGCCTCCCATCCCCTCCCTTTCTGTTCTCTCATTACAAAACAAATAGGCTTTTGTAGGATAGTAATAAAATGAGATAAGATGAGATAACACAAAAAAATTATGTATTGAAATTGGATAAAACTGAATTGAATTAGAGGAAAAAGAGCCCAAGAAAAGGCACAATGAACAGAAATCCATTCTGTCACACATTCAGGAATTCTATTAAAACATTGATTTGAAAGTACAGGATAAAACAAGAGAAGAAAAATATAAATAAAATAAAATAAAAATAATAACATGACATTAAAAGAGAAAAAATTCCACAGGATACTATGGGACAAGGAACCTCCAAAGAAATCATTGAGTCTTTTTTTCTGTTGGCCATTTACTGCTAGTGTGAAACCTATACTTAAGAGTAGTTGTTTCCTTAGAAAATGTTCTATTGCTGTGAAGAGAGGACATGACCATGGTAACACTTACAAAGAAAAACATTTAATTGGGGCTTGCTGACAGTTTCAGAGATTTAGTCCACTGTCTTCATGGCAGAGAGAATGTCAGCTTGCAGGCAGGCCAGGTGCTGGAGAAGTAGCTGAGAGTACTTCATCTGGAAGAGATAGATAGATAGAGATGATAGAGATAGAGATAGAGATAGAGATAGAGATAGAGATAGAGATAGAGATAGAGATAGAGATAGAGATAGAGATAGAGATGATAGAGATAGAGATAGAGGTAGAGAAATATATATATATATATATATATATATATATATATATATATAGAGAGAGAGAGAGAGAGAGAGAGAGAGAGAGAGGAGATTCACTGGGTTTGGCTTGGGTTTCTGAAACGTTAAAGCCCATTTTCAATGACAGATTTTCTCACTGATGACTAGGTACTCAAAATTTGGTCCAGTGGGACCATTATTATTTAAACCACTTTTAAAATCTTTCTAGTGAAAGTTTCTTGAAGGAAAACAAATTTTAATTTGCTTCTGCTCCCTGCAAGGCCTGCATGTTCAGGATTAAAATATTCTATCCTACAGCAAGGAAAGTAAACCATTCACAATAGCTTTAGGAAGTACCTGAAACAGACAAAATGCAATAAGCTCTCCACACAAGAGTAAGCAGTAAAAGCTGAGAGTGCCACTCAGACAGAAGGAAGCTGAGATTCAAAAACACTCAGAAGAAAAAGGCTGCAAAGATGACTCTGAGACCAGATCTGCCTGGACAAAGCATCAACCAGCATAGCTGCCTAGAAGAGGATTAGACCTACTGAGGAACTGAGAAATGATACTCTCCTACCAGCCAGGCTGCCTGTAGGCTGTACAATAGGTTCCACTGTTTTTTGTCTCATGAGCTATCACCCATGCACATGAGGATTTGTTGATGCAGCTTTCTTTGAGTCATTTCAGCTCCTGTAAGTAACCCTTTACAATAAATAGCCCCAATACAACTCATTGGTTTGCCAAGTTGGACTTTGGTGGTATCTGTACTTTAGTATACTGTGGACTCCCTATCTGGAGTGAGTAGCCAGACTTGTGTGTTGCATCTTGCCAGGAAATATGTTGTCACACAGAACCAGGTAATGCCTGCTGGTATTGGAGACTGAGATAAAGGAGTGAATTAAAGGGAGAAAAGTTATAGTAGTTCTATATAATCCATTGGAGATGGAGGTCAGAGAGTTTGGGGGTTGGAATCCCTGCCATTGTAGGTATTCTACAAAGCTAGGAATGAGACTGGAGGGTTGAACTTGGAAGGACAGAGGGAGATATGATGATTTGCAGTTAGCCTACCTACTTCCCTAGCCAGAGTGGCCTGGGGGTTCCCAGGAAAGGACTGCTAGAGATGGAGTGAGTGGATGTTCCCACTATGTTTGCACGTATGGAATAACTAGATATACATGATGAATGCACAGGTATTTGTATCACCCATTTTAAAACTTTGCTGATAGTATTGTTATGAATCTTTACATAAAGCCTATGAATGAAAAAAAGACAAGAACTGCTTATCATTTGAGATTATTCTTTACTTAAAAGGAAGTAAGTTAACCTTCCACAGTGTCATGGATACTAGCCACAAACAAGTGACTTTTGACTCCAAGATAAAAGACTATTAGTCACAGTATCTGCAACTGCTACAGTGACATCATTTGCTGCACTTTCTTGAATCCTGATTCTCATAAGGAAATTTAAAGGGGGCCAGTTGACATATGTATATTCAGTGTATTGTATTATAGAAACACCACAATTATAGGAAAATAAATGAGCTTTTATAAGGAAGTTGCTTAGCAACTTGTGAAACTACCCCTGAGAGAGTTATCATCTTTGTTATTGGTGGCAGAGCAAGTCTTCCCTATGTCTCAGAGGGAGGTATTATCTTTCTCCTTCCAATACTGTTGCCACCCAAATCTTTCTGAAGAGATCACCTAAGAGAGCTTCCAATGTCTTTCTCAAAAGATGTGCAGAAATAGGAGATAGGAGAGACCCGCGGAGAGTTATCTCCCAGGATGAGATAATGTGAAGCTCTATTTTATGGATGAAAAATACATGTTTCAGGGAATTTAAGAACCATGCCCCATATAAAAGAAAACTTCTAAATCTCAGACATATTGTGACCTCATATCCTAGACTCTAAGTCTCTCACTCTGCTATGTAAGTAAGGACTTCCACCATCACTTCTTATGGCTAATGAGGTCACTAGTCACTTGACCCCACTGGCTCCCCAACTCTACTGCACATATTTAGAATTTAGAAATTATGTCTCCTCCAACTACTAGACCAATTGTCAAGAATTTACTGCCTTTGAGTGTTTTGAACTTTCTTCTAAATGTCAGTGTTTTATCTTAAACAAATGGGTGAGATCATTTCATGTAGCCAACATAAACATAGACCTGAATAAACCTTCTCATTTTCATGTAACAATAAATAATTCTGCCTTTGTTGTTAAAATAACATCTATTTCCTTTCATTTTTTTTTCACACAAATAGAGGCATTTGATTTTATTCCAATTAGAACTGAAGCTTACAAGTGTTAATCCAGCAATGTCATAGGACCCCAGGTTCACACTGGGGAGGACTTTTGACACATGTATTTGTAGTAATTTTTCATGTAAAATATAGTAGAGGTTTTTTAGAGAGAAAACTGTGTCTGGACTCTTTCAGCAGCATAATTGACTGTTTTTATGTGTGTCATGGCATTTCTTAAAACTTTGGCTGGAATTGTGGCATTTCACATCACAGAAAAGGAAATAAAGCTGTGTTGTAGTTTGCTTACATCAGTACCTTAAAAAAAATCCAATTTCAAAGGAGTGAGAGTTTTTCCTTGTGGAAAGCAGGGGTCTGGGTAGCATTTTCATTTCCTGTCTTTTTTGACTTCCAGTGCTCCCCTTCAAAAAGTTCTGAGTACAGAAAGCAGAACTTGCCTCCAGCACAAAACCAGAGCCCACTTTTATTATTGTTGTTGTTTCAGGGCTCCTGGATCTCATGCTGAACCTTAAAATCCTATTCTCAGCTCAGCTGCCAGCAAGCTGTGAGCAGAGCACTGAGAAGTGGAAGAAATAACAGGCTTCACCATGCAATCAGTAGTTCCCCCACTGAAACCATATGTCATGCATAGAATCTAGGAGACTTGAAAAGTCTCAAAAAACTGTAAAGCTGCTAATGCCTGCAGTGGGAGTCAGCGATGGGCAACTGACTATTACAACAGACAGAAATACAGAAATCAATGGGCAAAGGAAGACTGTCAGTTGGTTAAGGAAAATGTTTGAAACAATTGTCCTTGATCGATTTAATGGTTTAGTAACTAAGCCTTTTATCAAATAAATATCTTTTAACCCAAAGAATCAAATTATATGTACCCAGTACATCACAAGCTGCAAGCTTCTTCTCTAACACTGTGATTCTATGTAATAGAATGATTGAATAATTACCAGCATCACCATCCTCTCCCAACTGCTCTTTTTCAAAGGCAACATATTCTGTAGTTACATGTTGGAATCCAGCACAATTCATTTTTTTCTGGTGAGGAAATACTTTATTTTTTATTTCTTTGAGACATACTTTGTCTGCAGAATGGTAAGGGTGATACATATAGTTTCATTATCTCCCTTACAAGAAAAATGTGTTAACTACCTCACCAAGTGACATACAAGAATTCTCCAAATACAGCATCATAATTACAGAAAAAATACCTACTTTATCCTATATTTGAAGATTTATTCAAAGGATGAGAGTAATACACTTAAGTGACAAGCTTAACTTGGCTAGAGTGAGTAGAGATATACAGTTATACATAGCTTTAGAGTGTGCTTATTTCCCTTTTAAGTGCATTTAAAAATTGATTGAAATATGGAGTTATTAAATCTGTATATGTGAACATGTTTGCATATGAATATATGTGTGTGCACACACATGCAAAGTGTGTGCTTGTCAGAAGTCAACATCTGATATTTTTCTCAATTGCTCATTTTCTAACTGTGTTGTTATTGCTTTATTTCAAGAAGCAAGAATGTTCTTTTAAGCAGAAAACTTGAATAGAGGCAGTTCCACAGTTTTTGAGACAAGGTCTCACTTTATTGGACTACATGGCTCAGAACTTGTTATGTGAACCAGCCAAGCCTCTGACTTACAGAGATCTACCAGCCCATTCTCTAGGATTTTGGAATAAAGCCATGTACCAGCATGCATGTCTTAATTGTTTAAAAGAAATCTACCATTACAATTGGAATTCAGCAATTAGGCTCTACTCTCTGGCCAGCAAGCCCCTAAGATTACACTTGCTCAGTTTCCATTTCTTCAGTGCTGAGATTGCATACTATGGTGTTCTGTGTATGTTTGTTGGGTGTTTCTACAGCATGAACTCAGTTCCACATACCTGTTCTGTAAGACTACCTGACACCATGAGAATGAAATAATTTTATGAAATTAAAAAGATTAAAATAATGGTCATGATACACTACTATATAATGAAAAAGCATATGTTATTTATTGCCTGTGATACTTTTTTCATGGTAGAAGTCTTGGAAAAATCAAGAATTCAAGGCTTATACCTAAACATAGTAAAAGAAATATACAGCAAACTAGTAGCCAACATCATACTAAATGGAGAGAAACTTGAAGCAATCCCACTAAAATTGTAGACTAGACAAGGCTGCCCACTTGGTCCCTATCTATTCAATATAGTACTCAAAGTCCTAGCCAGAGCAATTATACATGAAAACGCAGTCAAAAGGATACAAATTGGAAAGGAAGAAGTCAAAATATCACTATTTGCAGATGATATGATAGTATGCTTAAGTGACCCCAAAATGTCTACAAGAGAACTCCTAAACCTGATTAACAACTCCAGCAAAGTGCCTGGATATAAAATTAACTCAAAAAAATCAGTAGCCTTCCTCTACTCAAAGGATAAACAGGCTGAGAAAGAAGGAAAATGACACCCTTTACAATAGTCACAAACAATATAAAATATCTTGGTGTGACTCTAACCAAGCAAGGGAAAGATCTGTATGACAAGAACTTCAAGTCTCTGATGAAAAAATCAAAGATCTCAGAAAATGGAAATATCTCCCATGCTCATGGATTGGAAGGATTAACATAGTAAAAATGGCCATTTTGCCAAAAGCAATCTACAGATTCAATCTAATCCCCATCAAAATTCTAACTCAATTCTTCATAGAATTAGAAAGAACAATTTGCAAATTTATTTGTAATAACAAAAAACTCAGGATAGTGAAAACTGTTCTCAACAACAAAAGAACTTCTGGGGGGAATCACCATCCCTGACCTCAAGCTGTACTACAGAGAAATAGTGATAAAAACTGCATGTTATTGGTACAGAGACAGGCAGGAAAATCAATAGAATAGAATTAAAGACCCAGAAATGAACCCATACACCTATGGTCACTTGATCTTTAACAAAGGAGCTAAATACTATCCAGTGGAAAAAGGACATCATTTTCAACAAATGGTGCTGGTTCAACTGGAGGACAACATGTAGAAGAATGCAAATTGATCCATTCTTATCTCCTTGTACAAAGCTCAAGTCCATGTGGATAAAGGACCTTCACATAAAACCAGATATACAAAAACTAATAGACGAGAAGGTTGGGATGAGACTCAAATATTTGGGCACAGGGGAAAAATTCCTCAACAGAACACCAATGGCTTATACTTTAAAATCAAGAATTAATAAAATGGGACCTCATAAAATTGCAAAGCTTCTGTAAGGCAAAGGACACTGTCAATAGGCAAAATGGCAACCAGCAGATTGGGAAAAGTTCTTTTCCAATCCTACATCTGAAAAATGGCTAATATCCAATATATACAAAGACTCGAGAAACTAGACTCCAGAGAACCAAATAACCCTATTTAAAAACAGGGTGCAGAGGTAAACAAAGAATTCTCAACTGAGGAATATTCAATGGCCAAGAAGCTCCTAAAGAAATGTTCAACATTCTTAGTCATCAGGGAAATGCAAAACAAAATAACCCTTATATTCCACCTCATACCAGTCAGAATTGCTAAGATCAAAAACTCAGGTGACAACAGATGCTGGTAAGGATGTGGAGAAAGAGGAACACTCCTCCGTTGTTGGTGGACTTGCAAGCTGGTACAACCACTCTGGAAGTCAGTCTGGCAATTTCTCAGAAAACTGAACCTAGCATTACCTGAAGACTCAGCTATACCACTCCTGGTCATATACACAAAAGATGCTCTAACATATAACAAGGACACATGCTCTATTACGTTCATAGCAGCCTTATTTATAATAATCGGAAGCTAGAAAGAACCTGGATTTCCTTTAACAGAGGAATAGACACAGAAAATGTGATACATTTACAACATGAAATACTAATCAGCTATTAAAAACAATGTATTCATGAAATTCTTAGACAAATGGATGGAACTAGGAAATATTATCCTGAGTGAGGTAACCAAATCACAAAAGAACACACATGTTATGCACTCACTGAAAAAGTGGATATTAGCCCAAAAGCTTGGAATACCCAAGATATAATTCACAGACCACATGAGGCTCAAGAAGAAGGAAGACCAAAGTCTGGGTACTTCTGTCTTTCTCATAAAGGGGAACAAAATACTCATGGGAGCAATTACAAACTGTGAAGCAGAGAGTGAAGGAAAGGCCATCTAGAAACTGCCCTACCTGGGCATTTATCCCCTACATAGTCACCAAACCTAGACACTATTGTGGATGCCACGAAGTACATGCTGACAGGAGCCTGATAAAGCAGTCTCCTGAGAGGCTCTGCCAGAGTCTGCGAAATAGACAGGTGGATACTTGCAGCAAACCATTGTACTTAGCACAGGATCCTCAATGGAGGAATTAGAGAAAGGACTGAAGGAGCTGAAGAAGTTTGCAACCCCATAGGAAGAACAACAACATCAACCACACCCCCCACCCCAGAGCTCCCAGATAAAGACCAAACAAGTAGTACACATGCAACGATCCATGGCTCCAGCTGCATATGTATCTGAGGATGGCCTTGTTGGACATCAATGGGAGAAGAGGCCATTTGTCCTGTGAAAGCTCTATGCCCCAGTGTAGAGGAATGAGAGGGTTGGGAGGCAGGAGTTGTTTGATGGGTGGGTGCGTGAACAACCTCATAGAAGCAGGAGGAGTGGTGATGGTGTAAGGGATTTCGGGGTGGGGGGACCACAAAAGGAAATAACATTTGAAATGTAAATAAAGAAAATATCTAACAGAAAAAAGAAAAAAATCAAGATTGAGTTTACATTTTGGATAATATTGAAAATAAAATAAAATTTTATCATTTAACTATAATATTGTTTTGATTCTAAGTATGTTATTTTATCAGCATGAATGTACACTGATTGCTTCACCCATTGCTGCAATTTATACAAGTCCATATAAAACAAACAAGAATACATAATAACTCCCTACACCTACATTTGAATATTGAAAAACCGAAACTGTACCTGGACAATCTAAACCTGTAATTGAAATGCTTTATAAAGTGTTATTTTGAAAAATTCATTATTGGGATTGTAGAACCTGTGTTTCTTTACAAGAAGGCCATAAATTGTGGTATAGCTCTCAGATCAGCTTTAAAATTGCTTTTACATATAATATTCCTATAAAATTGTAGTTGAGCCATTCTGAAGATATGCATATATATTTACACACACACACACACACACACACACACACACACACACACACACACA
>JANHMN010000004.1:107479513-107492459 GCA_030674055.1 Rhabdomys pumilio | reverse complement strand
ACACACACACACACACACACACACACACACACACACACACACACACACATATTGTCTAACTATTTTAATGCTTCTTCATTCCTTGACTTAGATCAACATTTATCTCTTCCTTCACAGCTGATCTTAATTATTTAGGGACAGACTGATAACTACCACTATATCATATTGTATTACATTAAATTACATGTGATGTACCAAGTTTATATTATATACTATGTACATAAATTGTCAATTCTATATTATGTTAACATGTTAACTTTTCTGTACTAGAGTTTATGAAGAAAACTAACAAAAGGAAGTTACCTCCACGAGTTCTGTTTCATCGGCATCCCACATTATCTGCCAGTCATTCCTGAGATTCCAGAATAAATTCACTAAAAATACTCACATCAAGCAAAACTCAAGAACATTCTACCTATGTCTGCCTGGAGAATAAGAGGAATAGCTTGTGCAATAGAATATTTGAAGACATATTTTGATCTGGTGTTTTTTTACATCAGATGAAAAATTCATTTGCATGAGTGCCTCATGATAATCATTTACTTAACCAGGAATATCCTAGTTTAAAGGAGCTTAATTATGCCTGAAATTTAAGTCAGAATACTAGGCTATTTCCTGTTTATTTTGTTATTATTATTATTATTATTATTTATTATTATTATTATTATATTTTTTACAATCAAGCCATTGCCCTCCAGTACTCCTGCTACAGTTCCTCATTCCTTTTCTCTTCACATGTAACTGAAAGGATGCTCTCCCACCCCACCAGGGATCTCCACTCCCTGGAGCCTCAAGTCTCTAAAGGATTAGGCACCTGTTCTCCCACTGAGGCCAGACAAAGAAGTCCTCTGCTACATATGTGTCCAACACCTTGGACCAGCTCTTGTATGCTGCCTGGTTGGTGGCTCAGTGTCTGGGAACTACCAGGGGTCTAGGTTAGTTGAGATTGCTTTCTATGGGGTCACGCTCCTCCTCAGCTTCTTCCAACCTTCCCTCAATTCAACCATAGGGCTCCCTGACTTCAGTCCAATGATTAGGTGTGAAATTTGTGCCTGTCTCAGTCAGCTTCTTGTTAGAACTCTCAGAAGACAGCCATGCTAGGCTCCTGTTTGTAAGCACACCATAGCACTAGTAATAGTTTCAGACCTGGTTACCTCATCACCCCTCATGATATGAATCCCAAGCTGGGCTGGTCACTGGACTGCTTTTTCCTCAGTTTCTTCTCCATTTTTGTCCCTGAAATTCTTTTAGGCAAGAACAATCCTAAGTCAGAAATTTTGACAATGTCATTCTTCCATTTGAGGCTCTGTCTATCTACTGGACTCCCCATTTTTGTGCACTTCATCCAAGGTTGTGCTCTTTGAGTTCTGAGAGTCTTTCACCTCCCAGGTCTCTTGTACTTTCTAGAGTGTTTCCTCACCTCCCATCCCCAGAGGCTGCATTCATTTCTGCTGGCCCTCTAGGCTTCTCTCCTGTCCCCCTTTCCCCTTATCCTCCCCCTCTCCAACCTGGTTTCCTTTCTTACTCTACTTCCCCTAATTATTTTCTTCCCCCTTCCAAGTGGTATTTAAACATAGTCACTTAGGCTTTTCTACTTGTTCTATGGGTTGTATCCTAGGTATTTGGTACATTTTGGCTAATGTCTACTTATTAGTGAGTTTATGCCATGCACGTCAGTTTGAGTCTGAGTTACCTCATTCAGAATGATATTTTCCTGCTCCATCCATTTGTCTTAAAAACTCATGATGTCCTTGTTCTTAATAGCTGAGTAGTATTCCATTGTGTAAATGAACCACATTCTCTGTGTTCATTCTTCTGTTGAGGAACATCTGGGTTGTTGTTTCCAGCTTCTAGCTATTACAAATGAGGCCACTATGAACATAGTAGAGCACCTATCCCTATGATATCGTAGGACATCATCTTTTGAGTATATGCCAAGAGTGGTATAGGTGGGCCTTCAGAGAGATGTATTTCCAATTTTCAGATGAACCTCCATATTGATTTTCAGAGTGGTTGTACCAGTTTGCAACTCCACCAGCATTGGTGGAGTATTCTTCACATTCTCAACATTGTGTGCTGTCAACTGATTTTTTGATCTTACCAATTCTGATTGGTATAAACTGGAATCTCACAGGTTTTTTGATTTTCATTCCCTGATGGCTAAGGACTTTGAACATTTCTCTAAGTGCTTCTGGACCATTTGAGATTCCTCTGCTGTGAATTTTCTAATTTTCTGCTTAGCTCAATATCCCATTTTAACATTGGGTTATTTGCTTTTCTGGATATATGAATTAGCAAACAATCAAACTTGGTGGTGCTACAAAAAATGAATACTTCGTTGTTTTTGTTAAATACATTTGTAATATATTCTATTCAAGTCTGATCTATCCTTGTCCTGCCTCTGAGTGCAGGATTCAAGGCATGTGTACACACCACTCTTGTATGTTCCACTGCTGAGACTAGAGAAATACTTGATATTTATCATTGTAAACACAACATTTTCAAGGCATGGTAGTTTTTCAATAAGTATGATATGATTGGTAAAATGGTAAACACGTTCTGAGTCCACATCTATAGAGTACTTAACTGCAAGTGTTTAGAACTGTTTATAGAGTTCACAAAGTGATTATTTAACTTACAATTATAAAAGTTGGGATGGTAAGAGATTAAAAAACATATTTCATGAAAAGGAGAAATTAAAAAGATGCTGTTAACAAAAACATGTTTTTAGATATTACACAGATTTTTTTAACAGAGTAGATAAACTTAGTATGTCTACAGACTAATGTACAGTAAGTAGATGAGTCATTTTTTGTGGTTCACATGGAACTTTCTGCATGAACATAATGGTCTCAAGAAAATGTACTACCTTGGAGTTAGTCAAGTCTTGTTTATTAGATTCTTCTAAGCAGATAACCCCTGTCAGGATGCAGCACAGGGAATTTCCCATTTCTATCTGTGAGCTCAGAGTTATCTGTTGTTTTTGTCTCCATTTGCTTTCAGAGGAGGTGGGTCTTCTTCAAGGTAGAATATCAACTTATCAAAGGCTAAAGTTCAGAAGTTCTTCTATTACTCAAACAAATGTTCATTTTCACAGTTATGCATGCCTGTGAGATTCATGACCATTCTTGAAAATATTATGATGAAGAAACTTAAAAACAGTGGATAAAATTCACTGTGTTTCCTTATAATATATTAAGAAGTTATTAATGAAATGGTGAGACTATTTCCTGCTGATGTTCCTGATAGAGTCATAGGGTTTCAGAATAACTATTTTTGGTTCTCTTTTAAATCACAAAAGCTATATGCGTCTATGTTAAATAATATGCCAGCCAATAATTTATGGGGTTACCAATCACATGAAATGTGGTTAGTCAGAACAGAGGTACATTGCCAGTGTCAAATAAACAGTTTTGATTTGGAGTTTTTAAGAAAAAGAATTATAGAAATAGTGATCATGGGAATGATCAGGGAACTTTGTTTATTGCCTTGCAGGTTCTTTGATTATTTGTGTTTATTGTCTTGCTTGTTCCTTGACTGTTTGCATCTGTTGTATTGCTCGTTCCTCAACCTAGACTTGACCTTAATACTTGCATGTAATTAAAATGGTATAAAAGCAAAAAGGAGAAGGGTGCATGAAATAGGTGGTCTCTAGGCAGGGGATGGGGAAAGGCGATGACATCTGAAATGTAAATAAATAAAATATTCAGTAAAAAATTAAAAAAATATATTGTTGAATGGAAAGAGGAAGCAATTGCATTTGTAATTTACTTTGTGTCAATGAACATTTGAGGAAGAAAATGTTGCATTTAGGGTCTGATAATTCTTGAAAATCTGTTAATAAACTGATGTAACATTCTTCTTTGAAACATAGAAACATAAATCAATTGAAAAGTTCTCTCATATCATGAATGGAAGAAATACCTATGTAAAGTTGCAGAGCCACATACCAACCATCATGTATAAGGGCAACTTGTCTAGTTTTTTTTCTGTTTTTCAAATTTGTTATAGGACAATAAATATTTAAAAGGCAAAAAAACGGATTATAAAATCTCCCTTTTAAAATGACATAATTATACCAATTTGTACCAGTGAGATACAAAATAGTCCTTATACCCAGTCCATCATTTTGTTAAGGGTGATATGTAGGAGAAGCTAAGGTGGGAGGAGTACCGAGAGGAAGACAAGAAGTGAGGAGAGGAGGAAAAGAAGGAGAGGAGAAGCTAGGTGATGCGAGAGAAAAAGAGAGAGAAGGGGGGTTGGACATGGAGGCAGTTGTTCACGTGTCTCCACCAGTCAAAGATAGTTGATATATCTAGGTTGGGTATTGGGTTACACTTCTGAATGAGCATTACCAAACTTATAAAGCCTTTGATTAACATTTTTTAAAAAATGTATAAAAGCAAAAAGGAAAAGGGGGCATGGGATAGGGGCTTTCTAGGGAGGGGAAATGGGGAAAGGGGATGGCATTTGAAATGTAAATAAAATATCCAATTAAAAAATATATATGTATATATCTACATCTATATCTATATCTATATCTATCTATCTATCTATCTATATATATACATATATATGTATATATAAAATAATGTTTTGTTGATATTTTTCATTTAAAAAGTATTTGTCAACTCTTATTGTTTATCTGTGTATGAGCTTGTATGCATCACATGTGTGCCAGTGGCCTTGGAAGCCAGAATAGATCAATTTGCTTAGAAGTACAGTTATGTGCTTGTGTAAACCACTTGATGTTTGTGCTGAGAGAGACCTGCTTGAACCCTGATCCTTTGAGAGACCAGACAGTGCTCTTAACATTGAGCTAGGCTATTTCTCAGCTTCCTGTAACTTTCTTTAACTTAGCTACTAAATGCTTGAAAATTACAAGAGATTTTCATCTCCTGGTATCTTTATTATGTAATTTTTAAAATAATGAATTAAAGTAAACTTTTCACAGACATTTCGGAAATAATAAAGAAGCTTAGGTTGATTATTAATACAAATAATGATGATTAAAAGATGTCATCATTAAATTAGTAGTTTAAGTTTTGTTTTAAGAACATATTAATTATGTAGATACAATAATTGGATGTGTACAGTCATGGCCTCTGATGCTCCATAATATTAGTATGTAAAATTATATCTAAGTATGTATTTACACTTTTATATTTAAAATACTTTTTACACAATGTAATAGGTTTCATTATGGCTCGGTCATATATATGTCAGATTATTTTATTATTATCTCTATGCCAGTTAACATCCCTCAACATTTTCCTCTATAACTCTTCTCTCAAACTGAGGTATTATGAGATGTACTCATTATCATGTCTTTTCCTAAATTTTTATCCACCTGAAAAAAATGTAAGTGACTACCAGCACCACATCTTCTTGGCAGCCTCCAGCAATCAGGTCCTGAAAAAGATGATAACAGAATAGCCACATGCATATATCTAAGGTATGCAAAAGATATTTTTTTTCCCAAGCAGCCTAAACTTTTCATAGTATTGTCTACAGTTCTGTGCTCTCTTACTTTTAAGTCTTTATGTCCTTATTCCTTTTCCAAAGTGTTCTTTCATAGCTTGAGTATGATTTGTAAATATTTCATGATATTTGATTCCATCTGTAGTACTTAGGAACAAAAGTTTCAATGAGATCCTGAGGGTCTAAATTTTTTTAAATAGCTACAATAAAACAATAATAGAGCCATTCTGCCACCTTAGGATGCAGCCCCAAGGAAAGGAAGACCGGGAAGATCATTTTCCTGCTTATACACCAGACCCAAAAGGACTAGTAACTTCATAAATTATTCCGTAGCTATAGTTGAGGTAATTCTTCAGAGTGAGACATTCTAGCAAGTCTGTAGTTACACAAAGAAAGGTGAACAGCGAGACCAGAATATTTAAGACATTTTAGAAACCCATGCCACTCATACAAACAATATTATTTTAATAATGCCATTAGACAGTGTATCGAAACTACAACTAAATATTTCCACATGAATGATCAACTCTTCACTTTGTTTTCTATACATGGTATAACCTCTTTAAACATTCACTGTGATAATAACACAGTGGAACCCATGAGCATGAAATAAAGGCTAACCTACACTGAAAGTATGGTATGTACTATTCCTAGAAGCAAGAGTGGAACCAGTAAACACTTACTCAAAGACACTCCCCACCTGGCTTGTTTTCCAAAGTGAAATACTCAGCCATGAAGAAAAGTAAAATCTCATAATTTATAACCACATATATGAAAGTATGAGGGGTCACATTAACATAATTAAAGCAGATACAGAAATGTAGCTACCCTGTATTCTCTGTCATATATGAAAACTTAAGGAAAAACATAATATGTAAATAGACAATGATTGTGAGTGACCTAGAAACACGGTGTTGAAGATCAGAAAGCCATGGTGGGGAATAGAGAGCTAGATATGACCAGTAAGTATATAGTATAAGAAGTGTGTATTGATAGATACCATGGATTGCAACTGATGTGCCTAAGTAAAGTGAATTTATTATAGAGGGATTTGACTCAGTCCAGAGATTCTAGAATTCCTCCATGAAACCCAATAGGGAAATACTGACTACCTCTAGTACTAATAAAATCATTTTATCTCTGGCCTAGGGCATTACATGCTGATTATTTAAAAAGAAAAACTAGTGAATATTTTGAATTTGGATGCCACAATTCTGGTGTATTCTGTAGTAGTTAAGCACACCATGATCAATAAGTTAGTGAATATGGCTGTGTTCTGCTAAAACTTTATCAATGTGAGAGAGAAGTTGAATTTTTGCCTTGTTGCTGATTTGATTCTATATGAAAATAATTACTAAGAAGTTATGGAGGAATATTCTTATTCACTATCACAACAAAATGTCAAAATATCTTAAACCAATCATGAACTATTTCACATATATCTTAGAGAATTTAGAAATTTCAGCTAAGAAACTGAAAGAATTTAGTTGTCTACTCAAACATACAGTGTTGCTCTATGAGAAGATAGAATTCATCCACCCCTCTCTTTCTCAACTGCTATCAATATAATTTTCTTTGAGATAAGAAATGAAGGTTTGATAAAATTTAGGAATTGTTACATACTGGAAATGTGAGCATAAAGAGGCCTCCATTCCCATAAGAGACGTTTTAGCTGGTGAGTTATACAAAATGGAAAATTGGAATGGGATCCTTCCATCTGGGGTACAAATTAAATTAGACAGTTTGATGTCAGTGAGTCTGCCTGGAGTAATCACTTTCTTGAGGAAATGATTATGATACAGAAACTGAGAAACTGACTGAGAATAATGCATTTGGTATAAAAATAAAGAAATAAGGAGCTAAAAATTTATTTTATTGAATGTATATTGTAGAATTCTTGCATAAGATGGAACATCAGAGGGATAAATGCACCAAAAAGGTGGTAGAGGAGGAAGGGAGATTGAAATACGGAGGAAGGCATTTGTGAAAAGTTACAGAGCATGACAGCTGTGCACAGTGTTTCCCTCTATATTCATTCAGATTGTATGTTTCCTTTGTAATAGCAGGTAAAAGCATAAACAGATTGGTTCATCAAATAGAATAACAGTAAATAAAAAGGATGATAGGAAATTAAGAAATTGTAGCAGTATATTCAGATTTGACTTTGTGCTTTGTGAAAAAATTCATGCTGAAAAATAAGTAACTACTTTGGATTTTAAAATTATTCCCACAATATGACTTCCTGGTATTCAATCTTACCATTTAGAAAGTGCTCTCACAAACACTCCTTTGTCTATATTAATTCTTATATTTTTAGATACTAATGGTTGAAATGTCATAACAATGAGCTTTAACCAGTTTGTTCCAAAGGGAGAAGGAGAAAGAGAAGAAGGGAAGAAAAGAGGAAGGGGAATATGCAAACATATCTATCATGTATATTCACACATTGTCCTCATCACATGGTGAGTACTACTATCTGGAAAACTGGATGCCTTTGATTTTTAGCAAATAGACTTTGTTGATTAATTGCTTTACGTAGCATTGGCTACTGTTGCCCAAACTTTAAATGTATCATCTGTTGGCATATCCTCTTTGTCCTAGATAGGTTTCTATTGCTGTGATAAACAATATTATCAAAACCAACAGGTAGGGAAGAGTTTGCTCATCTTACGGGTTATAGTCTATCACCAGGGCAAGCCAAGACTAGAAGCTTGAGGCAGGAACTGAAGCTGAGACCATAGAGGAATGCTAATGATTGTGTTGCATTCCACAGCTTCCTCAACCTGCTTGCCTATACATGCCAGTGCCACCTTAATAGGAGTAACAAGTACCCAGTAAGCTTGTCACTCTCATAGCAATCACTAATCAAGAAATGTTTCAGGCTTGCCTAAAGACCAATCTGGTAGAAACTTTTTTCTCAGTTGAAATTTTCTCAGTGACCCTGTCTTGTGTCAATTTGTCAAAAGCAAACAAACAAATGAACAACCACAAAAACCTAACCAGAGCCTGACTATTTTTCCTTTGCTTTAGTTATTAGGTTTTTCTGTTTTTGTTTTGGTTTTTTAAATGCAATGTGTTATTTAAGTTAGATCTGGAGAAGTAAGGCGGTTTTTCTGGGAAATCTCCTGATGCTGATTTTACAGCTGTTTGCTCCTCCCAGTACTGCCTCAAGCTTTCATCAAGACATACTATTATTTTTGTTTAAAAAGTAATTCTTTCTTTACAGACTAAACTTTTAAAAAGTGACATACAGAGGCGTTTTACAAAACTTTGCATCACCACAATAAGCTTGCCAAATTTTCAAGGTCAATAGAGAGAAAAAACTGTGGCTTGTTCATGTATCACACTAATCTGTAAACCTGCCATTCTTACTAAACATTTGATGTCCTATACATGACAGAAACCACCAATAGAAAGATTCAGAATATTGTATCTTTTGAATACCATTTTAAAAGACTAGCTATCCCTTATTTTTTTTAAATAGATTTCTAGAACTCCATGGAAGAATGTCATTTGCCATATTTCAAGGTGCTCCCTGTGGGCTAAAGCTTTCTGCTAAGTGACTATGTTCACAATGTTTAGATAAAACATAATGACTTTTTTTTTTTGGGAAAAGATGCAAGGTAGATAACAACAAGAAATATTTTCAAGAACTTCACTGTCCTAATGAATCAACAAATTTATTGTATAAATGCTTTCATTGTGATACAGAAGACCATCATTGCCACAAATGCTGTTGATTTAATGTGCTAAGGTCTGTAGCAAGATTGTGGATATTTCATTAAGTGGAATCAGTGATAGATTTATAAATGTAATGATAGATTCTTCGGTAGGTCATACTATATACTTACAGTTTCAAGAGAGATGGCTCAGTGGATAAGCTGCTTATTACTCTTGTAGAAGACTGAGGTTTAATTCCAAGCACCCATTTGTCGAGTTGCTACTTCATGTAACTGCAATTTGAAGGGCTATGATGCTCTATTCTGGCACCAGTAGTCATCCACCTAAACTCCACCAGGCACATATTTGCACAAAACTTAAAAAGTACAAATAAAAATTTAAAACTACATATTTCCAATAAAATAAAAATCTTGTTATCAATGTTCTGTGTTTCTTCATCTGCTTTTATCAGATGCTGGATGATGCTTCTTTGATGATAATTGGGCTAGGCACCAATATACAAGGATAGCAGAATATCATTAGGAACCAATTCATTGGCATTTTATCACAGTCATATTGCGTTCTATCCTAGGTCTTCAGGTTATCCAGTTTATTTCTTAGTCCTGGCCACCCAGGCAGTATCAGGTGTCAACTTCCTCTTCTTGTGTGGAGCTCAAATTTGATTAGTCATTGATTGGCCACGCCTACTACTTTTGCACCACCATTACCCTGGCTCATCTTGCAGTTAGGACAATTTTTAGGCTAAAAGTTTTGTGGCTTGATTTCCTTATAGTGTGAAAAGTTTATCTAATCCCAAGTTCATAGGAAAGTCAATTTGGGATGTTTTTCTTAGACTAAGTAAATATACTTTTATTTATTTATTGTATGTGTAATATTTATTTATTTTATTTATTTATTGTATGATGTCTGAATCATAGTAAGTGCACATGTGCACCAGGGCACATGTGTACGAGGGTACATGTGCATCATGTACATTTGTGGAGTTCAGGGAACAGCTCTAGGGATTCAGTTTTCTACATTCACCAAGGAATCTAAAAACCAAACTTGGGCTGACAGGGTTTCAGGGCAACATCTTTCTGTACTCAACATTTGTTCTGGTTCTTAGTACTTATTCTATACAGAATCTGATGACAAATTTGAATTTTGAAAGACATAAAACAACTGAAAACAGAAAGAAAATGAAACAGCATCAACAACTAAAATAAGCAGGTAAATTGAAGCCTGGTTTGAGTAAAAGAATAGCTCATTGTAGATCAATTGGGAAATTCTTTCATTGAGAAATGAAGAAAATGAAAGCTTATCTGTATTAGCAGTCTTCACTGTAATTTTTCTTTCCATCTTTACAAGAACAAATTATGCATTCACTGTGATATTTAATATGAAGCCACCTTTGCTTTTTGTGTTTACAGTTAGGTGTCCAATCAACAAGACCTATTGCTGAAAACACAGTTGACACGCTTAGTATTTGAAGATTTGAATACTCAACTTATTTTTTTCACCTTTATATGACATTTACAGACAAATAATTAAATGCTGTATTTAGTAATTTGAATTTATAATGAGCTCCAAAAGATGTAACTTTGTTTACTATTGTCACATCTTATTGGGAAAATAGGGTTATAAGGAAAATAGCAGTTATTTTAGGAGACTTGGCTTCATTTAGAGGCACATATTATAAAGAGTGTGAATTTGCATTATAGGAAACAGTCATTCTCATGTTTAAAATATGCATGGGTTGTCACCATCCACATGTAAAAGGATAAAGAAAAGTTGGAGTTAGAAAGAATTTTATATGTTACCGAGCTGAAAAAATGCACATAATTTTGATAGTGTATAAAATTACCCAGTGACTAAAATATCAATTATTTGGTTTGGAAAATATTTCAAAATATTTCAATTCCTATTAGTAGGGTTTTAAATATCAATTATTTGGTTTGGAAAATATTTCAAAATGTTTCAATTCCTATTAGTAGGATTTTATGTTCATCCCTAATATTTTAAAATGCCAATTCGACATTTTAGATTGTCAAAAGCTTTCCTTTTTCTAAAGTATTTCAAAAATAGGAATAAAAGAAGTTTGGCCATAAGCAAAGTGGTAATAAAACTATGGTAGTATTACTTTTAGGTTCACTTTATGTTTACTAGATAAAAACTCAAATTTACCTCAGGGGCAGCTAGTATTTGAGTATAAACTGAAACTCAAACTTAAAGATCTTTTAATTTTAAGTGCAAGATGAGACCTGAACACCCTAGGAGGAGCACATTCCAAAAACTCAAACAAACATTCCAGGAAGAAGAGCCCAAGATAAGAGTTTACCAGGGATATGAGCTCTTAACACAGTATACCTGGGTAAACAAAAGTCACTTAAGCTGACCCTCTTTGTTGTAAAGATAAGGTACAAATTTGAGTTACCTAGAAACCAGGCCTGGGAACGGCTGTTTGAAATCCTTTATGATTATTGTTTCAGAAGTAATTAACTGTCCTTGTGAACTCTCTAAAAGTGGAATATAATGTGCTATTAGCTTCAACTCAGGGTTCCTCTTACCTGCATGTAAGGGAGCCCCAGTATACTGGTTATCAACTTATCATCAATACACCTTGTGTTATTGCATCAAAAAAATTCAAATTTACATTAATATGAGAAAATAGATATTCCCATTAATAAAATATCACATTGCTTCAAGAATTGAGTAGAGTTTTCAAAGTTTAATGTATCTTGTCCCAACTTCAGTGTTATATTTGATTTCATATTTTTGTGAAAAACATTCATTGTTGTTAATTGAAATATGCACCAGACATGCATGTGTTTACCACTGGAAAGAGTCATATTAAATTAGTGACTTTTGCTGATTAACAGGAAATTAGACAGATGAACTTTTGTAGTTAGATTGAGGTTATGACTAAAACATTTTAAAAGAAAATCTTATAAAAGATGTAGTAAATTAGGCAAGTTTTAAAATATTTTTTGAATATGATAAACTGCTGACTAGCTAGTGACTTAAAGCCAAACAAAACCTTATAAAATATTATTGCATTGTGCTTTAGAATTTTTAGGATTTTAACATAATGTTTGACCTTTTGCTTTTTAAAAAATGGAGCCACAGTCACTTAAAGTTGGGGCTGCTTGGCAGGAATCTGACATGGGCCAGGGACAAGGAAATAGGCTTTCGACAGGAATCTGACATTATGCTAGAACAAAGAAGTAATTTCAGAAAGGAATCTAAATTTTAGGCTAGAACAAGGAATCAGGCTTCAAACATGAAAATGACTTTGGGCTAGTACAGGCAAGTTGGTTCAGATATTTTGGTCATCCTGATAAGCTCTTAGAAACAGTGATCATGGGAGTGCTCACAGAATTTTGTTTATTGCCTTGCTTGTTCTTTGATTATTTGTTTATTGTCTTTCTTGTTCCTTGACTATTTACATCTATTATATTGCTAATCCTTCAACCTAGAAGTAACCTTAATACTTGCATGTAATTAAAATGGTATAAAAGCAAAAAGGAGGATGGAGAATGGGATTGGAGGTTCTAGGGAGGGGAAATGGGGAAAGGGGATGACATCTGAAATGTAAATGAATAAAACATCCAATTAAAAAAAAATCCATTTGGAACAGTTATTACCACTTAGCTTACGAGGATGTTGAAAGATGACTTGACCTAGACCCCTATGTTTTGCTCAAGATCGATGCCAATTTAACACTCACCTTAAACAGTTCATCACATTTGCTTATTTATTCTCTCTCTCTCTCTCTCTCTCTCTCTCTCTCTCTCTCTCTCTCTCT
>JANHMN010000004.1:107447172-107479503 GCA_030674055.1 Rhabdomys pumilio | reverse complement strand
CTCTCTCTCTCTCTCTCTCTCTCTCTCTCTCTCTCTCTCTCTCTCTCCTTTTTCTTATTTCACATCAGGCAATCACTTTGTAATCTTCTCAGTTCATTAAACTTCTTATGCAAGATACTTAACCATGAGCACAGAGAACTACATTAAAGTATATTTGACTGTAGTAGATAATATTGATTTATAACCATTTAAGAAAAATGAATTAATATTACTAAGGATATATGAATTAAAAGTTGTTAGGAACGCATATTACATGTACATTGAGTGACCTTTCCAGTCAACACACCAGTAAACTGCCAAGTGTAGAATCTGCAACAGACATAAGAAATGAATCCAGTCAAGTCTACCTTAGTGAGCCTGTGAGTTTATTGACATTACTTATAGAATAACATTTGAAATAGTATTTACAGTAGGTGACTCAATGGTAGCTACCTCAGCAAAATGTCCATCCTAGAACTGGTAAAGACTGGATCCAGCATCCCTTCAGTTCTGTCTAGTACTTCCAACCATTTGCACTAAAGTTTCCAGCTTCTGGGAGTTGTAGTTTGCTGCTATTTCTCTAGTGAGGACCTACAAGAATCTTGCAACCTTATGAACTTTCAGAGACTTATACGTTTCTTTGGTTTTCTCAGTCATTAGGAAGAAATTTCTCTGGTTAGAGGGAAAAGCCACATAACAATTTCTATCTATAAAATCCACTTTAGTAACCAGTTAAGACTTCAGGAATGTATGTATGTAAACTTTTAATATTATCACTTCCAATACTAGATTGTTTCTAAATAGACTAGAATCTGAGTAATTACATTGTAGTGGGCAGGACGCAAATTAAGGTGATTCTCAGGATGAGGAGTTTGCTTGTACATTATACTGCTTTATAAATTACCAGGAAGTATTTGTGTTAATTTTTTTAAAGCATGGTCAAATCAAACTTTCTAACTCTTAAAACAGCAAATATCAGCTTTCCTAGCAATAGCAAGACTTTTCAAATTTATGCCCATAACTTTCTTGCAGTTTAGAGTGCATTTACCATGTACTAAAGATGAACTCAATCCAAATTCTTTTGTCTTGATGTGCTTTAGATAGTAGAGTCCAACATTTTAAACAAAAGAAAGTCATTAAAGGAAAAGAGAAATGTTAATTTTGTCATTAAGCATTGTTCAACATTGAAGGTACTATACTTACAGAGAAAAGATGTCTTTTTAATTTTAACAGCTGATGGTTATATATTCAAACAAGCACTCTTAAAAAATCTAGTATTGGCACAAATGCACATTACCAAAATTACTAAGTGAACAATGCCTTAAATGTCTTTTTATCTCTTTAATCACATTAAGAAGCATGCAAATATATGCATGAGTATGTAAATGAATGGCATTATATGAAAGTCAGTAAGTGATTCTGTAGTTCAGATCATTAAAAATTATTCTGCTCATGGCATAGCTCCATGACAGGTAAAATCTTGCAAACTCCCCAGAGATGTGCAAATTTTCTTACAAACTTACAGCATGTCTTTCCTATCTAGGCTTTTATTTCATCAGAAGCATTTTCTAAATTATGTAGGAATAACACAATATTAGCCTAATAGTCACTGATACTTGTAGTATTTATTTTAATATTTGAAAATACATAAAATGATTCAGTCTGACACTCCAACAATTTCTAAGGCCACATAAAGAACTGGTTGTTATCAAGTGTATGGTGTAATGTCTTCGCATGTCTAACGAACATAAATTTGTAGGTGAAGTAATATAAAAAAAAAACTAGAATATGAGGAAAAGATCACCAAATTAAAAATCTATCCATCCTGTTTATGTTTAGTTGTGTATTATTAAGAGAAATTTTCAGAATCCTAGAGGCAATAGTCTGTCTTTCTGTAAAATGACAGAACCATTCACAACAATTTATTATATCTTTTTTGGGTGAAATACTTTGATTCAAAGTATTTTTTTAATCTCTATGATTATAATGCTTGATTGGACTCAGAACAACATTTACTTTTTGCTTGAAATGTAATGATACTACTACAGTTTAATACTTCAGCATCGATTGTACAACAGGAACACATAATTGGTTTACATTCTTCACTCAGTTTGCATTCATTTGTACATGAAAAGTGATAGGAATCCTACATAAACAAATTAAGCTATTCTAAAATATTCTAGGATCTAGTGCTAGAAGTAAGAGTGGGGAGCCTAGGTGGAATTTGAAGTGTGTTTTTTCATATGGGATTGCTGTCTTGCTGGCATTCTTTACAATATTGAGGCTACCACAAGGTCTAATAATTGAGTAGTTAACATGGCTAGAGAAATGTAATTTGACTGATTTGTGTTAGACTGTGAGTGTTCTGAGAGCACTTTGCCATTCTGGAGAACATTAAATAAGGAAATAGTGAATAAAACCACTTCTAAAATTTTGGTTTTTTATATTAAGAAAATAAAAATTTTCAATAAAACAATAAAATTTAGTGGTATCATTTGAAGATAAGGAAAAGTTAATACTAGCATTAACAAAATACTGAAATGTATAAAAAGGAAAACCTTAGCATTATTAGTGTAGAATACACCATGTCTGCAACTTGTTATTATTGTGGTGGTCATTTGTTTGGAGCAGTGGAAATACAGGGTGTGAGCACCTGCCAAGAGTACATCTAGAACCCAGTCTTTCCACAAATGCAACTTAAAAAACATCAATACACGCTGGTTTTAGTTTAACTGCCATTTTCGGGGTAATAAAGTGAACATGTGCTGAGACATGATAGTTTGGGATGTGTTTTTCTACCCTAGAATGCAAAATAGACCTTAATTTTTTTTTAACAGTTTAGGAATAACCTAAAGATAGAAATTAGAATTGTATGTAGCTATCAAAGAGACAACTCCAAACATGGATCAAAATTATTGCTACAATGAAGATATTTCTAATGTTAAAAGAATTAACTTAGAGAAAGCTTTTAGAAACATGGGCTTGTCTCCACCTTAGAATTATTTAAACCCAGAGTTTTGCATAAAAATAGTGAGGGTAGTTGTGATGTGTGCTACTCAAAATACCTTGCTATTCCAAAATCTGATTCTATAACCTTTTATATTTCCCAATTGCTCTATTTTTGCCTACCATCTAAAAGAATTTGGAAAACTTTACTTGCTTACCAAAGAAAATGATATCACAATGATCATGAAGAAAAATACCAAAATACTTTTCATAAATCCTATGCAAACATTTGGAGAAATATTTATAAAGTAAATGGAGAAACACTGATAGAAAGTTTAGAGAAACTAATTATTTCATCTAACAATAAAGCTTATAATGTGAAGGAGACAATAAGGTTAAGTAGCATTTCCTGTCTCTAATGTTCAGATGCTAAATTGTGCCTTGAAAGCAGAATTGACTTAAAAAATGGATTGTAGTCTATGTCCTCATTCTTTCTCGCCATAGCTTATTGTATTCTGTATGAGGAAAGAAATCAACCCCTCATTTTCTTCAACATAAGAGATACTGCTTACTACTGAAGATATGGCTAATATATCTCATGCCATGGTTGTCGCGAACACAGTATTTTTTAACAAATGAGCCAGAACAGTGGTAGTTCTGACATTATCCATGATGACAGTTTGTACTAGGACAGAAATGACCACTTTGTATAACTACAAGGCATACAATATGATTTCATAGATCTGTACAGTTTACCTGGAGAGGTATGTTTCTGTTTGGATAAATTAGCTATTTAATTTTACAATGGTTCATGATGGACACGATTGAAAGATTTACTTTACTGTCAAATATCCAACTCTCAATATTTATTTGCAATTTGAAATATGAGTACTTGTTGCATTGCAGAATTAGCGTGCCAATAAGATGACTCCACAGATTAGCTTTGTTTTCTCAGGCAGCCAGGCTCAGGTGTTCTCAGTATTATAGAGGAATGCATCAGTGTAGAAGGTGAATCCATATAAGAAAGACTACATTGTTCACTGTTGGATCTCAGTATGACAGAAAGGAACCAAAAAAGTAGGAGAAAAGAAACTTCTAGAAACTTGAGTAATTAAATAGATGGAATAAATGGATATTATTTTTAGACACCCCTGATAGCTGTAAAGTCTCAATGACAGTCATGTTGGCCATGAAAAATCCTCATTCGATTTCTGACCTGCAAATTGTAAGATAAAAAGGTAATTTTATTTTAGATACTATAAGTTTGAGGAATTTGTTACAGTAGGACCAGTGAGCAGGTAAAATGTGAGAACAGAACACGATAATTTAAGGTTTTGTGGGGTTTGTGGTTTTTTTCTTCTTTTTTCTTTTTTCTTTTTTCTTTTTTTTTTCCTCTCAGAGACTTACTATTTTGCAATAGCTATTCTACCAGTGATTCATTTGACAGCAAGGGAGTGTTTTACAGCATGGATTGTCTACTAAACAACCTAATCAAAATATTATTAAACAATTACACTGCAGTAGGCTGTTTAATGAAGTGTTTTCAGTGTGGTTTAAGCACTAATAGAGACAATGTTAAGCTCTTTGTGCTCCGTGTATCAAGCACTGTAGTAATGTGAGCTGCCTAAGAGTCAGAGGAATCCTGAAGAACCTTTGATGGACAATATAATTGTTACAGGCTAATTTTCATTCTGAATTGTTATCTGCTCAGAAATTGGAAGACTTGAGACTATCAGGAGCATCCATATATCACAGATCATGTTAAAATCACTGATCGCTACATGCTCTCCAGTGAGCCACACTTGAAATGGCATACCTACGGTCTTCTCCCAAATTTGAGTCTCACTATAAATTCACAAACTCTAAAGTTAACTCTTGACTTACAATATCTAGCAATACTGGCTTTAGAAGAATGACTAAATGATTTATTAAAAGCAAACACTTTAAAATTGATAAGATATAATCTTACAAGATTATTTTAAATACAAATACATACAGTTTTGGTCTTGTAATTTAACATACAAAAAATAGTTTTGCCTGAAGACATGTGCACAAGTAGATTTTATCAGCAAAATTTTGATCTGACCAAAAGTGTTTCCTTGCATGCTTCTTTGCAGTAGATTTCCAAGTCATCAAGCCTTATTATAATTATGTTTTTCCACTCAAAAGCTTAAATTTGAGTTAAAAACTAAATGCAATACTGAACCCCATTGATAGTAAAAAAAAAAAAAAAATGGAGGCTGAGGAGATAGTTCAATTCATACAGTACTTGGTTTGCAGCCTGAAGACATGAGCTAATCTGCACAATCCCTAACATGCAAACTGAGGTACTATGAGTTTGCAAAGCTCAATCTCAATGAAGTCCTTGGAAAAGCAGGGAAATGAAATCTTCCTGGACAGCTGGGCCAATTGCATGTAGGCCAATCTGAGACCTCCATCTTACAGGATGTGCCTAGCATTCTTGGGACCAACCACCCATCTCCAAAATTTTAATTCAGAATTATTCCTATCTAAAGAAAATACAGGGACAAAGAGTGGAGCAGAGACTGGAGAAAAGGCCATTCCAAGACTACCCCACCTAGGGATACACACCAAACCCAGACACTATTGCTGATGCCAAGAAGTACTTGCTGACAGGAGCCTGATATAGCTGTCTCCTGAGAGTCTCTGCCCCACCTGACTAATACAGATGTGAATGCTTGCACCCAAACATCGAAATGAGCACTGAGACCCCAATAGAAGAGTTAGGGGAAGGACTGAAGGAGCTGAAGGGGCTAACAACCTCATAAGAAGAACAACAATATAAACAAATCAGACACCCCAGAACTCTCAGGGACTAAACTACCAACCAAAGAGTACACATGTAAGGACCCATGGCTCCAGCTGAATATATAACAGAGGATGGACTTATCTGGAATCAATGGGAGGAGATGCCTTTGGTCCTGTGACAGCTCAATGTCCCAGTGAGTAGAATGATAGGGCAATGAGGCAGGAGTGGGTAAGTGGGTAGGTGGGGGGGCACCCTCATAGATGTATGGGGAGGGGGATTGGATAGGAAATGGGAGACTTGGAAAGGAGGTAGCATTTGAAATGCAAATAAATAAAATATTCAATAAAAATAGAATTGTAACCTAGAGTGTTCTCTAGCTTCCCCATACATACATACACAGGTAAACACAGGAAAAATGGCAAAAAATAAGTGAACTGAAATGAATGCAAATGGGCTTGAAATTATTGAGAACATTATTTTATTTATTTATTTATTTATTTATTTATTTATTTATTTGTCCCTGCTATACTCCTCTTGAGTGGGAAAATGAGATGGTAGCCTAGAAACTAAATATACATAAATCACATCTGATTAAAATTCTTCTACTTTTTTTTTGTAATTGGTTCCAAAGACAATACTTTCTTAAACAGATAACACTGCAGACTGTGTGCTAGTTTGAATGATAAATGCCTCCCATAGGTTCATGTATTTGAACTATTAGTCAACTTAGTGGCACTGTTTGGGAAGGATAAGGATGAACCTTCCACTGTTTCCTGGAATAAATATGTCACTGGGCATGATCCTTGAGATTTCATAGCCTTGTCTCACTTCCAGCTTGTATACTCTGTGTTCGCAGTCGAAGATGTCATCAGCCAGCACCAGGTTTCTGTAATCAACTGTTGTTATGTTTTCCCACTTTGATGAACTCTATAACTGTGGAACCTGTGACTAAGTGAATTCTCCCTTTTATAACTTACCTTTGTCATGATATTTCATCAAATCCACATAAAATAACCAATATTGGCTAAATTTTGAGGAGCCACTTATGTAACGAACTTTTAACAGTTCAGACTCACCCTAGCCATATCTTGACCTACCCAATAGATGTGTTGCAAACTAAGGATATCTATCTCCTATATAATACTTCATGCCGTTGTTATGGTTTTTCATGAGGTAAACTGTTTATACTTATTTCATTTAATAGTTTTCTAAGAGAGAAGCTGACTACCACTCCCACTATTTGCAATTTAAAGAAACAGAAAATTACTATCGGAAGACCCCACTATTTTCTCTGCTTGGCCCTCTTAGTCCTTCTCATATGAAATACTAGAACCCTGTCAACCACTGCCCCTGCCTTTATCTCTGCCTATCATTACCTCTGATTCTATTTCCACTGTATGTCATCTTAATGCTTAGTTCCTTTGAAAAGTGGAATGAATTCCTATCAACTGTGTATATCAGAAGCAGATAAGGAGAAAAGAGTAGGTGCCATACTAATTCACATTTCACTTTCATCCAATTCATTTCTATAAATCAGATCATAGAGAAGTAGTCAAGCAGAATTCTCCAAAATGGGTTATTTACCTTAATAGTTCTGCTGATGCCTCTGTAAGTCAGGATGTTTTATAAAAGAATTGAGCTTCAATTGCTAAAGTGAGACTTTTCTGTTTTCACACTAAAGAAGAAAATTCTATTTTTCTATAATTCCCCAGATGTGTCATGTTCTAGTTTGTTTTTTTGAGTAAGTGTTATATGCTGAATACAATATTAATTTAACAACTTATTCTAACAATAGAAATGTTATTAGAGGAATAGACTATTCACTTATGCTCTTGAAAGTTTGCAGCTAGCAAAAAGCATTACTGTGCAAAGTAGAACTTAGGTAGTCTGCCTTAACCTCAAAGTTCTTAAATCTTCTAGAAACAAATAAAATGAAAACTAGTTAGTCTTTAAACAAATAACAAAAATATATTACTATGTCTCAGTAAATTATGTGTTTGAGATATTTCATTGATGTTTTAAAACTACCAACACTCTAAAGAATACAGTGTTTAAAATTTCTTCAATATAGTATTTCAAACATAAGCAATGACAAAGTCATGCTTATTTCATTCATGTGTTTATCTAAATACAGTTAAGACTTACGATAATATTTTCTAGTTTAAATAACACCATTTGGAATAGTTCAGAAATCATTAGCACAGTAAAAGTCTTCCTCAACTGAACATCATTAGCACATGCACTAAGAATAACAATCAGCAAATAAAATCTAGTGAAACAAAAGTATTTCTTTATGGCTAAGAACACAGTCATTTGGCAACCTACAAAATGGGAACTGATTTTACCAACTACATTAATGATAGAGGATTAAGAAAGAACATATGTAAAGGAATCAGAAAACCAGACATCAAGAAAGCAAAACAATCCAATTAAAAATGAGGTATAGATCTAAACAAATACTTCTCTAGGAAGAACCACACGTAAATAAAAGGGTACTACGTCCTTAGTCATCATAGAAGTGAAATCAAAATACTTGATATTTCAGAATGACTAAGACCAATAAAACAAATCAGAACTCATGCTGACATAAATGTGGAGTAAGGAGAAAACTCATCCTTTGCTAATAGGAGTACAAATTCGTGTAGTCACTATATGATAGAGTGTGGTAGTTCCTCAGGAAGTGAGTAATCAATCTACCTAATGATCCAGCTATGCTAATCGTTGGCATATTATACATCCAAAGAATGTTTTATTCTACTACAAAGACCCTTTCACATCATGCTCACTGCTGCTCTATTTATAGTAGCCAGAAACTAGAAACAACGAAGATGTCCATCAGTTGATGACTAGATAAAAACTGCAGTGTATTTACACAATGGAATATGCCTCAGATGTTAAAAAAAATAAAATCTTGAAATTCATAAGTGGCACCCTATACATAAACCTGTCTTTATATTCATTGTAACTTGCTTATAAATTACCCTAACAGCTAAAATCCACAAATACATAAATATTTTCCATTCCCTAGGGTGGAAAAAAATAGATAGTTATAAATGGGTAAGAAAGGCTGGAATAGGAAGAGCATATGAAAAGTGGATGAGGATGTGAATATAGGAAGGATATCTAAAACTTTAGACTATATAAGGTATTGTGTGGAAACTTTCTAAAATATATACAGACATAATGTCTATCTAAACGTAATTGACAATAGCAGGAGTAACAGAAGCTCCATCTTGTCATTTGTTACCACAAAGTGAAGTTTCCAGGGAACTTATTGTGTTACATCTAATTGAGTTCTTCTTGACCTAAGCAGTCCAATAAAAACTTTAACATAACCCAGGCTCTTGTCAAGGCCATTATTTGTTCTCTGTAAACTAATAATAAGACACTATCGCTGAAGACGATACCTACACAATTCACTGAACAGGGAGAAGTAGAGCTGGTGCCTACCTAGAGCCTGTACCCCTAAGTGGACTAATGTTATGGTACTAGAAGATACTCCATATGCTACCAAACAAGAAAGGTAAATCCCAATCCAGTTATAAACCCTTCAGTCTACAATGGTGATCTGCCTGAAAGATAGGCTGGTGTAGCAGTGGCACATAACTTTTGAGAGTAATTAGACAAGATCAGGTTTAGTTTATGGTCTACTTTATGAGATGGAATCCATTCATGCTTGACTGGCCAACAATATAAGATTAGGTAGTCCAGAAACTTTGGGGAAAAACCAAACACTATTGTTCTCCTTAAGGAATTTGGCAATAAAATGACCTCTAATGGCATTCTGCTATATCTTGCTCAGTCATCATCAGAGAAGCTTTCTCCTGTAGCAGGTAGAATCAAATACAAACACCCACAGCCAGACTAACAGTGCAAAGTGTGAGAGACCTTGGAATACTCAGCCCTAAATAGGATGTTTCTATCAAATTCTTTCCTCAAGGCTTAGGGAACAGAGTATAAGAAGAAGTGAGACATATAAGAACTATAAAGGATTGAAAGACAGGAAACAAGGGCCTGTAAATCAGCATGATCAATGCACAGAGTTCATCTGAGAAATCACTAAAAACAAGGCCTTCTAAATGCAGTGAGATCTACTCACATATGAGCTCACAGAGATTGGGACAGTATTTATAGTATGCAACCAATTGAATCTCAGAGTCGGGAGAAGTGGACACATGCCCACATCTTAACCTATAAGCTAGCTCCAATTGACGATCACTTGCCAATGAAAAAAAAATGGTTTTCTTCAAAGGAGTGTCACAGAGAAAACAAAAACTCCTAAAGGTAAAATTAGTGTACAGCGGTAAATGGTCAAGAGAAAACAAACTCAACAACAGTTTTGGAGGTTCTTAGTCTAATGATATTTTGTCAGGAATTTAAATATATATATATATATATATATGTATATATATACATATATATATGTGTGTGTGTGTTTGTGTGTGTATGCATATGTGTATGTGTATGCATATAATATATATGTGTGTGTATGTGTGTATGTATGCAAATACATACACTCACATATATGTATATATATAATATATGTCATATCACATGTTATATATCATATATTATATATTAATTTAATATATACTACATAGAAATATATAAAATAATAATATATGTTATATATAATATATAAGATGAAAATGTACATATAAATAAACTATATAAGCATATATAGATAATAAAATAATGCAATACAAGAATATACCACATTAAAATCTGCTATTCCATGTAATCTCAATGAATAGTGAAGTTATTACTTCCTCATTTAACTTTTATTTGAAATATTTATATAATCCTATAAATTTATTTTTCTTCTTCTTATGAAGCTGTTCTCTTATAATCAGCATTGCCGACTCTGTTGTCTTATGCACCCAGTTTTAGTTTCTACACATGCGATTTCTATATAATATTAATTAGGAAGACACCCTGGTACTAAAGAATAGTAATGCAAATCATAATCACTAGTTATAAATATTTTCATTTTCTTAAAATTAAGTGTGGGTTTAGCTTTAAAACATGTATAGTTAAGTCTTAAAATCTGTGTATCTACAATTATAATTCTGACCTTTCAGTATGTAATACGTTCTAAGAATTAGTCTGAGTTGATTTTTTTAATTATTTATTTTGTTTATTTACATTTCAAATGTTCCACCCTCCTAGTTCTTCCTTCTTGAGTTCTTCACCCCATTCCCCTTCCCTTTGCCTCTGAGAGGATGCCCCCCTTCTCTGTGTCCCTTTCCTTTTCCTGATGCATCAAGTCTTTACAGGACTAGGTACAGCTTCTCCCACTGAAGTCAGACAAGGCAGTCCTCTGCTACATATGTGCCAGGGCCCTCAGACCAGCCTGGATTTGTTCTTTGGTTGATGGCTTAGTCTTTGGGAGCTTCTGGGGTCCAGGTAAGTTCATATTTTTGGTCTTTTTATCAGGTTGCCTCCTTCAGCTCCTTCATCCTTTCCCTAACTTTTCCATAGAGGTCCCCTAATTCTGACCTTTCAGTATGTAATACGTTCTAAGAATTAGTCTGAGTTGATTTTTTAATTATTTATTTTGTTTATTTACATTTCAAATGTTCCACCCTCCTAGTTCTTCCTTCAGTCCAATGCTTGGCTATAAATAAATATCTGCATCTGTCTCAGTCAGATACTAGTAGAGCCTCCCAGAGGACATCCATGATAGTCTCCTGTCTGCAAACACAACATAGCATCAGTAATAGTGTCAGGGTTTGGTGCCACACTAGGGGATGAATCACTGGAAGTCCTTTCCTTCAGTTTCCATTTTTGTCCCTGCATTTCTTTTAGACAGGAATTTTGGATCAAAATATTTGAAGGTGGGTTGGTGACCCCATCTCTCTACTGGGAGCTCTGTCTATCTATAGAATTGGTCTCTTCATGTTGCCAGGATTTGAGATTAAAATCATAACTGCACTGTGAACTACATAGGAGATCAGATATCTTTCCAGGTTTGCAGTAGGCATCTGCTAGTGCTTTCACTAACTATATTTTCAAACATTTTGAGGCATGACCTAGAGACTAGTTCTTTAAGGACAAATACTAATTATATGGTATTAGAGTAATTCAAATTTGTATTAATTTTTCACAGTTTATAAAAGCAAATATATTTTAACTATTAGCATTATGAATTTGATAATCTTTATTGCTTCCCCTTTTCATAGAAATTTTGTGAACTTTGTAAGTTATTGAAATAAAATATCAAGCAAAGAATACACATGGAGGGACTGTTGGCTCTAGCTACATTTGTAGCAGAGGATGGCCTTGTGTGGCATCAGAGAGCAGGGAGGCCCTGGGTTCTGTGAAGGCTTGATGCCCCAGCATAGGGGAATGCTAGGGCAGTGGGGCAGCAGTGGGCATGTGGGTGGGGTTGCACCATCATGGAGGAAGGGAAAGGGAGGTGGGCTGGAAGTTCTTGGAGAGGGAACTGGGAAAGGGAATAACTTTTGAAATGTAAATAAACAAAATAATCAATGAAAAAAATTTAAAAAAAAGAAATAAGATTTTTTAGAAAATTAACAGAAAACTTTATTCTACTTAATATTTACTTGCATTTATTTATTTAGTTATTTATTTGTTTGTTTATCTACTTGAGACAGTGTCTTGTGTAGCTAAGGTGACAGCAAAGGCTGACCTTGAACTACTACTTGTCCTTCTACCTCTGTCTCCCAAGTGATGGTATTACAGGCACATGCCACCACCCCTGGCTACAGTTACAGGTTATAGTGGGTGAGATATTTGCACATTTATTTGGTATACTGGTAGTATTTTTATGCAACCATAAACATGAAACATAAATGAGATGTTCAGAATCAGATTAGAAAGTAATTCGTTTAAATAGCTACTTTATTTTATTTTCTGTTTTCTTTTTGAGACAGAGTATCTTGTAGCCCAGAATTTCTTTAAACAAGCTATATAGCCATTGATAACCCTGACCTTTGATTCTCTATCTCCTATTCTCTCAAGTGTTGTGAATTGAGGGATATACTATTATGCTTGGTTTCTGGGTTGCTGGTGATAAAACCAAGCACTTTGTATCTGCAGGGCAAAAACCCCACTTAACTAAGCTACAGCAGCAACCTCCATGATTTTTAATGTATGAGGTTCATATTCTGAAGAGCAAATTCCCTTGTTATGCTTAATTTTCAAAAAGCATTCATTAAATTTTGAATCTAAAAAAAACTGTGAGAAATTTCCTTGCACTTTGCCCTACCGCTTTTACATTCGCTAAGCATTATGGCTCTTGAGGTGTAATTACTTGCTTCAATGAAACTCGAAGCAAGATCCCAGAGAAAATACTTTCTTAAAAGAATCACATAGAAGCTCACTGCATATTAAAGACAATTTTATTTGCGAATATTTTGTCAAATGTTTCTCTTTTCACAGTCTTTAAGGACCTAGATTTATTGTAAATGTCTTTACTAGAAATTTAAAACAGGTTTAGAAAAATATTAACTGAGATCTGAAATTATTTTGAAGCTTATTTTCATTTTCACTGATTTTCCAGCATTTCTGTAAAAAATCCAAAATCTATTTTGTTTTGATTTTATATTTATTGCTATTATTACTAACATTTGGTACTTTTTAACTTGATAATTTTTTGACCTATTTACTTTATTCAAATATCCTCAAGCACAGCCCCCAGTTCAGAGTTTCCTTCTATTGATAATGTAAAGAATCTCAGATGTCAGAGAGCATTGTTAGTACAATGTTGTTACTCTTCCTATTGAGAGTAATAAAGTTTTTGGATATTAAAGATGCAGTATTGTCTTTTTTCTCTTTTCTTTTTTGTTATTTATTTATTTACACTCCAGATTTTATTCCCCCCACCATGGCCCACCCTCTGACTGTTCCACATTTCATATCTCCTTCCTACACCCTGTCTCCATGAGGATGTCCCCACCCCCCAACCCTCACCCAACCAGACCTCTAAACTTCCTGGGATCTCCAGTCTCTTGAGGGTTAGGTGTGTCTTATGTTGGGTACTGCTCTGTCAATGTTGAAACACGCACTGCCAAAAGCCTTGGGGGGCTAAACTGTTAGAGCCTGAAATGCCCCAAGCTGCTCTAGTCCAAGAGTCGGGGTTCAGCAAGAGAGAGACTGAGGATGAACATGGAGAAAAAAGACCAGACAGAGTGTGATTCAATCCCGTTTATTCTTCAGTCTCTCTTCTTAGTCCAAGTCCCAAGTCTTGAGTTCCTAGTCCCTAGTGCCTCCAAGTTCTGGTCTTCTGTCTGCCTCTTGCCTTTTATATGTCTCACTTCTAAGCCACGCCTTTAAGTCACGCCCTTAGGTCTTATCTCTAAATCTGATCTCTAAGTCACACACCTTTAAGTCTCACACACCCAAGGGAAAATCCTGGGTATCTAAAACAAGGTGTTATCAGAGTGTGCTCAGCTGTGGTAGGCTATTGTAATCAAGTCTCTTGTCAGGGTATATGGCTCAAGATGGCTGCAAGGATGATAGCCGCCTTCTGTCAGCTTCCCACAGAAAGACATGAGCAGTCCGCCAAAATTCTGAAGTGCTAAAATTTCCTTCAGCACTGTACTTCCTCCAAAAGCAATTTTCTTGTTTGGAAAAACTTACTTTCAGTGGCTCACATGGAAGCATTTTGTATTGAAAATATTGTTCTTTCTGTCTACCCAGGTGACCCCCAACCTTCTTGGTTATTAAATTATGCTAGGAATATACAACCAAATTTCTTCTTGCCTAAACCTATTGTTATTACCTTGGCTTAGGACAGTGGTGTGTCTTGTTTACAAAGCCAAGTAAATAATAAGAGTGAGTTAAACTAGATTTTAAAAAAAAGACTCTCTAAATCTAGGTATGCATGAATTTGAAACTCGTTCCTTCTCTCTTTTCCCATGAAAAATTTCATCCATACCTTGAACGTATATGGAGATCATCAGTAAAGTAATTTGTATTCAGGATACATGATGGAATATGCAAAATAAATGACCATTATATAAGTCCACACACACACACACACACACACACACACACACACACACACACACACAGTAACTAAGAAGTGTTTTGTATTTTGATAGGAAGATGTGAATTTAATATCACCTGATACAATATCTAAATAACTGACAGCCTGAGATAACCCAGAAAAAAGGGACAAACCATGAGGATTGATTCTATACGATGAGCTCCTCAGCCAATTCTTTATGTGAAATGTCTGCTTGTACTAGAGAGTAATATAAACTAAAGAAAGTCTCAAAAATTAATTATGAAGAAAAAATCAGATGCATTTATTTTTATATTTGCATATTTTTAGGTGTACACTAAATTATTCTGTTTTGAAGAAAATGAGAGCATGGACATTTTGTGTTGATATTATTTACTTAGACTTTCTCAGAGAAAATAAATTGTTTTAAAATAAAGACAATTGAATTAACTAGCTAACATATTTTCTATGAATTTAACATTGGAGTTGTACTTCAGTTTGCTTTTAAATTGAATGCGATTTATATGAGTAAATATAAAAATGCAACTGTGGTTATTCAAGATTTCTCTTTTCCTTTCAATGTTTTTAGGGTTGATCACTTGGTATTGGATAAAGTATTAGGGGCTTATTCCTGGAGAAGTCTGATTCTCCATTTCTAGGTATTAATTGTTGGTAGTTCTTAATCTAGGGATGGGGCTCTGTGAGATTTTTATTTACCTTCTCTGAGACATCACTTTATGGTGTCATTATCCAGAACTTGTTTACCCAATCATATTGTTTTAGAGTTTATGAGTGTGATACCTTATCAAATATAAATGATATAATATTGCAACAGACTTCCTGATCATCTGCCTGTTAACAATTTTTCTATCCCTGTTTCTGGGTTCCTTTCACCTTAGGTGTAATGAATACATTGTAGAAGAATTATTTGGGTCTGAACTCCCCAGGTCAATGGTACCCTCTATTTTAATCAGTTGTGGCTGTTATAATGGTACAAAGAGGAGTTTCTGGATAAGGTTGAGAACTACACTTACTTGTGAATATAAAGATAATTATTTAGAATGAAGATAGAGATGATACTGGTTTAGGAAAGTAGGATCTTCTCTAGATTTTATGACTAGCCACCCACAAGCACTGAGTAGGTTTGCAGTGCCAAACAGAAATTCCTTTCTATTGTTCAGGCCTGTAGACAGAATCAGAGAGCTGTTAGTAGCTGCCATGACAGATGTGCCAATATTACACCTTTGAAGATATCCTGTCATTCTGATCATTGTAGTTTTGGGCATCATGGCTGGATAAGACTTTTGATAATTTGCTCTCTTAGCAGCTTAGATGACATTTTGCCATTTTATGAAATCTAATCCTCTACAGGGGGCTTCTGGGTCATATCCAGTTTAATATCTCCTGATTGATAGTCTGAAGTACATGGTGTCTTCAACAATATAGTGTTACCTTCAAATTTTAAAAGGCTATCAGGGGCAATATCAATAGCATATATAGTATTGCAGATTTCTTGGAATCCTCTGACCAACACATCAAAGAGAGAATTCTCATTTATGATACTGGAACTTTTGTTAGATAGAATTATGGAGTTTTACTAATTATTAATTATAGCCTTTAATTATATTTATTTTATTTTATTATATGTATTATTTTATTTATTTTATCATTACAATATACATAATGTAATAATTCTAAAAATTATTTTATGTATTACTTTTTTATTATTTAATTATGCCTTTTTACATTATTACCACCAGTGGTATAGCTTTACATATATTCACATATATATATATCACATATATATTTATATAGATAGATATAGATATATAGATGTGCTTAAATATATTTATAATATGAAATACATAACATATAATTAATATTTTATAAAATAAATCTATATAAATATAAGTGGAAAAATATATTTACTCATATCTTTCTCTCTTTGTCTCCCTCTATATCACCCTTTATACTCAGTTCCCGGTTGAATCATTCCTCCTTTCTCCTTTATCCTTTCATAGCACCTGCATCCTTTTATTGATTTCTCTAGAATTCCTGCTTCCTATGGCCATGTTTATTTTCCTGCTTTCTGCTGTTAATCCAGGCTACATACTCACATATGAAGATTTGGTACTAAGAACCACCAATTAAGGAGAATATGTTGTGTTTTTCCTTCTGAGTTACCATACAAAGTATACTCTTTTCACATTTTTTCTATCTACTTGCAAAGTTCATGGATTCTGTTTTCTTTACACCTGATTAATATTCCATTGTCTCTGTGTTTCATATTTTTAATGTGTATTCATCAGTTGGAATGCATTCAGGTTATTTTTATTCCCTAGCTATTGTGAATAGAGGAGCAATGAACACCATGTATTCATGGGGTAGAATGTGAAGTTTCTTTTCCATATATCAAGGAGTTGTACAACTGAGTCATGTGATAGATTTAATTTCAGCTTTTTGATGATTCTCTACTTTGAATTCCAGAGTGGTAAACCACTTTAAAATTTCATTAACAGTGCATAAGAGTTCATTTTCCCCACATACCCTTCTGTTCTGTTTAGAAGTTTGTGAGTTTCCAGCCAGATGAGGACAGTAAAGTGTTGCCTATACCTTGGACATCTCTTAGAGGGTAGGGACGAAGTGGGACCATTCTCTACTCAAATCAACCTTGGGTTTACTCAACTCCATAGAGACAAAGGCCACATCATGATAAAGTCAGTTAACTTCTGTTTTCCCCATCAGAGAACTGGCTTCCCAGAAATCATATAACAAGCAGTTTGCTAATCTAGCTGATATACTTACAAGTCCCCTGGCCAACTTGAGCACTTTCTCTCCACCATACTGACCAGAGCTAAATAGCTAGCTATTTTAATAACTGAGCTTTCCTGCAAAATAGTCTCCCAGAGAGTTCAAACCACATTTACCCTGCCATGACCCTGCTCAAGACCCTGCTCCCCAGCTCCTCTGAATCTTCTATTAAGGCCATTGTTGCACAATGGCTAATTGGGAGTAGGACTTGACAGAAGAAAATAATACAAAGAAAATAGAAATTTAACAAAATGGAAAAAACCCACACGAAACAGTCAAGGAATTTATGGATGATTATTTGAGAAGATAAGAAAGATCAATAGCCGTTTGGCACAGTAAACCTAGGTAAAAACAGGTTTTGCCAGTTTAATGGTATCAGAAAAAAAACAGGGTAACATTTAAACAGGTATCAAAGAAACTCAGATAAAAGTAGTACTGTAAAAATCTGTATTTTATTAAGTTAGAATATCTAAAAGAAGTAGATGCACTTTTAGATTCATTCAAACCACAAAATTATACAAAGAAAAGAACAAAAACCTGAACAAAGTCATTGCAAATAAAAAATTGAAAAGAATAACAAAAAAACATTAGACTAAAGAAGCCCAAACCCTAATAGATTCCTAGCAGAACACTTCTAGACCTTCAAAGAAGATCTACAACCAGTATTTACAAATTATTTTTTAAAAATAAAGCAGAAGAAACAGTCTGAAATTTTTTCCTTGAAACAAGAATTACTTCAATGCTAAAATCAGAAAAAGACACAAAAAAATAAAAACTATAAGTCAATATATCTGATGAATGCAGATTCAACAAAAGATTCAGTACTGACCCAGGCATATAACCAAAACACTGTCCAACATGATCAGTTGGCCTTTTCATGGAGAGTCAGTGATATCTCAACACAATTAGGTAAATAAATATAATATACCATATAAATAGACTTGATGAATAAATCACATGATTATCTAAATAGGTACAAGGCAAAGTATATTTGAAAATATAACAAGGCTTCATGCTAAAAACCCCAGAGAAAGTAGGACAGGAGGGAACATACCTCAACATAATCAATACTCTATGACAAATCTAGAGCCAATATCACCTTAAGGAAAAATAACTCAAAGCAGTTCCCTTGAAATCAAGAATGAGACAGGATATGCTACTATTTCGACTTCTCTTCAATATAGTGATTGAAACACTAGATTGAAAACTAACACAAAAAGAATCAAAATGACATAAATAGGCAAAAAAATCAAACTATCTTCATTTTCAGATTATAGCATATTATATATAATAAATGCCACAGATTTGATCATTAAACTTTTAGAAATGATTGGTTTCAGTAAAGTAAAAGAACACAAAATCAGCTTTTAAAAATCAGCAGCCTTTGCTTTAGAAAGGTTTAGAGTTAAAGTTCAGCTTGGACTGGAACTCCTCTTAGTTCTTGAACTTATAACAAACCCCCTGACTAAGCCTTCTCTAGACATTGAGGCAAAAGCTGCCATCATCCCCACTCCTATGTAATTTACCTGTGTGAAGAATGATTATAAGAAAAGATTATAAGCATTTTGTCTTTTATTCATTCTGCACTAAAAATCATGAAAAGTATCCAGTGATGGACATTTCTGTGTGTGCATGCTTTTAGGAGTATATAGAAGAAGAACTAGCAATATTAAAATTTGAAGTCCTCTTTCTTGATCAATGCTTTAGAAGAGGTAACAGTGATCTATACATTAAATACACTTAAATACAATCTGGATCAGCTCTATGGAGAGAAAGGAAATATCACAAAATAAAACAATTTTAAGAAAGAATTGAAAATGTTCAAGCGAATCCAACAGTACCTGAAGAATGCATCCACTAAGTACTCCCTTCTTTCTGTAAGTCATAGTTAATCAAGTTACATTCTGATTTATCTTATAAGCAACTAAGATAAAAGAGAAATATCTTGAAATGAAATATGAAAATACTTAAGTTCATTTCTGTTGATATGAATGCTTGAAGAATTTTCTTCCCCATCTTAGGAAAAAAACTCACTGTGTCCAAAGGTAAGAAAAATGCCTACATGCTGGAATGCAGATTTCCCAGGAGTGTGCTTTAGGTAAATTTGCATGACCCTTCTTAGCTTCTAACTTATTTGAGATATTGACAACAGGATTCAGTGGACAAATTAGTGAGTATACATTGTCAATGCTGTACATGTTTAAATAAATAAAAACATTTTAGAAAGAGCGATTATGATTTATGAGGGCAAAGTACTCAAGACTTTTGCTTATCATGTTGTTCAATGCAACATTAGTATTTTACATATATATATGTATATATATACATATATGTATATATATATACACACACACACAAACATATATATATATATATATATATATATATATATATATATATATATATTTATATATATATCCACATATTCATTTATTTATTCATTCATTTATTTATTTCAGTATGTCTATCCACATGCATGCACAGGACAACTTTCAGGTGTTTACCTGATTGAATGAAAGTAATCAGGCTGCTGAAGAAGCACATTTACTCACTGAGCTCTATAACTGGTCCTACATTAATATTGAAATATGTATACACTATAAAATAATCTCTGTGTTTATGCAAGAATTAACAAATGTTTGTGTGATCATTTGCAGGCAGCATTTGGAAAAATGATCGTAAATTCTTATCATGTGATGGACATGTTAACATTTGCCTTTGAGGTTTGAACTACTCTACAGACAACAGACTCAAGGAAATATATGATTATTATGATGAATATATCTTATGGATGGATAATAAAGCCTTTAAATGTTGTCCCATAGCCAGTCAATGTAATATTCTTTTGGAAAGTGAAATGTATTTCATTACTTAATGAGAAGTCTTCTCTTGAGTTGTTGGTCAGGATTTTTCAAAAGACTCCTTAATCAATCCAGGCTATTGCTACTGCTCTTAGTCGTCCCCCACCCCCCAACCCAGAAAGCAAAGATAAGTTCCTATTGCTGAAGAAAGGATACACTTCAGACACAGGGCCCTTAACTGCATTGTATTTTAAAAGTGTTCCTGCTCCACCACCAAACATTACATTTTATAGTAGTGGAAGCTCCATGCAAGCTCCAAAGCATCAAAGCAGCCAAATGTCTTACCTCACTATGACACCTATGAACCATAACAATCAGTATGGCACAATAACCCTGATGGTGCAGTAGTAGCATACATACCTGTGATATCCAACAGCTCTCTAATTGGATTTCAGACACAGTCTGAAATAGAAGAACTATGCCTGGCACAGGAACTCAATAAAATACCTAGGGATAGGAAAGTTGTGGATCATAGGATAGAACTAAAAATTACCCTCTTACTAATGGCATATTTCCTAACTACACTCTAAATGTTTTCTTATGCCCACAGATAATGGTAATCTTCATATCTCAATTAAAAAAAAAAAGAAACAGCAACTAAAAGCCTTGTAAGTATAATGGGCAGAGATCACTACCCATTTTGATTGGTACAATCAAAATATAGAGTTGTGTAGAACCTAGTACCAACTGCAGAATCTATAACAGAGCTCCTACTCTGTTGGATCATTGTGGGAAAGGTAGGGGAATATTATAAGAGAAAGACAAAAAAGGGAGTTTACTGTGAGATTATATCTCTCATCTCTCAGAAATCTCAGAAATTACACCCATAAGAGTTCTCCAACATGACCGTGTAAGCATGAGCTGAAGAACAACAATAACAGACATGATATGTGGATGTGAGGCAAGAGGAGCTTGTAGATTAATTGTAGATTAAAATTGTAGACTAAAATAAAAGACAACCCTGTCTCAAAAAAAAAAAAAAAAAAAAGACAACCACGAAACTATAGGTAAGTAGGGAATGCTGAGAGCAGGAGAAACAGTCTTCTATTAGAAAGAGTACACCAATTATGGATACAATATCAAATACTCAGATAAGAAAACAAAAATAAAAGTAATACTATATGGACTGAGCAGGAATATATATGTACATGTATGTTATATATAGTTATACACAATTATATATTATATTAAAATATATTATAACATTATGTGTATTATTCCTAAGTTTGTGTACACAACATATGTATGTAACATCAATTAGTGAGAAAAGAGGCTACGAGTTTGAAAGATAACAAGGATCCATTTTGGGTAGACTTTGAAGGGAGTAGATGGACAGAACAAATGGTATAGTTACATTAAAATCTCAAAAAAATAAAGAAATAATTAAGAAAGGCTTCTTTAAGCTTCATTTCCCCCCAAACACTTTTTTTCCCTGAAACAAGCATGACTTAGTATCTCAGTTAATACAATCTGAAGAAATCATTATGCGGTACTGAAATTTCATGAGTTTATTATCTAATCTTTGTTATGGATAAAGTCCATGATAATTTAAGTAAATATATGTGAGAATTAGTTTCTTTATAATTATGGGCCTAAAAGTGGCCAATTTCTTCGACATTTTGAAAGTTAGGCATTTCAATCATTTTGGTAAAAGACATTACAAATACAATGATGTTATTTCTAGTGTATATCAATAATAAAAGAGTGCTAAAACATTTTTGGAAATACATAACTGCTCTTATATGAAATATTTATCTACATGTGTAAATTAATAGTGTATATTTTAAATGTATGAATCAGTACATGTACCCTAACATGTTTTAAAAAGAATTATAATTTTAGGTTGAACTATACTTAATAGTATATGACAAAATATTTATCAATTGCTCGCGACATTTCAGAGTTCATGATGAATCAAACATTATAAAAATGAACCAAATTAATATGGGTAAATAGCATAAAAATAAGTGAAGCTGGGCAGTGGTGGTAGTAGCCTTTAAACTCAGTACTTGGAAGGCAGAAATAGGTACATTTCTGTGAGTTTGAGTTTATCCTGGTTTCAGAGGAAGTTACAGGACAGCCAGGGCTATACAGAGAAACCCTGTCTCAGAAAACTATTCAATTCAATATGTGTGTGTGTGTGTGTGTGTGTGTGTGTGTGTGTATGTGTATATATATATATATATATATATATATATATATATATACATATTTGCACTAATGTGCAATGAAAATGTTGTCTTTTGCTTTATAAAATTGCTATTTGACTAACTTTTGTTATGAGAGTTGTTTTTACCTTGTGGAGCATGAAACTAAATCTTTTTATGTACTCTGCTCAAAAATCAAAACTTTCCTACTCTGTTACTTTCCATGAACCCACTCTGCTTTTTGTAAAGAACTGAAACAACTTAATTTGCACATTTTTTGAAGAAACCACAGGTTTTTCTAATGAATTTATAGATTTTCTTTCTGTGCTCTCTCTGGAAAAACAGAGCCGTTTAATCTTATTCAATATTCGTACCTATATCAACAACATCAAAGACGGTTTGATATAAGTGTTATTCCCCTTAGTAATTCCTTGCTTTTCCTTTGTTCAGCCCTCAAGTAACTCATTCCAGAGATGGAAAAAAACATTTCCAGCCAAGGATGAGTTTTATTTAAAGACTCATATAATATTAGCAAGGAAGATGCTACCTGTTCTTCTGCATGATAATTTTATTTTAGTCATCTTGTTCATTTTTAATATTAATCTTATTTCCAAAAACATCAGATTATATAAATTTCTGTCCAAAAAATTGTTAATTTCCTATGGTATCCACCATTGACCTGTAAGCTATAATCATGTGTACTCCACAAATGATAGCATGGGACACACCACATGTCTGTCAATTATGACCCACACTGTGTACTCTACAAGTGAGAGTGGGGTACCCACTGCTGTTCTGACCTCTATTTCTATTGTGTATTCAGCAAGTGATTTAAGGCAGCTACACTGGCCTGTCACTTTTAATCCCTGTTGTATACTCTCCAAGTAAAAGAATGAATTTGCAAAAGAAGTACCCTTAACTTTAGGAAGAAGCCCTCAAGTCATATTTATTAACATCAATATTTATGTAAAAATTTTTATTAGATATTCTACTCCTTATCTTACTCTGACCATGCCATGAAAATATTTATCAAGCATATATTCTAGCATTTATAGTCTCTAGCTCAGTAAGAACGGTGCTATGAATGACATTCCCTTTGCCCTCAATTGTCAGATGAGGTAAGAAAACTATATGTGTATGTGTGTGTGTGTGTGTAATTACTGTATATGTGTTTCTACATAAGCAAATCATCATATCTATTCTCCAAGTTTATATAGAAATATGTGTATGATGTGTGGTCTGCCCTTATGAGCTCGAGTTTAAATAATTTCCAGTGATTGTGCTCAATATATACAATAAAAATGCACAAATGTATATGGCAATATATAATGAGTTTTTTGAATTAGTGTCAATTATTCATTTCTATGAAAAGATGCATTAACATGATATGATGATGTGAAATAATCTGGAGGGAAGAGTTTTATTTTACTGCCCCCCTCACTACATAGTGCACAATGACAGTTAACTATTGTGAAGTAAGTAACTTTTCTCCATAGTGAATTACCATACACAGAATTTTTACCATCATTTCTCTTCTATTTCTTATCTCCTTTTGATATTCCTGCTAATGCACAAAGAATATAGAATGATCCTAAGTGATTTTATTTTATTGAAGCCATCCAAATACGGCAAATGAAAATTCCAGGGTGTTGAGTCTCTGGGCTCCCTTTTCCTGTTATTACAATTTCTGTTGTACTAGTATTATGGAAGTACTTGATTTTTATTTGATATGAAGTGCTAAATCATTCATATGCATTTGAATAATGTGGTAATACTTTCTATTTATATAGAATTATTTCTCCCCAGAGACTTCAGAACAAGTTCCTAATGTTTTTCATTTATCTTTACAATAGTTCATTGCTGTTGGGGACTAATCTGTACTGCTTTTATTGATTGGAAAACATGGTTCCTGTTATTACTAATATTATTATATGTAGAAGAAGATGATTCTGTAACCTTTAATCAACAGTCCTCTGGAACAGAAATCAAGGCAGTCTAGTAATGAAAACTAGTTGAGAATACAAGCATGACAGTTTACTAGAGTTCTCCAGAGAAGCTCAATCAGCAGAACGTATATAATGAGGATTTCAGATTGGCTTAGACCTTGATGTTAGTGCTGAGTAAAGGAGAGGAGTCTATCTTGCATCTATTTATATGTCTATCTATCTATCTATCTATCTATCTATCTATCCATCTATCTATCCATCTATCTATCTTTCTATCATCTATCTATCTAATCTGACTACCTTCTACATATCTATCTTTCTATCATTTATATATTGAGTTTTAAATGACTTTTTTCAAGATTCTGGGATCTGACAATTCCATGATCTCTTCGGTTGGCTAGCAGGTAGAAACTGTATGTCACTTGTGCAGTTTCACATCTTCCAGTTCCTCCCTGTGTCCAGATGCTGTTGCATACCAGACTAGAAGAATGAGCATAGTCTGGAACTGGTGGGATCTATAGGATCCAGGTCTAGATGGAAGTCAGTGTGGAGGTGGATGTTGGGTGCCCTGGGATGGAGGAAGGGTGATTTCATTGAGGATTTTAATAAAACAGTTCTCTTAGAAGATTTGAGCTTATGTGCATGCCTTTATTCAGTGTGGGATTACACACATATACTTTATTTGGGATGAACCAGGGCTATAAATGAAACTTGGAAAGTGTTAAGAGGTTCTTCTTAGAGTGAAGATTCATTCACTATAGTTTAAAGTACTTGGAATGCCTCAATTATATGGTAATGCATTCCAGGAATCCCAAGGAGGAATGAAGTTGAAGTATAGGTTTGCCAAGGTCTGCATGACCTTCCTCAAGAACAGAGTGTGGGGCATCAAGCTTCCCAGAAAGGTCAGAATAGGGGATGTCCTGCTGGTAAAGGGAATTATCTAAGTTTTGCATCAAGCTAAGAGGAGTTATCCTGACATGGTAGACTGCGACCTTAATTAGTAGGATTTACTCACATTTTGTTCAATGCAGCAGGCCACAAACCTAGATAAAGTTTCTATATTGCTGCGATGAGTAGCACGTTTTGCCATCAAGAGTGTTGGTGCTGAGGTTTTTTTTTTTAGCTGATTAAATGAGTGTCATGTTATTAAAAATAATCTTTCCTCAGAAATTACTGATAGTAAACATACATAAAGGAATGCCTTCTAGTCAAAATTTAGAACTCGAGAAAAAATTTAAATGCAACAAAATAATTTATCACCTTATTCAGTCAAGTTTATGTACATTAAGTGGCTTATAACATTATACTAAAACTAGCATTGAGAAGGGAGATGAATCTTACTAAGAAATATATGTAATGTGTATCGTGGCTGCATAGTTCTTTCACCAGCAGATTTTCCTCTCATTAAAACATGTTTCAACCAAACATAGGTGGAGAGAAGTTGTTTTCTGAAATTTTTTTTTATTTATATCTTCTGTCTGTTAGCCCTTATTTATCTGCTTTTTAGACATACAATCTTTGGTGGTTTGCCTCTGATCATGTGTGGGCTATTCCTACCTTCTCTTTAGCAGTAAACATGAATGTAAACAACCTAAAGGCTTCACTAACATAATTCTCTGACCCTATCTATTCTCAGCTTTTGAATGATTCTGTAGAGCTCTGTGTAGTGAAGAGTTCACGTTTGCTGTGTTTTATAAAATGTCAGGGTGCCTTGACGAGCCTCACTAAGGTGTCCCATGAACAATAAAGCCATCCCACAGGCTTAATATAAAAGGGAGTTTATTTGGGAAGAGGCTAGCCAAGAACATGTGGGAAAGAGAAAGCTTAGGAGAGAGGGATAGGGGAATGGGGGAAGAGGGATGGAGGGAGTAAAGGAGGGAGGGAGGAAGAAAAACTGAACAGTCTTTCTAATAGGGACTCAGACCAGCCTCCTACATGGTTGTTGCTAGGTAGCTGTTGGACAGAGCCTAGAGGAAACCCTTACAATGTTCCCTAGTGTTCTCGAGTGTTTCCTCACACTGGCGTTCACATCTGCATTGCTTTCCTGTACTCACAGAAGCTTTGCCTAAACTTTAGCGCCATATGCTCCTGGTGTCACTGATCTCAGATACTAAATCGTCCCTTTTTAAATATATACAATGTAGAGATAGCTAACATCAAGTGCCATCAGTGTCTAGAAATATCAAGGAAGCAAATTGTTGTGAGTTTTTGTGAATGAGTTTCTACATAGAGTTAATTGAGATGGAAAGACCCACCCTAACTGTGGGTGGCACTACTCAATGTATTTAAGTCCCAGTTTGAATGCAAAGAAGGACATGAGTTGAATACAGATATTCATTCTCTCTTATCTCACTTCTGCTTTAATGTGACAACCCACCACCGTGCTTCAATGCACAGATGGGGTTTATCCTTGGACTGTCAATCAAAATAAATACTTTTTTCTTAAGTTGCTTTTTTTTCCAGGAATTTGTTATATCAATAATAAAAGTAACTAATACACCTGCTGGTGTTGTACCTCCCCAGATTCCTGTTTGTTGAATAAACACCTAATTATGGCTGGATGTTGGAGGGCATACATACAACCTTCAATCTCAACCCTTGGGAGACTGAGTGAAGATGATCTTGAATGGTGCTTTGAATGAAAATGTCCCTTTCTCACTCAGTTATTTTACCATTGGCTGCCAATTGGAGGCATTGTCCTGGGGAGTTGGTGCACACTTGCTGGAGTGCTTTGCTGGAGTGGGCTTTGAGAGTGTGGAGCTTCAACTCACTCTCAGTTTGCAGATGGCTGAAGATGTAATCTCCCTGATGTCTCCTTCACCCACCATTATGGACTCCCTCTGCTGAACTTTATTTCCAAATAAACTTCCATTATTTCTTTGGTCATGGTGTTTGATAACGGCAGGGGCAGCAACAGCAACGGCAACGGCAACGGCAACGGCAACAGCAACAGCAACTCCTACTACTGCTACTACTAGTACTACTACAAAATGCATCTAATATACCACCAACCATCAAAATATCACTTACGTTTTATTTATTTTATAATCACTGACCTCTGCCGAGCATGTGTCTCTCATACCTTTGGCTGTACTAACCTCAGTCTTCATTTCTAGTTGAGGCTGACTAAAATAATCTTCAGGTAAAACAATCCCATCATTGACACAAATTTGACAGAATAAAAGGTAACGGTGGTTACTTTAGTGGTTTATACTTCATTCTTACTTTACTAAAACTTTACTGAAAGTGAGAAAAATTACACCTAATTTAAGAATGTAATAATAATCAAGGGGGTGCATTTCAAATAGTTTTGAAGCAAAAGAGACTTATCAGTGTATGAGAAGCCATTCAGACACATTGGTCTTCAGAAAACGAAGACCAATGTTTTTTGTAACTAACCCATAATGTTGGTGAGTTCTCAACTGCACTAACTTGGTGATTATCATAAGAGTCCAGAGCTAGGGAGAATGCAGAATGACGCTATTTGTTTGGAAGAGTCTGGCAGGTTAAGCAGTTTCCATGTGATTCTCAGTTCTACTCACAGCCTTATAGACCCAAAATGTGGAGTTATGTTCCTTATACAGAAGTGTGCATGGCAGCATTATTACTAGTAGCCAGAAACAGAAACAATGTGACTATTCAACAGATGACTGGATAGATAATGTAACACATATCCTTAGAGTAAATAGAGCTGTACAATATAGCTGTGCAATTCAGTGGTAAACAACAGTGTGGTACTGACCCCAGACAGACATAGTTACTCTTTAAAACATTACAGTAAGAGATAGTAAATAGTCACAGAAAATACCAGATGTGTCGGATTTTTTTTTCTTAAAATGTTCATATAAGACTAACTCATAGAAATTGAAAGTAGATTTCTTGACTGGAGAGAGGCCAGGTTGGAGAGTGACCATATGGAGTGTGTTTTTGTGGTGAGGAAAAACTCCTGAAATAGAGTGTGATAGAGTTTAAGGAATCATCCTCAAAATCACTGAATTACATACATACTTTGAATGTATAAACTGAATGAAGTGAGAAATATAACTTAATCCTGCACTAAACAGATTTGGTTTGTTACTCTCTCTACTGACCTTGCAATACTATCAAGCATTTCATAGTTGCAAAAGTAGTTTAAGTTCTCTGTGTTCTGCACAGGTTCAGGATATGGCATGGGCTGTGTCTTTGCCCTGTATATTCTACTGAGACTGTATTCATGTGCATTTTTAAAAGATGATCAGTGTAGGATCTTCTTGATTGTAGTAGATTAATTCTGTCATTGCTCTGGTCTTTTTTTTTTTTTAAGATTTATTTATTTATTATATATACAACATAGAGTTCTGCCTGCATATTTGTCTGTAAGCCAGAAGAGGGCACTAGATCTCATTATAGACGTTTCTGAGCCCACATGTGGTTTCTGGGAATTGAACTCAGGACATCTGGAAGAGCAGCCTGTACTCTTAACCTCTGAGCCATCTCTCCAGCTTCGTTCCTCTGGTCTTACTGTCACTTGCTGCAAAGAAAATATATAGTTGTCATTATGAATTACATTTAATTGCACTCATTACAGCTCATATATAATTTGTAATTATTTTATTGAGGTTATTGCTATAAGGCAGCTTAAGAAACAGGCCCTATTATGTGAAACAATGTAAAATTATCCAGATGTTTTCTGTCCTAGAGTTGAAAGAGTGGGAGGCAAAGAATTAGGTGAGACTTGAATCATTTTACAAGTAGTACAATGGAATAGGCTAATCAGTCATAAACTTATATGTGGATGTTGCTTGAAGTGAAATAAAGTTAAATGAGAATAATGTTCATTTGGATAAAAGGAAAAATAATAAAAAACAAAACCAAGGTGTTTGTTTATTGTCATTATGGGTTCTATTGCTGGGATGAAACACCATGACCAAAGGAAGTTGAGTAAAATAAAGTTTATTTGGCTAACACTTCCAGATCACTGAAGAAAGTCAGGACAGGAACTGAAGTGGGCATGGAACCTGGAGGCAAGATCTGATACAGAGGCAACTCATGGAGCATTACTGGCTGGCTCAACATGAGTTTCTCAGGGTGCTTTCTTACTGGATCTAGTGCCACCAATCCAGAGACGGCATCACAGACAATGGGCTGGGCCTTCAATTATCAATTACCATTTAAGATATTATGCTATAGCCAGGACTTTGGAAGTATTTTCTCAATTAACTTCTGTCCTTTCAGATACCTCTAGCTTATTTTAAGTTGACATAAAACCATCCAGCACCTGTTGTTCAGTTTTAGTAAAACTATGATGAGAAATATAACATAGGTATTTCCTGCTCATGAAATCAAGAGAAAATATCATATGCAACACTCTCTTGAGACATTATGATGTTTTAAGCATCTTCATGTTTTAATCTTTGAATAAACATAATAATCTTATGTAAGTATGTAGTTTCATTGTGATCACATGCTCACATCTCTTGCTGTGGTTACCTGTGACTTAACTGTCAATGGAATTTGAAATAAATGTAACAGTTTCAGACTAACAAGAAGCACATTAACCCAAGTATAGTCTGTTTATATTTATGAGAATTTCAGGTCTCGTCCTGTGAAAACATCAGATACCTTCAGAGTATAACTGAGAACCAGGAAGAAATCCTACCCACAGGTAGTGTGAAGACTTAAGCAACCCTTGCACTGCAAGTGGCAGAAGACCTATCATAAGGGATGCCAATGAGACACACTGACGGATATTTACAATGTGTGCTCTTCTCAAGTCTTTTCCTTTAAGAGAAACATTAGATTTCATACAGTATTTGTTTTGCAGGGGTTTGTTCAGTGGGCCTCAAATTTCAGCTAGACAGGCTCCAATTTACATTCAGTATTTTGTGTTTGCTAAATGTAGAATCAAGAAGTGAATGTTTGCATGTAAACAGCTACTCTACTAACATATGACTCTAGATACAGAGTATTAACATTCTTTTAACATTTTATTTAATTTTTTCCTCATAAAATATATTTTAATTACAGTATTGTCTCTCCCCTAACTTCTTGATCCACACCATCTCCTGCTCATCAAGGTTCATGTTCTCCTCACCCCTCCCTTGCTTACTGCTCGATCTCTGTCTCAAAAAAAAAAATAATAATAAAGAAAAAACAAAACCAGAAAACTGAAAATGAAAATCAAAACAGACAAATTATAAAACAAATGAAAACTGCTGTGAAAAAAACAAACAAGCAAAAACCCACAAAACCTAAGAAAATAGAATAATAAAAAGAAAGATATCACTATAATCACCCAAGTAATCACTGACCAAACAGTTTTAGTGATTTTATTACCTTAATTCCAAAAGTGTAAAGACATAAAAAAATTCTCTCAGTGTCTGATGATTGATTGATTTTTATTTTTATTAGATAATTAGCTGATTAGATAGTTAGCTACATTATTGGTTTTCTTGTGTCTTTGCTTTTTGTTGATTTCTATGGTTGCTAAAATTCTACTGAAGTATGGCATATAAATCTTATCAGAATTGCAGATTGTTACTTATATATCTGTACAAATAAAACAAGATTTGAGGCTAAGAATATTAGCTTCGTTATAGAGTACTTCCCCAGTGTTTGTAAGGTTCTATGTACAATTATATGCATAGGTGTGCATACACACACACACACACACACACACACACACACACACACACGAAAGAGGCCTTGGTTATATCACAAAAGCCAATGTGGAGTGTATTAGTCCTTGTCTCAAAAACCAAACTAAAAAAATAAATAAATAAAAATAAAAACAAAACAAAACAACCCTTCTATATATGTATGGATAAATCAGTGGTTTTCTTTTTTAGTTATATTTTCAAAGCTGATGTTATTTTATTTAGAAAGGCTTTTCCTAAGCCTTGGGAAGGAAAGTCATGTACACATGCATCATGGGCTTCATGGGCTTCATGGGCTGTTGAGAAGGCTTGCTGTCCTTGATTTAAAATGTTGCGACGATGCTCTTCACCTCTGGATATGGCTTAGATTCTATATCTGGGTGCAACATGCTATTTGTTTCTTTACTTTGCTAAAAACAATAATAAGCATGTTATGAATTCACAGAGAACATCAGGAGATCATACACTAAGAACTCATGGACATGCATATGGGTTTGAGGACAATTTATTACAACATATACTCAGAGAGTTTATATTTTATAATTTCTTTAAAAAGGTCCCAACACTTCCTCATACTTTTCATTTTTACCATAATATAATATTTAGTATTATTGAATTCTATGGGTTTTAATTCAAAAGTAGGTTCCAGACAATTTAAATCAGGCCAGAACTGTAGACATTCCAATAAAGCTCTGTCTACCAAATTTATAGAGTCAATAAAATAACCTGTATAAAAAATGACCTTGGAGCTATGGAAACAGAAAAACATGCAAAAGGGCATTAACTATCACACACTAATGCCTGCTTTCTGTTCCCCTAGAGACGTGAATATTATTAGGTAGTATCTTCAGTCATTATATATCAATGTCAATTCTCTTCCCAGTGAATTAAATAAATCTTGGTCCTTCCTCCCTCCACATATTTCCTGTTTAACTATTTACTTTTCACTTAATTATTATTCTTTTAAGGGTAGTTTATAAACTAAAAGCTAAACCTAAGTATTAAAACCTAAAACATTTAAAGTACATTCACCTTATCTTACAAATACACATACACAAAGAAACAGTCACACATGCACACATATCACAAGCACACACACATGCACACACACACAAGGTGAGAGAGAGGGGGAGACGGAGAGAGGGAGGGAGGGGAGAGGGAGACAGGGAGGGAAAGGTGGAAAGGGAGGAGGAGAGGACTAGGGGGAAGGAGAAGGGGAGGGAAAGGTGGAGGAGAGGGGAGGGGAAGGGGGAGAGAGAAGGGGA
>JANHMN010000004.1:107392269-107439291 GCA_030674055.1 Rhabdomys pumilio | reverse complement strand
TCTCTCTCTCTCTCTCTCTCTCTCTCTCTCTCTCTCTCTCTCTCTCTCTCCTCTTCTCTTCTCTTTTCTTGTTTCCTTTCAATTTATCAATTTCTGTCACCCTTGGGGGTCCCTACATTAGAAAGTTGCCTTCTTCCCTTTCTATCTTAGACCTGTAACCATCACTGTATATTTGGGACCCCAGGATCCTCACCCTTACTCTCCTACAGAGGGACTGAGGATCATTACATTGTGTCTGGAAATCTGAGAATGTCTCTCTTTATGCTCGGGCACTGGAAGCTTCAATTCTGGTGCCCACCCCCATCCACTTTAGACTTAAGAATTGCTTTCTGTCTAGTCTTTTTGGGTACTGCTCAGGTCTCTATCTGTCACTGTCAGTAGGTGGCCTCTCATTCCCTAACTGTCGCTTATACTTTCCTGTGTATATAGTCCTCTTTCCAGGATGTACAATTATTTGTACATGGTATAAACTCAGTAATACATGTAAATGACCACCTCTCAGAAAAGACCTCAATAACTGAAAAAAACTTAGTATTAACACAAATGGGACTTTAATAGAAATTAAAACATTATCATCACAGTTCTTGTTTTTAAAAGCTACTGATTAGGAAGAAGAGGTCAGTGCTTCATGGTAGCTGCTATCTGACTAGTTACTTAGTGTATATTGGATATGCTTCTCTTTGTTAAACATTTATTTTTCTTTACTTTTTTTTGGAGTGGTTGTGGATCACCTACATGAACAGGGTTATCTAGGTAAACAGAGTGTGAGAAGAAATACAATTCAGGCAAAAAAAAGTCAGATACATGAGTGAATAACTAAAGACAAATTTCTATCCCTATTAGACTTAATTTTATTTTCAACAGAATGAGCTATTATACTGAAAACACAAAGAAAAACAACAAATCCTCTCATTTAAAATATTGTGTGGTGTTTCAAAGAATACACACAATTCAAGGTGTTGATCAGAAGACATGATCAATGTGGCAGTGTTAGTGGAAACACAAACATTCCACCTGAGAACTTGCTTGCAGAAATTTCTCCAAGTTATTCTTGATTTCTGAGGCTGATGACCAAGTGTGTCTCCATCTCCCATGTCACCTATTCGGTTTACAGTTTGTTACATTGCTCTTAGGCAACCAGCATGGGTAGTATAGGATAGGCTGGCACAGATGACATCACAGAGATAATTTAGAAATTCTTCTTGATAAGTGTGAGCAAAAAAATGAAGAAAAACATGGGGAGCTTTTCTTGGAAAAGATCAAATATACTTTGTCTACAGAAAATAAAGTGAAAAATAAAAATAAAATAATAGCCCTTTTAGAGACAAAAAGCTGTTAAGTGTTTTTCTTTGTAATTATAGATGTCACTCACATAATTCATGAACTGTTGTCTGTTAACTCCTCTTAGCTATTTCTAAATAAAATATAGAAAACACCCTAACAATAAACTCAAAGTCATGAATTTGCTATAGTCCCTTAACTCCCAGGCTAACCATCTCAAATTAGTTAAGAAAGTTAAAGAAGGACTGGGTCTAAGCCTTGTATTCCTAAATGTGTTATACAGGCACAATGCCTATGACAGTAACAATATTCATCTCACTTTTATATCCATAAGGAGCTCGTACAATGAAAACCTTGAATTTGAAATCGAAGTAGGTGAGGGGATGGGATAGGATGTTTGCAGAGCAGAAACTAGGAAGTGGGACAATATTTGGGATGTAAATAAATAAAATAACTAGTAAAACAAAACAAACAAAAAACAATATATGTGTTGTTCCTATATCCTACAAATTATATGTATTTAATATATTTGTGTTTATTATTTAATTTTTTAACAGTTAAATTATATTCCATTCTGTAAAGGTACCACATTTTCTTTTTCTATTCATGTATTGATAGGCAACTAGGTCGTTTCCAATTCTTGACTATTATAAACATGGCTGTGCAACTCTTTCTACAGTAAGAAGTAGATATGATAAGAATTATGATCGCTGGATCTTATAGTATATCTAATCCCAGATTATCTGAGGTTTATCCATTTATAAATATTACATATATAAACCAGAAGAAAATAATATTTCATTGTAGACACAAGGTCTTTGTAAAATGCTGTATGTTCGGTGGTTCACTATGCTACATGTGAGTAGAATTTTTTCTTTGATCTGTTGTCAGTGCTGTATCTGGATAAAATGATGCATGTTCACATCTTCCAAGGAAAAGTCACACAAGACGCTTGGTGTCAAAACAGTTACTGACAGGATCAGGGTTTATTTGAGAAAAAAAATCATTGCATGGTTCTTGGAATAAGTGCTGAGACACGGCAGTGAAGCTGATCAGTGTAACAGAGAATCCAGATGTGCCTTCTTTCATCCTATGCTGTCATATTGTACCTCCCGGATGTAATGTGTTAGTTCTAAGTTACCTCCCTAAAATGTTGATAAATCATAGAAAAAAAGTCAAGGAATTTGAGAGTAAAAATGTCCTCAAGCCTTATTGCAGGGTGGGCATCTTCTTGTATTCTGTGGGGTAACAAACCTTCTTGATAAATATGGTCTATAATGTGAATACCAGGATTCCCCCCCCCCACACACACACACTCAAAATCAGTGATGGACTAGAGAGCACATTACAACACCTGAAAGCAGCATACATGTGATGGAATCATATATATAGGCTATAATATTATTTATATGATTTTTCTCTGTGGCCGATAAGTCATGCAAGCTGAGATTTGGCTGTGTTTCAAGGGAATTTGAGGAACTGTTGTATAATTCCACACACACACATTGATAAATAGTTTCCCAGTTCTCAACTTATTATTCAGATTTATGTTTTTGGTCTACCTAGTCCATAGCATATCCTTGCTACTCAAATGCTTGCTATTATACTCTCGCTAAAATGGTGACGTTCTTTAGAAAATAAGATGCCTTTGGAGCACTCTCTTTCCATGTCTGCATGCTCCTTTTTCTTTTTTTAAAACTTGGTCATTTTTATTAATTATCATGAATTGTCATTGCATTTTCTGAAATTGTTTTTTCTGTACAAGGTGATATGATAGATAAATTATTTATTTATAACTGTTCACATAGGCAAGTTCTGTGACTTGTCTAGTGCACATGCCAGATTGTGTACATTTATGAATTTGATCTGCTTACATTCCTTTCATGATACAGATACAAAATCAATATTTGTATTGAGGTTTATAAGAGATGTTTTATGTACTTTGCATTTTGTGGCATTTTCTTACTTTGTATCAGTATAAAATTATTTTTTGTTTGCTTTTTTATTTTTTATTTTTTAACTTTGTCTTTTTTATTAATTATCACGAGTTATCAATGCATTTCCTGAAATTATTTTTTCTGCACACGGTGATAGGATAGATGAATTCTTTCTTTAACTGTTCACATAGGGATGCCTTGCTCCCCTTTCTAACTACTCTGGCCCTCATTAGTTTGAAAATTTAAAACCTCTGATAATTTCTTTCTGCTTACACTACTCTACCCTGTGCTTTTGGGTTGGTGTTGATTTTGTTCAGCTCTCAGAAAAGCTGTCTCCAGCCACCTTTACGATGCTATGACCATTTATTGTCATAGTATTTACTCACTTGCTTTCCTTTCAATTGGTCAATTCAATGACCCATCACTTCTCTATATTCCTAGTAGAAGTTCAGCTTCATAAAGCAACAGCACCTCTGTTTCCTTCACCATTAACTTAAAAAATGTCAAACTGGAGGTGCAGAAGGCATTTGAGTGTTTATTGAACACTATATAATGACAATTATACAACTGGGATAGAGAGGTATAGCTATCAACCCCACGGAAAATTGACTTTCTTTACTATAAAAGAACATTGGGAATGGAAATTATAGAGGAGGTTTTAAAGTAGCTATCAATGAAATATGAGAAGATTAAGCTATGTGTTGCATGGCAAGAATAGTCAGGGACTGCTCTTGTGTTTAAGGGCACATGAAAATCAAGATGGTTCCATTTGCAATAAAGGCAGAGATTACTGGACACTTAGCAAGTTTATTGTATGAAACAGTGGCTGCTCTTCTATTTAATGTGCAAGTTTATTTTAAAAATACAAATGTTGGCAGAAAATCTGCTTAGAAATGAGAACAAATTTTTGGTCTTAGAAGCAAATGCTAAGGAAAGTGGCTAAATCACAACATGATTTGATACTAAGTGTCAAAATGGCGAAATATCCATAAGGCAATTCTTGTAGTATAATATGACTTCACTGGAGTTCAAGAAATACTACCCATTGAGTTGTATGTAATTGCAGAGATGATGTTTAAATTGACTCGGAAATCATAAATTATATGTTCTTCTGTGCTTATATTAAAATATATTATTATCATTGTGATGATGAAGATGATGGTGATGGTGATGGTGATGGTGATGGTAATGACAATGACGACGATATGCTTCCTTGGAAGGACATATTGGAAAACTGAAATTATTTATGCCTGAAAGTTCAGGCTTTCTTTATAAATTTCATCTAGTGACATATGCACCCTTTGAATTCCCCATGTCAATCTGTAGATAGATGTATAGTTTTTCAAATCTGAAATTATCATTGACCAAAATAATATGTCACACTAGAAGTCTAAAGATGTCAGACCGTGGATTATTCACAAAGTAGAGAGATGTATGACCACTAAAGTTATTAAAACATGGCAGTGATTAGCAGATACTTCTGTCAACAAAATCAGTGTCTTGTGGTCTGTGCAAAGAATCTGAGATGCTGCTAGTGACTGCCCTCTTGTGAGGTTGATCCAGTTTAGAAAGACGTGTATTTGTTTGAATATTCTTGAAACTCAGCAACATTCCTGCTTCTTCTACAAGGCAGCTCAGTGTCTTTTTAGAATATATTTTAAAGACAGAGAGGGTTTCTGGAGAGTAAGGTTAGAAGAAAAACACAGGAGGGAGAGGAATGAAGAAATATGTGAAGTACATAAATATCCTGAGCACATTGAGAATCAACTTCTTTGCTTTAATTAAAACGGATGCATTATATGTATTTGATTTGCACAGAGAGCTACAAGTGCTGCTTAGGTGATTTCTACAAAACTAATTTTAATGTAACCAGGTGCTGAAACAACATCTGCTCACACTTATTAATAGTAAGTAACTTTCTTGTATGTAGGCAAAGTAACATTTTTTCTTAATTTGTATTTGTACATTTAGCATCAAGTCCAGAGATGTTCTTGTGTACATTCTGTGCTGGAAGATATGTATGAGGAGATCATACGCAGTGTTTCTTATCTACATGACTATATAAAATACCTAAAATTCATTCAAGTAATTATGATTTTTCTGCCCTTTCTTATCACTGTCAAGACTCTTCTGCCATAAGACTATTGAAATATTTTTAAAATGTGTCATCACTAGTATAACTAGTATATTTCTCCTGTAATATTGATTACCTTCATTCATTTTCTCCTTTGAAGTCACGAATATAACGGTTAGAACCTAGATGAACTACACTGAAGTTTGTGGTGCCTTTGCCTTGCCATGTATAATGCGTGATGGTAATTCAGCCAAGCAAAGATAATTACATTCAATGATAAGTTATCATTGTTTGTGCTTTATTATTCTTTATTTTATTTTCTCTATTCTACAATTTCTTTAATCTTTTATATATTAAGGTATTAAGAGGATTTTGTTCCATTCCATGGATACTGAAAACTTTGAGAATCTATATTTTAAAAATTCTTATTCTCTTAAATTGTCCTAACATTCAAATCAAGATAAATGTCTTTCAAGGCAACCTACTGCAAGAAAAATAGAAAATGGTCATGGTTAAGGCGTTATATTTTATTTGGAATAAATGACTAAATTTGTTCATTTAGTAAGAATTTAAACTCAATTTTCTAATCTAGTTATCTTGATTAACCCACAGTCAGTTTGAGATGCTTTCTTGATGCATCTACTTCACCTTTTCTTGAGCATTACACTTGAAGAACTGTCAAATTTTACTTTAAATTTCTGTCCAGACAGTGAGCACAATATCTCCTAGAAAGGGAAAGTGCTACCTCTCTCTGTAAAAGCAAACAAGTAACTGTCTCTCTTCAAGGACATTTTTTCATTATTACTGATTGAATTATTTTCTTTTTAATGAATAACAGGATGGACTATCTACTAGTGTGTCTGAGCAGCATTTAAAACATTGCAAAGTGATTCTTCATCTGTAATGCAGACCTGAGAACAAGAGTCTCATTGGAGTCATGCTGGCGACAATTTGTACTGGAGGAAAATACCAATATCACCAACACCCACCAGCACAGTGCATTTCTAGTCTTAAGAAACATTTTTTTCCTTGTCTGTGTTGCCCTTTAGCTTTCAAGTTACTTGGCAGCATAATGGAAACAAGATCCAGTTTTGACTGATCTCACAAACCATTTTTTTTTTTTACTGAAATTCAAATTCTTGGAAATTCATACTTTCTTAAAAGAAGTAAAATGATTTTTGTTCCTTGGCATTGTCAAGAATATGTCTTTTAAGTCTCAATTTATAATCTATATCTTGACTATCTTTAATATAGGGTTTGAAATCTTTGTTTTTCTGAGTTTTCAAGCTAGGTTTATTTTAAAATGCTAGACTTGTTTTAGCTTTTAAATGGTAAAATAAAATGGGTCTGTGTCTAAAGTGGAATACCTATGGGAACCACATTTTTTTCAAAAAAATTTTATTTTATGTATATGAATACAATGTAGTTGTCTTTAGACACACCAGAAGAGAACATTGGATCCTATTACAGATAGTTGTGAGCCACCATGTCATTGCTAGGAATTGAACTCAGGACCTCAGGGAGAGAATTCAGTGCTCTTAACTGATAAACCATCTCTCCAGCCAAGAAACAACATATTTAATATCAGCTAGGAAAGGGTTAATCCCTGAGTCCTCAGGGAAAATTGTGGAATGCTGGGTTGTGTTCAGTGCAGTTAGAGAGTATGCTTTTTAAAGCATTCTGGCTATTGACTACACTCTTCTAAAACAAAGGCAGATCCATTTAGTCCCATAGTTGCACTTGTAGTGAATTCAGTGAGCAAAACATCATTCCATCTGTATAAACCGAATAGCTTGATGAAACGCTGCATACACTTCTCACTAACAGCCCTTCAGAATTGTAATCAGGATAGAGGTTGTGAAACTGACATGACTTTAGATGTCTTAACAGCCAGAGAAGATGACTGTGACATACTTTCTAACAGAGTGTCATCTTCTAAGATACATAAAAATCAGTTGTATTTACTGTACCAGGTCTGTTTTTAGAGCTCACTAAATGACAGTGCTATGCTTGTACTGCTTCATGCATAATTCAAATAATTTTTCATCATGTGACTCTAGGTAGCCTGGGTGGGTAGTCTCTCAGGAAATAGTGTTCTCTCTTTGACCTTCGTTGTGAATTACCTATCAAAGGTGAGGCCTGATACTTCAGCTGAGATTATGCAAGGCTTTCCACAAATATGATCTGGGGAAATCAAAGCCATTCCTTTGCCTTTCTAAAGCTTTTTGAAAATTGATTGTGGAATTTATCAACGAGCTCATCAGAGGTCCAAGAAGCAAACAAGGGAATGCTGTGCTGTGGGCAAGTTTTAACACTCTGTATGAATCATACTAAGGATCAGTAGTATGTTGAACCATGCAAGAAACATGAATGGTTTATTGCTTATCTTAAAATTCTTCCACTCAGTTGTTTGCCCTCTTCATTAGTCATATAATAGAACATTCAACAAGCAACAAATGAACAGTTTGACCCAAGCACTATATTTCTTATATAAGAATACACTGCATAAAAACAAAATAATTTTTAGTAGTTTTTGGTGTATTTCTTTTTAAAGTTTGCAATTTCAGTTTCAATGATTCATGATATAAATGGTTAATTATCACTAAGGAATGGAATGGTAATCATAGATAAATGTTTACACACAGATATTCTCCAATTCCCTATATGCTAGCAACTTATATTTTTGATTTAAGTTGTAATAACATTTATTTAAACATCTTTTTTCATTAAGAACATTATTTTTATTTTTGATGTGAAAACTATATTGACATATTAAATATTCCACTAGTATAAGTTAAGTATAATTTTCATGTGTTTTGAAGACCTATGAGAAGTTATGATGAATAAAACATACTAGAAAGCATGCACATATGTTCATACAAATACACACTTGTATACACACATATATGTATATAATGACTGATAAGTTTGGTGATATTTATATTACTGCCTGACTCTTATTAATCATATTAGGTGAAAAATAGTATAAAACATATCCAGTACAGTCTCATTTTATTTTACATAACAAATCATATTTCAGTGAAAGGGCTTTACTAGTTTAGGTTTGAGAGTCTTGTATGTCATAAAAAATTAATTATTTAACAGTACTAACTTTGGCTGCCCATTTAAAATGAGGATGGCTTTCATTGTATACATAGAACTGTACTTTAAAATATAATAAAAATATTAACATTACATATATACATCACTATATATATTACATTAATATATACAATATATTAATTGTATCAATTAATTAATTGCATTGTGTATATGTAATATATACAATACATTAATAGAAATTGTATGTAAAGGTAGTATTGGTATGTAGTTTTAAAACACTCACAATTTACTAAGGCAATTTATAAAGTTATTTTTTAATGGCTTAGGATTTATAATAATGAATTGCTGGAAAGAGTCTTCATTATAATCAGTCTATGAGCAAAGGTCAGTTGTCTCATAAAGGAGAATATGCTAAGTCAGTTTTTAAAAGAAAAAAATCTAGTACATAAATTGACCTAAGAAACATTTAAGTGTGTTAAGTGTATATAATTCTATCCCATTTAAGAATACTCTTTTTTTTTTGTATTATTCAGTGTTCTATGGTCCCATTTATAGGGGTCTAAATGTGATATTTAGACTGGGAGAAAACATCAGCAATGAGTTCAATAAATATCTCATTGACCTTTTACTGTATTTGTAGAGATATGGTTAATAAATGCATTTATGGATAATGTTTTTACCTAATATATATATATATATATATTGAAAAAGAAAAACATAATGATGTTCCACATTGCTTAAAAAATCATGATATTTAGAGACATGTATAAATTTTACCCTCAGAATAAACACTTATTTTCTCAATAATTTATCCACCTATTTATGGTTATCAACTACAGTGCACAAGGTCCCTCTCTCCTCACTTATGACCCATACTGCACCAGGATTGTCTTACATAGAAACAGCAACTAGTAGTTTTTCATGAAAGTGACTGACCACTTGCTTTTCTACCAGCTATCCTCCCCAGCCTCTGCGAACCCCTATTCTATTCTGGAAACCACTATTTATGAGATCTGCTCATTTAGACTCCTCAGGCAATAAGGGTTTGCAATTAAGGTCCTTTTCTGCCTGTCTTATCTCAATTAACATAGTGACCTGCAGTCCCATTTATGCCATCAGAATCAACAGGACTGTATCATGATTTAAGGAGAATAATTCTCCACTATGTGTATGTGCCAAATTTCCTTTATCCATTCACGAGCTGATGAACAATTAGGTAGTTTCCAATTTTTGGCTTTTGTGAATAGTATTATAAAGAATACAGAACAGGTACCTCTTATATATACTAACTTCATCACTTTGGATATATATGTGTGTGTATGCATATATGTGTAAATATGGTAAAGATAGTAGTGGATTCTGAATTGTATTGTTGTATTTATAATTTTTAAAGAAAAATTTATTTTGTTTTTCATAATAAATATACTAATTATATTTGCATAAACAGTGTACAAGAATTCTTTGCAATCTCACTACTACATTTTATTTTTAAATGAATATCATGTTGAAGCTATATCACATTGTGAATTTAAGTTGCATTTCTGTTATTATTAATGATGGTATATGTTTTTTATATATCTTTCAACTATTAGTAGGAGATATTTTGTTTTTTGGGTTTTTTGTTTTGTTTTGTTTTGTTTTTGTTTTTGTTTTGTTGTTGTATTTTGTTTATTGAGACAGGGATTCTCTATGTAGTCCTGGCTGTCCTGGAACTCACTCTGTAGACCAGCCTGGTCTCAAACTCAAAAATCTGCCTGCCTCTGCCTCCCAAGTGCTGGGATTAAAGCTGTGTGCCACCACTGCCTGGCAGGAATTATTTTGTAAAATATGTATTTAAGTCTGCAAATCAGTTTTCAATTGAATCATTTGCTTTTTTTCTTGTGGTGATTTTTTAATTCTCATCTTATTATTTGTATTAAAAAGGGTCAAATTTCTTCTTATAATTTATTTTAATTATGTTTTCCATATCTTCTGCAACACTTTCCTGAAATGCTTCACTTCCTACTCATCCAACTCTAGGTAATCCTTCTCTCTCCCTCTCTCTTTTCCTCTGTCTCCCCTTCTCTTACCTCATCTCAAAAATCATGCTGCAAAATCCTAAAATGAAAATCACAACAAACAAAAATCCAATAAAAAATGTACAAACAAATAAAAGTAAAAAGGTCACACAAATGATTACAGAGTTCATTTCATGTTTTTCTTGGACATGGGATATGCCCTAGACAATGATTGATATATCTGGTGCCATCACATTGAAGAAAATGAAATATTTCTTTGCCAGTAGCTATTAATCGTAATTGGTTTCTTAATTAAGAGTGGTATCTTGTGTCTAATTCCCCCTTCCAGCAAATGGAACTATATCCGGTTTGGACCTATATATATTAGAACAGTCCTTTTGTGTTCATATATTCATCATCCCGGTTGTTTTTGAAGTTCATTTTTTCTTTGGAGTCACCCATCACCTCTAGCTTTTACAATTCTTCTGCTTCTGCTTCCACATAGATCTCTGAACCTTGGGATAGGGGAATGGTTTGATGAGGACATAGTGTTCCAAAGTATTTCACTTTCTACATATTGTTCACTTGTGTGTCTCCGTTAATTTCTGGCTATTACAAGTAGAGGCCTTTCTAATGAGGATTGGAAAAGGCATGGATCTATGGTATAGAAATAAGTTATTAGGAAGGATTTTATTTCTAAGGATTTTTTTTTTAGCAGTATAATACAATTTTATTAGGCTCATTATCTATCTAGTTTCAGATTCTTGGCCACTTTAGCAGTGCCAGGTATGTGTTTCTTCTCATTGAGTGGACCTTAAATCTAACAAAGGTTAAAAAGAAAAAAAAAAGAGTGGTTGGCTACTTCCATAATATTCATGCCACTAATGTAATGCAGCAGTAGCAGTATATCTTACAGTCAAGCTACTGTTATAGGTTGTGTGTTTTGTTCCTGAGTGATATGGATGATTGCCTCCTCTGGTAGCACACTTTCCAGCCAATAAACTAATCAGTAGGGGTGAAGTTTCTAATTAGGAACCAGCTTAACTTTTCTAAGTTCTGTGATTTAACTAACAAACGGTGCTGGTCAAACTGGGTGGCTGTATGTAGAAGACATTAAATAAATAATGATCACCCTGCACAAAACTCAATTTCAAATGTAGTAATAACCACAAAAAAGCTCCTCAAATCTGATAAATGAGAAAGAAGGGAATAGGCTTTAACTCTTTGGCACAGATGAAGAATTTATTATTAGGACATCACTAGCATAAGCACCAAGTCCAAAAAATAATAAATCAACCTCATGAAGTAGCAATGTGCACTTTGGAAAAATATTGCATAACTGAGGCAAAATAGTAGCTTACATAATTGGAAAAGATCTTTACCAATCACACATATGATAGACTGTGAGGATCTAGAATATGAAAAGAACTAAAAGTAGTGAACACAAAAATCTGTATCACCCAATGGAGTTGAAAATTGAAGTGTATTGAACAGAAGAGCGCACACAAAGCACGAGACATAAATGGCTGGGAAGCAGAAATGTTCAGCAGACTGAGATGGTAGGGAGATAAGTGAAAATACTTTGAGATACCACCCTACACTAGTCAGACTGGCAAAGGTGAATAAAAGGAATGGTAGTTCATGCAGATGAGAATGTGGAGAAAGGAGAACACTTATTCAATCCTGGCTATTTACTTTGAGAGAAAAGATTTGAGTGGATGGTTTTCAGTTGACATTCATTCTAAAGCCAAGAAAAAATCCAGGTTCAGAGTTAAGTGTTTTAGTTAGGAGAAACGACAGAGGTTCCGGTTAGTCAACAAAATGATAGACTGGGTATTAGGAATTGCTATATCTTAAGAAACAGTAATACAATTCTTTGGCATAAACACAAAGGACTACAGAGATACTTGTTTGTCTATGCTTATTACTGCTCTATTTATAGTAGCCTGAAATTAGAAAAGCTTATATGGCCATCAATCGATGAAGGGAAATGATAAATTTATTTATGTAATGAAATATTATTCTGCTGTTAATAAAAATGAAACACTTATTCATTCCTGAAACAGCCTCTATAGAAATCAGTGTGGTAATTCTCAGGAATCTGAGAATTGCTATATCTTTTTATTTTTATTTTTTTATTTATTTTATTTTTTATTGGATATTTTATTTACATTTCAGATGTCATTCCCTTTCCCCATTTTCCCTCCCTAGAAAACCCCTATCCCATGCCCACTTTTCCTTTTTGCTTTTATACAATTTTTTAAAAATGTTAATCAAGGTTTTATAAGTTTGGTAATGCTCAATCAGAAGTGTAACCCAATACCCAACCTAGATATATCAACTATCTTTGACTGGTGGAGACACGTGAGCATCTGCCTCCATGTTTCCCCCTTTCTCTCTCTTTTTCTCACTCATCACTAGCTTCTCCTCTCCTTCTCCTCCTCTCCTTACTCCTTCTCTTTCTCTCCGTACTCCTCCCACCTTAACTCCTCCTACATATCACCCTCCCTGTTAAAATAAAACTTTTTTCTCAAAATACAATTAGATCATAATTATCAAAAGAATTTTTCTTCCAACATAGATCCCTCCTTGGAAAAAATTGCTATACAATATGTGTGAATGCTATCTTGTATGTTTTTTGATATATGGCCATCTTCCAGTAACTACAGAGGACAGCTAGCTGTCTAGTAAGTGACGAGAGGAAGGAGAGTGTTTTAGGAATTATAATTGCTGGGATGAAACTCCATGACCAAAGCAACTCAGGGAAGGAAGGGTTTATTTAGCTTATGTTTCCATATCATTGTTTATAGTAAAAAAGAAGTCAGGACAAAAACTCAAGTAGGGCAAGATTCTGGATCCAGAAGATGGTGCAGAACACATGGAAGTTTTCTGCTTACTAGATTGCACCTCATGGCTTGCTCAGCCTGCTTTCTCATAGAACCCAGTACTACCAGCCAAGGGATGTCACCACTCACGATTGGCTTCCCCTTCATAAATTAATTACAAAAATGCACCCACAGACTTGATTATTGTTGGATATAAATGAGTTTTCCCTATAGATACTTCCTCCTCTGTAATTACTCTAGTTTGTGTCAATAGAACATAAAATTAGCTAGTATAACTGACCCCTTGTCAACTTGACACATAAACACATCAATTTCCAAAGAGAATCTATTCTTACTCATTCATCCCCAAGATAGCACATTAATATTAATAGCAAAATGTAAAACATAAGTAACTTCAAAATTCCCACAGCCCTTTCAAATTCAAACTACACCTGAGTTTTAATGTGTTTGTCTGTTCTTTCTTCTATGCAGTTACTCTTATCTCTGTTTCTTCTAGGCAGCTTGGGTTGTTTAAAGTATACAATCTCTTTCAAAAATTCAAAATGTTTTTGTGAAAAGTACAATGACTTTCAGCTGTTGGCAACTGCAAAGATCAAAATGAAATTAAATACCTTCTCACTTCAAGAGGGAAGAATCAGGTTCCAGTCACAACCAGAACAAACGAAAACTAAATTTAAACTGTGTTAATAACTCAATGTCTAATTTCTGAGATTCACTCACCGTATTCTGGGCTTCTCCAACAGGCTTTGGTCACTTCTCTGGCTCTGTCCTATGCATTACACTCAGCTTGTCTTCTAAGCTCAGACAGAGTCCACTCTAGAGTTGTTGTTGCTCTTGGTGGTCATCCCATGGTATTTAAATCTCCAAACTGCTGGAGTCTTCTGCAACTGATTTACACTTTCACAAGTAGCCTCTCCCAGGGTCTCTTGATGGTTCCAAGCCTCAGATTCTTTGTATTGCCCCTGGAATATAGGTCCTTTAACTGCTTCTGAGGTTGCAGTACCACTAATGGCCTCTCCTAGCATCCTATAGAGGCAAGCCTCAAATGATCTACAAGATCCCTTCATGGTTTTAAAAAAGTACCACCTGGGTGACTCTTACACTAACAGAGTTATCTATCAGTGCATAGTGTGATCTTGGCCACCTCTGCAATACAGCTTCTGTGTGCTCTCAGGAAACACTTGCCAAAATAGTTCACCTCAATGATGCTGGTTTTCTCTTAATTACTGATAATTTCTTAGCTCTGTCTGAGTATTATCCAATAGCCTAACAAAGCAAAGGTTTCACTTTAGTTGTTCTGGTAAATTGTTAATCAGAGCAAATTCTTCAGCCCTAGCTAACCAGAGCCATGGAATCTTAATTCAAAATAACAAATGAATCTAAAGTAACAATGAGTCTTTATTTTTCTCTAAAACTCCACAAGCTAGGCCTCCACCATCTGCACCATTCTTAACCTGCTTATCTTCAAAGTTATGAAAGGACAATCCATTGAGCCCTTGACATTCAATACTCTCCTAGCTGAAAATTCCAATCGTTCACAATGCTCCCCAGAACATGATCAGGTCTATAATAGCAATACCCAGCTATCGTGGTACCAACTTGTCTTAGTTAAGATTAGTATTGACAAGATGAAACATGACCAAAGCAACTTGAAAAGAAAAGGGTTCATTCATCCTATGTTCCTACATCACAGTTCATCATCAAAGGAAGTCAGGATAGGAACTCAAGCAGGGCAGCAACCTGGAGCAAGGAGTTAACACAAAGGTCATGAAGGAGTCCTGCTTCTTGGCTTTCTGCTCATGGCATGTTCATCCTGATTTCTTATAGAATCCAAGACTATCAGCCCACAGATGTCACCATTTACAATTGGGTGTGCCCTTCATAAATCTTAATTCAAAAAATACCTCCGTCCCCAATTTGGCTATTCCTGGATGATATAGAGGAATTTTCTCAACTAAGTCTCACTTACTCTAAATGATTCTAGTTTGTCTCAAGTTGACATAAATAAAATTAGCCAGTACTGAGAGGATATACCAAAGAAGGATAAAAAGAATAGTGTTTTCAAAAGATTAAGGGGAATCTAAAGTAGGAAGATTAAATGGGGAGGAGAAATGAGAGAGAAGGATAAATGAAGTAAAATGGAAAACTACAACTCTATGAACTTTTAAAAATATATACATTTATGAAAGTAATCTAATACAGAGTCACTAATACATGAGAAAGACAGTAGCCCAACTAGATATCATATGCCCTCACATAAAACCTCAGTACTCAGAGTGTATTATATATTATTGCATCATTGGCCAAGGGGGTCTCATGAACATTCCTAAGTATCAGCACTATCATAAAGACTATTTCAAAACTACTGGATCCTCTCCATAGTTTTATGGGAAGATCCTGTTGTGTCATATGTTTTATTTACAAGAAATTTCTCCCATTCTGTTTATTGCTTTCACTCTGGAAGTTTCTTCCCTTGTAACTGACTCTCATAGTCCCAGAAGATGTTGTGATGAGTACTTAGGAACAAAATTAATCAACCGTCATATCTATGAATTCTAAAAGCTATAGTGGTGATTGGTTTGGCATGAGGGACACACTGCTGGACTAGTGGCATGGATTTCATGAGGATGAAGAACTATAATGTTGCTTATATTTAAGTCCCATTCTACAGGAAGGAACCTATGCCTGTTGTTGTAACCTAGCATATAACTCATGTCTGAGAAAACCATGGATTCTAAGTGAGAACCTACTACTATTTTTCTTGATAAATGTCCATGGTTTCCAACTACCTCTTAAAAACTTATCTTATATCCATATGCCTTAGTTTCACATTTGGTATTCTGAAAAATATTCTGACAAAAAAGGCAACCTAGGGAATAAAGTATTAGTTTATTTTCAATCATAATTTCAACTTGTAGTCCATTATTTCAATGAGGTCAGGCAGGATCCTAAAGAATCATATCTATACTCAAGACTTGAAAAAGAATAAAGACATCTAACTTTAATACTCTGCTAACATTTATTACTCAAAAGATCAAGAACCTTGGGGTAAGTGACACCCAATTTTAGTCTGTATTTCTTCTCCAAATTAATTTGAATAATAAAGATTATTCTCCACAGACCTGCCTGATGTACACAGGCATTCACTAAGACTCTCTTTCCAAGTGATTTTAGATTGGTTCAAGTTGACAATTTAAACTCAACATCTGACCATAAATTAGTGCTGTTCTCAGACTTTATCAAAGAAACTTCATTTTTAAATAGATAGTGGTTGATACAAAGACTCAACTAATCAAAATTTAAAGAATAAGTAACTATGACTTTTTAGTCCTAAATAGGAAATCTGTATCATCCTTCCCAAACTCTCTGTGGATGAATGATTGGAAAGATTGTAAGAAAAGGGGGGTGGAGTTGACAAGAATGTTATAAATTATTTTTTTCCAGACATGATAGGACTTTCATACTTATGATGTCACTGAGGATGTGGTTAGCTGCAGAAAACATGTACAAAGTTTGAGCTGTCAACATCTCATCATAGAAGAAAACAGGTCTCATGGGGCAAAAGTAATTAAATGCAAATTCACATCTCAGAAAAAATACAGAAAAAAAAATCAGGAAAAAAATGCATGTGAAGAAGAGTCTCATTGGTAGAACATGGGAAATAGGATCAAGTAATAGAGCAAGAAACTAAATTTTATTATATACTTATAGGAATTTATCTATCAATGCATAAATACACATATATATGGTGTTGAAAATTATATATATATATATATATATATATATATATATATAATTTTAAGTATGTTTTGTTTGCATTCTGCACAGAAACTGAGATACATAGTTTTGTGAACTTAATCAATTTTCCAAGCCTTAGACAATATTTTAGAGTACTTCATTTTAAAGCCATTATTATCTAAAGTGTTCAGTTGGTGTAGAGATCACACCAGTTTATTTAGGAGATTACTGTATTTCATCAAAACAGTTTCTGATATGCACTCTAATTTTATCTTAATTTCTTTTCCAGATTCTTATTCTAGCTTTACTATCATAAATTACTATACTCCCTGCTGAGTATTTATGTGTCTACAATCCAGGAGGAAAATTGCACCTGTGCTTACTGTTAGTTGCCTTTCACTTAACTGGCAAGACTGATGACTCATTGTGACTATGTGTACATCCAGGTTAGAATTCTCATGCCATATGTTTCCATTGCTTATGTCTCTATTTTGAAAAACAGGAAATAGAAAATTATTATTTATTTCATCAATAAATATTAAATATTACTTTAACTAACTAAACACATATGCATTTCTATACATGCATATATATGCTGAATATATATATATATATATATATTCATATATATATATATATATTCATATATATATCTGGCACAGATATATTATCTTTGATTATTTACTATGAATTATTTAACAGTTATATTGTTCTCTGATTTTAAAGTCAATCAGTGCATTTTAAAATTCTATGATAAAAAAGCTATATCCTTTTCTAATGTTTCTATAATTAATCATCGAAATTTAGGTGTCTGCAACATGCAAACTTATTATTTGTAAACTACCAATCTAATATGGTTCTTACCCTTAATATCAAAGTGCCATCACTGGGAAATTATTTCCAGAAGTCTCCAAAATCAAATATCTCACCTTTCAAAGACTATCCACATATATTTACTCAGTTCTTTTTATCTATTTTAAAGTGAATTGCATACTCCTACCTTACCTCTATCATAGACTGTCTTTCACTGACCCTGTTCTGTTTCAGTTTCTACTTCTTAGGGTTATGGTTCCCAGAGATTATATTGGATAAGATCTGTATTTTAAGAAAAAATTATTTAAAATTAATGTTATCCTCAAGATTATGTTTTTGTTATGTAAGATAACATACACACACTCAAATTCTAGAAATTGAAGTATTGTCAGCATAATATATTTTATTACAGTTATTGCTTGTACCATGCATCCAATTGGTGCAGAGAATGTGGAAGACGATTTTGGCTGAATTGATCTTATGGAGATCTTGTGAAGTAACTACAGCCAATTTGACTTGATACTGGCATCAGCAATGTCATATCCAGAAGACACTACTTCACAGGTCTCCCCTTCATACTGGGGCTTTTACATCTTTGTACTCACTGTTCCATAATTATTTCCTAAGTATTGGAATAGACAGAACTGAAATAAAGTGCTCATCTAGGGCCAAGCACTCAGAGTCACTTATTTTTCAGGTTTGAACAATAATGAATTTCTGGATTAATCACTACCCACTGACAAAATCAGCTTAATGGATAAAGTTGTACAGGAACACAATCTATTAGTATAAGCATAAATATCATAAAAATTGTTTGACAACATAATAGTTAAAATATTGCCCCATAATGTTAAAATACTTGCCCCTGGGACTTATATTGACCCCATAACCTGTTTTCAACATAATGTATAGATCAGACATAACATTTCCTGTGTGGAGAAATCGTTAAATCAAGTCAGATGGTAGTTGGTTGTCTTTACAACGTCTGCACTGCTATTGAGCCACTGAGCACAGCTTTCCTGGTGGATTAGTATATAAGGTCCTGCATTAAAACTATTTTATTGTACTGAATAGAACTCTCTCAAAATCAGGAGTGCAAATATTTGGTAAATATTTTCATCTTCAGTATCTTTTGACTATTTGGAAAACGCAGACTAAAATTATAATAAGACTTCGTTTCACCCAGACAAAATGGCTATTTCCAAAAAGGCAAATTTCAACAAACGCTGACATGGATATGGGAAAGAGTTATTCTTAAATTCTGTCCATAAGAATATAAGTTAGTGATTTAGAAATTAGTATATTTGTGTGCTTTCTTATTGTTGGAATAAAGTATTATGCCCCAAATCACCTTGGAGAATAAAGTGTTAATTTTGCATTACAATGTATCATCATGGCAATTAAGGCGTAAATCAATGCTAGAGTTTGAAGGCAGAAACTGAAAAGAGATCACAAATTAGCACTGATGCTGGCTTGCCCAGGTGTATGTTCAGCTCTTTCTTATCCAGTACATGCTGACTGGCCTGGGGATGATACCACAGTGGGATTGCCTTCTCTGCATGGATTAACAATCAAGAATATGCTTTCACACACATGCCCACAGGCCTCTCCAATCAAGGCACTTATGCAACTAAGGTTCCTCTTCTCAGATTTGTCAAGTTGACCACAGCGGGAGCAGGCCACTTCATTCCTTTTTACTTTGACACATATACCCATCAAGTGCAACCCTTTTCTTTCTTATTTTCCCTCAAGACCTCACATTAATATAGCAATATAAGGCACAGTCTGACTGTGAAACGTCCTAGTTTTAAAATAAAATCTCATGATTTAAATGTCAAAGCTATCACGAAAACTCAGTATCTTTCCTGCACCCTCCACAAAGCCCAAAATATGTTACATAGTGTTTATGAAGCTGGACAGCTTAGTACATATTTACAATCAGATCTATGCAAAATTAAAATGCAGAAGGGTAATGAACTCAATGTCTGGAATCTGGAACTCAATAATTACCTTGTGGTTTCCATCCACACTACAAACCAGTTTTCTGGTAGGCTAAGGCTGGCTCCACTCTATATTTTCTACAGTTTATCTTGATGTAATCTCTGTTGCACATGGCTATACCTCCACCAATTCCTTCCTAGTCTCGCCCAACCCACCATTGATTTCTCTAACAACTCCAATGTCAGTGCTTCCTCTACAGTTGAGACTCTACCTCCAGCAAAGGCCTTATGGATTCTCTTCATAGAAACTCTAACAATGTAATACGGTTTGAAGCCTTGGCTACCTTTTATAGACTCTTAATTTCATCAAAACCTGTAACAAGTGGGATAATGTAATATATTATCATCGTCAACTAATAGCTTGAGATACTAATAGCCTTGGATACACTGGACCACAGCTTGTGCACTGGCCTTGAGGAAATACTTTTTAGAAGATTTCATTTTAGTGATGCGGGTCACTTATTAATCACAGCCAATCTATTGACCACAGCAAATTGACATTTACTGTTCTATAAAGCAAAGAAGATTTCACTTTTAAATGATGTCTAATCCAAAATATAATGCAACAGTCATCATAGAATCTTAGATTTCCTCTGAAATTTTACAAGCCAGGCCTCCATTGTCTTACTTCTTTCAGTATTATTACCCTCCAATTTCTCACCCAAAAGCCCATTAAACACGGAGCTCTCAGTGTCTTTTCCAATCTAAAGTTCCAACAAATCCATAATATTCCTATGACAGCATGGTAAGATCTTTCACAGCAACATCTCAATTGCTGGTACCAATTTCAGTTAGGTTGCTCCTTATTGCTGTCATTAAAAAATTACAACCAAAACAAACTAGGGGGTAAGAAAAGTTTTATTTGTCAAATGCATTGAATCATCAAAAGAAGCCAAAACAAGAACTCAAAGCAGGAGCTTGAAGGGTAAGACACTGACCGAGTCAGTGAACATAAAGCAATGCTACTTATACACAGATTAACAAAAGTTCACTAAAACCAGGTCACTTCAATACCATAAGTTTTCAATAGAAGGGAGACCTAGACAAAAATTAATGAAGCAAATCTGAATTCACTGACACAATATGTCAAATGGTGTGCTTTATCTATAGACTATTCCACTCAAACACCATGTAATATACATCATACTCAATAGCACATGGGAGTCTCTTTGAAATAGAGAATATTCTGAGACACAAAACAAATTTTTATAATTTGAAAGGTTAAAATAACTTTGTATTCTGCCTGGTCATGACAGAAAAAAAATATATTGAAAGTAAACCTCTTTTAAGGAAACAAACTCATGGAAATTAAACAACTCATTGCTGATGATGAGTGAGTCATAAAAGAAATTAAAAAGAAATTTAAAGAATTCTTAAACTAAATATAAATGAGAACACAAGCAATTATACCTTCAGGAAAACTTAAAAGTAGTCCTACAAGGGCACTTCATAGTGCTAAGTCTCTACATTTTAAAAAAGTAAAAACTTAAAAGGAGCCCAGTAAACAAATGTCTTAACAATGTAACTCCAATTTTAGAAATTAACAAAACTAAAAAAAAAAAACAATTTTAAAAACATGGCAGCCATAATAAATAATAAAAATAAAAGGAGAAATTAATGAAATAGAAAAGAAACATCAAAATCAAGACAAAGATTTGATGAATTTAAGAGCTGGCTCTTTGGAAAAATAAACAATATTAACAGATCTTTAATCTAGCGGTCTTACCCTATACCACTCTAGAAAGAGCCCCAAACCAGGTGAATTGACAGCAGATTCTACCAAAGATTCCAAAATCTACAGTTAATCCTTTTTAGAAATATTTTAAAATGTAGTAACAGAAGGAACACTGCCAAATTCCTTTTATCCCTATTTATGAATGGCATGAAACTCTATACTATAAAACTCCAAAAATACTAACCAGAAATTTTCTAGAAATGGTAAACAGTTCAGCAATGGCAGGTTTCAAATCAACTTGCAGAGGTCTGTATCCTGTCATATTTCTGGTAAAATTAATTTTGTAAAGTGAAAATTTTACCAAATGGTATTTGCAAGGCCAGCTCTCTCTATATATTTCCTTTGTTCAAGTCTTTGCTTTCTTCCTTAGAAAAATATTTTATCTACCAGTATATGCATTCCCTTTCTTGATTGTAAATCAATAAGGGATGAAACGTGCAATTCTACTTTTACTGAAAATAGAAATCTCTATACATTTTCAGAAATTTGTCATTAGGGTAGGGGATATGTGGTTCAAGACAAAGCCTGCACAACTACAACCCAGGCAGCTACTACTCCAAATTCTCAGCTCAATAAAGCACAGTGAACGTGAAGACTGCCTGCCCCAGACAGACAGCTGAAAGTTTGGGAGATAGATTAGAATGGTAGTATGTTCCGTAATTGGAAAAGTATGCTGCCTTCAAAATCATAAGAGTCCTTGTCATTCCTTTAACTTTCAAACTATTTATGATATTTGGATTTTTATGCCATTTTATTACAGGAGGATAGGAAGAAATATTAATCTCCAATGTATCATCCTTTCTATAATCTCTAACATCTGAATATTTTATATCACGCACATTGTTTTATTCAATATTTGCCACTGCTTTATAGCTCATGGCAATAGCAAATGATTTGCTTAAAAGTATTTAAAATTTTTTATATTTACATGAACACTTGTAGCTTTCTTGTTATTTTCTTGTTTTCAAAATTGTTATTGTATCTCCAGGGAGCAGATCAGATTTTAGTACGCTTCTTTTCCAACAACTATATTTGTGTGCAGCAGTCACACAAGCCCTTTCCATAGTATAAGGGATAGCTTCTCCCATGAGGTTCATGTCAACACACAAACCAACTGATAAGGAGCTGCTCATGAAATTTTCCTCAGAAGAAATTGGTGTGTATGAAGGTATTGCACACACTATTTTTTTGTATTAAAAACCCTAGAGGAAAGAAGAAGCGAAGTAAGAGGAGGATGTGAGGTAACTGCAACCTGGCACAGTCAGTCAGAGAAGAGCTAACCAGCCTTTGGGGACTCCCGCTACCCCCATATCTCTGTCTTTAGCTTCAGATAGATGGAAAGGCAGCTTTTTCTTACATGAACTAGTTTTTCCTTTTTGTGGATATCTATACCCATTCTCAAGTAATAGAATAAAAAATTAAAAATTAACATGTAGTACTTACTACATCTGACCCCATGCTTAACTTCAGATCTTATTTCATAGTATCTAAGGCTACCTGCCATGAACCACCTTAGTTCTTCCTTTATCTTTTATATTCACACTTTCCAACCTTGACTCTGAGGGATATGATTATCCCACTCCCCTGACCCCATTTTTTGCTTCAGTGAGAGGAGTACAGGGAGTTCCAGCCAATCTCCATATCACTGCCATGACTGCTCGTTTGCATTTCTAAAGGTGATAGTATTGTGCATAGAAGATGCATATTCAGCCTCACTGCCTACAGCTATAGGTCAGCTAGGGTTATTACATTAATATTAATATATATTGGAGAAATAAGTAGAAATCTTGCAGCAGAATATCCAAGGAAATCTACATGAGAATAATTCTAATCATCACTTTGTACTTCTCACAGGACCATGGTAATGTTAGAACCACAGGTTCCGTCAGTAATAGAATTCCAATGTTAGGAATATAGCTCTATAAATCAAGCTTTGTATAATCTCTTTAAAGGACAAAGGAAGACCACATAGCTAGACAGACAGAGAGACAGACAGATAAGTAAAATTATTGCTAGGTTAGAGGAAAGTTATGGTATTTAAACACAAATATTTTATTTTCCATTTAGTCTTTAAACTTCTACTTAGTTAAATTTTTTCTCTACATCAGTTCTGTTTATAACAGCAATTTCATCCTGCTGCTGAAGAAGAAAAAGAGAAAAGGGAAAACATTTTATTTGTTTGTTCGCTTAGTTAAATAATATGAAACTTTGTTCCAGTTCAGCAGTGTACAGTTCTTTAACACCAGGCTGACCAGGTCATTGTGACTGGAAATCAGTTAATAAACACACATGCTTTATTTTCATAAAGACATGCTGAAGAGTCAGCGCACCTTTGTATATTTGTCCCTGGCTGATGCTGCTTTTGGACTGACATAGTTGTTGTGACAAGAAGTTCTTTCAAGAGGCTTTCACTTGGTGTATCCTTTGCTTGAAAAAAGAAGACCATTTCTCCATTATATCTCACATAACAACTGGAGTCATTTCAGTGTGAAAGTAGACAAGTGTCATTAAAATTTTGGTGTTAGATTGATAGTGTTTAAGGTTTAAGGCAAAATTTAAAATCATAAATTGTCTTGTTTGTTTGTAGCTCTATTGGTTTTTTAAGTTTTACCATGCTAAAAAATTTCACAACTCTGACTGTGGGTTTAAGAGTGGATGCTGGCCTGGCAGTGGTGGTGCACGCTTTAATCCCAGTACTTGGGAGGCAGAGGCAGGTGGATTTCTGAGTCTTGGTCTACAGAGTGAGTTCTGAGACAACCAAGGCTACTCAGCGAAACCCTGTGTTGAAAAAAACAACCCTGCAACCTAAAAAAAGAGTAGATGCTGGAGAAACTGAACATGGATGAGGAAACAAAAAGTTTCTTTTGGTAGCTATTTATCCACAACTCAGTATATTTCGTAAGTTTTCTGAAGACTGTCTTCCAGTACAAAGAAAGCTCTTGGAAGCCTTTGTGTGAAATGTCACTTTTCTAAGTGTTTGATTATGTTATAACTGCTTTCTCTGAGTTTTAGCTACACGCTTATATGAAATTTGCTTTACTACATGATGCTTTACTTTTAAAAACACTCAGGTATTATTTAATATATTAGTATCAAGAGAACATGAAAATAAAGACAAACTGTTAGAAAAACTTTTCCATCCTCAACAAACTCATTTAATACTGGAATGTCTGCTGTTTATACCACACATTGATGTAGCATTATAGTAATTTTTTTGATAAAATTTTATTATATCCTTCTCAAAATAATACATATTTAAATATAGTTAAGTATATATCAGTTCTCAAATGTCTCTATTTGAACCATTTGTTTGAGTAACCATGTCATTTATTCTAGTAATGAACATAATTATTCATAAACAGAACACATGTAAATATTAAACATGTATTTTAGTGAGTAATAAACAAATGGCTTTATCTTTAAACATTAAAGGTGCCTAATATGTTCAGAGATTAAAATGTCAAGACACAGATTTACTCTACAATTACTAATCTAAAATAAAAGTAGTGTTGTGCTTTAAGACTTATATTATCTGACCTATTTAATAGAATATAGATGTTATGTAAGCACACAAAAACAATTCAAGGTTTGCACAAATACTAAATTGCTAGGTATTGTGTAAAATTTTCTCATCAAAAATTGTCAATGAGTCTGTTTAGTGTGTGTTTCTCTGAGAAACATCTTGGGATGCAGCATTGCCCTTATATTTATTAAAATTTATAAATTTAGACACATCACTATCTCTGTTTATTGACAACCATATTTTAATGGCAAAGCACAAAATGTCAATGACTTCATCTCACACATTTTACTAACATTTAAATTGACAAGAAGTTCTACTTATTTGTCTAAATGATAAAGTCACTTGAGCAAGAAAAGTTTTTTTTTAATATATTATTCTATTTCATATGTATCAATGTTTTTTGTATGTATGTGTTTGCAATACATGCATACCCGGTGGCCACAGAAAAGAGGAGAAGGCACAGATCCCCTGGAACTGTAATTAAGATGTCTGTGAACCATCATGTGGGTCCTGGGAACTGAACATGTGTCTACTGGATGAGCAGTCCCTGTGACTTGCCACTGTGTTATCTCTCCAGCCTCCAGGAAAATTTTTGCAGTGGGGACTGAAATAAGCAAAAAAAAAAACCAGTTTCTGTATTAATAATTGAGTGGGATGAAGATGAAAGCAGGTGCTAGCCAGGATGAGGATGCAACTGTGGAATAAATAGGAGACAATTAATAGGAAAGTAATTATGGGAGTTAAATTCAACATGTGAGCTTCTGTGTCTTTATTTTCTCTCCTTGTCCTATTTTTGTTTTATGAAGAAAGGCCAGTGAGGAAAATGCCAATAGATGAGGGAAGGCCAAGATTCCTTGGCTTTTTATGTTCGTTTTCTCTCTCTCTGTCTCTCTCTGTCTCTCTCTCTGTCTCTCTCTGTCTCTCTCTGTCTCTCTCTGTCTCTCTCTGTCTCTCTCTCTCTCTCTCTCTCTCTCTCTCTCTCTCTCTCTCTCTCTGTCTCTCTCTCATTAAAAAAAATGCCAGTGACAGAAAGACAAAAGCAAATACATGACTAACCATTAAGTTTGTTGTTGGCAGAATTAAACTAGAAAGAATTTTTTCTTTAGCAAGGTAAAGCTGTAATGTTCTGCTTCTGGTGAATAATAGAATTCCTGTGACATCCCAGATACACAGAACTTACTGGAAATACAGCCCTCAGCAGAATTTCATTTACCACAATTATATGATTCATACTTGGTTTCATTTTACTTAACCATATTTTGTAATAATGAGAGTGAGCTAAAATAAAACAATAATGGAAATATGAGATATTCAGATAGAAGCACAGAACCCCAGATCAGAAGAACTTAAAGATAAAATTAAATTAATTATGAACAGAACTTGATGTATGCCACTACGTATTATAAGACAAGGAACACATAAGTAATTGGTCCAGAGGACAAACAACATCCTTACATGTTGAATTTTTAAAAGTCTGCTTTAGCTACGTATCTTTCTTGCTAATCTGATCATATTTTAGAAGGAATTTTTCTATCATTTCTTTCTTTATGAGCTTTTCTAGGAAAAAAATTCTTTAATTGTATTCTTACAATGTGTCTGTCGAAGCAGGAAAATTGAGCCTTGCATTTGTCTAGACACTCTTGCAGATTATCTTTGCAGCAACTCCTATACATCTGGGTTTTGATTCTTTGAAGAGTATGCAATCTCTGATTTAGGTTGTGGGCCACTCATACTTCATAGTTGTTTCACAGTATGTCGTCAGTTTTATATTCCATCCTCTAGATATTTGGTGACATTTATAGGTTGTATCTACCACCTTAGCAGTTAGAGGTTAGTTAATTTATCATTTTATGATGATATTCTGTGAACAAACTTATAGACTCAGTCTGGACTAATATATATATATATATATATATATATATATATATATATATATACATATATATATGTATATATATATATACACACACATATATAATATACACACATAATACTCATACTCATACACACACACACACACACACACACACAAATTCACTGAACATGGAGTGATTAAGTTATATACTCACTAAGAGAGAAAACGTGCACAGAGAATGGTCAAATTGAGTAGGCGACAACAGATACATAGAAGAGTAGGAAGATGGTGTGGACTGAACAATCAGACAACAGAAGAAAAGAGTGTTTACAAGGTGGTGATGAAATATTAAAAGTCATGGAAATATTTGAGAGAAAGAAGGAAGATATAATGAGAACATTGGTTTTCCACATGTACAAATAAGTGTCTATGAGGGAAGCAGGTAGAGATGGTTCTGCCCATTTTTACCATGTGGGAAGTGTGTTCTAGGCTCTGAGTCACTGAAAAGATAACAATGAAATAGGGAGAAGCAGAATGTGCTCTGAGCAAAAATAAAACTTGAAGCATAACATATATCACTTTAAAGTGAAAAGTCTTGGTGTTTTCCTTAATCATCTTATATAATTATATACTTGTCATTGTTTCCTTGATACGATAAGTAAAAAAAAAAAATCTCAACATATTCTGAGCTTATAAATGTTAAATATTTGGTCCACTTAAGTAGGAAGCATAATTTACTTGTTAGCATTAATCTGATTCTTGTTAAAGAAACAGAGATTATTAATAAAAACCTATATTGTTACATGGAAAAAGTTAACCTCTCTGATATTCAAACTAACTATCTGAAAGCAGCAAACTAAGTAAAGTGCAATGTCTTATTGATTTGGGAAGAAAAACATTTCATATATATATATATATATATATATATATATATATATATATATATATATATATATATATATGTGTGTGTGTGTGTGTGTGTGTGTGTGTATGTGTGTGTGTGTGTGTGTCTGTGTGTGTGTGTGTGATTTATTTGATTTATTTGATTACTTTCTTATTTACAGCAAACTTTCAGATGAGAAAATCTCTTACCCCACAGTCATGTCCAAATTTGACAGAACAATGCAGTTCTTATAAAACTAAGTCATCTTTCAATATAGCAGCAAGCCCACAGTTCTCTTTTCCTGAGTAAGTGATATCTGTTAATTAGGTCTTCCTATATCCACGCTTTAGAGTGTGATGTTATGTTTAAAGGAGCACAATGAATGCCTTTATACATAAGTAGAGCTGTGCAGAGTTGAACTAATAATTCTGTTAATGTAATAGTTGTATTTGAGTGAATAATTCATTGTGGTCACTAGAGTGGCCAAATTATTATATTTTAGAAGATGGAAAAATTAATTATAACTTTTAAAGCAGATTTTTATAAAAGAAATAAAATGAGGGGTTCTAGAAATTCTTAATTGTAAATTATTAGAAAATTTTTAGCTTTAAAATTATGAAAAATATTTAAAACATGTTTTGATATACCATTCAAAGTCATTTAATTTATGGTAGATCTTTTAAAAGCCATAGAACTCAAACAAATTTTAACTATCTAATATGGTACTGTAATTATCAAAAAGTTGAAATCATTTGGTATAAATTGAATTAGGGTTAAATGTAGGTAGATCTTATATTTTCTAGTAGACACAGAAGTCAGGTGCAATATTTTAAAAAGACTTTAGTAATAAATTAATACAAATATGTTTTAATTTTAAAATGTTGGTGACTACTGAGACACTGAAGAAAAAGTAAAACCTTTTTTAATAATTTTTGTTGTATACACAGCACATATGCAAAGATATTAATGGATGATCTCCCACTCTTTCAAGCCTAGAAACAATATAAGTTTGGTATGTAATTCTATATGTCTTCATACGTATTTGAATGATGAAAAGGCTAAATCTGAAGATGTCTCTTCAATCATTTTGAAATGCATAGGAGTATGTGATAGACAATGAATAGTTCTATTATAAACCTTTAGACTGTAAATGCTTTTTAAATATCTAAAATAAAATTGGCATAAAATATCAAGATACATACTACTGACTTTCAGGACAGAACTTAGGGCATGAACCATAAACCTTTACATCTTGAGCCTTTGGATGATTAATAAATTTATGGTTCTAGATAAGATTATTTAGGGAACAAACGTAGGCAGATACAAGAATGGACTGGATGGCAAGATTCCAATAACGTTTAGTATTAACAGACGAATACCAGAGGGAAAATCAGGCCTGGATTGTAAGTGAGACAATCTACTGAGAAAATAGGACAGCAGCAGCTGGTGGGATAATGCAAAATGCAAGGCAAAAAGCGTTTCATGTAGCAAGAAGTATTCATCAGACTGAAAACTTTCAGTTGAGAGTAGTGAGAATTAAGATGCTGAATGGCAGATCACTGTCACGAGACAATTTGGATATGCTTTTAACCTCTTCCAGCCTCAGGATGGCAATAACAATCTAGGCTAATGGCATGCTACGGCATTGTAACTATTTATACGGACTAATTTTTAAAAGCTTTTAGGACTGTCCTTGGAATATATGTCACTCCCTAAATATTGATGGAGTAAGTGAAAGAATAAGGTTTGGGTTAAGAGAGATCCTTCTCCAGGAAAGCAACCACTCATGGTGAGAAGTAAGTATTCCATAACATTTCTATCTGTTTGTTTTCTAATAAACATGAGAATCACCATTATGTCTCAGGATAGTCATGGTTGCATCATCTGGAAAGGAACAAAATCAGTATTAACTATTGACATTCCTTTTCAGCTTTAAGATGTACCTTTCTGGAACTAACAATTGTTTCTTATTCAATAATATGTGGGGCATAAAAGTCTGTGATGTGGGTCGAATACGTCCGTAAGTCACACAACCTTGATCCCTGTTATTTTATGTTTTTTTTTAACATGTATCTAACCATGTACAGCCATTCAGTGATGACACAAAAATGAAATTGATTTTCAAATATACAGGACTTTCTTTTTTCCTTTCTTTCTTTCTTTCTTTCTTTCTTTCTTTCTTTCTTTCTTCTTTCTTTCTTTCTTTCTTTCTTGTAAGACTACAAATAAAACATTTTAATTTTTAATGATTATTTTATTTATTTACATTTCAAATGTTATCACCCTCCCTGATTTTTTTCTCCCCATCCCTTCTTTCCTCCCCCCTGCTTCTATGAGAGTTCTTCCCTTATGCTGAGGCACTGAGCCTCCACAGGACCAAGGACCTCCCCTGCCATTGAAGTCTGACAAAGTCATGGTTTCTCTCCATTGCTGATGCCAAGAAACGCTTGCTTACAGGAGCCTGATATGGATGTCTCCTAGGAGTCTCTATCAGAGCCTGACCAATATAGATGTGGATGTCTGCATCTAACCATCAGACTGAACACAGGAACCCTGTCGGAGGAGTTAGGGCAAGAACTGAAGGAACTGAAGGGGTTTGCAACCCCAAAGGAAGAACAGTGTCAACGAACCATACCCCTACAGCTCCCAGGAACTAAACCACTAACCAAAGGGTACACATGGCTCGGCTGCATTTGAGCAGAGGATCACCTTATCTGGCATCAATTGGAGGGGAGGTCTTTGGTCCTGGGAAGGCTTGCTACCCCAGCAGAGTAATGCTAGAGCAGTGATGTGGGAGTGGGTGGGGGAGCACCGTCATATAAGCAGGGAGAGATGGGATAGAGGATAGGGGATTTGCAGAGGGGAAACCGCGAAAGGGAATAACAGTTGAAATGTAATAGATATAATATCCAATAAAAAAAATCAAAGAGAACATAAGAGGAATCACCATCCCTGAACTCAAGCTATACTACAAAGCAATATTGATAAAGACAGCATGGTACTGGTACAGAGAGAGAGAGACTGATAGATCAGTGGAATCCAACTGAAGACCCAGAATTGAACCCATACACCTTTGGTCATCTGATCTTAGACAAAGAAGTAAAACCATACAGTAGAAAAAAAGACAGCATATTCAATGAATGTTACTGGTGGTTGGCATGCACAAAAATGCAAACTGACCCATTCTTATCTGTTGTACATAGCTAAAATTCAAGTCCATCAAGGAACTCCACATAAAACCAGATACACTGAATCCAATAGAAGAGAAAATGGGAAAGAGCCTCAAACACATCAGCACAGGGGGAAATTTCCTGAACAGAACACCAGTGGCTCAGGCTCTAAGATCAACTATAGAAAAATGGAATCTCATAAAATTGAAAACCTTCTGTAAGGCAAAGGACACTGTCAACAGAAAAAATAGCAACCTACAGACTGGGAAAAGATCTTTATCAACCCTATATCCGATAGAGGGCTAATATCTAATATATACAAAGAACTCAAGAAGTTAGACCCCAGAGATCCAAATAACCCTATTTGAAAATGGACTGCAGAGCTAAACAAAAAAATCTCAACTGAGGAATCTCAAATGGCTGAGAAGCATCTAAAGAAATGTTCAACATCTTTAGTCAACAGGGAAATGCAAATCAAAATGACCCTGAGATTCCACCTCATACAAGTCAGAATGACTAAGATCAAAAACTCAGGTAATAGCAGATGCTGGCAAGAATGTAGAGAAAGAGGGACACTCCTCCATTGTTGCTGGGATTGGAAGCTGGCACAACTACTTTCATTTATTTATTTTATATTTGTTGAACATAGGAGATTGAACTACGGGCCGTATTCATGCAAATGAGCCACAATATAGCAGTCATATATATTTATGGGCAGTCAGAAAAACATTTAATAACAAATTTTCTGTAATATAGATTTCATCAAATTTAAGAGTGATATCTTTAAAATAATTTGAAGAATGCAAAATGCAACAACTATATAACATGTGAGGTTAAAATAAAAATGTATTAAGGTTAAAAGTATGAAAGTGTGTAATCACACTAACTTTCCTTTATACAATAAAATTTTTAAAATGTAAGTTCTTCATTTTTAGCTTGATCTTTTTATCAAAGTGACAAAGAATAGGCTCAGGCCTCCTGTATAACTGTTTTCATGGATAAGAGGATAGGAGAGTAGTATTACAGATTGCTGTTGTAACTCTAAAATAAATATGCAGTTCCTAGGAAAATTGATGAGAAATACTGTTTTAACAGATTAAAAGACGTCAATCTGAGTAGCTGTCAAATTTTCTGTATAGAAAGTAAGAAGTAAATGTATGTTTAATCTAGGAGTCTTCAAGTAGAATGGGCACAGAGATTACTAGGCATGTGCAAGCCAAGGGGAAATAAAAGCAGAAGGGATTGAAGATTGATTGCAAATTTATGGATACTCGGGAGAATAGGAAATAGTAATTTCTGGGTCAGATCAGGAGTATACAAGAAAAGAGTCTAGAGAAATTAATGGGAATACTGATAATAGGTAACTGGAAAAGAATGACTGAAAGACAATAAGATTTACTATACCATGCTTTAAAGAAGATCATTGCTTAATAGGTATGCTATATTGTGGACATTGGACAGTAAATAAATATTTATTTTTACAAGATGATTCTGTTAATTCTTATTATCCTTCTTTCTTATGTTATTCATAACTTCTAGATTTTTAAAAGACCTTTTAATATATATATACATACATATATGTGTGTGTGTGTGTGTGTGTGTGTGTGTGTATGTGTGTGTGTGTGTGTGTATGTATTCTATCTGCATCTGCATCTACACATGCACGTCAGAAGAAATCAGATCTCATTTTAGATGATTGTAAGCCACCATGTGGTTACTGAGAATTGAACTAAGGACCTCTGGGAAAACAACCAGTGCTCTTCACTGATGGTCCATTTCTCCATTTCCTTTAGATTTTTTTTGATCTTTCAGAATGTTGTATCAAAGCTGACTCTATAACCGTCACTCTTCGGGAGCTGAGACAAGATGATTGATGTTAGCTCAGGGTTAATCCATGCAGAGGGAGTTCCATACTGGGTAAGCTATAGTGTAAGATGCTGTTTTAATCTCTCCTCCCACAAACAAAACCAAACCAAGTAAGACAAACTGTACTAATAGCTTTATTAAGTTATGTAAAATGAACATCTTATACTTTAGTTTCCTCCCTGGTTTATTGCATTAATATTTGAGTACATATATAAAACAGAGTACTTACTTTGACAAGTAATTCAGTTTGAGAAGAAAGCATTAATTCCACTTCCATCTGTCAGTACTTTCCAGATTCAAGAACTCTAGCTGTCTACTCAAAAAAGCCATTGGATGCCATGGTACTGATGCAACAAGTTTTTTTGATGTCAACTGACAAAACTACATCCACATAGATCTCAGGCAATGAGAGAGATGTTAGAGCCCCAGGTATCTTCTGGCCATTTGATGCCATGGTGCAATGCCTCATACTACACAGAAAGCTGTAGTAACCAGAACTATTGGCAGATCAGTGACTAGAGGTACTGAGAAGGTAAGGTTTGGCTGTTCTCATAGGAACACTTTGATAATGAGAAACACATGAATCTCAGGAAGCAAGAATTTAGTAATGCAGTGGTCACTTTGTTTTGAAAGTTGTTAGTTAAGACCATATCTTAAATTGGCAGTGGACTATATGCTGTTACAGAAACATGATGTGCTTTATTATGTAAAGTTTGACTTTTCCCTTAGATTAAATTATTTCTTAATTTACTTATTATTAATTAGAAATAGTTTTTAACATTTTATTGCTTTTTTTTTTTTTTTTGTGACTTTCACATCTGGGACATCATTCTTCCTGTCCCTTCTCATCTTCATGTTTTCTTTCAACCTCTTTTCAAAAAACTTTTTAAAAAACATTATAATTAAAAAAATAAAAAGGTAAATCACCATGGAAGCTGCAGTTTATCACAATGTGTCACACAGTATAACACTCCCCCCGTTTTTTTCTACACATCTTTACTTGCAAGTATTCATTTCAATGAGTCATTGGTCTGGTGGGAGGCCTCTGGCTCATGCTACACCATTAATACCAGAACCCCACCAGAACTTGTCTTGGACATCCTGTTGTTGCCATTTGTGATGATGATCCTTCACAGACTCTAACAGTTCATAGCTGGGATATCTTTTCGAGTGGTCCAACTCAAGACCTGTACCCTGGCTTGAGTTTATTAGCCTGCCAGGTCTCCTGAATCCACACCACCAAAGCCAAATCTGCAGCACTGCCCTAGTAGTTACCTAAGTGCTGCAGCTCAAAAGGGGCAGGGACAGCTCTCCTGCTCCCACACCCTAGATATGGGCCATGGTGGTAGCAAATATCTCTATCTCTATCTCTATCTCTATCTCTATCTCTATCTCTATCTCTATCTCTATCTCTATCTCTATCTCTATCTCTATCTATCTATCTATCTATCTATCTATATATATATATATATATATATATATCCATAATTGTTCCCATATATGTACCAGGTGCCTAAGATATTAGGTTTTTGGGGGATAGAAAGCCATGAGTCATACGCTCATCAGTGTTTATTATCTTTATTATAATATCTCACTTTATTTTTCCTATTAGTATATATCTTGTTGGAATTAATTAAGAGTGTTAAGTGTTTGTCTCTAAGAAATACATAACTCCTTTAATTTGTATACAGTATTCTGTTCTAAAAAAAAAATCTGTCCTTTGTACTGATCAAAAAATGCTGGTACCAATTTAGAATTTAAGTGAGGAGCTTCTCTTTAACCCTGTATAAAACTAATAAACTATTTCAGTGTCACAAACTCAACAATTTGGTTGAAATATAACTGTGCATTCACTAAATGTGTAGGACCAGAGCACTGACAACACTCTTTTCTTTTACATTAACATAAATACGTTAATTATCAGTGTGATTTCCCCAACTTCTTGTGTGTTTCCATCAAAACTCAGCTTCCTAGACAATTCCATTTTGGTGCTAGCTTAAAAGAGCTCTGGGCAACGTGCATAGAATAACTTATGCTATTGTCAATGGAAAGAAATGTGTAAGCAGTGGGATTTAAAGAATGTGCATAAGCAACTAAATGGGCTTTAATATCATTCAGAGGAAGCCTTTGGAGTGCCCTAAATCTAAAGAACATATTGAATATTTTGTACAAGAAAATCAATGTATTCAATACATCACCTTAATTATTTTCATGCTCAGGTATTTAGAGTTCAGGGAACTATTCCAAAACAAAGTATGGCAGCAGATTTCACACAATTATGTTACACTTATTGAGCGATCAGCTAGCGTAAGGCATAAAAGGCTAAAACCAAATTAGACACAGCTTAGGAAGCACGAGGTAATACACTTGGGAAAAATGATCTAAAGGAAAGTGCTAAACTGGGGGGTTGGAACTGAGTGATATATAACTATATAGGGAAGGCAGGGGAATTGTCGACAGCAAATCTGATGGAAATGATGCAAGGTGACAAAAACGGATTGCAATTGGGACTTAACATGGCAGGAGCTTCCTATAAAGATTTTTCTACACACAGTAGAATCAAGTCTTCATCGGTACCTGGAGACAAATGTCTAAGTGTGATATGTGCAGAGACACAGTGATAGGCTACACAAGCTTTATCTAGAAATGATACAGGTGTCTGTGGTTATCAATTTTAATTAAATCATATACATGAAATGTTTATTGATTTCTAATATAAAAACTGTGGGATTATGGTCTCCCAGAATTTGTGGCCAGATTCATTTTAGACTTCATTGTTCTTATTTATGGCATAAAAACAATTGGATTTTGGAATGTAAACATTTCTTAAACCTTGAATAGATATATTTAATAAGTTTAATTTTGATAGATATTTATCTGTATACTTCAGCATTTCTGTTATTAGTGAACTATAAGTAAATTATCAGTTTTCTATTACACCTAGTTTCCTATTACATACATAGAAAATATCTACTATAGTGTTGTATAAAAGTCCAAAATGATCTCAATAACAAACACCAATTTTAAGAATTAGTTTATTATGTTTTGGCTACAAAAAATTTTAAATATGGAAGTGACTATTTATTTACAAAAAATAAAAACTAATAAACAATACTAAAATAATGTTCATGAGTTTAGGTGGCATGGATATATATTCTTTATTTTCAAATAATATAATATTGTTTAATAATATTAATATTTTCATATTTTAAAATTATTTTCAAATTTACTAGTATTGATTTACTTTATTTTTAATTATTAATCATTCCATTCGTTTACATCTCAAATAATATCTTTCTTCCCAGTTACTCCTCCACATAGTATTTATTTACTTCTTTGCATGTTTGTGTGGGTGCCATATGCACATATATCCATATGCATGTATATACATAAAATAAAATATAAATGAAAACACCCCGTGTGCTACATGTATTAATTCAAGGACAAGAAAATGCTATCTGATGATGAACAGATAATGAAAATATGATACATTTAAACAATGAAATATTATTCAGCTATTATTGAAAATAAGTTATAAAAATCACAAGTAAATGGAAAAAACTGGAAACAAAAATTCTGGTTGTGGAAACACTGTTTTTTTTGTTTTTTTTTTTTTTTTTATTTGTGGATGTTAGTTTTGAATCTTCAGATTTGTATGTTTCATTTGAAATGCCCACAGAGATGAGAAAATTAGTAAGGGCCTAGAATAATATAGGTGTTAAAGGAAAATAACTATAGTATGCCATAACATGAATAATTAAATGGGCAAGCAATGGAAAGGCAGGGTAGAAGACAGAGTATAGTGATAGATAAATAAGTCTTAAAATATTTTGGAAAGTCATATGTAAACATACTATTGTAGAAGCTATGTATAATATCCACATACACCTATGCAGAAAGAGTTTAGTAGGAGATACCATACAAGGGCAAAAGTTCTCCTTCTGGGAAATACCCAGTGACAGAAGTTGGTTATCTCTTTTGATGTTACTGGTCAATGATATTCCATATACCTCAAGACATTATAGACAATTTTTTAGCCATCTTGCTTACTCTTTAGCACTTGATTATAAAACTCCAGTTATGAATACATCACATTATACTTGATTCATTGAACATGGAAGAAACCAAGCTGGTCCCCACCTGGAAGCTTCACCCTGATGGAAAGTGCTATGCATCCCACCGTAAAGGAAAATAATCATTAATATTACCCATCAATGAGCCCTGTGAGCCACAGTAACAGTCTGACAAAATATTATCACTGTACAATAATGACACAGTAGTGGGACAGTAGTGGGGCAACTGTCATGGGCGTAAACAACCACTTCTCTGTTGTATTTAAGACCTGTTCCACAAGAGGAACCCATTATTGGCAAAATAAACAAACAAAACACAAACAAAAACCTTTGGCTACATAATTTGTATGCCATATGGGAGAGTCTCTTACTCTTTCTGTTATATTTGTTTTCATTTTTATTGGTTATTTTATTTATTGACATTTCAGATGTTATCTCTCTTCCCAGTTTCCACTCCACAACACCCCCTATCTAGTCACACTGCTTCTATGAGGGTCTCTACCACCCGCCCACCCAATCTTGCCTCAGCACTCTATCATTCCCTTGCCCTGGGTTATCAAGCTTACACAAAACCAAGAGGCTCCCCTCCTAGTGATGCCTGATAAGACCTTCCTCTGTTACATTTCAAACTGTAGCCATGGGTACCCCCATGTGAACTCTTTGGTTGGCAATTTAGTCCCTGGGAGTTTTAAGGATCCATCCCATTAACAGTCACCAAATCCAGACACTATTGCTGATGCCAAGAAGCACTTGTTGACAGGAGCCTGGTATAGCTGTCTCCTGAGAGGCTCTGTCAGAGCCTGACCAATAGGCACACAGTCAAACATTGGACTGAGCATGTGGACCCCAATGTAGAATTTAGGGCAAGGATCAAAGGAACTGAAGAGGTTTGCAATCCCATAAGAAGAAGAACAATAATAATCTCTTACTCTTATTCCACTAAATAGACATAATACAAAAACTTGTCTCCAGTGACATATAGCTGTACATATATATTAAGACTGTTCTTAGTCCTCACCAGAGAAGCTTCTGTTTTCAGTAGATGCTGATTTTCAAAGAGATTCACAACTGGTGAAGGTTCAGACAATGGAAGACTGTGTGGTGTTCAGCCTTAAATGGAACACATATTCTATACTCACCTATCAATGTTCATAAATCATTGCAAAGGAAGAGAGAGAAGTGTAGAAAACAGAATAGGTGTATGAGTGAAAGAGAATGGTGTCCTATAGACATAGCCAGGTAGTGACAGACATGAACTCACAGCAGCTATGACAGCTTGCACAAGCAGGTTTCAAGATAAACAAAATTCCACAGAAGTTGGTTTATGAAAAGGAAATTACACCACTAGGTCAGAAACTATTATTAGCTGATAAGTGCAGGAAGCTGGAGACTCATTCTTCTTAAAGTTGTTGCTATTGGTAGGCCAACGATTTTAGTGGTGGGCTACACATCCAAGTAAAAGGTTTGGGAGTGAAGTGTAAGTGAATCTTAGAGTAGTTGGAGTAACAGGACAAACATAACTAGAGTATATTTTGTGGAAATGTCAAAAAACTAATGAAAAATAAAAGAATTAATTGAAACTCTGAGTATGGAGTATGAGATTTAGGCCCAGAGTTCCGTGTATAGTTAAGGAGCTACTGGCTTTGAACAGCTCCTGGGAGAGAATGAGTTGGCAGTCTGTTAGGTGAACCATGCTCGCTTCTCCTCCCTTTAGGGAAGATTCCATATGGAAGAACATTGGACTAATCTACACAGGAGTTGATAGATTAAAAAAGTAGTATATACCAGCTAATATGAGGATTATGTACCCAATCCTTAAGAGACTGAAAGCCACAAGGAGTTTCAAGGTCAGGTGGGGTGGGTGTTAGGGAGTGGGATATCCTCATGGAGACAGGGATTTGGGGAGGAGGTATGGGGTGTGGAACAGTCAGATGGTAGATGGGGTGGGGATAAAATCTGAAGTTTACAATATAAATTAATAAAAAAGAAAAGAAAAAAGTATAAAAAGAAAGGTGGAAAGAACTACATATCAACCCGAAAATAAGAAAATTAAGTTCATATATTTTAAATTTTACTATATTCCAAAAATGGGGAGTCAGAAGCGTGTGTATCTCTGTGAGTTTGTGGTCATCCTGGTTTACAGAGAGAGTTCCAGGACAACAAGGGCTACACAGAGATACACAAACAAAACTAACAAATAAAACCAAAACAAACAAGCAAGAAAATCCAAAGTGTTAAATATTTTAGCCGTCATAAATATGCAAATAAAAATAATTTTCTCATACTACCTCTTTCTAGCCAGAATGGCTACATCAAGAAACATGACAGCAAGTCTTGGACAGAATACAAAGAGAAAGCTAATTCACTTCTGATAGTAGTGCAAAGTAATGGAGCTATTATGGAAATCAGTTTGGAGTTTCTTCATGAAAAAAAGAGCTCCCATGTGACCCAGACATTTTACTCCTGATCATAAACTCATAGAACTCTGTATTATATCCTAGGTGAATTTGCAAACCCATATTTATTACTGTTTTATTTTCTACAACAAGAAAATGAATCCAACCTCTTTGTCCTTCAATGAATGAATGCAAAATAAAAATAAGGTATTTATAAATTGTAACATTATTCAGATCTAAGGAAATATCAAATCGAACATTTACAGTAAAATGGATGAAGGTGTAGTGTATTAAAGGATATCTGTCGTACAATCTTAGAATGAAAAAATATGTTCCCTCATGTGCAGATCACTCTTTCTTTGTGTGTGCCTAAACAAAATTACATCATAAGAGCACAATACACATGTAGAAAGAAGAATAAATATTAGGTGACAAGAAAAAATTAAATACAGTGAAAAGGATGCATGAGTTTTGAAAGAAGATTTGAAGCTAATTGTTTTTAATTTTAAAATTGTTATGGATATTTTAGGTTAGTAATGGATAAGTGCACAAAAACATAGTTGGTAGTGAAAGTTTAAAATTCATTTTGAAATTCACTATTCTTACTGTGCAAAAAAACCTAATAATAATAATAATAACAATAATAATAATAATAATAAAATATATAGGCTTCTGGTTTGGTTAATCTCAATGGCATACTGCTTTTATTTGTAATTTACATAATAAAATTTCATTAAATTCACAAAAGTAAATATAAATATGGGAAGAAATTACTCTCTTTAGTGCCTGAATTTAAATTATTTTCATTTCTCTAAAATATGCTGGTATATTTTCATCCTTAAATAATTAGCTTATTTAGTATTCATGTAGGTAGTAAAGTATGGAGATATTATGTTATACTTGAATATGTTTTATCTCTGATTATTTCATTTGGCAAAATCTTTAAAATCAGAATTTTTACAAGAAAAATACTTCATGAAAATTTGCTAGGTATCATCCAATTATATCCAGAAAAGGCTATAGTAGCTTCACTTGTCTTACTTATAAAATACATTCTGTTTCATCTCTGACTTTAGTCAAACTCATGAGAAAAGAAACAATAATATCGAAAAATTATAGCCCACTACTTTTTTTTTCTTTAAAAGGCCTCGGAATCTGCAGAAAATCCTGTTGTCTGACACTGTGAAGCTTCTTTCCAAAGCTAGAAAGACAGTATTGCTAGCACCCTCAGTCTCCAAACTAACACTTATTCTGAATTAAATTTTATTTGGATTTAAACAGTTATTAAATTTATAGTTCCACAGAATTGAGTTTCCTTTTTATTTTGGGTTATTTTACATAATGGTATACTTGTAAGATTAATGTCCTATCTTGGATATAAGCCTAGTTGTTCATTTGTTCTTTTATGTCAACTATTATTGTTATTTATGTATATATAAAATATTTAAACATAATACTGGGAATAGTTAGTAATGTGTATATGTACATATGAATATACACAAATATGTATACTAAATGCATACATATGCACATGTAGATAGACACACATATGTATCTCAACATTCATTGTCTTGAGCTGTTCTAATTGTGGGGCTTTGTGAGATTTCTTTCATCTATGTTGAAATGTCAACTTACGTTGTTTCTGTTGAGATTTTATTTTGATTACCATTTTGCTTAGACTATGTGGGTGCAGGTTCCTTGTTCTATTTAAAACAAAAAAATCTTATAGCAGGAGTCCTCTGGCTCCTACACTCCTACCCCATTCTGTGATGTTCTCTGAGCCTTAGATGTGGGGGGTGTGTTTTAGATGTATCAATTTGGAGGAGTCACTTTCTTTTCAGTCACTTTCTGCAAATTAAGCATTTTTGGCTTTCTATAATGCTATCCACCTGCTGTACAAAGAAGCTTCTTTGAGGAGTGATGAGAGCTACACTTAACAGCGAGTATGTGCATAAGCATTCACAACAGAATTTTTAGGAATGCTGTAGCAGTTTGTTTTTCTCGAAGTTTATCCCATGACTTCACCAGTCATGGAGAGTGCTCAAGGATGACAGCATCATGAATTAATTCTCTCTGACTGAATAGGCCCTAAAACTAATTAGACACCTTTTAGTTACCTTCAAGATAAAAGAGCCATTAATGAACCTTTACTGATACATTGTTATGCTAGTGAATATTGTGGTTTATAGGCATTGTTTTTAGGTAGGAGAATTGATTTTTTTTCTCCCTTGACATCTAAATTAAAATGGCTATGACCAAGACAAAACTTTCAACAAATGCTGGCAAAAAGATGTGAAGAGGCAGGGAGCCTAATTCACTACTGATAGAACTGTAAATTACTACAGGCGCTCTGCAAATCAGGACAAAAAGAAAAAAATAAATCTATTATATTACAAAGATGTACCACTTCTTGGCACATGGCCAAAGAACTATAAATCCTACTCCAAAGACATTTGCTGAGCCATTTTGATTGATATTCTTCATAATATCTAATAACTGAAAAGTAACTAAATACATCTCACTGTGTGGATAGATAAGGAATATGTGATGAGTACTTTACAAGGGAATTCTATTAATCTAAAAAAAGGATGAAATTAGCAGGTAAGTAGATGAACTAGAAAATACTGTGACATCAACATAGTCATAAAATCTTCATACTATACAATTTGTTTGGCCTATGAGATGCTCTAGGATAAATGTGGCACAGGAATTGTGGGAGTGGCTAAATAATGGATGGTCCATCTTGAGACCCATGTAAGGAGAGAGAGTTTACCCCTTACATAGACTAGAGGGCCATGAATCAGAGGCTGGATATCCCAGAGACCTAGGATAGAACCAAACTTTACTGGCAAAACCTAACCTAAACTAAACTAAACAAAAACCAAAGTAAAAGAAAAGAGAAGAAAAGAAAAGAAAAGAAAAGAAAAGAAAAGAAAAGAAAAAGGACAATGAAATGATTCCTAATGACATTCTATTATATACATAGATTACCCAATTGTCATCAGACAGACCTCATCCAGCAACTGATGAAAAGAGATACCTACAGTCAAGCTTTAGGCCAGGCTTGAGGAATCTCATGGAAGAGAAGAAAGAAAGACTGTAGAAGCCAAGGTTATCAAGGACAAAACCAAAAAAACCACACAGTCAACTGACCTACGCCCAAAGGGGCTCACAGAGACTGAGCAAACAACCAGGGAGACATGGGACTGATCTAGGCCTTTTGCACATATGTTACAGTTGTGTAGCTTGCTCTTCTTGTGAAACTCCTAACAATGGGACTACTGACTGTCTCTAATGCTGTTGCCTGCCTTTGGGACCCTTTTCTTTTACTAGGTTGCCTCATCTAGCCTTAATAGGAGAGGAGGTGCATAGTCTTACTGCTACTTGATAGGCCAGGGCCAGCTGATATCCATTGGAGGCCTGCCTTTTTCAAAAAACTTAAAAGGATTTACAGGGGTAGGGGGTGATGGAGGACTAAGAAGAAAGGAGAGAGAGTAAACTGCTTTCAGAATACAAACAAATAAACAAAAATATTCTTATGACTGAGCCCAGCAATACTCTAAAAGACAATAATGTCTTATATTCTTTTCTGTGTGTTAGTCAATAACACGGAATAACCACAAATAACAAAAAGTAAAAAGAGAAACATTATAATAAGGAAGAGGGGGAAGTAGTACATACATAGGTAAAGTAAAAGAGGAAATGGGGAAAATGCATGAGGGTCTTTAACTGCGACATGCAAAAGAGAAGAATACAGTAAGAAAGAAGAGAGAAAGGATAAATAGTACTAAGGATATTTAAACAAAGGCTTAGGGAATCATACACTTTTAGGTATATATAAAATGTCATGATAATGCACCCTTCCAAGGACAGTAATCTGTAGAGAAAATATCTTGTGTCTATATGGATGCATCACCTGTCAATAACAAGTCTGATGGCCTATGGCCTAGACAGGAAATCTGGAGGCAGAAATAATTCCGGGATAGTGCCACCCTCAAGAGATTTGTCCTGGAAGATGTGACAAGATAGACATAAGTAACCAACCACATGGCAAAATCTAGGTTAAAATAAATTGGTTATTTTAAGTTATGTTGTAGTCAGAGAAGAGCCTAGCTATATGGCCAATGTATTTATAAATATATTTTGAGTCTGCGTCTTATTTCTGGGAGCATGGGGATAGGAGGAAGAACCAGGCATAACTCCTACGGTATTTTATTTAACAAAATCCCCCAGTAGAAGGCATGAGAAAATGTCATTTTACTTGTTCCTGGGATTTTAACAGACTTCAACATAAACCTATACAGACTATTATTATTCCTCTTGTTTTCTTTCAAGAATTTGAAGGTAAGTCCCTGCTGGTGAAGACATCAACACATTTCAGACACCCAACACAGATAAACCAAGCAAGAAATAAAGTAGAAGCCTCCTCCATAATGAATAGCTTACATAGTACTAAAAGGTGTTTGTTTGCTTTAAAAATATAGGGTAACGATGGCTGTGGCTTTATTACACAGAGCCGTATTGTTTTGAGAAATTCTCATCTAGTCCTGCTGTTTCCAGGATACTATTCATGAAACCACACTGGGTTTTCTTAAAAGTATTCCTGCAACTATTGTTTTGATGATGTTATTTTACTAAGTTTACTTATAGAATTTATTATATTCATTTTTTCAATTTGTGTATTCTATTTTATTAAAAATAGATTTCTATCTCATACAATAAATCCTAAACACAGTTCCCCCTCCTGCCGCTCCTCCTTGAGCTACCTTACCTCACCTCTTTCTTGGATTCACTCCCCCTTCCTTTTTTATTTCAGAAAAAAGCAGGTTTCCAAGAGACAACATCCAAACAGGACAAAACAATATATAATAAGACATGTAAATAAATAAAATATTGAATAAAAAAAAAGACAAGGCAAAAGCCCTCATATGAAGGCTACCCAAGAAGGAAGAGTCTCATTAGCGGGTAAAAAAAAAAAATCAGAGATACTTCTGTTCCCACTGTTAGGGTTCCACATAATGTATCAAACTATCAGCCATAACATATAGCCAGAGACAAGTGTAGACTCATTCAGGCCTCACACTTTCAGCTTTAGTCTCTGTGAGTCCGTATGAGCCCTGCTTAGTTGCTTCAGTGCCATATTCTCCTGGTGTCCTCCATCCCTCTGACTTCTACAGCCTTTCCCTCCTCTCTTTCTCAGAGCTTTCTGATCTCTGAGGGGAGGAACCCAATGAAGATTTAGATTCTTGATGCTCATAATATAGGTTGTGGGTCTCCCTACACTCTTCTGTCTCCTGCAAGAGGAAGCCTCAATGATGATTACTCTGTAGGGCACAGATACACACACACACACACACACACACACACACACACACACACGCGTGTGTGTGTGTGTGTGTATGTATGTATATATTTAACAGTTTCCTTGTCCATTCCTTTATCCAACATTAGAAATCATTTCATTGAGTTTTTGGTTTGTTTGTTTACCAATAGCATTTGGTTCTACCATAGGTCTCTGGGCTATCAAGTCTGTTTCAGACCATCCAAGCAGTGTAAGGCATGGACTCCTCCTTGAGTAGTGAGCCTCAGATATTAGATATTGGTTGGCCTGTCACAAGTTCTGGGTTACCATAGCCCCAGTACATCTAGTAGGCTAAATTGATGGATTGTAGGTTGAAGGTTTTGTGGGTAGGTCAGTGCACCGATTTCACTTTCTATAACCTACAGAGGACCTACTGACAAAGTGACTAGAATGTAGGGATGAAGGTGCTAAGTCCACACTAACCAACAAATCTGCTGAATAAGCTGAGTGAGTATAAGTTGTCTTCAGGTATGGAAGCCCAATGTCAATTTTCATAGTGACCTTTTAACATTGGATTTTCTAGGGATCTCCATAGTGTGGTCAACAATAAAACCAAGTATAATCTACTCACACCACCAGAATATTTACCTGGCTACAAAAAAAGGCAGTTGAGACTGTATCCTCTAATACTAGGAGGATCAAAATCCTGGAAATAAATTTAATCAATGGCATAATATAATGGAAACTTTGACTCACATTAAAGGTAGTCCCACCGGAGAAATTTATTAACACTAAGCCCTAAATTAAAAACAAACAGACAAACACTATAAAATATACCTAAATATAATGAAGGCAACACACAGCAAGCCAATAGCTAACATTAAATTAAAGGGAGAGAAATCTAAAGCAACTCCATTAGAATCAGAGTCAAGACAAGGCTGCTCATTTTCCCCCAATCTATTCAACACAGTTCATTTAAGTTCTAGCTAGAACCACCAAACTTAAATGAAGCTTAAGGTCATAGAGTTGGAAAGGAAGAAGCCAAACCACTTCTATTCACAAATAACATGCTAAAATTCATAAATGACTCCAAAAATTCTACCAGAGAAATCCTACAGCAATGGGAGCTGAGAACACCATCAACACTGTGAGCATGACACAAAATTAACTCAAAAAATCAATAACTCTCCTTTATACACATGACTAGTTGGCTGAGAAAAAAGTTAGGGAAACAACAGCCATTACAATAGCCACTAATAATGTAGAATATCTTGGTGTAACTCTATCCAAGCAAATGAAAGACCCTTGTAACAAGAACCTGGGGACTCTGAAGAAAGAACTTTGTCCTGTCTACAAGATGCATAGGGATACAGATGTAGAAGAGACTGTGGGAAGGTTCAACTAAGGATTGGTCCGACTTGAGACCCATTCATGTTAAAGAGCAAACTCCTGGAACTATTAATGATACTCTTTTTTGACTAAAAACTACAGACTAGCATATTTCTTTCCTGAGAGGTTTCATCCAGCAGTAGTGGAAATGAATGCAGAGATCAGCAACCAAACATAAGGGAGAGAGTGGGAGTCTTCTGGAAGAGTTGGGGATAGAGTTGAGTGAGCTAGATGGATTAAAGATACCACAAGAAAACCTACACAGTTAACTAACAAGTGCCTATGAGGACTCACAGAAATTGGGCCACCAACCAGGGAGCATACAGGACTTAGGCTTGTACATATTTGTATCAGATGTACAGTTTGGTGAGTCTTCAGGTGAATCCCCTAACAACTGAGGCAGAAACGTTCTCTAATTCTGTTGATTGCCATTGGATCTCCCTTCCAATTCACTGGTTGAACCTCCATGAGAAAGGATACACTTAGTCCTACTGGATGTCACAGGGCAGGGTGGTATGCAAAGTGGGCTTCATTCACCTTCTCTGAGGAGAGAGGTTGAAGATTATGTGGAGGAGGGATTTGCAAAAGTGAGGTTGAGAGGAGTGGAGGAAGCCATTGGGATGAAAAGTGAATACATAAATAGATAAATAGATAAATAAATAAAAATTAAATAAATAAATAGCACATTAAGTTGAAAATGTGTTGGCAGTTTATAAGACAGAAATTACAGGAAGAATGCAGATCCAGGCATATTATAGGTATTTATAGAAATTAAAGTATGTAATTTAAAAGATAGTACATTTCCATAAACATTTGATTTTACTTAACTCTTTACCAAATACAGCACATCTCTCTGATTTCCCCACTTATTTCTACACCAGTATTAGTATTCTTTCTTTTTATTTTACCTGTATTCTTCTATCCCTGACCTTTAGGCATCTCCTGCCCAGTGGCTCCTAAGTCACTGGCTTTTCCAGGCACTCCAAGTCAAACTCACTCAAGAATTAGAAGCTAGGACCAACATATTACAGAAATCTCTCTCTCTCTCTCTCTCTCTCTCTCTCTCTCTCTCTCTCTCTCT
>JANHMN010000004.1:107367441-107392259 GCA_030674055.1 Rhabdomys pumilio | reverse complement strand
TCTCTCTCTCTCTCTCTCTCTCTCTCTCTCTCTCTCTCTCTCTCTGGTATATAATTACTTATTTCTTGTTTTTTTATCCCCACCTGGTTATAGTGATCCTCCTGGGATTGGTGTTATTGGAGTTTTCCTTCTAATATTATCGGTAGGCATGGATTTTGAACAGATATTGTTTAAATTTGGTTTTATCTTGAAATATCTTGTTATCTCCATCTATGCGATGCAGGTTTCTTTCTAGGTGTAGTAGTCTATGGTGGTATCTGAGGATTTTTAGAGGTTTAAAGACAGCTGTCCAGCCCTTTCTATCTTTAGTGTCTCTGTTGAGAAGTTGGATGTCACTCTATAGGCCTTCCTTTGTATGTCACCTGCTTTTTTTTCTGTTGTTGCTTTCAATATGATTTCTTTGTTCTCTGTGTTTTGATTATTATGTGCCAGGAGGATTTTTTTTCTGGTCCAGTTTAATTTGTGTTTTATATGCTTCTTGTAGGCATCTTTTTCTTTAGGTTGAAAATATTTTCTTCTATGATGCTGTTGAAAATATTTTCTAGTGTTTGAAGCTGGGAAACACCTTCTTATTTATATCCTTTTTATTCTTGGGTTAGGTCTTTTCATGGTATTCTAGGTTTTTCTGGATGTTTTGTGTTAGGAATTTTGTAAAAATTTTTATTTTATTTCACTGATGTATCACTTTTTTCTATTGTATCTTCTACACCTAAAATTTTTTCAACCACCTCTTACATTCTGTTTTGCTGATGCTTCTGCCTGTTGTCCCTGTTCTCTATCCACATTTTTCTATCTCTATGTTCCTCTCAGTTTACATTTTCTTCATAGCTTTGATTTCCATGTTCAGGTCTTGAACAGTTTTATTTCTTTCTTTCATCTGTTTAGTAGTATTTTTCTGTATTTCTTTAAGGGATTTATTTGTTTTCTCTTTAAAGACCTCTATTTTTAATTGTATTTTTGTATTGTTTAACTTTATTTCTTTAATGGATTTATTAAATTTCTTTTTAATGACCTCTGGATAATCTCTTTAAGAATGAATTTAAGGTCATTTTCTTGGGCTTTGCCTGTGTTAGGATATTCAGGCTGGCCATGGAAGTATTGTTGTGCTCTGAAGATTGCCCTGGATTTTGTTGATTGAGTTCTTAAGCTGGTCTTTAGCCATCTGGTAGTCCCAGGATGTTATTATTTTAGCAAGTATTCTGAGGGGGGCCTAACCTAGACAATCCTTGTGTGGAAGGCTTCTGGTGTGTATCCTAGGGCTTGTAAGTGGAACTCAGGAGGCAGTACAAGTCTCCCAAGAAGTTCAGTGTGCTCCTAGAAACACAGTGGTTAGGGGATGGGTGGAAGTCAGGCAGAGAGATGGCAGTATAATTGAGTTCTATGGGGCAGTATGCTGATCTGGACCACTGGCTGTGCCCCAGAGGACTTGAGGGGCAAGCAAATGGGTGAAAGAAGAGAGTCTAACCTATATTGTTCCAGATTAACACGGTTGATGAAGGTTTGCAAAGAAGTGGCAGAACAATGAAGGTCTGAGGGGAAGGGGCAGACAGCCTCATATTTTAGTTCTTTAATAAAATGCTTTGTATAACACAATCTATTAAAATTAAAGTGAAATAAAACTTAAATTTTAAGATGTAAATTTGTAATAAAAATGCACTATCAACTATTTCATTTTCATTTCAGCTTTATAAATGCCTTTAGCATTTTTGTTGAAAAAATATGTACACATATAGATAGATAGATAGATAGATAGATAGATAGATAGATAGATAGATATTCTCAAAACCAAGTACATTTGAAAGGCATATAAAATTTCTAGGAAATTTTAAAATCATTATTTTATTAACTTCTGGTGAGTTGTGTTTGATAAAGAATGAATACCCTGATTTTCTACTATAACTGCAATCTAGTGATTATTTAAAACATCTAACATTATTCATCCTGTTAGTATAAAAAGGTTTCAAATGATGAGACATAAATTAGGGAAATTTGTTTTTTCTTAGTTGGTCAGTTGAAATATGCGGGGTAAATTTATGATTTAATTGCTAAAGCATATGGGAGACCACAGTTTTTATAAGCCTAAAAGACTATGTTCTATTCATGGGACAACCTCAGCAATATTATTTGTAGTTTCCCTTTAAATTGGTAACATGTAGATGAATTGATTACAGTTATTAATTTCAAATATTTGCACATTTGTTGGGTGTTTGATGTTTTAAAATCTGATACCCTCTTTTCACTACCCAAGATAATTCTTTTCTAAACCATTTCACTCTAAATATGTGATATTCACTGGCATGATAAAACATAAGATATTTACTTGGTTAAGTATTCATAAGCAATGCCTGTTTTCTAGCTCCAAATAATAATCTTTTCAGGGCAATCATGCTGTAACAACTACTATATGCAGAAAAAGTCCAATATGGCATTCCTAATAATGTACACTTCTACACTTGAAAATATTATTGCTCATCAATCAACCTCAGTGCAGTGATGAGACTTCTCACAGAGGCCTTGACATTACGCTGCTCAGTACTTGTTCTGCTTGTCAGCACTTTATGTCATTAATGGACAGGCAGTTGAAACCAAAATCTCAATTTTTTTCTTAATGCAGATTTTTCCTGCTCAATCATCTGTTCATGTGGTTTATGTGATCCCTGAGGATACAGAACCAAATATAGGTAATAAGCCTTGTTGAGGTTGACTGACTGTACCTGTAGAAATGTCTTATTCAGCTATTTTGACACTGCAGTTAAAGTAAAAGAAAATGATGAATATTTATTAATACGTTAAATTTTATATGAATTTACATTAATTGTACATATAAAGCAAAAATTGATTAATTTATTGATTTTTTCAGTGAATAGTTCAGATAAAATTGAAGAATAAAATATTTTACAACAAGTACATTTTTTTGAATGAGGGAGAATTTCCAGAGATTAATGACAAAAATCAAATTACATGGACTTTATAACGTCACAATTAAAAACTTATATTTTGATTATTTATGCATGAAATATTTGAGCCTTATTGCAATAAAATAGGAATGTGGAATGCAGTATACAATTACAAATTACTCAGTCTTAGTGTGTGTATATATATGTTTATATATATATATATACATATATGTACATATATATACATATATATTTGTAAGATATATACATATGTAAAATATATACATATGATATATATGTAATATACATATCGTGTATGTATGTATGTATGTATGTATGTATATATATGTATAAATATATCTTAAGTGAGATGGTCAGAAAACTATTTTTACAAATTTCCTTTGAAAGTCCATACTTGTGTGAATGTAATAGAAAGTTTAAATGCTTCAAGCAAAATCTCAGCTCCTATAGCAGTCTGCCCTCCATAATATCTGCAACTCCCATGACATGGAAATTAAAGGTACCATCTGCTAAGCCTTGAGGTCCCAAAACTTAAATAGCTCCTTATTCCCCTCTTTTAGCCTCTTTTTTATTCTTTCACTTTTCCTTCCCCTCCCTCACTCCCTCCAACCCCCTGCCCCTGCCCTTTTCATGTACTGGTTTTAAAACAAAAAGTGGATAAAAACCTCCACATAACACCAGATACACTGAAAGTAGTAGAAGAGAAGATGGGAAAGAACACTGAATACCAGGGCACAGGGGAAAAGTTTCTGGACAGAACACCAATGGTTTATGCTCTAAGATCAAGAATTGACAAATAAGAAGTCATAAAATTACAACGATTCTATAAGGTAAAGGACACTGTCAACAGGACAAAACAGCAACCAACAGATTAGGAAAAGATCTTTACCAATCCTACATCCAATATAAAGCTAAATATATATATATATATATATATATATATATATATATATATATTCAAGAAATTAGACTTCAGACAACCAAATAACCTTATTAAAAATGGAGTACAGAGTTAAATAAAGAATTCTCAACTGAGGAAAATCAAATGGCCAAGAAGCACCTTAAGAAATGCTCAACATCCTTAGTCATTAGGGAAATACAAATCAAAACAACCTGGAGATTCCAACTCACACCAGTCAGAATGGCTAAGATCAAAAATTCAAGTGATAGTAGATGCTGGCAAGGATCTGGAGAAACAGGAACACTCCTCCATTGTTGATAAGATTGTAAACTTGTACAACCACTCTGGAAATCAATCTGGTGGTTTCTCAGAAAATTGGACATAGCATTAACTGAGGACCCAGCTATACCACTCCTGGGTATATATCCAGAAGATGCTCTAGGATATAACAAAGACATATGCTCCATTATGTTCATAGCATCCTTATTTATAATAGTCAGAAGCTGGGAAAAACCCAGATGTCCTTCAACAGAAGAATGGATAACAGAAAATGTGGTACATTTACACAACGGAATTATTACTCAGCTATTAAAAACAATGAAATTGTTGAGAAATTCTTAAGCAAATGAATGGAATTAGAAAATACCATCCTAAGTGAGATAACCCAATCACAAAAGAACATACATGGTAAGCACTCACTGATAAGTGGATATTAGCCCAAAAGCTCACAATACCCAAGATTCAACTCACAGACCACATGAAGCTCACGAAGAAGGAAGACCAAAGTGTGGGTGCTTTGATCTTTTTTAGAAAGAGTAACAAAATACTCATGGCAGCAAATATGGAAACAAAGCTTGAGACAGAAACTGAAGGAGGGGTCATCTGGAGACTGTCCCATCTGGGTATCCATCCCATGTACAGTCACCAAAGGTAGACGCTGATGTGAATGTCAGAAAGTGCATGCTGACAGAAGCCTGATATATCTATCTACTTAGAGGTCTGCCAGAGCCTGACAAATGCACAGGCAGATGCTCACAGCTAACCGTTGAACTGATCATGGGGTTCCCAATGGAGGAGTGAGAGAGAAGACTGAAGGATCTGAAGGGGTTTGCGGCCCCATGGGGAGAGCAACAATACCAATCAACCAGAGATCCCAGGATCTAAACAATCAGCCTGCGAGCACATAGGGAGAGGCCCATGGCTCCAGCTGTATATGTCAGAGAGGATCGCCTTGTCAGACATAGGTGGAAGAGGTGGTCCTTGGTCCCATGAAGACTGGATGCCCCAGTGTGAGGGAATTTGAGGGTGGGAAGGTGTGTGTGGGGGGGTGGGGGGGTGAGGATACATCCTCATAGGAGGGGAGAGGGGGAATGGGATAGGGAATTCCTGGGTGGGGTTGAAATGGGGAAATGGGATCACATCTGAAATGTAAATAAAATATCAAATTGAAAAAGGAAAAAAAGAAAACAAAATAAAGCATCTGTGGCAGTAAAATGTTACTGATCATCTGCAGTGCCAGGACACATTCCCTCCCTCACTTCACACTTGGCACCAAGACACCCCCACACATCCTGGTCTTGATAAATTGCAACAGTTTGGGCCATTTGAATTGAAGGATTGTTTTCTATTTCCTTAAGTCAAGGGACTGACATAATGAATTACTTATGTGCAGAGAGCCAAAGAGGCAATACTGCTTACAAATATCACAATGTTCCTTACCTTCAGTGTAAAGATCTTATAGAAATGTTAAATGTACAAATACTTTAATACCAAATGTAGAAGGAAAGGCAAATGAAGAATTGAGTTTCACAGTTCAGTCTAAGTGTAAAAATGGAAGTGTGGTAGGTGGAGAAGAGATCTTTTCACAGGTTTCTTATGCTGGAAATAGAGTATTTCATGTCACGACTCTAGTAGTCTTGTTTTAGAATGTTTCCTTTATGTTATCAAATCAAATGGCACCCAAGTCTAGGTTCTTCCTGAAAAGGAAATTCCAGTGTAATAAAATACTTATATTATCTGTAATTATTATAACTCCCTAGTGTAGAACTTAAACATACTTTCTTGAGATGTTGTTGTAAGCACAATATCAAATGAATATTCCTTTTATTTTTTAAAATTTTTTATTGGTTATTTTACTTATTTACATTTCAATGATATCCCCCTTCCTGGTTTCCCCTTCCCAAACCCCCATCCCACCCCACTCATCTCTGCCTTTCTGAGGGTGCTCACCCACCCTTCTGCCTCACCAAACTAGCATTGCCCTATTCTGGGCCATCAAGTCTTCACAGGACCAAGGATATCTCTTCCCATTGATGCCAGATAATGTCAACCTCTGCTACATATGCAGCTGGACTCATTGGTCATTTCATGTGTATTCTTTCGTTGGTGGTTTAATAACTGGGAGATCTGGGAGGTCTGGTTAGTTGATACTGTTATTTTTCTATGGAGGTGCAAACCCCTTTAGCTTCTTCAGTCCTACCCGTAACTTCTCCATTGTGGTCCTAATGCTCAGTCTGATAGTTGGCTGCAATCATCTATATTTGTATTGATAAGGAAGGCTCTGGCAGAGCCTCTCAAGAAACACCTGTATTACGCTTTTGTCAGAAAGCATCTCTTGGCATCCATAATAGTGACTGGAGTTGGAGGCTGCATATAGGACGGATACCCAGGAGGGGCAGTCTCTGGACGGCCTTTCCTTCAGTCTCTGCTCCTTTTTTGTCCCTGTTTTTCCTTTAGACAGGAGTACTTCTGGGTTAAAATTTTTGAGCAGGGTGGGTGCCTCATTCCTCAATGGGGGGGGGGGGCAGGCCTAACCTCTGGATATGGTCTCCCCTTTGTTAGGTATTTCAGCTAGTGTCATCCCTTTTGTGTCCTTGGAGCCTCTTGCATTTCTAGAGTCTGGGACTTTCTGTTTACTGCCCCCAATTCCCCATCCCTCACTGCCGTATACCTCTGTTCAATTTCTGACCCCTTATATGTCTCCCCTGTCTCCTGTCATACTTGATCCTGTCACTTGTTTTTTCCTCTACTATCCTTGCTTCCTCCCAAGTCCCTCTCACCCTTTACCTCTATGTTGTTTCCTCTTCTAAGTTGGGCTAAGGAGCCACACTTTGGTCTTTCTTGTTCTTGAGCTTCATATGGTCTGTAAGTTCCCATTCTTAAAAGCTTATTTAATCCTATTGCATGCCTATATTTAAAGACATGTCTTTTATGCTCTCTCTCTTACTAGTGGCTACTAGATTTTCTTTAAACCATTACAATCTTTTTTTTTCTCTGAAGTTAATAAAATTGTCCTTTAGCTTCAAACACAAAAACAAAAAAAAAACATAAACAAACAAACAAACAAACAAACAAAAAACCCTAAAAACCAAAACCAAAAAACCAACTTAAAAAAAAAAATAACAACACCTTCCTTGCCAATGACATGGGTTTCTTCTTGTCTGAGTCAGTGCCCTAAGCAGACCTCTAGAGATAGCTCTACACCCAATTCCAGAACACCCAGAAGTGTCTCAGATCCCAGGATCTCTAACACACTCCGGAATATAAGATCACAGGATCTCAGTAGCTTGGACACACCAGGATTTCAGGATCCTAGAAGCAGCCTGACGCATGAAAGCACTTACACCCAGTATCTCAGAATCACAGGATTAAAGAGACAGCTGGACTCTGAGAAGTTCTGATACAACCAAGATAACAAGAGAGACAGGCTCCAGTCAGAGACAGTGAGTTCAGGTAGCACTATAGAGAAGCAGATGGAAAAAGGCAAGAACAAGAACATAAGTAACAGAAACCATGCTTACTTGGCATTATCAGAACTTAGTTCTCATAACATAGCAAGTCCAGAATACCCCATCACACCAGAAGAGCAAGATTTAGATTTAAAAATCACTTCTCATGATGTTGATAGAGGACTTTAAGAAGTACGTAAATAACAGGTAAACAGGTAGAAGCACTTAAAGAAGAAACACAAAAATTCCTTAAGGAATTACAAGAAAACACAACCAAACAGGTTAAAGAATTGAAGAAAACCTTCAAGGACCTAAATATGGAAGTAGAAACAATAAAGAAATCACAAAGGGAGACTACCCAGAAAATTGAAAACCTGGGGAAAAAATTATGAGTCATTGATACAAGCATCACCAAAAGAATACAAGAGATAGAAGAGAGAATCTCGGGTGCAGATGATAGCATAGAAAACATTGACACAACTGTCAAAGAAAATACAAAAGGTAAAAGAGTCTCACCCCAAAACATCCAGAAAATCCAGGACACAATGAGAAGACCAAACTTAAGGATGATAGGTATAGAAGAGAGCAAAGATTTCCAACTTAAATGACCAGTAAATATCTTCAACAAAATTATAGAAAAAAATTTCCTTAAGCAGGGATATTATACCATAGAAAAAGCAAGAAAGTAACCTTCCAACAAACCCTAAAGAAGATATTTATACAAACATAATTCCACCTCTAATAACAAAAATAACAGGCACTTTTCCTAAATATTTGTTAACATCAATGGAATCAGTTTCTGAATATAAATACATTGACTAACAGACTGGATAAGTAAACAGGACCCAGTATTTTGCTGCATACAGGAAATACACCTCTATGACAAAGACAGACACTACCTCAGAATAAAAGCCTGGCAAACAATTTTCCAAGCAAATGGTTCCAAGAAGCAAGCTGGAGTAGCCATTCTAATAGTGAATAAAATCAATTTTCAACCAAGAGTTTTCAAAACAGATAAGGAAGGACACTTCATATACTTCAAAGAAAAAAAATCTATCAAAATGAACAATCAATTCTTAACATATTACTAAATTTTGCTAAAGCTCAAAGTATACATTGCAACTCACACAATAATAGTGGAAGACTTCAATGCTCTACTTTCAGAGATGAACAGATTATGGAAACAGACACTAAGCAGAGGTTCAGTAAAACTAAGAGAAATTATAAACCAAATGGATTTAACAGATATCTACAAAACATTTCATCCTAAAACAAAAGATTGTACCTTCTTCTCAGCACCTCATGGTATCTTCTCCAACACTGACCATATAATTGGTCACAAAACAGACCTTAACAAATACAAGAAAATTGAAAAAAAATCCCATGTATTCTATCAGATCACCATAGACTAAGGCTGGTCTTCAATAACAAAACAAAACAAACAAAAAAGGAAAACCCAAAGACACATGGAAACTTAACAATGCTGTATTCAATAATAAATTGCTCAAGGAAGAAATAAAGAAATTAAAGACTTTTTAGAATTTAATGAAAATGAAAGTACATCAACCCAAACTTGTAAGACACAATGAAAGTTGTGCTAAGAGAAAAAATTAGAGGATAAGTTTAAGTGCCTACAAAAAGAATTTGAAGAGAGTATACACTAGCAGTTTGACAACACACTTGAAAACTCTAGAACAAAAAGAAGCAAATACATTCAAGAGGAGTAGACTGAAGGAAATAATCAAACCCAGAACAGAAATCAACCAAGTACAAAAAAAATAACTATACAAAGAATTAACAAAACCAGGAGCTGGTTCTTTCAGAAAATCAACAAGATAGATAGACTCTTAACCAGACTAACCAAAGGGCACAGAGACAGTATCCAAATTAATAAAATCAGAAGTGAAAAGGCAGACATAAAAAAAATCAAGAAAATTAAAAAAAGCATCAGATCCTACTACAAAAGCCTATACTCAACAAAACTGGAAAATCTGGATGAAATGAACAATTTTCTATACAGATACCAGGTACCAAAGTTAAATCAGGATCAGATAAACCATCTCAACAGTCTCATAACCCCTCAACAAATGGCAACATTCATAAAAAATCTCTCCACATACAAAAGCCCAGGAGCACGTGATTTTAGTGCAAAATTCTATAAGACAGTCAAAGAAGACCAAATACAAATTTTCTATAAACTATTCTACAAAATAGAAAGAAAAGAAACACTACCTAACTTGTTCTATGAAGCCACAATTATGCTCATAACTAAACCACACAAAGGCCCCAAAAAGAAAGAGAACTTCAGACCAATCTCCCTTATGAAGATCAATGCAATAATACTCAATAAAATTCTTCAAAACCGAATCCAACACATCACAATAATCATCCATCATGATCAAGTTGGCTTTATCTCAGGATATCAGGGATGGTTCAGTATTTGAAAATCCAGCAATGTAATCCACTATATAAACAAACTAAAAAAAAAAAAACATGCACAATCATCTCACTGTATGCTGAGAAAGCATTTGACAAAATACAACACCCCTTCATGGTAAAAGTCTTGCAAAGATCAAGAATTTAAGACCCATACCTAAGCACAGTAAAAGCAATGCACACCAAACCAGTAGCCAGTATCAAACTAAATGGAGAGAAACTTGAAGCAATATCATTGAAATCAGGGAGTAGACAAGGCTGACCACTCTCTCCCTATCTATTCAATATAGTACTCAAACTCCTAGCTAGAGAGCAATTAGACAAAAAAAGGCAGTCAAAGGGATACAAACTGGAAAGGAAAAAGTAAAAAAAAAAAATCACTATTGCCAGATGATATGTTAGTATACTTAAATGACCCCAAAACTTCTACCAAAGAGCTCCAAAACCTGATAAACAACTTTAGCAATGTGGCTGGATATAAAATTAACTCGAACAAGTCAGAAGACTTACTCTACTCAAAGGATAACCAGGCTTCAAAAGAAATTAGGAGAGCAACACCCATCACATTAGTCACAAATAATATGAAATATCTTGGTGTGAATCTAACCAAGCAAGTGATAGATCTGTAAGACAAGAACTTCAAATCCCTAAAGAGAGAAATCAAAGAAGATATCAGTTAGAAAGATCTTCCATGCTCATGGATTGGCAGAATTAATACAGTAAAAATAGGCATCTTGCCAAAAGCAATCTACAAATTCAATGCAATCCCTATCAAACACAATTCCCAACACAATTTTTCATAGGGTTAGAAGTAGCAATTTTCAAATTCATTTGGAATAACAAAAAACCCAGGATAGCAAAAAATATTCTCAATAATAAAAGAAATTCTGAGGGAATCACCATCCTGGATCTCAAGGTATACTGCACAGCAATAGTGAAAAACAAACAAACAAACAAAAAAACTGCATGGTATTGGTATAGAGACAAGCAGGAAGTTCAATAGAATACAACTGAAGACCCAGAAATGAACCTACACACCTATGGTCACTTGATCTTTGATTAAGGAGCTAAAACCATCCAGTGGTTGCAGGGGTGAGGGGAGGAGGAAAAACATTTTCAAAAGATGGTGCTGGTTCAATGGGAGGTCAGCAAGTAAAAGAGTGCAAATTGATCCATTCTTATCTCCTTGTACATAGCTCAAGTCCAAGTGGATCAAGAACCTCCACATAAAACCAGATACATTAAAATTAATAGAAGAGAAAATGGGGAAAAGCCTTGAACACATGAGCACTGGAGAAAAGTTGCTTATCAAGACATCAATGCCTTATGCTCTAAGATCAAGAAATGATAAATGTGACCTCATAAAATTGCAAAGCTTTAATAAGGCAAAGGACACTGTCAATAGGACAAAACAGCAACCAGCATATTGGAAAAAGATCTTTACCAATCCTACATCTGATAGAGGGCTATTATCCAAAATATATAAAGACTTCAGACAATCAAATAACACTATTAAAAATGGGATAGAGAGCTAAACAAAAAATTCTCAACTGAGGAAACTCAGATGCTTGCAAACCACCTAAAGAAATGTTCAACATCGTTGGTCATCAGGGAAATGCAAATCAAAACAACCCTGTGATTCACACCCCTCAGAATGACTAAGATCAAAAACTCAGGTGATAGCAGATGCTGGTGAGGATATGAAGAAAGAGGAACACTCCTCCACTGTTGGTGGGATTTTAAACTGGTATACCACTCTGGAAAGCAATCTGGTGGTTCTTCAGAAAATTGGACATAGTGTTACCTGATAACCCAACTATAACATTCCTGGGCATATACAACAAAATATGCTCCAACATTTTACAAGGACACATGCTCCACTATGTTCATAATAGTCTTATATATAATAGCCAGAAGCTGGAAAGAACTCAGATGTTCTTCAACAGTGGAATGAATACAGAAAACATGGTACATTTACACAAAGGAACTATTAAATTCAGCTATTAAAAACAATAAATTTATGAAAATCCTAGGCTAATGGATGGAACTAGAAAATACCATCCTGAGTGAGGTAACCCAATCACAAAAGAACACACATGGTAAGCACTCACTGATAAGTGGATATTAGCCCAAATGTTCACAATAACCAAGATACAACTCACAGAATACATGAATCTTATGAAGAAGGAAGACTAAAGTATGGGTGCTTAGGTCCTTCTTAGAAGGAGTAACAAAATACTCATGAGAGCAAATATGGAGACAAAGTGTGGAGCAGAGACTGGATGAAGGACTGTCCTAAGACTACCCCACCTGGAGATCCATACCATGTGCAGTCACAAAATGCAGACACTGATGTGGATGCCAGAAAGTACAGGCTGACAGGAGCCTGATATAGCTGTCTCCTGAGAGGCTCTGCCAGAACATGACATATACAGAAGCAGTTGCCCCCATATAACCACTGAAACTTATCACAGGTCCCCAATGGAGGAGTTAGAGAAAAGAATATAGGAGGTCTAGGGGCTTGCAGTGCCATGGGAGTGTGACAATACCAACCAATCCAAGTTTCCATGGTCTAAACAGTCAGCTTGGGAACTCATGGAGAAACCTATGACTCCAGTTGTATATGTAGTGGAGGATGGTGTTTTGGCATTGGGAGAGAGGAGGTCCTTGGTTCTGTGAATGCTGGATGCCCCAGTTTGGGGTAATTCAAGGGTGGTGAGGCAGGAGTGGGTGGATGGATGAGGGGACACCCTCATAGAAGCAGGAGAAGGGAGAATGGGATAGGTGGGTTTTTTTTTGGAGGGGGGAATGAGGAATGAGGATTACATCTGAAATCTAAATAAATAAAATATACAATTATACAGATAATAGAACTGGCTATTGTAGTCGAGCATTTGAAACTTTTTGTCAACAATTTAGTATTACCCATATTCCTTATAATCCTCAAGGACAAGATATTGTGGAAGGGGTGCATGGAACTTTAAAACAATATCTTCATAAAATTAACAAGGCAGAAGTATATCTCCATGCACCACAAGTTTATTTAAATCACGTTCATTTTATTTTAATTTTTTAGTAAATTTTGATGCTAAGGAACTTTCTACTGAGTGTCTATGGCAACTCACATCTAGGCTACTTATGCCTAGATGAAAAGGAAGGATCCACTTACTGGCATATGACATGATCCTGATTAGGTATTTAATATGAGGAAGAGGGCATGTTTGTGTTTTTTCTGCAGGATGCTCAAGGAGCATAGTGGTTGCCAGAGTAATTGGTGAGACATGTTGATGCTGGAACAAAGAAGGATGTTGACCTGTGAGCTTGCTGAGTGCCCTGACAATGGTATATGGGAAGCTGTATTAGACATATATTTCCTTTGCTTTCCTATATCCTAGATGGGACTAGCTGCCTTGCCTCAAATTTTTAGACCTTGAGGGACAGAGAATCAAAAAGATAAGTTATAATGACTCCTGTATTTTTCTTAAATGTAGCCATCTATTCTGACTCATTCATGGACTGGACTAGAAATGAATCCATTATTGACAATAACAGTCTTCATTTGGAAGGCTGGTTTAGGACATTTTCAGAAACATATTTTGGATTTATTCCATTTCTCTATGATGTTATGTTGGCAAGAGATAAAGTTGGGACAGGAACTGGATTTCAAACAAGTTTAAGTGCATGCGTTAAGAATCTTTTAATTGTCATATTAAAATTATTTATGTTTCTTCTTCAGTATTTAATGTAAGTTGCATTGATTGTACACTTTTTAATTGTGTTAGTGTTTTGAAACTTGGCATGTCTGTTATTGGGTCTGTCAACTAGCTTGTGTTTTATTGCCCTGAATATTACAGAATCTTGGTATTCTGAAAAAAGCTTGCAAGTACTGGAAGAAATGAGTCAGGCTTTAAGCAGAAGCAAGAGGGTAGTAGGCTTGATTATTGCTGGTACAACAGCTTTAATTACATTAATTGCTAGCACTACTGCTTCTGCAAATGCTTTGACACAAGAAGTTAAGACAGCTACTTTTGTTAGTCATTTAGCAAAACAATTTTACTAATGTATTGAGTATATAAGATGACTTAGATAGGCAGTTGGAACAGTGGATTGATGTTCTTTATCCTATTCAAATTATTGGAAGGAGGTTGAGAGTTTAAGAGTAAGGCACCATCGAGTGTCCTGCCAAATACCATTGGTTTTGTGTTACTTTTAAAATGTACAATGATAGTCATTATAATTAGGAAAAGGTTTTAAGACATTTGCAGTGTATTTGATATAACTCCAACATCTCTCTGAATGTTTTAACTTTGCATAGTATTATTATGAATTTAAAGTATGCTATCCCACTTAGCTTTGATGCTGCAGATACTACTAACAAAAATATCCATGGCCTGAGGGCAATATTTGCATTTTGGTCAAGCTTCAATATGGCATATATAGCTTGATTGTGCTAGCTGTTTTTGTCTTTGGAATAATTTTATTCATGCTCATCATGCTAAAACTTGTCTTTAACAACTTCAACATGTTGGCAGTCAAAGTACATGGCTTAAACCTGAAAATGGACCCCCCAGACAGAGTTATTAATTTAACAGGCTGGCAAGCCAAGAACAGGTAAGATTCTGCACAGAGCCTTACCAACCTAAGACAGACGTGCATTGCTTTTAATAATGTATATTCCATGAAGATTCAGGAAGGCCTATGGTCAGAATGATCTAAGACAGGCTCAGTTTTGTTTATAAAATAAAAAAATGGGGGGAATGTAGAGAGCTTTTGGGGCTGCTAAGCAGGAATTTGATGTTGGCCAAGGACAAGCAAATGGGTTTCAGGCAGGAATCTGACATTAGGCGAGGACAAAGAAGTAAGCTTCAGACATGAAAATGACTTTTGGCTAGGACAGGAAAGTATCAGATATTTTGGTCATCCTGTACAACCTTAGAAACAGTGATCACAGGAGTCATCACTGGGACTTTGTTTATTGCCTTGTTTTTCCTTTGATAATTTGTGTTTATTATCTTTCTTGTTCTTTGATTATTTGCATCTATTGTATTACTAATTCCTTAACATAGAAATGACCTTAATACTTGCATGTAATTAAAACAGTATAAAAGCAGATTGGGAAAAAAATTAAAATTAAAAACCCAAAATAATGAACCAAAAATAAAATCACCATAAAACTTATAAAAAAAATAAAGTAGACAAACACATGATGACCTTGGGTTTGACGATAACTTTTAGATACAATTAGAAGCATTGATGTAACTGGATAATAAAATCATGGTAAGGAAGACCAACATATCCACTTGCAAGATACAAAGAAATCAATCTGCAAATCTCCTTCCTGGCTAGCTTTCAATGTGCCACATGACCCTTGTAGCTCAGGCTACTGGAGGATAAAAGAAAGACATTATTGATCTTTCTGTGCTGTGAAATTAGTAATCAAAACATAAACCTGTGGAGCTATCTGTACCACCTGTTTAGTATTGCTGCATGATTTAATTTTGAGACAAATATCAAATATCATATCTTAATTAATATAATATACAAATAATAAATAAGCATTTAAAATAGCATGTATTATATAATCACAGTTATGTGTAAATTGAAAAACCACATGTCTTTCATGATGTTCAGAATATAAAGTGCAGACCCAATTGTGAAAGAAGGGTTTAGAAATTTCTTTAAAACTAAACATACATCAAAGGACTTGAAAAGTTGTGTTCGTACAAATAGTCAGAAAACTCTCTGTAAAACTTGATTCATGTTTACAGTAGTTGGGAGCAAACTCAATAGGTAAATGGACATATGAGATTTAGTAGATGCAATGAACGTTATTCTACACTAACAAACAATGGGACGGCACATTTAGAAAAGATACTAAATAAAATTACTAAGTAAAGTCAGGATGAAAAAAACCTCTAGTCTTATCCTAATTCTTACTGGCAAGAGTTAATTATGGAGAAAAGAAAGGTTCAGTGGTATCAGGATTTTCAAGTAGGAAACATAAGTAGACAGTACAGAGGGCTTCATAACTATTTCCAAATTCTTAATTGATGGCTATATGGCAGTGGAATATATATAGCACATATGATAAATATATAGAATACACAAGACTGAAACCAAGGTCCCAATAATTTTTGATAAGGGTGTCTCAAATTCAATTCACTAAGCTCAGTGCTTCAGTGTTACATATGTAAAGTGAGAGCTGATAATGAGAGTATATTGGAGATAACATTACAATGGTTTCTTTGTACTTCCTGCCTTACTCTGAAGCAAAATTATTCTGATAATGAAAATTAAAAAGAAATTCTTTAGTCAGTGTCCAGTTGGGTAAGTAGTTTTCCTAAAGGATCTATTTTATATTCTGTTTCATTGATTACAATATATTTGTTCTACTATTTTGTCAAATGTTTAGTCTAATTATTTTGATATTTTAAATGATGCAAACATCTGATTTGGTCTTGTTTTCACTGTAACAAAATGCATTCTTAAATATATTCCTTCATTGCCATAATTGAATTTTACTTATGAATTCATTACAGTCCAATTAGTACTCAATTAACTAACATTTCTTATCATAGTTCACTAAAGCATTGCTTTAATTGTCTTTTGTTTGTTTCCTTGTCCTTGTTAGCATGGGTTAGCTTACATTCGGCTCACAGTGATTCATGGTATTCTGTAAGGGTACTTATGTTAGAGACCCCTGAGGCTGGTTGTTTCCTCCTACCAGCTGCTGCATTACCAACATGAATAAATAAAAGCTACCCAATACAAATTATAATATGAAGAAGAGAATCAAGTAGAAAATAAATAATATAAAGAGTAGTTACAATGTCTTTCTATGCATGATGTAATTGTGAGCTATAGTTAAATTTCTACTTATAATAATACCAATCTCATTTTGTTGGCAATGCAATGATAAATACCAAATATGACCGTTGTAAGTGCTATGAAGGTTCATGAGAGAGTATTTATGGAGAACTACATAACATCCTGGAATTATCATACTTTTCTTAAAGCATTTATTATCCCAAAAGACATGTAAACGAAATTGAGATTATAAATTATAGTAGCATAAGAAAAAAATAGCTGTGAAGAGCAGGGCAGTGCTAGTTCAGGAAGGCCCTGGTCTCAGATATAACCAGAACTTTTCCAAAAAAGCCAATGCCAAAACAATACTGAAGTTGTTTTATTTGAATACTCATCTTCCTAATCATGGAAAGGTATTTTTTTCCAATAAACCCAAAAAACTATCTCAGGAAGATTAAATAAGAACTTAATTTTTTCCTAATGAGATGAAAATGAATGGTTCTGTAAGTGAATGGACAAAAAGGATGACAGCAGCCATTATGAAAAAGGCACAGCAGCCTAGGCTCCATCCTATCTTTTCTCCATTTATTCATGTCACCGCTAAAATGAAAATCAAGGTCCCTACAGGAAAAAGAAAGGAAGGAAGGAAGGAAGGAAGGGAGGGAGGGAGGGAGGGAGGGAGGGAGGGAAGAAAAGAAGAAAGAAGAAAGAAAGAAAGGAAGAAAGAAAGAAAGAAACAAACAAAGAAAGAAAGAAACAAAGAAAGAAACAAAGAAAGAAACAAACAAACAAAGAAGAGAAAAAGGAAGTCTCTGAGTATCAGAGGCTCAATGCGTTGTTTTCATTATTAACTCAATGAATGGAATAGGGTATTTAGATGTTTGGCTTATTATAAGAAAAAAATATTTGGAAATTATGTTCTCAGGTAGCATCTGGATAGTCTTGGGGTTTCTTCAGTAAACTATAAAAAAATATTACATGACTTCTGAATGTTGTGTTCATACACTGTTGTTGCTGGGACAGTAAAAAAAAACTTCCATGTTTTCATTTGGAATAGAATTGTCCCCTTGACTTTGGAATGGCTTATAAACTATTAAAAATATACAAATATTATTATATAAGCATAATTTTTTGGAGTTAAAACTCCAAAACATAACCCATATTTCACCTGGACACAGCATGTTTTTCTGTCATTTACCTTGCTGTTATTTAAAAAATGGTAAAAATCTTACTATGCAGTCTAGAAATCATTCTGTGTATCAGGCTGGTCTGAAAGTTGTAGGGAAACTCCTGACTCTGTTTCCTAAATGCTATAATTGTGGACATATGTAACTACACCAAACTTGAAAATAACTTTTCTCTCAGGAAGTATTTTGGCTAATGTAAATAATATAGTGGTTAGTTAGATTTGGAGTTAGAATAGTAAGCTTTGGATATTAGTGAGTTGATTTCAGTAAATGAAATTTGTAGTTCTTATTGCTTTTCCTATTTGTGTTAATATTTTATAATATTTAACAGTTATTATCATATATCTTATGATGATTTCATATTGTTAGTGTGGGAATAAAATAAGTCTCTTGTAAATAATGAGTTACTGATTTCCCAGTGTTGATTGGCAACATAAATTTCTCATTTTCATATTATTCAATTGTAACCTTTAAAATATCATAATTAATTTTTACATTGAGAGGTATATAAACAAAAGGGTCATGGTATTCTAGATAAATTCGTATTTTTCAAGCATATAGATACAATTTAATGAATTTAATGTGTAAATTAATTATAAAAGTGTTTGTAATTATTAGTGCTAACTTTGCTCTAAGGTAAAATAAAGTATTTCAAACCAATTCATCTAAAAGGTTTAAATAGCCACACACACAGTTTAAAATTGTATGCACAATTTTACTCAAGTTATAGTTTCATTATTAGAGAAAATAAACTATATTTTATGTATTACTCATTAAATCAATGAAGTATTCCATCGCTCACCTTTGTAAATTGAAAAGCTATCAAGGATGAATAATTATTCTGTTTTTTCCACTACCAGCTGTTTGACTCTCATTTGTGTTATTCTTTTAATGGTTGCCCTGGAGATTACAGTGTGCATCCTTGACTTATTACAATCTACACTAAATTAGTTCTTTAAATACTTTCTTACAATAAGTACTTCACAGCCATTTAATTATGTAGTAGCCTTAAACTTATTTCATATATTTTATATAAAGTAAACTCACAATAATAACGCTGTTATTTTTTACTTAGTTGATTTTGTGTGTGTGTGTGTGTGTGTGTGTGTGTGATGCTGAATTTCAAGCTCAAGGCCTTGACCACAATAAGCAAATGGCTCTTTAACTAAATCATATACACACATTTCACTATTGTTTTACTGCAGATTGAACTTGTTTATTTGAAGCCATCTTCATCCTTATATTGTTCAGTTCAGTTCTTTCCATTGATTCTTGATGTCCATTTATTGTTTTTTTTTTACCTTGAAGACTGTATGGATGTGAAAATATTCCTAAAATTCCTTCACTTCAAAGAATTATTAAGTAGGCAGAAGATTCTAAAGAAGAATGGATTTGCTTATCTTTTCCTCCAACATTTTACAAAAGACACATTGTAATTTGTTTTTATAATGTATTATTGAAAAGTTAGTAATCAAGTTAATATTATTTCTTAAAAATAGTTTTTAAAAATTTTGCCTTTTTGCCGGGCAGTGGTGGCGCATGCCTTTAATCCCAGCACTTGGGAGGCAGAGGCAGGCAGATTTCTGAGTTTGAGGCCAACCTGGTCTATAGAGTGAGTGCCAGGACAGCCAGGGCTACACAGAGAAACCCTGTCTCGAAAAAAAATTGCCTTCTTTGATATTTTAATTCTAAATTTATTAGGATGTGCAAATTATGCAAATCTTTGAATTTTTCCTACTCAGAGTTTACAGACTGCATTTAGTCAATATATATATATATATATATATATATATATATATATATATTACTTTTTATTATATCTGGATACTATACTGTTACTTGTTTACATGCCTCTATGGAAAAGCTTGGTTTTGCCACATGCACTTTGTCCTAAGATTATACATTTAAATCATGTGACTCTTTTTTACCTTTGGAGTATAAATTGAGTATTTGCATGAGACTGTATTTGGACCAATTTAAAAATCCATTCTCCTAGTTTTTTCCACCTTTAAAACAGTAACACATGAGGCTCGAACAGGGATCTTCAGTCACCTATGAGATAAGAGAGTAGGGAATATCAAGGAGATGAGTGACAATAAGTAGCCAAAACCAGGGAAATTTTTGCTTTAGGTTGACCTTGTGCATCAAGTTTTAAAGACAAAAGAGGGGGCACAAATATTTAAATCACAACTATTAGATTGCTGGTGAGTTGTATAAATTATAATCTTTGATTCTCAAAAGAAGGAACCTCTGATGAAGAAGTACAGGACAACAGCCAGAAGAATATTTAGAAGACATTGGGAAAGACATTTTGTTAGTTTTTGAGAAGTTTTATTTTTTTTTCTGTCTTTTTTATTGGTTGCTTTATTTATTTACATTTTCAGTATTATCCCCCTTCCCTGTATCTCCTCCACAAACTCCCCATCCCATTCCACCTCCTTCTGCTATTATGAGAATGCTCCCCTACCCACCATCCAATTTCCCATATGCTGGATCATGAAGCCTTCACAGGACCAAGGCCCTCCCCTTCCATTTATGGCCATCCTCTGCTATTTATGTAACTGGAGCCATGGATCCCTCTATGTGTCCTCTTTGGTTAGTGGTTTAGTCCCTGGGAACTCTGGGAGTCTTTTTAACTATGTCATTTGCTAATATATATATATATATATATATATATATATATATATATATATATATATGTTTGTATTTGTGTATCTGGTATGTGTGTGTGTGTGTGTGTCTGTGTACTGAAAAAAATTACCCTGACTGTAAAAGCAAATAAGTATTTCATAGCTACTTTTTGGAATATTTCTTAATTATATATAAACTATATTCAGCTTTACTATAAAGTTTTATTTTTTTTAACTAGGATAAATAGTTTAAACTAGGATAAATAGTTTAAACTAAACTATTTTTTAACTAAGAAATTAAAATAATTTACTAATGCTGTGTCTAGATACTTGTATCCTTTTATAATCAGAAGCCATTCATTTATAAAATTGGATGTATCATTATTTAGTTGAACTAAAAATTTATGCACAATTGCTTTGCTTTCTTTTTTATTTATTATTTGAGAATTTCATATGTTATAATTTTATTATATTTTCTTTCTACCAAATCTTGTCAACGTTTCTTTACTTCTTAGTTACCGAACTTCATAATTTTTATCTCTCTTAAGTAGAAAATGGAAAAAAAGAAAAGAAAGAAAGAGAGAAAGAAAGAAAGAAAGAAAGAAGAAAGAAAACTACTAAATCACGTTATTTCTGACTATGTTGACCAATCATTCTTGAGAATGGGGTTTGGCCAGGAATGCAGTGGACATACCCAGTAGTCCTCCATTTTAGAGAATTCCCTCCACTGTAGAGAATTTAGTTTCCCTCTTTCATGAGGTATTAATTGCAAATAATTTCTTGACTAAAAGTAAGAATTTACACATACTTCCCCTTGTCTATTCTCATTTTTTTTTTTGGCTTGGCTTGATCTTCTCCAGATAGTGCATTCCCTGTCATATTCTTTGTAAATTCATATATGTCTCTTTTCTGTTTCGACTAAAAAAATATTGTTTCCTTAAATTTGTATACCAACTCTGCTTCTTAAAAATATTTTGACTCCTCTTCCACATAGATCCATGAGCATTGTGATAAAAGATAGAGATGTGATAAAATCATCCCATCCAAGAATGGATACCCCAAAGTTTCTTACTCTCTACACACTCTCCAATTGTGATTCTTTGTTTATTTATTGTATACTAGAAAAATCAGATTTTCAGATGAACACTGGAGGATTCAGGGATCTATATGGATAGCAACATGTTATTAGGAATCACTTTATTGCTATGTGCAATTTGCAAAATGATGGTTTTCACTCAGAGTGCAAGAACTATCTAGTCTCAGGTTCTTGGCTCATTAACAGTATCAGCTATGGGTTCCATCTCACAGATCTGGCTTGAAAGCCAAGCAAAAACTAATTGATGACTTCCCAAACATCCATGGCAGTATTTTACCAGTGGTCATATCCTGCAGTCAGGCCATTATTGAAGTTCACAGTGTAATGGGTAATACTGACAATTACTTTTTCCTCTGATAGCATGTATAAATTTTCTAGCTTTTTGAATGCTACCCAGTAGGAATAAAACTTTGTTTATGAGTTATTTTTCTTCATGTTCTGTGTCGTAAATATGTGGAGCCTCCAGCAACAGGGATTTAGCAGTGTCTTATGTAAAGCAAGCTCTAATATTTGCAATACCCTGTAATTTTTGGACAGGGAGTAGGGTATGGGACCCCTTTGCCAACTGACTGAAAAAGATGTTATTGTTTTTCCTTATATGAACAGTATAGTCTTCACTCCTTACCAAGTAAATGTTTCTTTGTAACAGAGACCACTACAGAAAATCAGAACCAAAGTACAGAGGTGTGAAGCCTAGTCTTATTTAATACATCTATAAAACACTCTTGCACATAATGCTAGGGGAACATTATGGAAGAGAGGTAGAAAGATTTTAAATGCCAATGAGTCAGGGTGTTTGCTGTGAGATTGTGTCTCCTAGTACTGTCAGAATCTACACTCATAAAACCTCACCAACGTGAGTGTCCAAATGTTGAACAAGGTGTAAACCAATGAAGGTATCAAACTGGACAGGAAAAAGAGGCTTCAACTGTACACAAAGAAATGTAGGTACCAAAGAAAGGTGGGAAAATAAAGTCTCCTCACAGAAGAGTACACAAATTCTCCAGTGACAAGTGGTCACCCCTGAAACATGCCTACATGTAATATTATATAGACTAAAATAATTTACTTAGTTGTGTGTGTGTGTGTTTGTATATGTATATATGTTTGTGTATGTATGTATGTGTGTGTACGTATAAGAATTCAATAACAAATTTAAAAAGAAACAGAAACAGTGTATTTGAAGGACTATATAGAAATATAATCTGTATAACTATATAGAAATATTTGGAGGGAAGAGGTTAGGTAGGGGTATATTATAATAAAATATAAATAAAAAGGGTATTTTTAAAAAGATTTAGTTAGCCGGTTTATGGTACTGAAGATTTTTGGAAGCATTTGATACCTAGCTGTGTATTGTCTCCTCATTATATGGTAACTTCATGTAACTTCTATTTGTATATATACTTTAGGGGTCTTCTATAGTAACAGATTTTAATATGGCCTTTCAAGAGGTATGTGGTATTAGTTATCCCTTCCCAAAAACCTTTGTTTATACTGACCTTCATTTGTAAGCCCCAATAAGTTTTCTATTCAAATCTCCAGTTTATTCACTTAGAACAGTCTACTCTATTTTCCCTTGCTTTGATTTTGTCTTCCTGTCTCTGGTCCCTTACTAGCTACCTGAACTCTATGAGTATTCTAAACAAAGTGCATATCTGAAACATAAAGGTAATTTCTACAATTAGGAGAAAAGATATAAGACTTTGCTGTGTCTGTTTTACCTCACTCAGGATGATAGTTTTTGGTTACATCCATTTACCTGCGGATTTTGTTATCTCATTTTTCTTAACAGCTGAATAATATTCCATTATTTAAGTCTTTGGTACTGTAAACACAGTAAAAAATATGTATGGCTGGAAGTCTGAGGATATAGATGGTGTTTACTATCACCATTTAGCTAAAATTATATGGTCCCAAATTGCTTTTCAAGTATTTATGTTTGTACTGACAGACAATTGCTACACTTAGCCTTAATCAGAGAAGCATCTATTGACAGTAAACTGTAGAATATGCAAAGAATTGTGGCTTATAAAAGTGCTTAGAATAAATGATAGTTGTGGTGTCACACATTTAAACTACCTCCTTTAAGACTCTGGGAACACTGCCTGGATAGGAAAGAAAGACTTTAAGAGCTGGAAACTCATTGTGTAATATTATCTTTTCACCATGACACAGCCCTTGCAATTATGATTTCATGGTCCCTGGAGCTGCATGCACAGAAGACTATTTCAAAGCCTGCATGCATTAGGACAATGTTCAGAAACCATGCCCATACTGCAGATTGATTTTTGGGAAGAAGCTGTCACTGGCTCCAACTGTGTAGTTACTGTTTAGTCCACCTGGCTCCAGTGCAGTAGGTAGGTTTAAGCCCATGGTCACACAGTCAGTTCTGGTTAAATCAAGTGAGTTACAGGACAAAATGTCAAGAAAGTGAGAAGGAAACCCAGGGAAGGAGTGGGCATCATGAAGAGCGGGAGGAGTACATGGGAGAATGGGGTCCTAGGATAGTCAGAATGTATTTCCTACATTCTGATGTATAACATCATCAAAATGTTGTTAATAGTAGCAAAAAGGAAATGAATAAGGATAAGATTTAAAGTGCAATCCTTACGGATTTACAAAGTTTCACAACTTATAGTTGTTACATATACATTAGTGCTTACATTGAATATTAAAATAAAATGTGGAATTCTTGAAATTACAGAAAAAATATGTACTCAATAATGATGTATCTATATTTGCTATATTTTTATTTCAGAAACTAAAAAAAAATTAAACATAGTATTTTATGTATACAGATGTTTTACTTATATGCATTTTTAATATAAACCATGTGTGCCTAGAGCTCAAAAGAGGGCATCAATTCCCCTGGAACTGGAGTAACAGGTGGTTGTGAGTGGCCTTGTGTGTATTGGGAATCAAAGCAGAGACCTCTGGGAAAACAATCAATACTTTTAAGTACTGAGTCATCTCTCCAACCACCTTTATTTTTTTAAAGGTTTTAAAGTGTTAAGATCTATTAATACATTTTGGGCAGTACAAGTACAAGGTTTGAAGATTATGTTTCTCTCTCTCTCTCTCTCTCTCTCTCTCTCTCTCTCTCTCTCTCTCT
>JANHMN010000004.1:107343270-107367431 GCA_030674055.1 Rhabdomys pumilio | reverse complement strand
TCTCTCTCTCTCTCTCTCTCTCTCTCTCTCTCTCTCTCTCTCTCTCTCTCTCTCATTTTGTTTGTGTGTGTGTGTTTGTGTTTTTAGGGATGACAACTTAGTATTTAAGAACAAGCTTTTGGTCATTATAGGGGGTAGAGTATTTCTCCAACTGTCAACATTCTTAAGTTCCCTCCCAGAACATCACAGACTATGATATGGCCATTACTTATTTCCCAGAGGGAGCATGTAAGGTCCTGTTGCTGTAAAACCTATAAACCTCAGACACAGGACCCATAAGCCTTTGAGCTAGGACTGATCTGAATGATTTCTCCCTGAAGACTATCTTTCATTGTCCAGGCCAGCTGGACAATCAAGTGGGACCCTTAGACTCTGTGGAGAGGACTGAGATGTGAGAGAAAATAAAAGGGAACAGCATGACAAGAAGTCTGATCAAGCTGGCAAAATTTTATTGTTCACACCGGTTATATACTCTAAAAACAAGATATGGGGAGGGGTAGGAAAGGAAAGAGGGCTTTGCAGGTGGAGGAAGCTAGCTGCAACTGTGGGGTCTAACTAAGTTATTCTTACAAAGCCTTTTTGTTACCAGGGGTTCTAAAAACATTTATCTAGCAGGATGTTATCTAAATCTAAAAATCAGGAGGAAGTATAACTAAGGTGAGTTGCTATGAGGCCTTGTTTGAAGTTCTGAGAACTGACAAGTGAATCATGGAAGGTAAGCAGAAAGAATAGTAGATAGGAAAGCCAAGGGTGAGTGTTTGCCAAGAGTAAGGCCTTGCCATGGCTTCCCACATTTCATTATATGAAGGCTCCATGTATGCTTTTAAAGAGGGGCAGGAACCAAAATTTCTACCTAACTATGATACCTATAAAGTACATATTGATTAAAATGATATGATAACCTTAAGGATACAGTACTGTCACTCATACCTTGGTGGTCACTTCTAGCTCTCTGATTTTACTTAAGACTGCACAACAAGAGGGGAAAGATGCCTAGTATTGGAAACAGCCAACTATCCAGGGCGGAGAAAGCCATCAGATTTGGAGAAAACACAACCACCACCATTTTATAAAAGTTGCATCCCTCACCCACAGAACTAAAGAAATGTAAAAAGCAGAAAGGCCCAAGTGAAGATGCTTCAATTCCACTTAGAAGAGGAAAGAAAATAATCACAGGAGGCAGAGGAAAGTAGGATACTGGGTAGGAAAGGAGAATGGGAAGAAAAAAGTGAAACAGGATCAAGTATGGTCTTGGGGAAGGGGTAGGAGAGAAGCCTAGAGGGCCAAGGGAAAAAACAGAAATAAGTAGCCTGGGGTGGTAGAAGCTGGTGGAACCCTGTAGAAAGTATTAGAAGCCTGGGAGGTGAGAGATTCTTGGGACTCAAAATGGAGGTCCTTAGTCAAAATGCCCAACACTGGGGAGAGGGAATTCGAAGAATCTTCCTCCAGTAGATAGACAGAGCCCCAAGTTGAGGGACTAGGTTAATAACTCACAGTCAAATTTCTGAATTCTGGAACCAGAATTGTGCTTGTCTAAAAGAGCTGCAGGGATAAAAATGGAGAAGAAACTGAAAAAAAGAAGTCCAATGACCAGTCCAACTTGGAATCCATCTTTTGGGGGGCTACCAAGGTCTCACACTACTACTGATGCTATACTGGGTTTACACATGAGTATCTGACATGGCTGTTTTCTGAGAGGCCCTACCAGAAGTTGACTGAGACAGAAGCAGAAATTTACACTCAACCATTGGACTGAAGTCAGGGACTCCTGTGTTTGACTTAGGAGGGTAGAAGAAGCTGATGGGAAGGGTAGCCCGATAGTAAGAACAGCAGTCACAACTAACCCAGACTCCAGAGAGCTCCCAGAGACTGAGTTACCAACCAGGAAAATGAAAGGGCAGGTCCAAGGTTTCTGGCACATATATAATAGAGATTTCCCCAGCCTGGTCTCAGTGGGAAAAGATGAGCTTAATCCTCAAGAGACTTGAGGCCTCAGGGTGGGGGAAGGAATGGTGGGAAAGGAGCACCCTCTCGTAGGCAAGGTGGGGAAGGAATGAGATAAAGAATTGTGGGAGGGAGGATAAAGTTCCACTACCAGCTGTCTCAATTGAATTTCATTTCATAATATAGTATGGTAAATAAATAAATAAATAAATAAATAAATAAATAAATAAATACATAAGTAAGATTCAGAAGATTTTCAACATAGCAGTAGTGCATTTTCTTATTTGTTAATGTCTTTATTTGTTCAAGAATTTACTGATTGGTTAACATGGTAACATTACTTCCTTATTTCAATTATTATAGAATATGCCTGCATGTTTGGAATATCAAGTATCAGAATCAAACACTTAAACATAAATAAAAATTAATAAATTTTGAAAGCACTGTCTTACCAAACCAATACAGATATATACTCACAGCCCGACTATTCAAATTGTTTTATATATTACAATAAGCATTTTTACAGCCCTAAATTTAATGTTTGGAAAATCACATTGATATAATTTAGTTATAGAAGGTATGAATATCATGCTCAATAGTACAGTATCCTGATACATCCCTAAATTATGCTGAATCTTCATACATGGCTATTTGTTTGTATTCTATTTTGTTTATAATTAAGTACCAAGACAATAATCACAAGCCAAGAAGTTGAACAAATTTAAGGTAATTGGTCTAAATCAATAGATGTTTCTTTATAAAATGTCATTTATTTATATCCTTACTAGTATAGGGAAATATTATTACTATCAAAATACTTCCTAATTATTAAATAAAGGGTTTCCTCATAGCTGCATGCTACTCATTGCTGTTTCTATCTTTTTTATTGTATGTGTGCAGGTGCTATGTTTGCTCTTGTGTAATATGTGTGCATATATTCTCATAATTTTTGGTATGTGCAAATGAGAATACATATTTTCATGAATATTATTTTTTCATTTGCCATGTGTCAAGACAGAGATATGTACACTTTCTAATCTATGGTCTTTAAGATTGTCTAGATATCATACATTTGTCAATGAAATACAAATTCAAGTACCAAACTAAATTTATAAGGACCCATATAATTCCTTGTTTGCTCATCCTACACAATATCTATTTCATTCTGCTTAAAAGATGTAGTCAACCTGTTTGACAAAGCAAGGACACTGCACATATAATATAAATTTTATAAGCCACAAAATTGTAGTTTACTTACAAAAGCAATAATCAAAAGAGCTGACTGATACACTTATATTAAATGACATTTCATTTTGGAACTCTCTTGCCATTATCAAACATAGATTTTTTAAAGCAAAATTTCTGTTTGCCTTTAGTTTGCATTCCACTGAAAATATTTAACATGTTTTTCTTTCAAATTCATCTAAATCAACTATAAGGCTTTTTAAAAATCTCATTATACCTTGTAAGACATCACAAAAAATAAAAATCAAATTACTTTTCACTTTTGCTACTAGAACATTACTAGATCATTGAATGATTTTATTTTTTGGCTATTAATAGGAATATACAAGTAATCATAATTTTTTACAGTTTGTTGAGAAAAAAGTTTGAATGAAATAACTACTGGAAAATGATGTAAAGAAAAAAGAGGAAGAAAAGCTACAATCAAATGACTATTGAATTAAACTAAAGTCACATAAAGAAAAGTAAATGAATAAAATTGATTGTTTTAAAATGCATATAATATTGACAAGAATATTCCTGAACGAACTAAACCCTGGAAGAATACAGTCGTAAGTAATTCTTATTCATTCATATATTTCTGAACAAAATAATTGACCTTTGATCAATGTCATTGTTTTTAAGAATGTGTATACAGGTCTAGCTCTGGGCGTTTGCTTTGGTTCAAAGGAGCATTGTGGAACCCCAAGCATCCTGCTTCACCACGAAAACATTCAGAGGTCCTAAAAGTAACCCGCTTAGAATCCTGCCTGACCAATTGCATCCAAGTTGGATCTGCCCGCCATCCCTGTTGGTCAGCCTGGGACAGCCTACAAAGGAGAGTTACACATGGTCCCCTGAGCCCAGTTGCCTAGCGTTGCGTTCTGTCTTCCATCTAAAAGGGCCTGAGAGACTTTAAGAACATCATATTTAGCCATGGAAACCTTCAGAGGCCCCCATAATTAACCACTTTGGGACCCTGTCAGACCAATACCCTCTCAGTAGGCTATGTTCGACATGCCAGTTGAGTCAGACATGGATATAGCCTGCAGGATGAGTGTCTCCCTTAGGCACAGATAGCAGAGTCCTGTACCCTGAACTCTATTGTCTGATCAATAGCTCCTTCAACCTTCCCTAGAAGTCCTGCTGCCATAGAATCGCCAAGAAAACAACAGGAAAAATGAGATGCCTAATAGACTGCAGAAAAACACAATCAACAAGATCCAGGGCAGTATGATACTGTCAAAGCCTGGTTATCCATATAAAGTATCATATAAAGGCAGACATATAACAATTCCATCAGATTTCTCATCTGAAACTCTAAAGCTAGGAGGGCCTAGGCAGAGGACTTGCAGTTCCTAAAAGACCAGAGATCTCATCCTAGACTACTACATCCAGCAAAATAAAATCAATTGTCATAGATGGAAAAACCAAGATATTGCATGACAAAATGAAATTTAAACCTTTCCTCTAACCCAACCCTACAGAGGATACTAGAAGAAAACTCCAATACAAAGAGGCTAACTACATGCAAGAAAAGAAAAAAAAAAGAATTGAGTAATTTCACACAATTAAGACCAATAGAAGAGATTGGTCTTCTCTTCTATTGGTCTTAATTGTGTGAAATTAACATAAAACACAATGTCAACATCACAATAATAGGAAGTAACAAACTGATCATTAATCATTATTCTTTCAATATCAACTAACTCAATTCTCTAGTAAAAAGGCACAGGAGAACAGAATGGATGCATAAACAAAATATTTCATTCTTCTACATACAAGAAACATTTCTCAGAAACAAAGACAGTTACTGTCTCAGTAAAAAAAGGGCTGGGGAAATGTTTTCTAAGCAAACAGTCCCAAGAAACAAGTTATAGTGTCCATTCTAATATCTAACATTAAAAAAAGAAAGTAATCCAAAGAGACAGGGAAGGAAACTTCATTTTCATCAAAGGAAAAATACATGAAGAGGACATCTTAATTTTGAACATCTATGGTCCAAAGACAAGGCCACCCACATTCATAAAATAAATCACCATTAACATTTAAATTATACATCTAACCCAACACATTCATAGCTTGAGAATGCAACACTCCAGTCTTATCAATCAGCAGATCACCTCTTATGAGTTTTGTTGCAAAAATACTCAATAAAATACTTGTAAACTGAATTCAAGGATACATCAAAGACATCATCTACTCTGATTAAGAAAGTTTCATCCAAGGGGTGAAGGGGTGGTCCAATATAAAAAAATCCTTTAACATATCCAACAAGGATATCATGAATTTCATAGGCAAATGGATGGAGCTAGAACAAATCATCCTGGGAGAGGTAGCACAGACACAAAAGAACATGCATCATATATACTTGCTTATAAGTGAATATTAGCCATAAAATACCAGATAACTATATTATAATTAACAGACCTAATGAAGCCTAAAAGGATCTTTCTCAGAAGGGGAGGCAAATTAAGTATTGGTGATCGATGGAAGGAGGAAACTATGTGGAAGAGGGCATGGTGGGGGGACTGGAGTATGGGAAGATCCTATATAGAGAGCACGAGAAAAAAATATGGCAATCTCCAGGATATGCTAAAGACTTGAAATGGGAGGAGGCCCGAAAAGGTCTATGAAGCAGCTGTAACTGAGACTCCTAGCAGTGGGTGATGCTGATCCTCAAGTGGCCACCTCCTGTAACTAGGCAGGACTCGCAGTGAAGGGATAAAGAAATCACACCACCCACAAAACCTTTGACCAAAAAGTGTTGTGCCTAAAAATCATGCAGGAACAAAGAACAGAAACTGAGGGAATGGTCAACCAATAACTGCCCTAAATTGACACCCATCTACAGGCAAAATTTAGGCCCAACCCACAGGCAAGAACTAATTCCTGGCATTACTAATGATAACCCGTTATGCTTGTAGACAGTAACCTAGTATAAAGGTCCTTTGAGAGGCCCAACTTAGCAGCCAATGGAAACAAATACAGAGACTCACACCTAAACATTAGATGGAGATCAGGGAGTCTTATAGATGAGTTGGGAGAAGGATTGAGAGATCTGAAGAGGACAGGGACTCCACAGGAAGACCAACAGTGTCAGTTAGCATGGAGCCTTGGGGGTTTCCACAGACTGAATCACCAACCAAAGATCAATAACAGGTTGGACCTAGACTCTCTGTAGCAAATTAGCAGCTTGCTCTTCATGCCTGTTCCCCAACAACTAGAGCAGGGGCTGTTCCTGAGCCTATTGCCTGCCTGTAGGTGAATTCCATTGTAGAGAGCCACAGGAAAGGTGATAGCATTCGCCATTACAAGATGGTGCTAGCATCCGGTGCTCCCACGGGTAAACAAGTAAATTGCGCATGTGCAAGTGGTGAAAGCGCGCCAAGTCACTGCCCAGCCCAGGGTGTCATACGGGGTTATGAGCAAGCAGCCAATCAGATATGTCCACACCACCCTAGGGTGTATATAAGCAGTGCCATTTTGGGGCTCTGGGTCTTCCTCCTTTCATCACAATAAACACTTGCTGCAGAAGGATCCTGGTGCCCACGTGCGTTCTTGCCGGCAAGAATATTGCACGGGGCACATTCCATGCCTGTAATGGACAGCTTTGTCTGGTCTCAGTAGGTGAGGATGTGTTTAATCCTGCAGCTACTTCACATTGGAGGTATGGGGTGTGTTAGTTGGAAGTCACATCCCAATGGAGGGAGCTTCACTTTCTCAAAAGAGAAGGGGAAGGTGGAATGGGTGAAAGATGAGGGTAATAAAGTGAATAAATAAATTTTTAAAAATCTCATAAAAAGAAGATATACCTAGTTCCATTATTTGAATTTTTCTTACTAATACATTATGGAATTATTCAACAGTTCTGAGTATTATTATTTCTCTAAGAATGGTCTACTTTTGTCAAAAACCAAATTTTCTTCATTTCTTGCTATTTGATTTCTTCTTAGTCCTTGCCCACAAGTAAAGGACAGTGCTATTCTTTATTTTAAGAATAGTGTCGATCTCAGAGATCAGTGTAGAAGGATAACAGTCTTCATTCCTCTGAGAAGTCTGTATAGACTTAGAGATATTTATTTCTGCCCCACAGTTGTTGGTCTCAACCTAGCTATCAGGTCAATTGACTCTTTCACAGGGGTCTCCAAGACCATTGGAAATCACAGATATTTACATCATGATTCACAACAGCACCAGAATTACAGTGAGGAAGTAGCAATGAAAATACTTTTATGGTTTTTGGTGTATGGCAGAATTGTTTTTAAATATATAGAACACTTCATAAAATATTTCCTAAAACGGGAAAGAAGAATAGCAATGGCATTGTTTAGGGAATAAGTTACTATCTTTCCCATTTCTGAAAGTTTTTAAAAAATATAATCCTTTTTTAAATGAGTTTTCTTGGTTTTGAGAAAATTGAGCAAATTAACCAGACAGTGACCACTAAGTTCTCAAGGATTTCAGGGCTCTCTGCGGAGCATGTCTGAACTTCTATATTCTTTAAACATGGCGGTTTTACTTTCCATTTGCTTTTTAATTCTAGGTTCCATACACATTTATTTGAAAATTTCTGCTGGTTAAATACATTTACAGCTCACTAGACTTGATGAATCTTATAAGAATTTGTGTTTAAAACTGTATGTGACCTGACTGTGAATGCCTCCCTTCCAAAGTGCAGGTGAAAAGATTGACTGGCCATTCTTTTATTTCTTAATAAGTTACTTCCATAAAATAGTGAGTGAAGCTGTGACATAGTGCGACAAAAGCTTCACCCTGGACAAACTAGGCATTTATATGTAAGAAACCACTCAAAAGATGCACACAATTAATAGTAATATTGTAGAGTGAGCATAGTACTTAAACATATTTTATAAATATTAAGATTGATCCTCTTACTCAATTTTTAAATAGTTCACTTGTTTGAAAAGAAACTGGCACCATATTTGTGATAAATAAAATTTTCTAATATGAAAACTCTATCATTTAATTGATCCATTATACATTATGTGACAGCAAGATCTGGTCCTTTTTACACAAACTGTAGTATTAATGGCTAAACTTCTATGCTGGTGTACTGAAGGAATAAAAATTTCCATATGAAAAGCCTCACTCCCTGACTTCAATACGACTGAAGGATCTGGTTTCACAAAAGGAAACTTCCAATTACTTAAGTGTATTTGTCATGAAGAAGAAATAACACAAGAATTTGCCTCGATATTTATTGAAAGCAGATGATTTAGTGGAGGCACATATGCTGCTTTCTTTTTCCCCAATTTTATTGATAACATTTTCGAGGCATTTCAGTTTCTTTAACTTGCAGTATATAATGTATACAGAATATAATCTGTGATTTCAGATGAAGATTAGTATCCTAAAGAGATAGGAGCCATGTTCTTGCATGAATATATTTCTTTAACATTTTCTCATTTTGGCTTTTGCACTTTTGCCTAATTGGAAGGAATGAAGAATAGATCGCATGTTCATAGAAATCAAAGTTCTATGTTGCCAGTGACTATGTAATAAGACTACTGCAGAAATATTGAAATATTAAGCCAACAAATAATCTGAATAATTCACCCACACAGTTGAAGACTCAATTCATTAATTTTCATACGTTCACACAAATCTTTAAAAGTAAATATAGTAATATCATTTCCCCTTTCATTTCTCTCCCTCAAACTTCTGCTATGCCCCTTCACTCACAATTCCCTCTTAAATTTATGACTTATTTTATAGTCAATATTATGATTCTCTCTCTCTCTCTCTCTCTCTCTCTCTCTCTCTCTCTCTCTCTCTTTCTCTCTCTCTTTCTGTGTGTGTATGTGTGTGCATTTATACAATCCCCTGAGTTCCCTCAATATTGCCTGTATTTATGTGATTTTAGAGTTGATCACCTACTTGATATTGAATAATTAGGTGGCTTATAACTGGAGAAGAACAAATTTCCCTCTCTGTGTAGCCATAAGGTGCCTATAGTACTTTGTCTAGGTGTTGAGCTTCTAGATTTTTCCCTTTTCTGTGTTAACATGTCTAATGGTATTGTTTTAATCTTGTTTAGTCATAAGCTTTGCTACAGATCCCTGGGTGTTGTCTTCATATCATTTCTAAGAGATGTTGTCTCATAGCAGATGCCTCTAGACTTTACAAACTTCCTGTCCTCTCCTTTGTGATAAATCCCCTGTACCTTAGGTGCAAGAGTTATATTGTGGATTGTGAAGACTGTGACTTTACACATCATAATCAATTTGATGATTGATCGTAATCAATTTGATCAAAAGACAGTTTGAAATAGATTGTTAACTAGCAGGATATACAGTTATGTTTTCTATTTTATTTTTTTCTGATTCTATTATTTATTTAGAACAGTAGAAAATTTGGGTGAGGACAAATAGTATAAAACCAATGGATTCCTATTTGATAACCATTTAGTTTATCATAGGTTTTGGATTATAATGCTGAAATAGAGCAGATTTGTAGGGCCTTGGACGAGGTAACTATATTTAATCTGCACCATCAAGAAGGACACAGGTAGAGGTCTCCATCTCCAAATATTTAAATATTAATGAGTTATCTAAAGGCTGGGGGCGTAGCTAATTAAGTTATTCCCACCCCTTTTTTCTCTCCCTATAAAAGTGAGGTCCCCTGACTTTTGGGGGGCAGGAGGATAGCGCATGCCATCTACACCCATTCATCACGCCATGAACAATAAAACCTTTGGAAAACCAGACTCCATGAGTCGCTTGGGCCTGTGCTGCCTCTGCCAGATTCCAGCCTTTGGAACCCTGGAACCTTGCCTACGCAGCTGCTGGCCCACCTGCCTGCAGCTGTGTGCATGTGGGACTCTTCCACTGGTGGTGTGGGAACCCCGCTGCAGGCTCTCATGGGACTCTGCCTCCGGACTCTCTCCCTCCCTCGCGCAAGTTTTTCCCACACAGATTCAGTAGTTTTCATTTTTATACTGGGTGTGTTTGCTTATTTTCAGAAAATTTATTGTAAACAAACTATTGTATACTTCTGAATAAAATATTCAAATATGATGATGGAATAGTAATTTCAATAGTTCCAAGGATGAAGTAAATAATTACTAGCTGATTCTGAAATCAAAGCCATGTTTGAGAACTCTATCTATTTGTTTCAATAAATACACATTGGTAGCATTTTGTTTCCTTAACTTATTGCTACATATATGCTGTATGAAGTCAATACTTAGAGGAGGAGCATGGTGATTTGAATAGAAATGCCTCCCATATACTCATGTGTTTGAATGCTAGACAAACAAGGAATGGCAATAGTAGGAAATGTGGCCTAGTTGAAGTAGGACGGCTTTGTTGGAGGAAGTTGTCAACTGTGGAGGTGGTCTTTGAAGTCTCATTTATGCTCAAGCTATTCTCTTTTTTTTTCTTTTCTTGAATTCTAAATCAGATATTTAATCTGAGGATAATTAAACATTTTCAAATAATATGTAATCAGACATGATATCTTTTTATCTATCATATCTTTAATTGACACAATTATATTCTCATTTCCAAATTTTTTAAAGATAATTTTAACAATGTTAATTTTTTTCTTGGTTCTCTTTTTTTCAATTGGATATTATGTTTACATTTCAGATTTTATCCCCTCACCCCATTCCTCCCACCACCCAGGAACCCCATATCCCATCCCCTCTCATGCCTCCACAAAGGTCTGCCCCCACATACCCCCCACTTCACCCTCCCCACCCTTGACTTCCTCCCCCCCTCCGTGTTCAGCTTTCATGGGATCAAGGATCTCCTCTTCCACCCATGCCTGACAAGGTCATTCTCCCTTAAGTATACAGCTGAAGACATAGGTGCCTCCCTTTGTGCTCCCAGACTGGTGGTTTAGACCCTGGGGAGTTCTGGTTGGTTGGCACTGTTGCTCTCCTCTTGGGGCCACTAACCATTTCAGCTCCTTCAGTCCTCTAACTTCTCCATTGGGAACCCTTGTTCAGATCAATGGGTAGCTTCAAGCATCTGCCTCTGGATATGTCAGACTCTGGCAGACCTCCGAGGAGACAGCTACATCAGGCTCCTGTCCGCATGCACTTTCTGACATCCATATTGGCATCTATCCTTGGTGACTGCACATGGGACAGATACCAAGTTAGAGTGGTCTCCAGATGGTTCCTCCTTGACTTTCTGTCCCACACTTTGTCTCCATATTTGCTCCTTTGAGCATTCTGTCCCTCCTTCCAAGTAGGACCAAGACATCCACACTTGGTCTCCCTTCTTAATGAGCTTCATGTGGTCTGTTAGTTGAGTCTTGGTTATTTCAAGCTTTTGGGCTAATATCTGCATATCAGTGAGTAAATACAATGTATATTCTTTTGTGATTGGATTACCTCACTCAGGATGATATTTTCTAGTTCCATCCATTTACTTGGGAATTTCTCGAATTCATTATTTTTAATACCTGAGTAGTACTCCATTGTGTAAATGTACCAGATTTTATGTATCCATTCCTCTGTTGAAGGACATCTGGGTTTTTTCCAGATTCTGGCTATCATAAATAGGCTGCTTTGAACATAGTGGAACATATGTCCTTGTTATATGTTGAAGGATCTTCTGGGTATATGCCAAGGAGTGGTATAGCTGGGTCCTCAGGTAGTGCTATGTCCAGTTTTCTGAGGAACCTCCAGACTGATTTCCAGAGTGGTTGTACCAGCTTGCAATCCCACCAACAATGGAGGAATGTTCCTCTTTCTCCACATCCTCGCCAGCATCTACCATCACTTGAACATTTTATCTTAGCCATTCTGACTGGTGTGAGGTGGTATCTCAGGTTTGTTTTGATTTGCATTTCCCTGATGACTAAGGATGTTGAGAATTTCTTAAGGTGCTTCTTGGCCATTCGAATTTCCTCAGTTGAGAATTCTTTGTTTAGCTCTGTACCTCATTTTTAATAGGGTTAATTGGTTGTCTGGAGTCTAATTTCTTGAGTTCTTTGTATATATTGAATATTAGCCCTCTATCGGATCTAGGATTGATAATGATCTTTTCCCAGTCTGTTTGTTGCTGTTTTGTCATATTGATGGTGTCTTTTGGCTTACAGAAACTTTGCAATTTTAAGAGGTCCCATTTGTCAATTCTTGATCTTAAAGCATAAGCCACTGGTGTTCTGTTTAGGAACTTTTCCCCTGTGCCTAGGTATTCGAGGGTCTTCCCCACCTTCTCTTCTATTAGTTTCAGTGTATCTGGTGTTAAGTGAAGGTCTTTTATCCACTTGGATTTGAGCTTTGTACAAGGAGACAAGCATGTATCGATTTGCATTTTTCTACATGTTGACCTCCAGTTGAACCAGCACCATTTGCTGGAAATGCTGTCCCTTTTCCACTGGATGGTTTTAGCTCCTTTGTCAAAGATCAAGTGACCATAGGTGTGTGGGTTCATTTCTGGATCTTCAGTTCTACTCCATTCTTCTTTCTGCCTGTCTCTGTACCAATACCATGCAGTTTTTATCACTACTGCTCTATAGTACAGTTTGAGGTCAGGGATGGTGATTCCCCCAGAAATTCTTTTATTGTTGAGAATGGTTCTCGCTATCCTGGGTTTTTGTTATTCCAAATGAATTTGAAAATTGCTTTTCCTATCCCTATGAAGAACTGATTTGGAATTTTGATGGGGATTGCACTGAACCTGTAGATTCCTTTTGGCAAGATGGCCATTTTTACTAAGTTAATCCTGCCGATCGAGGAGCATGGGAGATCTATCCATTTTCTGAGATCTTCTTCTATTTCTTTCTTCAGAGACTTGAAGCTCTTGTCATACAGATCTTTCACTTGCTTGGTTAGATTTACTCCAAGATATTTTATATTACTTGTGATTATTGTGAAGGGTGTCATTTCCCTAATTTCTTTTTCAGCCTATTTATCTTTTGAGTATAGGGAGGCTATTGATTTTTTTGAGTTGGTTTTATGTCCAGCCACTTTGTCTAAGTTGTTTATCAGGTTTAGAAGTTCTTTGGTTTAAGTTTTAGGGTCACTTATGTATACTATCATATCATCTGCAAATAGTGAAATTTTTACTTCTTCCTTTCCTATTTGTATCCCTTTGACTTCCTTTTGTTGTCTAATTGCTCTGGCTAGGACTTCCAGTACTATATTGAATAGGAAGGGTAAGAGTGGGCAGCCTTGTTTAGTCCCTGATCTTAGTGGGATTGCTTCAAGGTTCGCTCCATTTAGTTTGATGTTGGCTACTGGCTTGCTGTATATTGCTTATACTATATTTAAGTATGTGCCTTGAATTACTGCTCTTTCCAAGACTTTTAACATGAAGAGGTGTTGAATTTTGTCAAATGCTTTCTCGGCATCTAGTGAGATGATTATGTGGTTTTTTTTCTTTGAGTTTATTTATGTAGTGGATTACATTGATGGATTTCTGAATATTGAACCATCCCTGCATTCCTGGGATAAAGCCTACTTGATCATGATAGATGATTGTTTTGATGTGTTGCTGGATTCAGTTTGCAAGAATTTTATTGAGCATTTTTACATCAATATTCATAAGTGAGATTGGTCTGTAGTTCTCTTTCTTTGTTGAGTCTTTGTGAGGTTTAGTTATGAGTGTAATTGTAGCTTCATAGAACGAATTAGGTATTGTTCCTTCTGTTTCTATTCTGTGGAATAGTTTGAAAAAATTGGTCTTAGGTCTTCCTTGAAAGTCTGATAAAATTCTGCACTAAAATCATCTGGTCCCAGACTTTTTTGGTGGAGAGACTTTTAATGACTGCTTCTATTTCTTTAGGGGTTATAGGACTGTTTACATGGTTTATTTGCTCCTCGTTTAATTTTGGTACCTGGTATCTGTCTAGAAAATTGTCCATTTCATCCTGATTATCCAATTTTTTTGAGTATAGGCCTTTATAGTAGGATCTGATGATTTTTTAAATTTTTTCAGCTTCTGTTTTTATGTCTCCTTTTTCAGTTCTGATTTTATTAATTTGAGTTCTGTCTCTGTGTCCTTTGACTAGTCTGGCTAAGGGTTTATCTTGTTGATTTTTTCAAAGAACCAGCTCCTGGCTTTGTTGATATTTTGTATAGTTCTTTCTGTTTCTACTTGGTTGGTTACAGCTCTGAGTTTTATTATTTCCTGCCATCTACTCCTTTTGGGTATATTTGCTTCTTTTTGTTCAAATGCTTTCAGGTGTGTTGTCAAGTTATTAGTGTATGCTCTCTCCAGCATTTTTTTTTTTTTTGAAAGCACTTAGAGCTATGAGTTTTCCTCTTAGTACTGCTTTCATTGAGTCCCACAAGTTTTGGTATGATGTGTTCTCCTTTTTATTAAATTCTAAAAAGTCTTTCATTTCTTTCTTTACTTCTTCCTTGATCATGTCATCTTTGAGTAGAGCATTGTTCAGTTTCCACATGTACTTGGGCTTTCTGTTGTTTTTGTCATTGATAAGTCCAGTCTTCATCCATGGTGGTCTGATAGGGTACAAGGGATTATTTCAATCCTTTTGTATCTGTTGAGGCTTCTTTTGTGACCAATTATATGGTCTATTTTGGAGAAGGTACCATGGGGTGCTGAGAAAAAGGTATATTCTTTTGTTTTAGGATGAAATGTTCTATAGATATCAGTTAAATCCATTTGGTTCGTAATTTCTGTTAGTTTCATTGTGTCTCAGTTTAGTTTTTGTTTCCATGATCTGTCTATTGCTGAGAGTGGTGTGTTGAAATCCCCAACTATTATTGTGTGAGGTGCAATGTATGCTTTGAGCTTTAGTAAAATTTCTTTTATGTATGTGGATATTCTTGCATTTGGGGAATAGATGTTCAGAATTGAGTGTTCTTCTTCGTATATTTTTCCTTTGATGAATATGTAGTGGCGTTCCTTATCTTTTTTGATTACTTTTGGTTGAAAAGCAATTTTATTTGATATTAGAATTGCTACTTCTGCTTATTTCTTGGGACCATTTGCTTGGAAGATTGTTTTCCATCTTTTTACTCTGAGGTACTGTCTGTCTTTGTCACAGAGGTGCGTTTCCTGTATGCAGCAAAATTCTGGGTCCTGTTTATGCATCCAGTCTGATAGTCTATGTCTTTTATTGGAGAATTGAGTCCATTGATATTAAGAGATAGTAAGGAAAAATGATTGTTGCTTCCTGTTATTTTTGTTATTGGAGGTGGAATTATGTTTGTGTAACTATCTTATTTTGGGGTTGTTGGAAGTCTACTTGCTTTTTCTTGGTTGTAGTTTCCCTCCTTGTGTTGGAGTTTCCCATACATTATCCTTTGAAGTGCTGAATTTGTGGAAAAATATTGTGTAAATTTGGTTTTGTCATGGAATATCTTGGTTTCTCTATCAATAGTGATTGAGAATTTTGCTGTGTATAGTAGTCTGGGCTGGCGTTTATGATATCTTAGCATCTGTATAATATCAGTCTAGGATCTTCTGGCTTTTATAGTCTCTGGTAAGAAGTCTGGTGTAATTCTTATAGGTCTGCCTTTATGTGTTACATTGCCTTTTTCCCTCACTACTTTTAGTATCTTTTCTTTGTTGTGTATATTTGATGTTTTGATTATTATGTGACAGGAGGTACTTCTTTTTTGGTCCAGTCTATTTGGGGTTCTGTAGGCTTCTTGTATATTTAAGGACATCTCTTTATTTAGATTAAGGGAGTTTTCCTTTATAATTTTGTTGAAGATATTTACTGGCCCTTTCAGTTGGGAGTCTTCACCCTCATCTATACCTATTATCCTTAGGTTTGGTCTTCTAATTGTGTCCTGGATTTCCTGGATGTTTTGTATTAGGAGCTTTTTGCATTTCGCATTTTCTTTGACCTATGTGTCAATGTTTTCCATAATATCTTCTGTGCATCAGATTCTTTTATATCTCTTGTATTCTGTTGGTGATGCTTATGTCTATTACTCCTAATCTTTTTCCTAGGTTCTCTACCTCCTGGGTAGTCTCCCTTTGAGATTTCTTTATTGTTTCTACATCCATTTTTAGATCCTGTACGGTTTTTTGTAATTCCTTCACCTGTTTGGTTGTGATTTCTTGAATTTCTTTAAGGGCTTCTACCTGTTTACCTGTGTTCTCCTCAAATTCTTTGAGAGTGTTGTTTATGTCCTTTTTAAAGTCTTCTATCATCATCATGAGAAGTGATTTTAATTCTGAATCCTGCTTTTCCAGTGTGATGTGGTGTTCCGGACTTGCTATGATGGGAGAACTAGGTTCTGGTGATGCCAAGTAACTTTGGTTTCTGTTGTTTACATTCTTATGCTTACCTTTTGTCATTTGGTTAGCTCTAGTGCTACCTGAACTCACTGGTTATGACTAGCGTGTGCCTTTCTGGTTCTCTTGGTTGTGTCAGAACTCCTCGGAGTCTGGAATCCTCTGTAATCCTGAGCTCCAGCTGTTCTTAGTATAGTGGCTCCTCTAGGATATCTCAGGATATTGTGTCTCCACAGTAGTAGGCCAGCTAGGTGTTTGCTGCTCTGAATGTAGTGGCTCCTTTAGGATGTCTCAGGATATGGTGTCTGTCTGCTCTGAGTTCAGTGGCTCCTCTAGGCTGCAGCTCTGAGGGCAGTGGCCTGTCTAGGATGTCTCCAGATGCGCTTTCCACAGGGGAGCAGACCAGCTGGGTGTCTGCTCCAGCCACTGGGATCAGGGTGAGGGTTCAAGCTACTCTCTATGTGACTTACACTCTCTCTTTACTGCCTGTGGATCAAGATGTAAAACTCTTAGGTCTGTTCCAGCAACATGTTTACCTGCATAATGTCATGTTCTCTGCCATTAAAATAATGGAATAAACCTCTGAAAATGTAAGCCATCCCCAATTAAGTGTTTCACTTTATAAAAGTTGTGGTGATCATGGTGTCTCTTCACAATAAAACCCTAACTAAAACAAGGCATATTTCTGGTTTCCTACTATGTGCAGTCAGCAAATTCTCATTTTCTCTTCTATAGTGAACTGTACTGAGTGAGAGCCTACTATTTTCTGAGTTAAATAAGTCTTATGCTTTCTATGATAAACATAGAACAGTTCTATTAAAAGAAGCAAACATACATAGCAGGTTGAAAGAAAATAGTAAAACCAATGCACTCTGTTCTTATGAAATTGAGAATATTGGAAAACAAGATAGTTGGGGAAACCATAACCTGCAGATATAATAACATTACAAAAATGATACAGGGGAGGGAGACTGGTTAATGTTAAAATTCATATTATCTACAAAAAAAAATGCAGTAATAGGAAGATAGGGATCCCCAAATGTAGTATTGTTGCTAGAACATTTTATAGCCCTTTTATTCTGACAAATGCTTAGCCACCATTTTTTTCTGGATTTAGTCTTTTTTGAAAATGTCCTACACAAAATAAAATGCTAAAATGGAATACATTATCTAAAGTTCCGACAAAATATATACCTATAAGAAGGTAAATTTATTATGAATCTGGAAAATAAAATGATATACTTAAAAAATAGTAATTCCATAAAAGCAAGTGTATAATTAATGATAAATAAATAATGACTTTTGTGTCATATACATAAACATTTACTCATTTTAATAATTATTTTGTATAGAATGTACATTCAAAAAATTATGAATGAATGAAGGATTTTTTAGTCAAATGATAATCTGGTTTATGTATATTATGGGGAAAATACACAAACAAATGACATGTTGTTTTAGTAAGATTCTGTCAATTTAGGTTTTGAAATTATTATATTTATTCTACAGCAAATATTGCTATTATCAGAATTATCTATCTAGATAATCTTGTAATTCAAATGCATTTTTTTCTATTCAATTTTTGCCTGCTCTCAAAGCACTGTATGCAATTAACCTCAAACTTTATGACAAAGGTCACCTTTTCAATCTGTCTGTGCTTTCATTTATTTAGTTATAATCAAAATCTATTCAGACACATGAAAGATGTTCTCATTATGGCAAAAATTATGGATCAGCATATTAATGTTAAAGTAAGTATCTTCTTGCAAGGGAGGGACAGTGGTTGGGCCTTTCAACCCTCTCTGGAGGGTGGTATGCTCTAGAATGTACTTCAGGCCACAGGGTTCTCTCTTCAATTTGGGCTACTTTTATGGTCAGAAGCTCTCCAGAAATAACACCCACATTAATAACATTTTTGTAAAAATTACTGTTTTTTTTAGAAAATGGACATCAAATTTGTGAAAATAACATTTCATCCATACACATTCAGTTTTTGCTCAATATGTCACAAACAATAACTTATCTTTTATTCTAAAACAAACTGATTAAGCAGATTTTAAAGAGAAAGGAGTAAGTAAAATATAGGAATAAATCAGTAAAAAGCCTAAAAGAGTTTGAAAAAATACAGTTTTCTTTTTAAAATGCTATAAATAAGGTCTACACACATCTTTGCTTCGTAGTCTCCAGTGGCTCATTCTGATTTACTAACTCCTTATTTTTTGTCTCTAATATTGAAGGAGTATTTGTCACTTTATATATTTATAGCATCTGAAACATCAGCACATCTTTATAAATGTTCCAAAATAGCTACAAAATGATAACTTAAAACAGTTTATCTCCTTCTGAATTTCAACACATCATAATATCATCATACAAATTTGATAGATTGTAGGGTTGGTAGACATTCTGAATGACATGGTTGCTCTACTAAACAATAATGAAATAAAAAGGAAGGAAAAACTTCAATAAATAAAGGCTTTCTGAAGGGTATTTTCTTTAATCACATAAAAGCAAATAAATCCTTTCTGATTGCCCCTAAAGGGTATAAACCAAACATAATCAAAATTAGTCAGGGCCACACATGACACACAGTAAACACATGTTTATACTTTTGAAAATCTCCAGATATTCTCTGTTTCTGGCTTATATTTTTCTTCAATAGAAAAAATGATACATGTCTGCTTTGAGAGACCTGCATAACAATTAAAATTACTTTCAAGGGAAATCCTTGATGTGATAATTCAAAGCTAGATAATGGATACAATTGTTGCTTTCTAATTCAAACTATAGCATAAAACATAAAGCTGTATGAACATAGCTTCTTGGACTAAATAAATCAAAAGTAAAATGTAACACATATAATTACCAATTTACAACTTTAAATTTTTGGGGATGCTTTCTGTTACCATTAACTTACTCTCTACTACATATATTTCTAGGCAATTATTTAATGTGTAGTTATATAGCATAGTGTGTGTACTTGTGTGTGTGTGTGTGTGTGTGTGTGTGTGTGTGTGTGTAGTGGCATAGTAGATTTTAGGATGGTGGGGGAGGGGAAGTGAGTGGGAGCTAGGAGAAATCAAGGGAAGGGAAATTGTAGTCAGGATGTATTGTATAAGAGAAGAATAAATATAAAGAAAAGAGAAAAGAATGTATGTATATATGTGTATGTATATGTGTATGTATTCATCTCCACTATAGTGACAGCTTGATATCACCATCATAACAGTTTTCAAACACTGAAACTTAAGACCAGAAAGGTTAAAAACTGGCTTACATCTAATAGGCATGTAGAAAAAAAAAAAACAGGCACAAAAGTCAGATTTGTTTTTTCCAAACTAATTGACTATATTTACTATCTCAGTCCTTTCTGAATAAAACTTGAGAAGAAAAAAATAAGATCTTGAAAAAAAATAAGACGTTGCCAATCAGCAAGCAGTGGCTTTTGAAGAATATTTGTCATGATTAAGAGAAGTACTGGGAAGCACAAGGCATAATTTCTAGTCATAGGGCTAGAGATATCTCATATTAGTTTTCAGGTAAATGATTCAATGGAGACAGCTTTAAAATTATGGAAGTAAGTGTAAGTAGTGTTAAAATCGAAATATGATTTGTCCTATCTTTTGACTCAACTCCATATAGAATTCTCAACCAGAAAGCAGAATTTTGCCTAAGAGCAGAGAGTCAAAGGTATTGTGGCCATTTTACTGACTGACAACAAGTTTAAACAAACTGACCAAACAGCCATCTTATCTGTATATGCTTTTACAATGATGAATTTTCTATGTATATATAATTTTAAAATTAGACAAAGACTATTCATATTTTTAAAATTTAAGCAGATTAATCTGCAGTGTTTTCATTGATGAACCTGGCAAAAAATGTGTGATGTTTGGGAGAATTTATTTCTTTAAGTCCCAACCTTCACTCTTGATAACTTCTTTCCTTGACTTTCTCCCTTCCTTCCTTCCTTCCTTCCTTCCTTCCTTCCTTCCTTCCTTCTTTCCTTCCTTTTTTCTGTTTGTCCATTCTCTCTTTCCTTCTGTGGAGTGTGTTTGTTCAGCCTTATGCCATTTTATATGTGAAGCAAATGAAGCACTGAGAGATGAGGGATATGTCATCTGACCCCTTCATTCCCTTTTACCTGCTTTATAGTCTGGGTTTTTAGTGGTTTCCATGTGTTTATTGAAATTCTTTGCAGGGATGGAATGTAAAGCCCCTCAGGGGTTCCCATACTGCTGTCTGGGTTTAACAGCAAGGTGCCTCAGGAGGATCCACATCACAGTAGTAGCTAGCACTGGGTAACATACAGATGTACAGTTCTGTATATATTTATTTCTTCTTTGTTATTAACTTTATATATTAATGGTTTATATTAACTATGAAATACAGTTTAATTAGAAATACTTCAATCTATGCTTGGTACATGACTGCTGACATGAACCCAATGTTGGAATAACATGAATCCTTAAACTTGCCAAAAGATATTAAATTCTCTGGGTTGTGAAAGGGTCTTTTGATGCCCAGCAACTCTAGTGAGAGCAGTGTCTCTTTAAATAAGAAAATGTCAAATCATGCTCTCTTATGAGAAACAGCTGTGGAGATCCACAGTGTTAGTTTGCATAGCTAAGTAAGTAGTAGAACTGTGACTCAACAATGTGTAGTCTTGGTGAAGCAAAGATTTCTTTATGAAGAAATAAGCCTGTTCTTGTTTTAGTGGTGTAGTCCCTGCCTTGAGGTCAACAAGGCTAGGCATCCTACATCACTGGGTGAGGATTGATACATTAATTTAAAATATTATTTATTAAAAAGAAGGGGTCTGCCAAATATTGGGAATATTTGTGTATCCTTGTCTTGAGGATATTAAAACACAATGATAAAAAACAAACAAATAAACAAACAAAAAACTTTAGTAAAACTGACATCAATGTCATGAAACCCATCACCTCTGTTAATAATAAAACCAGTCACAACTATTTATCTTAATTTAATCAAAGTTTTCTTTCAAATCTTATTTGGTTAGTCTGGATTCCAGCTGGACACAACCTTTTATTATTTTTCTGCAATTTGCACTAATCTCTTGGTTTATGATCTAGCTATAAATCAATTTTGTTTATACCTGAGTCTCCTTCATTTTTTTTCACCTGTCTATTATGTAGGGACAAATCTAGACCAATCTTCATCTTTGAAAAGAAGATATTTTCTTTATTCATTAAGGTATCATCAATCTTTCTTATGGAAGTAAAATTTATCACAGTGCTTCTAACCTTCGGGGTTCAATCTGTGAACACTCATTTTTGATACATCTGGGGTAAAGAGTACCATTCTTCTCTGCCATGTTTTCATAGTTTCAGATTTATGTAGTGTTTCTTTGATAGTTACATCAGAAGCAGAACACAGCATTTAAGAGGAGATTTTGTATTGTCAATGAAATTAAATCTGAGATATTGTTTTGGAGGAGTCAATATACTTGGCTTTTGTTATAATGGCCAAATCTTGAAAATGTAGATTATTCTGCTTTCAGATTTTGTGTAAATGTAAACAAAATGTAGGACTGGTCTTAGTGACCTGGCAGCTATTTATAAAGAGGAAGCATAAGCATTTACTAGGCTACATACATACATGACTTCCTAAGTTTTATAGGATATTAAATTCTATATCTAACATTAGAATTAGTATAATTGATTATTGAGTATATTATACTTAGAAAAAGAAATGACATTACCTTTACTGCTAGCCTCAAAATTGAATATCATAAAAAGTCTAGTAATGCAGTCAAATAAAAACTTATCAAGTTACCCAACTCAGTAAATATCATCTTCATGTTCAGTTTTAAATTTTTATCCTTGTTCTTAACAAAGAATATAAGAACTGCATAATTGTACATTTTAATACTCAATATCAGGTTAATAATTTGCAACTCATCATCCTGTATCAGTTGGCATAAACCTCTCTTTGATATCAGTCTGTCAATGCCATCTTATTTATCACAGAGTCAGCTGTACACATATTTATTTCAGATCTCTACACAACAGCCACGAAAGGAAACAACCTAAATGTTTGTTACTGGATATATCTATAGAGAAAAATGTGGTACATATTTACAATGGAAAATTTAGCAGCAAAACATGAACAACCGTCTGTCATTTGCAACCATCTGGAAGGAACTGGAGTCTGTGATGTGGAATGAATAAGGACAGGTGCCAGACAATCTTGGTTATATCAAATCTACAAGTGCTAATGTCATAGAACTATGTATGATGGTGACCACCAATGGATGGAGATTAAGTCTGCAAGAGAAAGACTGTTACTTTCAGATAACTATAATAATTTCTGATGCAATATTGGATTGTATATTAGAGATAACTATAAAATGATTGAATATCCTGTGTCTGAAAAACTGGAAGTGATTTTGACATGTTTATTTTATAAGTAAATAATTGAGACGATAAATATATTCTTATTTAAATATTAGATAATAAATGCAAATATACAAATATCAGACATAACTCTATTACTGTGCATATTTCAATGTTACTTTTATTTATTGTTCATTCACTGTGAAATAAATGCAAAATAGAGTAAAATAAAGATTTTATAACCTAGTTTTTCCATTTTTATTCTTCTTCCTGGTTAACCAAATCCTTCTGTTTGTGGAGGCAACAAAGTCCTGAGTGAGTGGAGTCCTAAATATTGTTGACATGGCATGGGCATATCAAAGACCTTATAGTTCCAGACTCATGGGAAGATCCAAATCCTTTCCTATTGTGGTGAGGGCAGAGGGACACTAAATACGTCTTGTGCTCTATGTTTGGATATTGTAACCTGTTCAGGAAATGTGTACCGTAGTCCCACCCCCAGATGTTTATGATCTGAAGACTCTTCTCTACAAAGATTTCTACTATTGTGATTAGCCAATCATATTCTTTGTATCTTATTCCAACTGTCCATAATAAGCTTACCTTCTTGATTTATCAGTATATAATAATTCTGCTTCCTTCTTGAGTATGCAATAATATTACCTATCTGTTTAACTCTGTAGATAAAATAAGAGACTCTCTGAGGTTGCTATGATTTCTTCATTAGAGATTTTAATCCACCTATATGTAGCTTCTGTATGTGGCTGTGTATTTGTCTTTTCTTCATTCCCCTGTGTCTCCAGTCAGGTTCATCCCTGGAACTATGCTGACAGAGCACTTTTGGTAGACTAGTATCTCTACTTAGCTTTCTAACATGGTATCCTTGACTACTTGCTCAAGTTACATTTGCTCTGTGTCTCTTATTTTGCAGCCTAAACCGTTGTTACATGGGTAATGAAAACATAAAATAAAACAACAAAATAATAATAAAAAATAATTCAGAACCATATCATTTTGGAATTATGTTAAATATTGGTGTTTTTTTTTTCCTTTATAAATAATACCAAGATGGAGAAGCATGTTTCAGTTAAATGTAACCTCAATATATGTGTGAATTAATAGAATATTTCAAGATATATTTTATGATCCAACAAGAACATAAAAATACAGGGAAGCAAATATTGTGAAAGATGCACAGGAACTGGGATAGCATGCTTTTTTCAGCTCAAGAGACAGCTCCACAAGGAAATGAGGAGGATCACTATTTCTTGAAGTTAAGGTTCAGCAATGAAGAAATTCAGGTCCTGTCTCTCAGCAGAAATGGGAAGATCATTTCCCTTTTGGCCCATTGGAAGGACATTAGGTTCTCTCTCCACACCTCTCCACTATGGTGTGTGTGTGTGTGTGTGTGTGTGTGTGTGTGTGTGTGTGTGTGTGT
>JANHMN010000004.1:107295136-107342662 GCA_030674055.1 Rhabdomys pumilio | reverse complement strand
TCTTCTTCTTCTTCTTCTTCTTCTTCTTCTTCTTCTTCTTCTTCTTCTTCTTCTTCTTCTTCTTCTTCTTCTTTTTCTTCTCCTTCTCCTTCCTATTATTATTATTATTATTATTATTATTATTATGGAAAGTGGTTAGGAATCACAAATAACTTTGGAAAATGTTTCAGACACCAGAATTCTGACATATATATGTCTAAATTGCACTCAACAATTCTGAATATGAAGAGCCTGTCACCACTGAACTAAAAGATTAAGGGCAGTGTTTACGTTCTGTACCTGTTTCTGTCATAAGTTGCATCTGCAGGATATTGACTCGTTATTCCTGGAGCCCCGTGTAACACAAGAGTGTCTAACCATGAAATTTAGCTTTGCTTTCAATGGATTTTATGTATAATTTTCCACGAAAATAATGATAGGCTCACTATAAAAATAAGCAAATTAAAAAGGTGAAAGAAACTTAGAAACGGGCTTAAAATAGCCTATTGTGATTAAGATAGTAGATAAAGATACAGCACAAAAGGAAATGGCACAATAAACTTAAACCTCATATGCAGGTGGTTTTACATCAACACAATCTAGAGTCACGTACAAAGAAGGAGTCTTGATTAACTGAAAGTTTCCATAAGACTGGCCTGTGTACAAACTTGTGGTGAATTTTCTTAGTTGATGAATAACGTGGGAGGGCCCAGCTTTCAGTGGGTAGTGTTAACCTAGGGCTGGTGCTCCTCAGTTTTATAAGAAAGTAGGCTGAGAAAGCCATTCGTAACAAGCCAGTAAGCAACATTGCTTCGTGACTTCAGTTCTTCCCTCCACGTTCCTTCACTGTGGGGCGGTGGGCTGTGAGAAGCAGCTGGGTGCCTGTTCAAGCACAGGCTTCGAACCCAGGACCCTCATGGGATGGAAGGCATCACCTCCACAGCCCTTCCTACAAAGGTGTCTATGGCCTATAGGAATCGTGCCTCAGGCTCCCCCACATACAGATGACGCAAATCCAAGTTCTCAGACCAAACTAGACCCTAAGACCGCAAAACTGTATATATTGACCCTATATAGGGGAAGTAAAGGTGTGCAAGAATCATCCAGTTGTCCTAGATTTCTGTCATAAGAGCTGTAACACTAGAGCTGTAACACTTGGGAAGAGCTTGCAGGACCCTCCCCTCCCTGCTAGCTAGCCTGTGCGGGTGCACCAGACTGGTTCAGCATGAAGAGGCAGAGAGGCAAGTGCAGCACCTGGGAGTAACCAGGCAGCAACAGTGGAGACATGGGTGGAGGCAGCAGTGGACCCTTCCTGCTTGTGCACTGTCCCCAGCTTGGCCAGAGATCGTTGTTGGACATCCTCTGGAACAGGGGTCCACACTTAACGCTTGAATTTCTGACCTGACTTTCCTCTCACAGGGACAGAAAGGGAACAGAGTCCAAAGATGAAATAAATGCTTTCAATGAGAATGAAGCTCGTAGACTTATATATTTAAATACTTGGTCCCCAGTTAATTGAACTGTTTAGGAAATATTAGCAAGTGTGGCCTATTTGGAGGTGGTATTTCACTAGAGTTGTGTCGAGTCCTCAAAAGCCCACTTCATTCCCAGTCAGCATTCTTTACTTTACAGTTATGTCTCAAGATGCTTCCTCTCAGTCACTGCTCTAGTGCCATGCGTGTCTGTGCATTGCCATGCTCTCTCCCTCCATAGTCATAGTCTCTAGTCTATGAAACTCTGTGCTCCAAATAAACACACTTCATCAAAAGTTGCCTTGGTCATGGTATTTTATCAGGGCAAAAGAAAAGTAACTAAGATACTTCTGTCAGTTGCTTTTGGTCATGTTTCATCTCAGCCATGCAAAGCCTAAGTAATATACATCCTTTTATTTTAGAGTGCTGCTCCTCCATATGCCAAGATTTGCCCATGAAGTGCTGTCCTGAATCCTGAGCTTCCCATGGCTCTAAGTGCAGCAGTTAGATATAGATCTATTAATATATGAATTAACAATCAGCTGTTCTTTAAAACTCCCAATAGCTAGATACATCATAGCAAATGGGTTTGAGGAAAAGCATAATTTATACAATATCACTACAAATCAGGGGTCGTCGTTCCATACATTCCAAGGAAATGTTTGTGCAACTAACGTTTTAGTCACTCATTCTTCGGTTGGAGCAAACATACCATTGTAAGCAGCTAGTGGTTACTCTGCATTCCATTCAACATCACTAAAGCATTTTAATTCATGAGAAATGTCTCCATCACATCATGGCAGAAATGAATTTATAATATACACAACTGACTTTTTAAAAAATTTTATGCACCTTTAAAATTAATGATAAAGAAATATGTTTTCATTAGTATTCTTAGATAGGATAAGGATAGAAACATTTATAAATATAACTTATTTTTAAGATGTTTTCGTGACTAAAAGTTATTCATATCTTCATTAAAATGCAATAACTTACAAAATATGTTAGTTTTCCTTTTTTTGTTACATCATTACAAAAGAACTAGACTAATATTTGACTTTTAGCTGTTAGTTATAAATTCATTCATTATATTCACAGGCTGCAATGCACACCTGGTGAATTATGAATTCAATTGTTCATTTGCCCCTTGTTGCATAGTGTGTGGCACCTTGAGCAGGCAATTCATTTATGCGTTGGGACTGCAGGTGAGAATAAAGGTCCAACTGAGAAGCTTCTAAAGCTTTGGCCCAGTGACGGAAATCATCAACAACAGCTGATGTTCTACCCTTTTCTACTCTAACTCCATTTTTGTATTAAAGTTGCATGTAGAAAACATAAAATTATGCTGCCTTTTAAGCCTCAGTAAAAACTCTCACATTGCTTCCTACACAAACATAACACTGTTGGCTGGATGGTGTCATTTTGGGATTCTGTATGTGAAGTGACAAGCAAAGAAACATGACTCCATTACATGCCATTATGTTCTATAAAATTTGACACACTGATTGAAAGAAAAACAGTTATTTTCCAACTTCATTCAAATATCCACTCAAAGAAGTTATTACTCACTTTCTATTTTTCAAAGTAAGCTCAGCAATTTGGGGTAATATATACATGATTAAGACATATTTTAACTTTATATGACTTATAAATTACATGCACATGAGTATGAATCTTATTAGAAGAAAACAAAGCTAATCCTTTCTAGGAAAACTATGCCAGTATCCCATGGTGTAGAAGCTAAAGCATTTTGTTTTCTTGATAAAGTACATAAAACTACCCTAAGGTTTTCCCATCTTTGAGAACAGTTAGTGCTTATGAACAATGGAAAAGCAAGATCTAATGTGAATAATTATTGTTAGATACCTAAAAGGAAAATGTCCATATGTTTTTTTTTTTTTTTTTGCTAAAGATTGAGGATTGTCCCAGTGAGTGCAAGGAATTCTTACAGTTTGTATATAGTAGTGTAAAGGCATAATTCACATACTTTAAATCATTTTGCTTTATTTAAAAAGAATTTTACTCAATCTTACTATGCTCTGATATAGTAGTATGTAATATAAAATATGTCTTACGACTTATGATACCACATTCAAGTTACAGTTCACAAACTGGTTCTAGGTCTAAAGATTGGATACTTTTAAAGATGAGCAAAAATATGAACAGATATTCCTCAAATCTCTAGAGCTTGGGGTCCTGTGTAAGTATGACTGTATATGATGACTCCAATGCCATCACAAACTTTTCAAGTTCAAAGTGAATTTGATTTCTTCATTTGATAACTTCATTTCACCCTGTTTTAACCAGCAGAAGTTTTATTTTATGAAACATCATTCCTGCACTCACACTCAACTCTTAGATACCCCACCACCTACTGGTCATTTCTAATCATTTTTCTTGATGAAGGAAATTTAGTTTCATGTACTTTCCTTTTTTACTGACTATAACTCTCCAGAGTTTTATAGAAAGTAAACAATTTTCTATTTTAAAAATTAGTACAAAATTCATACTTTTGTTATGTAACTTCACTCATGTAGAAATTCATCGAGATTTAAATATCAATCTATTATACATCCTGCCACTAAGAGGTAAATGCTCTTCATCCAACATACAGATTTCATTCTGCCTAGTTTAATTCCTGATAAGAAAGTTCTGAAACATTTATTCAATAACCTTTACCATTATTATCATAAATATAATTATCACTAAAGTTATAATCAAACATAACTTCATTTGAACTATTATACTATCTTAGGCTTGACCCACATTTAGAGACCACATTTCCATCATGAGTAATTTTATGATGACAATCTTAGGGTTATTTTTGGAAGATCTTGGTATTTAAAGGTTGTAATGTACCATGTTCGTCAGCTCCCCTAAGCTTGGTTTGTAGAAAATGGAGAACTCTGTTTCCCAATAGGCTTCCTCTTTTTTACCTCATCTGGGGAGCCCAGTATCCACACTTTACCAGAGAAATGTCATGTAACCTTTGATGAAATTACAGGTTCAACTTCCAGGAAAGCCTCTCGAAACAAATGAAGTATCCCCTTAACATTAAGGCTCAGCTAATGAAACTTTATCCTAAGAAAAATTTCCAAGGTTTAAATAGTCCCTGTTCATCAGTTCATCAGAATAAACAGAACAGGCTGCTGAGTTGAAATTTTTTTCTTTTGAATTTTTTTTATTGGATATTTTCTTTTCTTGCATTTCAAATGTTATCTTCTTTCCTGCCCCAAACCCTGGAAACCTCCTATCCAATCCTTCTCCTCTGCTTCTATGAGCATGTTCCCCCACCCACCCAATCACTTCCTATTCCCCACCCTCAAATTCCCCTACACTTGAACATCAAGCCTTCATAGGACCAAGGACCTCTACTCCATTAATATCCAACAAAGACATCCTCTGCTACATATGCAGCTGGGGCCATGGTTTCCTCCATGTGTACTTGTTAGTTGATTTAGTCCCTGGCAGCTCTGGAAGGGTCTATTTGGTTGATATTGCTCTTCCTATGGTATTACAAACCCCTTCAGCTCCTTCGTCCTTTCTCTAACTCCTACATCGGGGACCCCCTTGGGGGTCCCATGCTTAGTCCAATGGTTGGCTGCGAGCATCTGCCTCTGTATTTGTCAGGCTCTGGCAGAGGCGCTCAGGAGTCAGCTATGTCAGGCTCATGTTAGCACGTACTTCCTGGCATCCACAATAGTATCTGGGTTTGGTGACTGAATCGATCCCCAGGTAGAGTAGTCTTTGGATGGCTTTTCTTTCAGTCTCTGTTCCACACTTTGTCTCCATATTTGTTCCCATGAGTATTTTGTTCCCCTTTCTAAGAAGGACTGAAGCACCCACACTTTGGTTTTTGTGCTTGTAGAACTTCGTGTTGTTTGTGAATTGTATCTTGGGTATTGCAAGGTTCTGGGATAATATCTACTTGTCAGTGAGTGCATACCATGTGTGTTCTTTTGTGATTGGGTTACCTCACTCAGGATATTTTCTAATTCCATTCACTTGCCTAAGAATTTTATTGTTTATAATAGCTGAATAGTACTCCATTGTGTAAATGAGCACACATTTTCTGTTCCATTACTCTGTTAAAGGTCATCTGGGTTCTTTCCAGCTTCTAGCTGTAATATTAAGGCTGCTATGACTAGTGTAGAACATGTGTCCTTGTTATATATTAGAGAATCTTTTGGGTATATGCCCAGGAGTGGTATAGCTGAGTCCTTAGGCAATACTTTGTTCAGTTCTCTGAGTAGCAGTCACAGTGATTTCCAGAGTGGTTGTACCAGCTGCAAATCCACCAACAATGGAGGAGTGTTCCTCTTGCTCCACATCCTCTCCAGCATCTGCTGTCACCTGAGTTTTTGATCTTAGCCATTCTGACTGGTGTGGGGTGGAATCTCAGGGTTGTTTTGATTTGCATTTCCCTGATGACTAAGGATGTTGAACATTTCTGAAGGTGCTTCTCAGCCATTTGGTATTCCTCACTTGAGAATTTTTTGTTTAGCTCCGTACCACATTTTTTAATGGGGTTATTAGATTCTCTGGTATCTAACTTATTGAGTTCTTTGTATATATTGGATATTACTCCTCCATAGGTTGTAGGATTAGTAAAGATCTTTCCCCAATCTGTTGGTTTCTCTTTTGTCCTATTAACAGTGTCCTTTGCCTTAGAGAAGCTTTGCAATTTTATGAGGTCCCATTTGTACATTCTTGATCTCAGAGCATATGCCATCCGAGTTCTGTTCAGAAAGTTTTCCCATGTCAATGTGTTCAAGGCTCTTTCCACTTTCTCTTCTATTAGTTTCAGTGTATCTGGTTTTATATGGAGTTCCTTGATCCCCTTGGACTTGTGCTTTAAGAGAGCTGTTTCATTGAATATTGTCTAAAAGAGCTATAACACTGAAGATCTGTAACAAAGAAATCTTCAGAGAAGACTTTCTTCTCCTAGCATTCACTGACAGAACCTGATTCTGCTGACTCCTCCTCTTCCAGACTTAGATTCTTCCTTTCCAGCCTAATATACAGCAATGGCTGGACACCCTGAGGGAGGAAGCAAAATACAGAACCACAAGTTATTATTGCTATGATGAAATACAATGACCAAAAAGCAAGTTAGGAAGAAAAGTGTTTAATTATCTTACGTTTACAAATCATAATTAATCACTGAAGAAAGTCAGGGAGGAGCTCACACAGGATAGGAACCTGGTGCTAAGAGCTGATACATAAGCCGAGGAGGGGTGCTGCTTACTTTCTTGATCAGCTTCTTCAGTCCTTTCCCTAACTGCTCCATTGTTGACCTCATGCTCAGTCCAATGGTTGCCTGCAAGCATCTGCCTCTGTATTTGTTAGGCTCTGGCAGAACCTCTCAGGAGACATAAAGGGCTCCTGTCAGCAAGCACTTCTTGGATATCCAATATAGTGTCTGGGTTTGGGGTGGATCCCCAGGTAGGGCAGTCTCTGGATGACCTTTCCTTCAGTATCTCCTCCATACCTTGTTCTTGTATCTCATTTAGACAGGAGCCCTTCTAGGTTAAAAATTTGGAGATGAGTAAGTGGCCTCATCCCCCAACCAGAGGCCTTGCCTAACCTCTGGATATTGTCTCCTTTCATACCTGGTCCTGTCCCTCATCTTCCCCCTCCCTCTCCTTTCTTCCTCTCAAGTTCCTATCACCCTTTACCTTCTGTGAGTATTTTGTTCCCCCTTTCCAAGAAGTACTGAAGCATCCACATTTTGGTCTTTCTTCTTCTTGAGCTTCATATGGACTGTGAATTTTATCTTGAGTATCCCAAGCTTTTGGGCTGATACCCACTTATCAGTGAGTGCATACCATGTGTGTTCTTTTGTGACTGGGTTACCTCACTCAGGATGATATTTTCTAGTAAAAGTTAACATGAAACAAATAAAATCCCAAACTCTGAATATGAGTTCATAAATTTATATGGTCAGAAGTACACGAAAGACTTACATCTAAACACAGTTGAGACATAGGAGCTAGTTCAGTTGGATCACATTCTCAGGGGTGCAGCTAAATACAAACACTCAAATTATTGCTAAGTTTCAGAAGCTATTATGATTTCTGTGTAGCCTTTAAATAATTTGTATTTTGGGAAGAAATGTTGTTACTGGCAAGTATCATTAATATAAATTTATAAATACAATGTCTGATAAAATGATGAAGGAAAATGATCAATTTTATATAGGAATAGTACTTACAACATACCCTAGTTCAACTTTTAAATACAGAAGACTCATGCAATGGATTTATTACATTTTTAATCATAAGAACATAATTAGTACATACATGCATTTTAAGTAATTTTTACCTTTCAGTGTTTGATTTTTTATTTGAAAACTCAGAATATAAAGATAATTATTAATTTTTCTCAGGATAAAACACAACTACATGTTAAAATTTGAATTTTAATCCAGTACTAGGATTCCTTTTTTTTGTGAAAAATGTGTTTTCTGATTCTAATATAATGTCAGTATATTTGGGTAGTTATGTACATGTAAACATATATATGTATATGTATAAATACTTGTATATCATTATATACATGTGTATTCATAGCATATGCATTCTTTTAAATACGAAGAAATATCTTTTCAATGTTCCCAGAATTCGAGTACTAACAAACATGAACAGAATATCCTTTAGTGCTACAACCACATCATTAGGAAGATAACATGATTAGTATTAAGATTTAATTTTTCCCCATCAATAATAGATAATCAATTTGAGTCAATTTTTGCCTTTTCTAAGAAGTTTTATGATTTGTGTGTTCATTCTCAGCAGTTCAACCAAGGCAACCTCTACCCATGAACATTAAACATTTGATCAATATAAGAGTTTCACTGTAGAAATGGTGTTAAAAGTTTATTCATTCAGTGCACTCTTTAGAGATGATTAACTGTCTTTATTATATTAAAGCAAACCCAAAGCCATCTGCCAAAGGCGATTGTGTCCAAGCACTGAAACCATTTCATGTGAAAACTCATTTTCAGGCTCCTAATTATTTTTCATTACAGTGGCAGTGTGGAATAGATTGGAATTGGACAGTAATTGCCAGGTCTGAGCAGTTTGGACCATTGCAATGTATCAGTTTAGATGAAGTGTGACAAGGATACATCTAGCTACTATATAACTTCCATTAGCCAACTTCCCTGTCCCTGATCATGTAACACTTCATAGAATGTGGTCAGCACAAGGTCATAATAATGGCTTTCTGAGTGACTTCAAGTATTTTGTACAAGTGCAAGCTGTTAACCCCCTATGTTAGCATTGTTCTAGTAATGTCTAGTATTGTAGCTGTCAAAATATCTATTCTTCAAGAGGAGCAACTAAACCTAAAAGTGTGGCTTCAAATTCAAATTTTGCTTCTTATAATAATAATGTACTGGAAGAAAAAATAATATTCTAGAAGTTGACATAATGATTTTATATAATATTATCTTGTGAAAATTACTTATAACTACTCAATAAATCTTGAATAATAGTTATTAAATTTGTATCGATGAGTACAAAGGAAATAATCTCAATTTATGTCTACCTGTACAATGAAATCATCTTTTTTCAACCAATGTACTGACAGAATATACTAATATAGGTGTATATACAGATAAGACTCTTTCATAAAGTTTTCTAAACAGTGATAAGTAATGAAATACATAATTATCAATCATGTAATCTCCAGGTTATCAAAAACATATTGTAATATATACATATAACACAATAGAATGGGTGTTATAGGTATTTACTATATAGACTTCACAGATATAGCTAAAAATTGATCATTTTGCAGGATATCTTTTAATTACAAATAAGTTATTTTCTGATCCAAAATATCATGATGTCAAAGACATGTGTAGATATAATACTTTATGGTGCTGTCTTTGGGCTGTGAAAAGGTGGAGTCATTTGCTTTCAAGCCAGTACTGGGTTTTTTTTTCATACAAACAATTCCATAACATATTCTCAAATCTCATACACACACACATACACACACACACACACACACACACACACACACACATATATATGCATGATATATATTATATATTATATATTATATAATATGCATATATATCATTCATATATATATATGTATATATATGCATCATCATGAATGAATATTGTCTTCACTGTACATATTTTTCTATATGTTTGGGACTTTATAATATTGTCTTCTCTTTAAAATAATTGTCAGTTGTTCTTTACTGCTAAGAGTGGTCAAGTCTTTGTAATTATTTCAGAGTTTTTTTAATATGGCTGGTCTTACCTTGCTTCAAATTTTTCTAAATTATATGACATCTAGACTAAATTCTTTCAGTTTCCTTGAGAAGATACTAGGTCTCATGTTGTTTTATGACTAAAACCTGCTACACTTTGATAAACGTCTGCTTAAATGTATGAGTAAAGCTTTTTGAGCAAGCTAAATGTATGTTTAAGTCGATACAATTGCAACTGAGTTTAGGTAACTTGGTAAACAATTAACCCTTTGAATCACTAATTTGAAAGGAACACATTTGATGAACAGGATAATCCAAGCCACAGAGCCATAAATCCCCACTTTAATTTAGCAGTCCCAACTCCCAGCTCGACCTTGTCCTCTTTCTAGGCAGCCTATTATGAGTTTAATCATAGGTTATAAATATATGTCACAACTAGGCTGAATAACACATGGATCTATCTATGCATAGTAGAAAGGTATATGAACCCATGACCCACACAGAGTATTACTGTTCAGCAAATGTGTGCTGTGGATATTGAACTCAATTCAGCCATGTTTAAGTCAGCTTCTATTGATCGAAAGCCAGTTATACTACTGAATATATATAGATCTTCTTTGAATGATTACTATACATCTTGAGATTTCATCACTTAGTACACACACCAAGAATAATCTCTGGTTTAAAAGAAACTTAGTTTCTGACCTAGCAATCTTAATCAGAATAGCAGTAATGCTGTTAGATAGAAAATAGTGAATAGTGAGCAAAGAGAGTAAAGGTTTAAGAAATACAGGGTTAGTATTAATATATTTAACTAGAATATGCTGGTTTTCACACAGAGACACTCAAGAAATTATATATATATATATATATATATATATATATATATATATATATATGAACTCGGTTGATACTGAAATGGGTGGATAAAGAAGCAGGCACCAAAATGATTTCCTATTAGAATCTAGAAATCAGTAATCTTGTGTAAAGACACCACTACTGCATATGCTATTTTATATTATGTATATAATTTAAAAGATTAATAAACTATAGGCATATAAATTAATTAATAAATTTGTGAGTCAAACAAGAGATATATATATGAATATATGAACATCTATAATATATATGCATTCTGAAACTGTGCAAAATACTAATATATTTGTTTAAAATTCCCTGTGATTTTTATCAATGCAATAATATTTTAACAACAAAACAAAAACCAAAAATGATAAGAAGAGATAAAACCTAAAGTATTTTGAGTATTTTAGATATATGTGTATGTATATATTATATGTATGATCATCCTTCTATAATATTGTATGAACATTTGTTGTTGTTGTTGTTAGCCAGACACAGTTGATCACCTCCATTAGGGTAACTGAATTTTTTTCTTTCAAGTTTTTTTCCATTCAAAATATGTGATAAATTTTCTCTACCCCAACTTTTATCATCTTGTCTGAACCTCTCTCTCAAAAAAGAAATAAAATCTAAAACAAACAAAAAGTTGGAAAAACATTCAAAACAAAACAAACAAAACACATGGAGTCTGTTTTGTGTTGCCAACTGCTCCTAAGCATAGGACTAGCCTTGGGATGTGGCTGTTTCTCCCAGCGATACTCAGTCCAGTGAAGGACATTGATTTTTTCCTTTCATAGCAAATATCAGTTAAAATATCTTCTTAGTTAGGGGTTGGACTTTGAATCCATGGCTCCTCCTCTGTGATGGAATTTTTGTTTGGCTTGAACTTATTATATAAGCCTTGTGTGCAATGTTAAAATATCCTAGGGTTCATCTTTTGTCAGTCTTGTTGTGTATGGCAAATGTAGGAATAATCTTTGGTGTATTGTGTGCAAGCATCACCTGTTGATAAAAACATGATGGCCCATAATCTGAGGCAGGACTAGAAGGTGGGACAGTTGCAGAGTGACAGGAACTCTAGAAAGAGTCAAGCATGGGAGATTCACCATCCAGACTCTGAAGAAGCAGGATTTATGAAACTGAGGCAATGTAACCAGCCATGTGGCAGATAGAATAGGTTAAACGGGTTATATAAGTTACAGGATAGTCATGGAACAAGCCTAGCAAAAGGTCATAGCATTGATAATAAATAATAAACCTCTGAGTCATTATTTGGGAACTCTGGCACTGGTAGAAAAGCCAATGGCTATAAGAAAACATTGTTTCCTTGAATTCTTTCACCAACACTGTCTCCTTTCTGTCTCCTTTTCAGTGTAGATTCCTGAGCACTGAGGGGAGGGGTTTGATGAGACATCACATTAGGGCTCAGTTCTCTAACGTCTACATTCTCTGTTCATTGTCCATTGTGAATGTCTTCAGTAAGTTCCATCTACTGCAAGAAGCTTTGTGAAAAGGGTTGAGTCAGGCAGTAACTATGGGTGTTGCAATATGCCATTAAGTGTCATTTTGCTACTGTGCTCCTTTCACAGGATAATAGCAGGATTTCCCCTTAAAGATTCAATGCAATCCTCATCAATTGAGCCACCAACAAAAGAGCATACAAGGGCTGGTGTAGCAGAGGTTTTTGCCTTGTCTGGCCTTAGTAAGAGAGGATGAGCATAATCCTGCAGATATTTGATGTACCATGGTGGGTGGATACCCAGAGATGGGGCTGACCGCTCAGAGGAGATGGGATGGGGTATGGGCAATGGGGTATGGACAATGGGGGATGGGGGAAAGAACTCTGAGAGGGGATTCAGAGACAGCATTTGGGATGTATATTAATAACTAAATCCCAACACAAATTTTCAAAAATCTGAAAAATAGCAATTTCAATTTTATATGGAACAAACAAACAAACAAACAAACATCAGGATAGATGTGTTGCTACCTGACCTGTTGAGTTGTATCACATAGATATTGTCATTAAAACATCTTGGTTTGGGCATAAAAACAAATACGTAAATCAAAGGAATTGAACTGAAAACCGAGTCATCAGTTACAAATAACTACAGATACCTGATTTTTGAAAAGAAGTCAAAAATACTCACTGGAGAAAAGGACAGCAACTTCAACAAATGGTACCATTTTATTTGTTTAAATTTCAAATAATATCCCCCTTCCAGATTTCCCCTCCACAACCCCCTATCCCATTTCTCCTTCCCCCCTCCCCTTTGCTTTTATGAGGGTGCTTTTCCACCTACTCCCAGATGGCTCACTGTTCTAGCATCCTTACGCTGGAGCATCAGGCCTGCACAGGATCAAGGTCCTCCCTTTCTATTAATGTCAAATAATGCCATCCTGACAAAGTCAGTGTCCTTTGAGAAAACGATCAGACTAAATTCACCAAGTATACATTTAGTGAAGAATTAATATCTAAATATGTAAAAAGAACAACAACCAAGAATACCGAGAAAACAAATGGTCCAATTAAAACAATGGGAGACAGAACTAAGAGCGTTCTATTCTAAAAAGATGAAACACAACCCCAAAGAAATACAGAAAGTAATGTTCAATATCCTTAGCCATCAGGGACATGCAAATGGACCAACAAAACAAATGACAGCACATCCTGGTGGACAAAGGAGAACATGTGTTTATTTCTGATGGGAGTAAAAACTGGAACAGCTGCTTTGGAAATCAGTATGGGGGTTCCTCAGGATGGGGTATGGTCATTTTCAGAGAAGTTCACCTGTCTTGGAACAAAATAGCATTTATTTTATGTTGAGCAAAAAGATATGGGGCAAGTGAAGACTAATAAAGCAAAACATTTCCTGTCTAGTAGTAATCACCTTTTATTTTAACATTTTATATTGAAATTATGTTGTATTATACTGAATAATATGAAACTATAAGTGAATATGAAAGAATAATGTGAATCTGATGTTTGCAGATATATCTGTCCAATGGACAAGAGTCAGGGTTTCCTCCCTGAAGTTTAACTACCCCCTTTACTTAGAAGGATAATATCTTAGAGGAGGAGAAAATCCCCACTCCTCAGGAAATAGCTTCTCTAAATCAGAAGGTGTTCACTGCAGGCTCAGCCAGCTCATTCATTCTGATAGATTTTTTTTTTCTTTTAGCCTTAACAGACCAGGATAGCTGTTCACATGCAGAAATAAGTAGTACTATTGAGAAACCTGGTTATAAAACTCAGATTCTTGTTTCTTCATTTTACTTATTAACCAAGCTCCAATTCATGTTGGCTTGATAAGAATGCTTCTTTGTTACTTTCTTAAGTCTAAGATTAGCAGCTCTCTGGATCTGTAGCCTTACATGCTAAGATAAAGCTGCCATTGACCATGGTATTAAATCAAAGCACAATGCCACCAAACCCACAAAACTTTGACAGCAGGGCCATGCAGCAGTTGAATGTCATTAAAAAGGAGTCTTGTCTTTTAGGGTAAACCTAGTGAAAATTTAACCTAAGATTATTGAGGAAAAATACAACAAAAGCTCCAAAATATCATTACACAGGGAACATCTTCAAATATTCTTAGTTTAGAAAAATCGAGCAAAAATATGTAATTTCAAAGGCTGTTTTCTCAGAGCTGATTCACTGAGAGCATGGTAAGCATGACACACATTTGCAATGCTTTACAAACATCACACTGAAAGGAGAGGTCTTGAGTCTGGTAACCTTGGCTCACAGCCTCTTTCAGGCCTGAGCTCATTTGGTGAACTTGAATAGGCCAGACTAAGAATTACTTCAACAGTGTCACACTTAGCTGATGTCACATAAGAGTATTAAGTACAAAGTATTTAGGAAACATTTTAATGAATGTTATCCCTGGTAACATAATTAATCTAAAATATTTAAATAAAGACGTAAGTAGTATTTCAAGTATGTATTTACCCAAGAGCAGTGAAAGAGATCCACCTTGGTGAGTCACACTTCTGCCAGGGTTCCAGGCTAGACCGACTCATAAAAACAAACTGCAAGTGTTTTAAGAATGGTACTTCCAGAATTCAATTTTCCTTTTAATTTCTACTTTTTCTACAAAATAAAATAAAATTGTCGAGTAATGGCTTTATCATTTTTCCTTTTATTTAATATCCCTAAACCTTGTGCAAAGCATCTCAAGCATCGAACTTAAGAGCATCTTAAGACATGAGCAATACACATTTTGAAACCAAAATGAACAGAACCCTGTCAATAGCAGCAGTCAGGCACAGACACCTTTAGCTCACTGTGGGTCTGAAGTCTATGGTAGTATTTGACTCAAAGATAGTCATAAAAAATGACATAAACTCTTGATTTTTGAATCCATACCTCCTTATATGTGAACTACTTCTTAGTTTGATGATATTTTTTAAAATTTTTTCCCAATTTGCTTTTATACCATTTTTATTACATGCAAGTATCCAAGTCAGTTCTAGGTTGAGGAACTAGCAATACAATAGGTGCAAATAGTTAAGGAACAAGCAAGACAATAAACACAAATAGTCAAAGAACAAGCAAGGCAATAAACAAAGTCTCTTGATCACTGTTTCTAAGGGCAAGGACATAAACAATACATCATACATTAATTCTCTTGGGTAGTGGTTATCAACTTTACAGCGTTTCAGGAATGACAAAATGATCTCCCTTAAGCATCTAGAACAGTTATTCTTCTGCCTTTGGAAAGTCCCACTGGCACAAGCTGTCTCTTTAGTGATGTGGTCAACTTTACCTTCTGAATTTAGATTAGAGTAGCAGTATTCAAGTAGTGTAGAATTTTCATAAGATCAGAAACAGTCTTGAGATAAGAGGGAGAAAGGGGAGGGGCAGAGGGAAGGGAAGAAAGGGAGCTGGTGTTGAAAGAAACAGAAAAGTCGAAAAGAAAAAAAACAAAACGAAGAAAAGAATACAAAAGAAAGCCGGGCGGTGGTGGCACATGCCTTTAATGCCAGCACTTGGGAGGCAGAGGCAGGCGGATTTCTGAGTTCGAGGCTAGCCTGGTCTACAGAGTGAGTTCCAGGACAGCCAGGGCTACACAGAGAAACCCTGTCTCGAAAAAAACAACAAAACAAACAAACAAACAAACAAAAAGGAATACAAAAGAAAGAATAAAGAAAAGGAGGTAGCACAGATAAGTACGTATTGTGTACAACATGCTGGGTTCAACCCTCATAACTAGAAAAAGAACAATCAATCAATAAAACAGGAATCTTCAGAATCCATTTAGGGTTTTTTTTTTTTTTTTTTTAGAGAATTTATAGAAACCATGAGGAAATCGGTTTTATCACATAGTTTTTCCATAATTTCCCTTTCGTTACAGCCTCCTAGTGAGGCTGTGAGGCATAAAGTACAGTTTTGAGAGCCAAAACCTATTTTTCTATCCCAGTCATAACACAATGTGATTATTCTGAATAATTATCTTTTTCTTTTATGTTTTTCTTAGTCTGTCCCTTTTACAATTATCTGGACTGCCTAATTAAAGGGGTAGAATTAGGTGAGCATTTTTAAATGAATAAACAAATCTAGGCTCAAAGAAATTGGGGAGATATTTTTCTAAACTAGCAGCATCCTGATCTGCAATAGGACATCCGAGGAGTGTGAGTTCCCAGGGGAGTAGCAGGGCGTGGCTAGACTACAGTAGATGTGTTTCCTGAGCTCAGCCCAATTCAGAATTTCACTTCACTGTCTATAAAATAATCATAAAGATACAGATAAGTTACAAAATGGTAAAGGGTGTATAAATATGTAAACATGTGTACTGTATATGTGTAGATGATGTGTGTGTGGCATGTGTGTATGGTTATATGGCTGCATATGTGTGGTGTGCATAGAGTACTATGTGATATGTATGTGTGTATGGACTGTGTAAATGTTTGATGTGTGCATATGACGAACGTGCGCCTGTCGAGTTTGTCTGAGTATGGTATGTATAAAGTAGTATGCATAGTCTGTGTGTGATGTGTGTACGGGTGAGTGTTTTAATGTATTGGGATTCTCTGTATGTGTTATGAGGCATGTGTATGTTGCTTGTGTATGAAATTTTTGTGTGTGTATGTATGTTCTGAGTGACTGACTGTGTATTATGTGTGTGCACATATAAGTGTGTGCATGTCTACACAAGTGAGTTTTGTTTTCTTTTGAACAAACTGGCCAAAATATATCCATAATTCTCACTGAGTCATATTTTTTTGCATTACAATAATATATTTGTCTCAAGACACTGTGCTTCATTTGGAATGAACAAAGATGAAAAATACACTAATACTATGGCTTCATCTAAAGAAGTAGTTATAACAGCATTTTCCTTAGATTTTATTGCAATTCAATTACCGATAATGGTATTTTTATACTGGAGAACTGCAAACTTGAAACTTTGAAAATAAAGATTTTTTTTCTAAATTTAATTATCCACAATCCTATAATGAACATATACTCCTATAACTGACAGTATTCACAAATGTGAAAGTTAGCTTTTGAATTAAATGAAATATTTTAAATCTAGAAAATAGTCTATTTTTTGTAGCTAAATTAATATAATATTTTAAGAATTCTTTTTGATACATAACTTCACTAGATACTGGTAAAAATGTTATTTAAGTAAATTATTGTTATTGGATTTTTGTGTAATTCTTATGTTTTCACTTTTAAATGAAGCATCTTTCTAATTTATACAACAAAATATTGAAGTAATTTCACTCTTTGTATAACATATTGCTTGTATCATTTATGAATTATAGTATATTAATTTGAAAGAGTATAGTTTATATTCTTTACCCAAAATATAATTTGTACATCATTACCTTTGAAAACAATTCTACTTAATTCTTTAAAAAATAAACTGTCCAAGAATTAATTTCCTCAAAATATTTCTGTTGTTCTTAATATGTAGGAATTAATAAGTACAATAAAAATATTTTAAATATTTCTATGAAATTACTGGTTCAAGTATTTTCTTGTGCAAAGTTCCAGAACTATTATGCAATTTCAGAGTTTCAATAAGTTCAAATGTAAATATTGAGAAAAGAATATGTTCTGTAGTGACCTTTATCCTTAAGGGTTTATTAAGCCTCTGTCACCTCACTAGTCTCAGTACACTGTTGTTCTTTAATACGCTCACACCTAACAGATGAATGTCATGACATGAAATGCAACCCTCTAATAATCATAGCTCCAAGGTGCTGAATAACACTAACTGTTGTCACCACCCATGCTGCCGCCCATGAAAAGCAACCAGTGAGGGCATTTCACCTCTCCTTTTATAACCTTGCAAGTAAAAACATCATTGTGGGTCAACATCCAGCCTCTTTTACTCATGCATGACCTCTCTTGGAACTTTGTATTTCTTCAGATTAACTGTTGGTCTAACAAAGGTCAATGAGAGTTTATATACATAAATAGATTTTTATCATTGGAGTCTACCTGATAGTTTTTCACTGTCTCTCTTTCATTTTCAAGTGATCTAATTGTTCTGTAACCTTGAGAATTCCCATATGCTTCTGGTTATATTAAACTGATTATATATGCCCATCAGCAAGAGATCATGGTTTACATGCAAAATGAAATCCAGTTCATACTTCTAAAATTGGCTTTAAGGAATATATATATATATATTCAATAAATCTGGTATCCATGGAGATTTAGTGAGCTACAATCTATGCAGCTCTATATAGAATGTAGATATTGAAATTTCTATTATTTGTTACTTTCAGTATGTATTGAAGGTTAAGTACTTTTCACTGCAATAACTCTTCAAAGTCCTGCAGTTTTGCAAGTGGCAAATGAAGATAATATACACAAATGATTAAATTATACATCTATATAATACTGAACAAAACAAATCTATATTGATCAGATAAGGATGGAAAGATAAAATAATTATTTAAAATAACTAATTTTGAGAATTATTTCCTCCTTTTAACCTGGTGTGCCTTGAAATTTAATACAATATTAGCATAATAACCTAACAAATGAAATGCCCCAGATGTTTTCCTCAGTACCTGAAATTTTTTTCACAAAATGGAATCCACTTACTATGCATATTTCTGAATTCACAAGCTATGACTATATAGGATACCTTATATGAGAGCTACTTGTCAAGGTTGTGTAAAGTACAAAATTGGTAAAATCAATTCTATTTAAGTTATTAGATTGTAAAATACCTCATCATATGTTTTAAAGTAATTGTTTGTAGAAAAATACATCTCAAATGTAAATAAAGCACTAACCACTTCTGTTTTAAAATCGAGCCCAGAATTTCATAATCACGTCAGATTTATTTTTCTTCTTTGTTTAATTTCCAACTTCATATTTATAATGACCAGTAATGACCAGAATCTACATGCTTATCTCTCAATGGACACTTTAGTTTTGTACTTTGATTTCTCAAGTTCATTATGAATTCAAACTATTCCAAATGTCTGACCATCTCCAAAAGTCTTGAACCAAATTTTATGAATTTGCACTACTAATGGTGATTTTCCCAGTATGAATGGATCTTGACTGACACATAAATGATTGTATCTACCCTTTCTCTTCCCCTTTCCAGATCCTTCTATATTGCCTACAACATATCTCCATGACATATCCATATAAGAATGAATGTGGGACCATCCTTTGGAGCATAAGTTGCATTTTATTGTATTTGTATGCAATTTCAAAGAATAAAAATAATAAAAAGAATCTTGTCATGAATGACAACGGTTATGATTTTTGCCAACTTTCACTTAGATGATACTCTAGTATTATATGCATCTTCTCTTTGATAGTTTGAAATATTATTGGCTAACACATATGTGTGTGTGTGTGTGTGTGTGTGTGTGTGTGTTTGTGTGTGTGTGTGTAAATATATGTATATGATATATATGTATATGTTCATGTGTGTGTGTGTGTGCTTATGTGTATGTATAATTAATTTCAAAATCAACTCATTAATTTTCTAGATAGTTTTTTCATTTTTCTGGAGTATGTATCTTTCAATGACTTATTTTTGTTAAAGTATACATTTTGGGGCATGAATAAATGTAGTTGATATCACATAGTGCTTTTGTGGAGGAAAACACAGGTTTAAATCTAACACCTAAATGGTGGCTTAGACATGACACAACTCCAGTTTCCTCACCTCCACACCTTTTTCTGGACTTCCGAAGGACCAGGCTAGTAGACTGTACATAAATGTAGACATAGCTTTGGTGATTTGAATGAGATTTCCTCAACAAGTCTTGGGCATTTGAATACTTTGTCCCCTGTGTGCAGAAAGTGTGAGGATATGTGGCCTTGTTAGAGGAAGTGTGCCATTGGGGCCTGTCTTGAAACTTCAAAACACATGCTGTAACTATGTAGTGTGTTCTCTCTACTTTGTGGATTAGGAAGTGAGTTCTCAACCATTTCTGCCACCTATTGCCTGTTACCTCTATTGCCCTAGCATGGACTATTAATTCCTTTTAATACATAAGGTTCAGGGACAGAGTTTCTCTGATAAGTTGCCTGACTTATGCTGTTTTATCATAGCAACAAAAGAGTTATTAATAAACAGAAAAATACTCAAACATATAAAATAAATAAATATTTTTGATGTTCATTATGATTTTTCAGGATATATTTAAATTTCAAGCCTCATTTATAGGGCCACACATAATATGAACTCATTCTGCTTTTCTTCTTACTGTATTTATACAGCACTAAAACACCTGGGAAAGCCTTTCTTATTTTAAAGGAAGGACCACTTGACAGAGAGTCATAAGGTGGTTTTGTTTTCCATTTCTCCATTTTTTTCTACCCAACCTAGTTTCCATGGCAACAGTATATCTATGTTTTTAATATTTTAGGTGTTTTGATGAATACTTGTTAAGTGTTTGAATGTTTTATGTTACATTGTAATTAAATCTTGATAGCAGAGACTACATTTTGTTCACTTCTCATTCCTAGCTATCTGCAAAATTATAGAATGATTATTTGTAGAAGAAATAGTGTATTTTAATATATCCAAGACTTACTAACTTTCTAGCAGTTTATTTTAGATTCTTCATGTATTATCTAACTGAAGATCAGTTTTCTAAATGCAGATACCTAGAACTACTGAAATTATATAATTCCTCAGCAGACACAAGGTACCTTTTAAATAACATAATCTTCCAAATTATTTGTAGTTCATTATATTTACTATTTAAATTTATTTAAGAAGTTAATTTTTTCATAAATTTAAATTGTCATTAGATATAGTACTTCAAGTTATCTTATCAAAATATAAATATTCTATTTCATTTTGAAACAATAACAAATTTCAAAAATTTATTAATATTACAACATAAAGTAAATAGGACAGTGATATCATAACTGTTCTCAAATAAGTATTAATAATTTTATTTTAAATTTTTTACTGACAAGAAAATTGTTTTCTTTACTTTAAAAAGTCATTTTGTTAATCTGAGTATCCTAATATCTGAATTTTATTGTTTTTCTTTTCATATCTTCTTAATGATGAAGTGAGCAATGGGCAAAATGTTTTGACATAATCATAATATAAACAATGGTTCTATATTTTCATGTATTCAAACATGAATATTTTATTTGGATATTAAATTGACACCAAAAAATGTTATTACAATCAAACTGTGAAACTGATTCTTGTTTTTCCCATTACATTAAAATATTAATAAAAAGTAAAAATATTTAATTATTTTTCTAGAAACTATATAAAAATTTCTTCCATGAAACAATATAACTATTGTCTTATAATAATATCATAAAATTAAACACATGCATAAGTTCATATTGAAGAAATTTATCACTAAACATGAATATAGAAAGCACAAATGGTGGTAGATTTTGTACACACAAATTAATCTTGTCAGCAGATTTCTCAAATTTCATATATATATAGATATAGATATAGATATAGATATAGATATAGATATAGATATAGATATAGATATAGATGTAGATGTAGATGTAGATGTAGATATAGATATATGAATTGTACTTTTTATCTTCACATAATAGATATTGTATTATTTGGATTCTGGAAACAGATCTACCTGAAGCTCCATCTATACCACTCTTTGGCTTATATCCAAAAGGTGCCCTACCATGCCACAGGGGTACATGTTCCATGATGTTTATAATAGCCTTATTTATGATAGCCAGAAGCTGGAAACATCTAGATGTCCCCCAACAGAAGAATGAATGCTGAAAATGTGGTTGGTTTACACAATGGAATACTACTCAGCTTTTAAGAATGAGGACATCATGAGTATAGCAGGCAAATGGATGGAACTAGAAAATATCATCCTGAGTAACTCATGTCCAAAAGGACATGAATGGTATGTACTCACTAATAAGTGGATGTTAGCCAAAATAAGTACAGAATATCCAGGATACAATTCACAGTACTCAAGATTAACAAACCTAATGGCTCAAGTGAGGCTGCCTCAATCCCATGTTATCGGGAAAAGAAAGCAATCACTGGGGGCAGAGGAAAGAAGGGACCAGGTGGTAGAGAAAATAGGGAGGGGGGAAAGGGGAACACGATCAGGTATTGGAATTGGGGGGGGGGTGAACAGAACTGAAGCCCAGAGAGGGCCAGCAGAAAGGTTGGAAACAGGCAACCTCAGGAAGAAGGAGGTGGAGGGACCCTCTAGAATGTACCAGAGACCAGGAGGGTTGTAGCCCGCCGATCCTGATCCGGCATTCCAAGATGGCGCTGGTTTACTGTTGCACCACTTGCAAACAAGTCTACTGTGCATGCATCAGCAGATTCTGACACAAACCCCTCCCGAGTGGGTATATGCAAATGAGGTATTGGTGCCTTAGCCAATCCCTGCACGGCAACCACTCCCTGGGTGGGGGCTTATGCAAATAGGTCTATGCTAATTAGGTCCGGGTAGAACAACCAATCAGAAAGGGTATGCAAATTAGGTTACAGGGCGACCAATCAGAGAGGACATGCAAATTAGGCCAGACAGGGCAACCAATCAGGGAAAGCCACACCCCCTCTCCCCTCTATATAAGCAGCCCTCTCTGGCTGCTCTGGGTCCCAGCTTCACGATGGGGCGCTCCTGCAATGAAGCGTGTTGAGAAGATCTCGCGTCCTTCTTCCTGGTCGAGCGAGCGTAGATCGTTGCGTCTTTCTTCCTGGTCGAGCAGACGCAGGCGTCTTTCTTCCTGGTCGAGTGAACGCAGATCATCGCGTTTCCTTCAGGGTGGAGCGGTCGTGACAGAGGGTGAGAAACTCTCAGAATTCAAAGTGAGGGACCTTAAATGAAATGTACTACAGTGGGGAGAGGGAACTTGTAGAGTCCATATTCAGTAGAAAGAAAGGGCATCAAGTGAAGAGATGGTATTGCCATCCCACAGTTAAAATATCTGACTCAGATTTATTCCTGCCTAAAAGAACTGCAGGGACAAAAAATGGAGAACTGCCTGAGGGAAAGGAGGTCCAATATTGACAGGCCATATTTTAATCCAGCTCAAGGAGAAGCTCCAAGTCCTGACACAATTACTGATTCTATGGTGTGCTTACAAACAGGAGCCTAGCATGGCTGCCCTTTGAGAGGCTCAACAAGCAGCTGGAAGAGTCAGATGCAGATAGTTACACCCAACCAATGGACAGAAGCCAAAGACCCCATGTGGTTTAATTAGAGAAATTCTGGAAGAAGCTGAGGGGAAGGGTGACCTCATGGGAAGACCAGCAGTCTCAACGAACCTGGATCCCAGGAATCTCTCAGACACTGAGGTACCAACCATACAGCATACACCAGATGATATGAGGACCCTGACACATATACAGCAGAAGACTACCTGGTCTGGCCTCAGTGAGGGAAGAGGCACCTAACTCTGGAAAAACTTGAGGTTCTAGGGAATGGGGAGGTGTGGTGGGGACATCTTTTTGGAGACAGCTGGAGGAGAAATTGGATGAAGAACAGCCAGAGGACAGATAAGGAGGGGAGTAATGAGTGAACTGTAAAAAATATTAAAGAATAATAAATATAAAAAAGATAGCTTCAAGCTCTCTGCATTTTCTTAGATGATCTGGGAAATTCTACTTTACATTTTTGCATCAATAAACAAAATGAAACTTTTGTGTTTGTGAAAAAAAATTGTTATCAGCATACATTAAATATTATATTTTACTAATTATTACTTCAAATTTTATTAAATTTAATTAAGTGGAATTGTTATTTTTGAAATTCCTTCTTTTATGAAAGGCCAAATTTAGACTTTTTTGTATTTAGATTTTCAAAGATATTCATTGCTTGAGATACATCTATCTTTCCATAGAATGATTACACAATCTCTATGCTCTCCACCCATTTTTCTGGAAGTTGACAGATGAATAGCCTTCATCTGAGAAAAAGTTGTGTTCAATTCATATATCTAACATTTTTTTGTGTTTTCTTCCAGTAGTATTTTCTGATAAAGAAATCTTATGTTATGTCCCACACAGGATTGCACTTTGAATATTTGTTCTCTAGTTAATGATCCTAGTTGGTTGCATGCAGAGCTCTTAAGAAGTAGAACTTCACAGTGGAAATAGATTACAAAGAATTGGAATTTTATGGGCTATTATTACCTCTGTCTCTTGCCCATTCATGCTGATTCCTTGTGTTCCACAGTGTGAACAACTGCTCTTCATCCTTCTATCACCACAGACTAACTTAATGCAACATGTTATAATAATACAACATGTATGTTTATATTATACAGTATGTAATAACTACATACTGTAATGTACAATGGCTTGCAACTTTCTGAAACCACAAAAATAAACTTTACCTCCTTAAGTTACTTCTGTAAGGTGTGTTTGTGTGTGTTGAAAAAATAGCTAAAGATATTATATGTGTTTCTCACAAGTGAGTTTACTTATCATGTAGAACAGGTCTGGTAAAAAATAGTTTTATTTAAACCTCTTTTTCTAAAGATCAAAATCAAACAATCTTTTAGAAATTTATAGGGAGCTCTGTGGCAATATAAGAATAAGGAATGTTGAAGGTCAACCATGACAACTCAATCATGAGATATTGAATCCTTAATAATTGTTTTAATGAGATCACTAACTTGGTACTTTGATGAAAACATCAACTGTTCCACTTATGAGATACCATCAGAATTTTGATGTATGTCCAAGTTTGTTTTCTAGTTCTGTGATAAGGACTGAGATAAAAAGTTGTTTGGAGAGTGTACTGGCTGGTTTTGTGTGTAAACTTGACACAAACTCAAGTTATCACAGAGTAAGGAGCCTCCACTGAGAAAATGCCTCCATGAAATCCAGCTGTAAGGCATTTTCTCAATTAGTGATCAAGGTGGAAGGGCCCATTATGGGTGGTGTCATCATCCCTAGACTGGTAGTCCTAGGTTCTATAAGAAAGAAAGCTGACCAAGCTAGGGGATGCAACCCAGTAAGCAGCACCCCACTATGGCCTCTGATCACCTCCTGCCTCCAAGTTCCTGCCCTATGTGAGTTCTTGTCCTTACTGCCTTTGGTGATGAACAGCAATGTGGATAAGTGGAAGCTGAATAAACCATTTCCTCCCCAACTTGCTTCTTGGTCATGATGCTTTATGCAGTAATTACAAACCCTGACACAGACAGGAAGGAAAGGGTTTATTTGACTTATACTTCCTAATCACACTCTATCGGTGAGGCAGGTCCTCAAGCAGAACAGAAAGCTGGAAACTGGAACTGAAACAGAAACAATACTTACTAGTTTGATACCCATGGCTTGCTCAAACTATTTTTTTAAACACTGCAGGAAACATACCAGAGATTGTACTTCTTGCAGTGGACTCAGCATCAATAAAGAGAATACCCCACCATTTTGACTGAAGATCAACCTTATGGAGTCACTTTCTCGATCAAGGTTCTCTTTTCTCAGAGACTCTAGTTTGTGTCAAGTTGAAAAAAGCTATCCAGTACAGTGTATAAGTCTAATACAGACACACATATACACACAGGTACACAAACTCACATGCATCCTCAGATTATTAATATTTTCTGAGTGTGTGTGTGTGTGTGTGTGTGTGTGTGTGTGTGTGTGTGTATTACTATGGTGGTCCTTGTTCAAAAGTACTTCTCATGCCTATGTGACCATAAACATCTGTATGAAGGGGTACTGAGAGGAAAAGGGAGACTGATATGGGATGCATAGTGAATAAATAAATAATTTATTTTTTATTGAACATTTTCTTTCTTCACATTTCAAATGTTATCCCCTTTCCCAGTAACTTCACCCCAGAAATCCCCTATAACTTCTCTCAACCCCTGCTTCTGTGAGGGTGTTTCCCCAAACATCCACTAATTCCTGCCTCCCTATCCTCGAATTTCACTACACTGGGGCATCAAGCCTTCACAAGACCAAAGGCCTCTTCTCCCATTGATACCCAACAAGGCCATTCTCTGCTACATATTCAGCTGGAGCCATGGGTTCCTCCATGTGCAATCCTTGGTTGGTGGTATAGTCCCTGGAGCTCTGTGGGGTCTGGTTGGTTGATACTGTTCTTTCTATGGCATTGCAGACCTTTTCAGCTTCTTAGTCCTTTCTATAACTCCTACATTGGGTATCTCATTGGGGACCCAGTGCTCAATTGAATGTTTGGCTGCAATTGTCAGGCTCTGGCAGAGCCTCTCAGGAGATAGCTATACTAGGCTCCTGTCAGCATGCACTTCTTGGCATTCACAATAGTGTCTCAGCTAGGTGACTATAGAGAATGGATCCCCAGTTGGGGAAGTCTTTGGATGGCCTTTCCTTCAGTCTCTGCTCCACACTTTGTGCCTGTATTTGCTCTGATTAATATTTTGTGTCTCTTTCTAAGAAGGAATGAAGCACCCACACTTTAGTCTTCCTTCTTCTTGAGTTTCATGTGGTCTGTGAATTGAATCTTGGGTACTCCAAACTTTTGGGCTAATATCCACTTATCAGTGAGTGAATACCATGTGTGCTCTTTTGTGATTGGGTTACTTCACTCAGGATGATAACTTCTAGTTCCATCCATTTACCTAAGAATTTCTCGAATTCATTGTTTTTAATAGCTGAGTAATACTCCATTGTGTAAATGTCCAACATTTTATGTATCCATTACTCTGTTGAAGGACATCTGGGTTCTTTCCAAGTTCTGGCTATTATAAATAAGGCTTCTATGAACATAGTGGAGCATATGTCCTTGTTATGTGTTGGAGAATCTTCTGGGTATATACCCAGGAGTGGTATAGCTGTGTCCTCAGGTAATGCTATATCCAATTTTCTGAGGAATCACCAGACTGATTTCCAGAGTGGTTGTACCAGCTTGCATTCCCACCAACAATGAAGAAGTGTTCCTCTTTCTCCACATCCTCACCAGCATCTGCTATCACCTGAGTTTTTGATCTTAGCCATTCTGACTGGTGTGAGGCGGAATCTCAGGGTTGTTTTGATTTGCATTTTCCTGATGACTAAGGTTGTTGAATATTTATTTACGTGCTTCTTGATAATTTCTTTAAATGATGTTCTTTCTTTTACTTCTGTTCTCAAATCTATCCATATATTTTTACATTTGTCTGTACATAAATAAATTTAAATTTAAAATAGTAAGTGAATTTTTGTGTCAGGTGTATTATTTTGCATTCCATGAACCTACATGTGTTAACTATATTATAGAAAATACCATTTGCTATTTCTATTCTGAGTCAGAGCTCAAAGCTTTTATCACAAATATTTTTGATTGACTCACTTATGAGGAGTATTTTACAAACAGGGAATATATAAATGTGTGTTACATAATTTGAAGAGTAACATAAAAAAAAAATTTAGGCATACTATGTCCTAATTCATTAATCTTTACTTTGATATATGTTACACTCTCCAATATGTACTCAAGTGGGTAATTTACATGAAATTTAAATTTAAAACTAATACTATTTATTAAAATTTATATAGAAATAAATAACTCCTAACATGTTCACTGGGAAAACATAGAAAGTTTGAGTGTTATAAAAGAAGTTAGTTGGGGAAATAGAAATATTTATTTGTCAATTTACTCTCTGATATATTGCATTCTATCAGGATATATTTTTGCTAAAGTATAATTGTTCAGTAAAAATTTTATTAATGACTGAAAGAATGCATCAAATATAGCAAAATATATGTTAGTCTGCATGTGAAAGTAATGAAGTAATAGATCTTATTAATTTAGATTATAATTATAACAACTTTTATTCAACACTGGCTTTTTACTGCATATAAAAAAATGCAATAAACTTTAAAATAAAATAAAAATGCAAAAAAATGTAAAGTAGTATTAGGAGGCATACTATAGATACATATACATGCATATATATATTTAAAGGTATAAAAATTATATATTATAGTTATTTAAACATATAAATATATTTATTTATTAATGATATATTTTATATATGTACAAGTATACAAGCACTTATTTACATATATTTATTTATATACTTTTGTATATACGACATATATTTCCAAAAAAATTTCCTTTAACTTGATATGTTTAAACTTTCTTCATAATTTTTCTGCTGTGCTGTCATATTTCTTTGTCTCCAAATCATTACAGAAGTATTTGACAGTCATGTATTTGTTGTCACATGTTTGTTCTTATGACTATAAGATGGAATTCTATTAATCCATGGTAGACCATGCTTACATCACACTTTCAGGGAGGAATTAATAATCAGGAAGTAGCAGAATGTATAGAGAACAAAAGAGAGAAGGGAACAGTGGATGAAAAATTATATTTAAGGATTTCTAGAAAAATTAGTTAAAAAGCATGAAGGATAATTAGCTTTAAAGAGTTGAAAGATTTCATTCAACTGGTACTAATGAGTAATAATGAACATAGGAGAAGCTCTGGAGAGCATTAGCGTGAAAACAGGATTTGACAATATTGGCCTAGATATTGAATTTTGTTTTCTGCGTGAAGTACTGACAGCAGATCTTTCAAGAATGGGGAAAGTATAGATAGGTTTACATAGTGTGCTGTCATTAAGAATTAGCTGGAAAATATCAATAATCTGAGGACACTTAAAATTACTATGTCAGAAAGAAAGTAGACATTTTCCCCTGAAAATATCATGAATAATGAGCCTAGTTTCCACTCGGTTAATCAAAGCAGAAAAGTAACATAGCCTGTATTTTTAAAGTACATCCATATATAGTTCTTCTGGAGTTTTAAGTCTTTCTTAACTTGACAACAGTATTATGTTATCCATAATATTCACGTCGGCTCTATTTAGACTTCCAACACTACTTGAATGAATCTACACTTGCTATAACCAGCCCCGTCAGTCCATAATTCATTGTTTCTCCATTTCCAGGCCATGATCTGTATTTTATATCAAACTTTCTCATAGGAAAAGAGCAAATAATAACATTTATTTAGCAGCACACATATGCTCACCAATAATCCACTACATTTTAGTTTGTGTTTTTAAGGACTGTAACATCTCTTCTACACAGCACTCAGCATATAGCAAACTGCAGAACAATTTTTTTCTTTTCTTTTCTAAATTTTATGTGTTTGAATGTGGGTACATGTAGCAACTTGCATGCGTAGTTCAGAGGAGTTGCTTTTCTCCTTTCATCTTGAATGTCAGGAATTGTTCGGCACGTAGGCAAGCATTCTTATGACCTTAGTCACACCACTCACTCTAAAACAATTGTTTATAATTACAACTGTAATTTTCAAGTCTAATGTAGTACAGGGTACCTAATCAGAAACATTTTATTTTTGTAGCACAATGATGAGATTATAGATCAAAATAAGCATCTGTTTGAATTAATGAATATATTATGATAAATATGTTGAAGAAAGATGCTAGGTGTTAAAAGCTACTTTTTCTGACAGTCAGCGCGTTGGCATACATAAAAGAAGCTATTTTTCTTTTTCAGTAAGTGGTTTGAAACACTTTGTAATGCTACATAATAATGCCTCATGACTCATCAAAATTCATAATGCTTGAGTCATCTTAAGTCCATCTTTAAACTGTAATTCATACATCCAGAAGGGGGTTTACCTATAAAGATTAATGAGAACAGGTTGTTTTATGTTGTTTTGACTCTGTTTTTTCAGATATTTTACATTAAGTTAGAAGAACCACTAGCAAATGAGGTGCTGTGTTCTTTTAAGTAACTCCTATATCTATGTTCCACAAAGAGACAATGTGGATGCCTAAGAAGTTGCTGATATCTTGTGTCTTGATGTTGGAAGATCACACATAGCTTTAATTAGCAGCAGCTCTCATTGACATCAGTAGCCTCCACAAAGATTTCTTTATAACCATTTACTGCCTTTCATACCAGCCACATGTGGGTATTCAAACTCTGATATGCACCAAGTGAGCACCAAGGGCTCACTTCCCATTTGAAAACATTGAAAGTAAATCTCTTCTCCATGGGCTATAGTTTCTTGTATGTTCTATTTTAAAACACCAAAATATGAAATTGTTTAATAAAGTTAAAAGTGGATGTCTAATTTAAGATATTTTTCTAAATAAAATCATCTTATGTTCATTGCAACAGACAATAATATATCGATTATACATTAAAGGAGGAATAGAAACATCTATTTAATAGTTCTAAGATTTATGCTTTACAGAGTTTAAGGCCATGCAGACGGCTGTCAAATGCAAAAAGCCTGACTTCATGAACCTTTCCTTTTTAATGTTTAATTCCATCCCTATTTTAAAGGAAATTTAATTTAAGAGAATTATATCCATATGATTCAAGTTCGTTTGTATTTAGCTGATCAATGTGCTATTTTACAAGGCTCGTTTGATGTCAAGAAGGCAGCCAGTCCCTTCTCCCCTAAGGCTTTGAATCACATTTTCCCCCTTTAGAAGTATTTGGCAGTTTATAAATCCCAACTACCAAAGACTTGAGTTGGGTTTAAAATTCAGCACATTAAAACATGGCACAAAACATTAAAACAAGGGCATTGAATTTCAATTAAAGAAAACATTCTTAACACAGTAATTTTTGAATTATTTGTTTATTTTAATTATTAATTAAAAATCATTTTCTTAAGTAAAATAATCATTTAGTGAAAAATTATAGAAAATACAGCATCATGATACTAGAAAATGAGAGTAATAAATAATTCGAAACAAGGTGTCTAAAACTTTCTAATTACCTACTTGAAAAAAAAACGTGTTATATTTAGTACAACAAACTTTGGAGTTTGTCTGTCTTCTTCTAATAAACATATTCATTCTTATTCTTAGACAAACTGACACATCCTGATTGCATTCTTACAAAATGAATACAACATTCAGATTCCTAAAGTGCTCAGTACATCTTTCCTTCCACCATGTATCCCTCTAAGCTGTGGTTGGATCTAATATTCACTTTTAATTTGAGAGTGTTGGAATTGCTCCCAGGATTCTTGAGGTTGAGGTACATTTCATAGAATGTTGTTTTCACTTGTGTCATTGTAGATAGAAATTAGGCTTTACCAAGTCAACTGATTTTCTCACCATATTTTTCTTATCTATATTTTCTGGATGCATAATATTTATAATATGATTCCTTCATGGATTTTGATGAAAGAATAAAAATAAATTTCAATAAAATCATTAAAACTTTAAAAGAATAGATATTCTCTATTGCTCTTTGCTAACTCTTGCACTTTGTATTTAGTCATTGCTCACTTTGATGTAGGAATTTATCACCTTTTGAGTCAGATATAGTAGTGTACACACTACAACAAGCACCACATGCAAGCATGCATGCATGCACACACATGCACACATAAACACATGCACGCACCCTTGAGCAAAGGCACATTTCAGCTTAAATGTAAATGATGCAGAGAAGGCCAAAATATGCCTTGAAAATTCAGAGTTTAATAGAACAAAGGAGAAAGCCATCCAAAAAATGTAATTTAAAAGAGGACATTAATTTTGGAAGATACTATCAATTTCTGCCGTAAGTCATTTTCCAAGATATTTTTATCTGTATCTTAAAATGTAGAATTTTAAAAATATTCATTCTGGTACATATTTAGCCATTTTCCAAATTCAAATCCAAAGAGCTTAGAGATGCAATGAGTCACTACATGTTGAAGCAAAAGTATGGGTATACTGAAAAAGAAGCCAGCATACATGAAGCTGCTGGGATCACCTCATTGGATACAAGGCAAGAAAGGAAGAGCAGATTTCTGTCCTCACAGAAGTCCTTTGTTCTTATATCTTTAACTTAGATCCACTTTGTGCTTATCATTTTGCCTAATAAGTAGAGTAGAGAAGCATCACATTAAGTTAATAAAAGAAAATGGATACATAGCAAAAATTCTAGCAGTCAAAAAGGTCATCAAGATTAGTTGATTTACTGGTTATTATTCTCATCCTGGAAACATTAAAGTTCTGTATAAGAAAGAATTAGAGTGTAAGTCAAGTGTGGGGATTCTGAAAGTACGAGTACTGGCAACCAGTCATTGCCTCTCTTTCTCATCTTATCAATGTATTGGTGACATCTGTACCTCCACAAACTCCCTTCTGGTCTCCTCCATTCTTTTCTTCATTAATGTTCCTTTGCAATGTGAATTTCTCATCTTACTGTTTCCTTAACATACAGATGCATATTTAAAATAAGGAAAGAAAAGAGCTGAAATTACATTCTCCACAACTTCATTGTAAACTAGTACATAGACTGTGGCAGCTAAATACAGTAGAATTTCTGTATTAATCAGATTGAATTTGAAAACTTTATCAAATTAATCAGTGTTTTCCTTTCCCAAATTAGAATATATAAGGCAGCTTGTTTGTGTGGCTGCATGTTTCTCTTAGTCATTAAGTTATATATTCCAGATGTATTTGTTAAATTTGATTATATACATAAGTAAACTAATGAAATAGAAGAATGAAAAAGAGAGATTATTTTAATTAGTGTTACTAGGCTTGAAAAACTCAAAGCCAAGTTAATGAACAATAGTATAAAATAAAAGTGTTGAAATAGCTGTGGATGAGAGAAGTAAAATGTACTTCACAATTTGACTATCTAAAATCTCATTTTAACAAGGTTATTTTCTTCATTAGTTGTTATATGACAGACTTCTGTAGAGCAGAAACACACAAACACACACATGTATACACACACACACACACAGAGATGGACAGACAGACAGACAGAAAGACACAGACACACAAAAACAAAGACACAGAGAGAGACAGAGATAGAGAGACAGAGAAGTATACTCATTCCAGAATTCCCATTAGGGACTACAAGATAGACCAAAGTTCAACTTGGTGAACTAATAAGTTTTATTGAGGTTATATTGGGTGAAGGGTTACTTATAAGATCAGAAATGGCACTAAGTCAGCTGTATAATCAAAGTCCACTCTTCAAGTGGCAGGAGGATCACTTTAGTTAGAAATCTGAAACACACTGCACAGCCTAAAGCAGCTCCACTGTTTGCAGTGTGTGCTTTCCAGGTAGGTCATGTGGTCTGAGCCTTCTCCAGGCAGCTCAGCTCATCTTTGTCTTTTAGTAGACATTCTGGTTCTTTGCTTCCTCCATGCAGCTAGGCTTGCTTGGGAGTCATCTGAGAGTAGCTGTATTCAGTCTTTACTATGGAGTGGGGAGTGGCTCAGTGAAACTGGTCAGTTTCAGGAACTTTTTGAGCTGGCTTGAACTGTTTACTTCTTGTCTTAGGGAGCTTGCATGTGGTATGTCCTCTTTGTTTAGAACATCCTATTTTACCTCCCAGAAAACATCTTATCTTAAAAAGTTTCCCTTCAAGATAGAAGGTTTTAACCTCAGAAAAAAACTACTGTACTACTGTACAATACTGAAAAACAAATGCTACCAAAGAGCTGTTAAGAGATGTGCTGTAAGTGCTTGGTGAAATCAATCAGCTCAATCCATTCATTCAATCAAGAGATAGTTGAGAAGCATCTGGTTGCATTGAATCCAATTTATCTTCTTAGCTTCAACAGAGTTTGTATAGGTATAAATTAACTAATGCAGTAACAAGAGTTTGTATTTGATATGAATATGACTCTCTTAGAAAGAGACTTTAAGCATTTTTTTTTTAATTTTCATCTGGATTGGCAGAATTTTTTTTTTTTACATTAAAGAGGACATAACAATCCTATACTACTTTTGCATACCTACAGACATTTCTTTAGATTTACTTTTTGGTGTCGAGTGCATTTGCATTCTCTCTATATGTGAGATCTAGTGTTCCTTAGACTCTTTTTTCTCTTAAATACATTATATTTGTACATTGTGTCTTTCCCTTAATTTAGCCTCTTCTTTGAGCTACCTCTGTCAGAGTCTCAAGATACATTTTCAGTTTCAGTTCTTTTTATTTGCCTCAGCTATGGCTTTTATCTCTCTAGTTTTTGTTTGTAAATCTATTCATCATTATTTTCTTTTTTTGTTTTATTATTAGTTTATTATGGTTTTATGTTTATGGATTTGCCTGCATTCATATATATGTTAGAAACCAGGTGCTCCCTGCAGCCTGCTTTTAGTTACTTGACATTAGCAGCTACACTATCACGTGACTCCAAATGCAAGCCATTTTCACCATCATCACATGTCCTTATGCACATGCTCTATATTCTTTTAAAAGTTCCCACCATCATAGCTTGCTCTTTGGTTCCAGGTCTCTCTGTTTGTCTTTCTTGTTGTCTGTATCTCACTGTCTCTTGGTCTCTCTCTGTGTCTCTGTCCCTATCTCTTGCTTGAGATCTGTTAAGACTGTGGTCTCTGCTGTGTTCCTTGGCTCTGATCTGCCAAGGTAATCCTTCTGCTGCATAAACACTAACGTTGTTGTCACGTGACTTGGTAGGATATCCTGGTGCCTGTATGCTACCGGCTTTGGTGGAGGGGTGGGATGCAGTGGTCTAAACCACTATGCAACTTTATTCCTTATCTCTAACCCACCTGTAACAGATTCACTTAGTAGGTCACTTTTCAGCTCAGCTATTACTGAGCAATCCATTGGTCAGCTTTCCCTTTGGTTAGCATAAGGGCTTCCCAGGACCTGAGGACTTGATCATGAAGTGATTTAAACATCTGGCCTCTGGTATTGTTAAAGCATGAGGTACCCCCAGCCATAGTCTTTCGATTAGCTATATATGTATATGCTTATGAAATTTGGATTCAAGACTCATTAAAAAAAATAAATCTACTTGGAAAACAGATGTTTCTAAATAGCAACCATGTGGCTCTTCTCCATGTTGGCTGGTGATCTCATCAGGATGTGAGCAGGTTAAAGAGTACAAACCATGTTTCTTCAACATCTTAAGATGACCTACCACATGGCGTAAAGCGACAACTGTAGAACCTTTTAGTCTTAATGAGTTTCTATTTATCATTATTTTTCCTTTGTAGAGTAAGGAAGCAACAAGCCTGAAATACATTGGATTAGTATGGATATTTTAATGAAGATAAAAGTTAAGGTCATATTTGCTACAATATATTATATATGTAATTCAATTCTGTATATGATGATAAAAATTTAAGATTACAAATGTCTGCTCAAACTAACAAAAGCTGATTTACAATGTATGTCTAACTACTTATGTGTTTGCTATCTTGTTAACACCAGGCTGCTAGAAAAGTTAGATATGTAACAATATACATTTGATAAATAAGGTATATTTGATAATAAATATTCATGAATTCCTAAGGACTATTAAGATTCCCAGTAATATTTCTATAGCTTCTTTGTTTTTATTCACTTAAAGCTTTAGTTATTTGGATAAACTAAGCCATACAAAAGAAAGCAATATTCTACAATGATACACTATATACACTATAAAAAGATGAAAAAAAATGCCAGTCTTTCTATGGACTGTATCTTTGATGCTATAAGAGTCTTAATTCAAAAATTTTATTTTTTATGGCTAAACCTAACAGAGATGAAACGTAAAATCCTAGCCTTATAAAAGCTAATAACTTATTGTAAGCTTTTAAGGATAATTGATGGTTAGTCTCCTCATAAATGATCAAATTCTTTAATGTGTTCAGATTAATGCAATTAATTACAGGTATAAGCTTTACTTAGCTTCATGTATATGTTTGAAAGTTAAACCTAAACAATTAATTAGAAACAAACAAAGTTTATCTAGTTTATATTAGTCGATAGATAATGGTCCTCAAACTCTTTAGAGATCTACTGAAAATACCATTTAAAATGTTAACAAAAAAGTTTTTTGTAATAGACAGAAGTGCCAACTCCTGGCAGCACCAATAATCTTACCCAAAGAAGATGATGGGCACAGAAGAATGCTGCCTGGAGCTTGCTTTAAATGTGGCAATGCCAGCAACTTTGTAGAAAACTGCTCTTCACCTTGCCTGCTGACAGGACCTGTCCAAACTGTGGACAAGCAGGAACCTGGGGAGTTGATTGGCCCACTTTGCCTAGACAAAACAGGCCAATCCCTTATATTCCTATTCCACAGAAAAGTCTGTCCAGTCTTCTGGGCTTGGTGGTCAAACATTGATACTTCCCTGCAACCTCTGCCCCCAGTGGCCAGGAGGAAACAAGAGTGACTGTCCAGATAGCCATCAACTCTGTCATTTTTAATCCACTCAGGAGCTGTTGGGTCTGTACTTTCTGCATACTCAGATAAATCTCATCCTTCCTAGATCTCTGAGGTAGTTGATGACTAGGATAATGATAGCTTGGTTAATTGAACAGTGGCAAAAAAGGCTTCTGCTTACTGTCAGTTCACTGCACATATAAAAATCAGGCCTTAAGGCTCACTGGAGAGCTACTAGAGAAACACAGTTTACCTTGTTACCAGACTCTAAAAAGATATAAATGAACAAATCAGGTTTCAAAGAAACTTTTTAATATTCCTTTATTTTAATTAATGTATTTTACGAAGACTACTGTTGGAAATCAACTACCTGTGCTGCATGATAAAAGATTGGATAGAAAAGTGTACAGTTTAAGATGTAGAAATGTAGTTTTTAAAGGTATAATAAAGTGATTTGATATATATGTAATAATGAAAAAAACCTTCAGATTTCTTTCATTCTCTGTTATTGTTATATAAAGACTTCAAATGTTCAGAATTTTAACATTAACCAATGGAGTTCTGATAAACTATTAATTAGCTCTGGTATGTACTGACTACTATTATAGTTATGAGCTTAAGATTTTAAATTTCCTTTGGTTGTCTTCTAAGTATAAACTTAATAGTGCTTGTTGTACTAAGAACATCTGTAGAATCTACATGCACTCAGTCTTCTGGATAGAGGAAAGGCTGTTCATGCTTTTAACCCCAAAATGTTTTGAATCTCCATGCTTCTACTATGATTCAAAGGCATTTGTCTACTGCCTTTTCTACAATGTAGATTTCAGTATAGATTACCAAAAAATATGATACTGTTAACATATCTAAAACTCATCTCTTTTTGTAAACTTAAATTCTTGTAATTTTCACAGAATCAACTTGAATCCTCTTCTGTGAGTGAAATGGACTTCAGCTAAAGTACTATCAATCAACAGCCTGTTTTCCACCTGTCTATTCTGCTAAAGCCTGAGTGTGGGATCTCCCTGCTTTTTCTTCTCTTAGCACTCACCTTCCTCAACTATCAGGACTATGGGTCTAAAAATTTCAAATGTACAACTAAAAACAATTTCCCCTAAGCTCCTTAACTGTATCTCCTATCCCCCAACACACACACACATACATACACACACACACACACACACACACACACACACACACACACATATTCTACCAACCTGCCAACTACAAGTATTTTCTCACAATATGCACTCCAGAAAGCTTCAAAATGTTTTGCCCCAGGTGGTTCTGGGGAGCTAGCCTTAGGAATGTAGTCTAACATATTTTACCAGAGAAGAGGAAATGGAGAAAAGCAAGGCCTGCCAAAACCATGTGTTCGATGCTTGGGATGGCTTGAGCCCCTTCAAAGACTGAGCTCAAGTCTAGGGTTTGAAATCTCACCAATGGCCGTCCTGGAAGACTCCAGTCCTAAGAAAGCTGTATCAGCCTGCCTGTCACTCAGTTTTCTTCTGGTTCTTTAATGGACAGAGGCAGCCACCCTCTTGTCTTTTTGTTTTCCTCAATAAATTGCTTGTGTGAGGTTTGTAGTGCAGAGTTATTGTTTTGCTCCCAATAGCTAGGATTCCTTCCCCTTTAGAGGTGTGTGTAAATTTTCTTGGATGAAGGAAAAGATGAGACAAGAACCTTAGAACCTTACACAAGCTGTGTGAATGCAAGGCTCTGGTTGATCCCAAAGCATTTCTTTCTCTGTTCTAATTCTCCCCTGACCTAGGACTTCATACAATCTAACATTCCAAGCTGGATGATTCAATTTAGCTTCTGTAGGCTTCTGCCTGAATTGCTCTGCTTGGTCTCATACTTGGCAATATGTTCTAATCCTTCTCATTCTCTTTCTCCTTCTGTCTTCCATCTGGTTTGTTCTTCCAGCAACCAATTTCTGTAAAACTGCCCTACACTCCTACACTCCTACACTTATACTATATCACTACACCACATACCACCTTCTCTCTCTCTCTCTCTCTCTTGCTCTCTCTCTCGCTCGCTCTCTCTCTCCCTTTCTATGTCCCTATCTCTCCTCTTTCATTTGTTGCTGTTAAGTAGCTTCTCTTCAAGGTTCTCATCTCCTGTGAGTTGGGTGCATTTTATCTCTGACTCGTTCAGTTAATTCTTTCTCTGATTTACTACTTTGTCTGCCCCTCAATTAGGTGTCACTTTCAAACATGGCTAATTCCTTCTGCAAACCAACCTTACCTTCATTGATCAGAAGTAAAAGTGTATCCTAAGGGCAGCTATTCTAGCCAGCTCAGACTGTAATTGAGGACATTTCTGCATTCTGATTGGATCATTTAGACATAGAAGGTCTTTGAATGTAATCCCTAGCCAGAGTAGCCATGCTGCTAGATTAAAACACTTCAGTAGCCATAACACTTGCATTGGGGATACCTTCTTCCTCAGAACTGAAACACATGTATCCCATGGGTAAGCTGGCCTCTCCACTGAGTTACTTGAATTTTTCTCTCTTTATGATTTCTTTTTTCTCATCTGTACTTCTGGAATATCTGCCAATAATTTATGCTTCATACAAGTTTGCAGTATGCATTAATAAAAGGTGAGTTTTTCATGCTAGTAGTTTCAATCTGAAATCTTAGTGTTGTGTTATAACGACAAGAGTTCATGACTAGGCTGGTCTATACTACATAGTAAGGTCTAGATTAATTTAAAAATGAAACTATGAAATACAGAAGGCAAAAACCAAATTTTGAAAAATCAAAAACTAAAAATAAACTTTAAATGGAAAAAACAAACTAAAACAAAAATGGTAGAACCATAGGAAAGGAAAGGAAAGGAAAGGAAAGGAAAGGAAAGGAAAGGAAAGGAAAGGAAAGGAAAAGAAGAGGAAAGGAAAAGGAAAGGAAAGGAAAAAAAGGAAAGGAAAAAGATTATTAAGTAGCTTATTGAACAAACACTTGACTAATGAGGGTAATATCCTGGATTTCTTGCACAAATTAGGAAAATTAAAAAGCTTCCTAGAAAAAAAAAAAGTAAATTGAAACCTAAAATTCAAACAGGCTCTTTAAGGAAAATTAAACAAAAGCAGGAGGTGTTAGATCTCTCCCCAAAATGTGTTATTGGAGAATTTCCATGAGAATCCTTTTCTATACCTTTGTCAGTGAAATCCTCTGGGACTGAGATGATCTTGTTAGGTATAGTGTTTCCTACCCAAGCAAGAGAACAGAGTTCATTTCCCCACAACTCAAGTAGAAAGCCAAGTACTGTGAAGCAGAAAAAAGTGGATACTGAGGGCTTATACACACAGGCACAAACATACAGAACTCTGCCTTCTACCCTCCCTCCTTTCCTCTCTCTTAGACCTATAGATACAGCTACACACACACACACACACACACACACACACACAAACACACACACTCATATATACTGTGTTTACACACACATACATAATCTCCTTCCTTTCTGTCTCTTTGTCTCTTTGTCTCTGTGTCTCTGATTTTCTCTCTCTCTCTCTCTCTCTCTCTCTCTCTCTCTCACACACACACACACACACACACACACACACACAAACACACACAAATTCTGTTCCTCTTTAGTCTAACTCTGTGTTGCCCACAAGAATTTATAACACTCTGTACGCCGTGAAGGCACTGCTCTAATGTAAAGAGAGTTTTTAGTTCAAATTCATAATTGACATCTTTATTTGGATGCCTCACAGAAATTACATAAAGCACTCTAAATGAAGATGTTTTTAAAAGTTTACTCTCCCATGTTACCTTTTCCAGTAAGTAGCATGACAATTCACTATTGCCTAGGACACAAATACAGCTCTCTTCATTTACTGACCAACGAGCCCTAGGGATCTGTTTATCAACATGTGGCCCTGCTCCCAGCTTCTGTGTCGACAAGCATGTGTCACCATAATGGCTGAGTTTTACCTAGGTGGTAGGGATCTGAATTTACCTCCTCACTCTTTCCTGACAAGTACATTTTTTTATTATTGTTATCATTTTTACTTACTTGGACTCACTATTAACCATATCTTCTCTTATACAATACTCCTTCATAGGAGAGAATCAACCTCTTCCTTATATAACAAGTTCAAAACAAATTTAGACATGCATTTGTAATTAATTTATCAAAAACATTTTAAAGACCGTTTTAGACATTCTGCTGATATGCCTTGCTTCACAAGAATCTATTTAAGCCAGGCAGGAAATGGATGAGAATAGCTTGTTGTTCAGATACTTGTTCTTCAATTGCTGGTGTTATGACTACCCTGTGAAGTTTAAGGCATATCCAGGAATTTGGTTCACTCTTAAAACTCGTGTTTATCTAGTTTTGTGTTTCTTAAAAAGATGTTTGTGATGTTGAATTTGAGACAATCCATGTTATAAATTTGTAAGTCTGTTTTTGGTTAGACGTTCTCTGAGTATCTGCTGAGATGATTTAATGTCAGCATTCACAGGCAAGCCAGATGCTACTGGACTGTAGGTTTTCAGGTTTAAAGGATTCTTGGATCTTTAATGAACTGCATGAATACTGGAGTTGTCCAGTGTTTTGTATTTGAGAATTCTATGATTGTTTGGATGACTCCCCTGGCTAGAATTATAGTGTAAATGAGAAATGACTAAAGTTCTTAGAAACCTGAGAAGACTGTTTAATTATACTCCAGAATGTTCTGGCTTCAGTATGTTATTTTGTGTTTCACCTGTGGGATTTTGCATTGTATGAATCTGTGTCTGTTTTTGCAATTATCATTAGTTAATTATGTAATTGTTTCTGCCAGGTCTGTGTGCCTGCATGTCTCTGTGCATGGTTAATTTCTCTCCTTTATTTTTTTACCCAGGACAGTCTTGAGCAGCCTTAAACTTACTAACACATTAGATCCTCACCTGCCTGCTTAAACACAAGAGTGTAAGACACTCCAAACTTCTTTAGTTTACTGTTTCCTATTCTTCCTATCAAAGACCACCTAGCTACTTCCTTTTATACAAAGTCTCTATAAAAAAACCATTTGTCTTGGTGTATTCGGCTTTTTGTTTTTCCTGTATGAGTCTTGAAAGAAATTTCCCAGGTGCCAACTCCTTTTCTATAGGCCTAGAAACTGCCTTGTAGTTCGAATGCTTTGTTTTTCTTTCTCCTTTTCTCTTTCTGGGATTACATGTTTACAACTTTGTCATCTCAGAAGTATGACTTTCTCAATGTCAGAAACTATGACATTGATCACTTATCTATAATATGTAGAAGGAAACATAAATATTTACTGACCATTATTTCTGCATGTTCCACAATGCTAACCAGAGCACGAAGCCTACCTGATAATCGACTAATTTGGGAAAGAAAGATCTAAATGAATCTAATGCAGTTTTCCTGTATGTCCTCTTGCTGCCTGTTACAGCTTGGAAACTGTTGTCAGGCCAGCTCCTGTGCACCTTCCTGAGCTTTTCAATATGATAGGAATTGAGTCCTATTGTTCATATTAAATTTGCTGTCAGCAAATTGTGCTGTTTTCTTTCATTTTCTTTGTTTGTTTTTTGTCTTTATTTTTTTTATTTTACAGTCCAGTCATTATTCTCCTCCTGTTCTGCCCTCAGACAGTTTCTCATTCCATTCCTCCTCCCCCATCTCCGAAAGGATGTCCCCACACCCTCACATTCTCCTCACCCGCCAGGCCTCCCCATTCCCTGGTGTCTCAAGGGTTAGGTGCAGTTTCTCTCACTGAGGCCAAACCTGTGCATGTGTCTGGGGCCTCAGACCTGCCAGTGTATGCTGCCTGGTTGGGAGCTCAGTGTGTGAGGGGTCTCAAGGGTTCGAGTTAGTTGAGGCTGCTAGTCTTCCTATGGGATCGTCCTCCTCCTTAGCTTTCACATCGGCCTCCATCTCAGTTCCTGGTACCCTTCTGTCCTCTAGCTCTTCTGTTGTTGGTGCTTCTTCACCAAACCCCAACAGTGGAAGCTTCACATCTCAGCAATTTTCTTTCTCTAGTACTGCTACTAAGTCATGAGATGAGCATCTGGGATGGAGGAGAGTGGTAACCTGTGTGACCAGAACATGACATAGGTTTTCAGAAGAAAAAAAAATTGTAATGATTTAATTGTGACAAAATTTTGCATATTTTATGAAGACAGACTATTATCAAATCCAGGGTTTAAAATTTGAAGTTATTTTGTATGTTTTACAAAGCAGATATTTGAATTTTCATTAGGATAATCTTTTTGTGCCTTAATTACAACCCCAAACTCCCTGTATTTAAATAAATGCAGTAGGAAAAGGTGTGTTGCTTGTCAACAATACAATGCTTCATAAAATTATGCTCAAAAATGCTGTTTTTCTAACGACAAACATGAAGAAAGATTTTTGTTTTGATCTGTGTTTTACTTGTAGACTGTTTTCATTCTAGACATTATTTTACCTTTAGAAATTATGTATGAGTAACTGTTTCTTTGTTAGAAAATGGTTGCCAGTTCATTTCCTCTCAATTCTGCTCAGTCTTTCCTCTGCTACATTCAAATCCACTTTTGTTGACTTCAATACAGATATCTGTTTAGCTAAAACAATGGCAGGTTTTTGTTTTTCTAGTACTCAAATTTTCTGCCTAGTCAGCAGCCCTGGCACTTCCCCTTGTTTTTGACAAATTCTCTTCTCTTTAGTACATGATAACTCTGCTTCCTGGTTCTCTTCCTGTACTGGTTTTACTGCAGGGCCTTAGTATTATTTCTCAGATCTTTAAAGCTCAATGGTTCTGAGGTTCCCATGGATCCCTTTTCATATGTTTTCTTGTCACACTCATTCCTCTGAGGTCATTTCCAATCTTTGTTAATAAAATATTTGTATCTGCAGTCTGCTTTAACAAGAAACTCAATAGGTTAGACACTCTCCTCTCTGCATTACAAGCTTGGGGAGAGGCCTGGGGAACTTGGCAAGTTTCAGGAACAGGCAGAGTTTTCTGAGTTTGACTTAACCTCCTGGGTCAGAATGAACCGTCCACCAGGTTGAAATAATTCTAATCAGGGGAAACTGCCATACAACAAATCATCATATCTAAAAATATATCTGCTTAGAAATTGCCCTGAGAAGGCATATGAATGGTATATTGCATTTAATCTAGTTCAATGCCCCCACAGGGTTCTGAAGCAGATATCATTCATGGTTCCTATTTCTGCTCCCATCTTGTGTTTCTCTCTGGACTTTCCTCAGTGATTAATTGTGACCTAGTAGTGTGAACCAAATACCCTGCCCCAATACATACATAAACAAACAAACAAACAAACAAACAAAATCTACCCTTTAAAAACCTCATCCCTCTTTCTTCACTCTGAGACTATGTGACATATTCTAAAGAGCTGTAGAATTTGCATCTTACTTTGTGCTGCCCAGCATTAGAGTGAACCAGAGAAGGATGTCTGTGTTTAATTTCTAACTAACTTTTGAATATTTTGAATAACAACATGAGTGTTAGCACCAAGAATTATTTTTCACAGCATTATGAAACCTAGCTTTCTTTCTTTATTTTATTATTTATTTATCTATTTATCTATTTATTTATTTATTTTAGTGAGAGAAGATTTTAAAGATAATGAAATCACATTGGTTTTAAGATCTTTGTGGATAGAAGAAAGTGTGGTATATCTACACAGTGGAACAATATTCAGCTGTTAAAAGCAGAGACATCATAAATTTTTCAGGCAAACGAATGGAACTTGAGAATCATCCTGAGTGATGTAACCCAGACCCAAAAGGACATGGATGTATGTACTCACTCATAAGTGGATATTATTAGTCATAAAATACAGGATGGCCATACAATACTCACAGGTCCAAAGAAGCTAAACAGAAAGGAAGGGCTAAAAAAGGATGCTTGAATCTCAGCTATGTATCAAATGTGCAACTTTGTCCTCATGTAGGCCCTGAACAATGGGAACAGAGGCTATCCCAAAAGTTGTCACCTGTCTGTGAGATATGCTCTTCTAGCTGAACTGCCCCAATGAGAGAGGATGCACCTAGCCCCAGGAAGACTTAATTTACCACAGTGCAGGAGGGTGTGTGTGTGAAGAGGGATACACAGGGGGTCTTCCACTCTCTGAGAGGAGAATGGGAGGTGGGATGGGGGAGGGGTTGTAAGAGGGGATGGCCAGGAGGGGGTGCAGATGAGGATGTAAAGTGAATAAATAAATAAATAAATAAATAAATAAATAAATAAATAAATAAGACAAATCAAAACAACAAAGAGACTACCATCCAGGCTATTCAAGATGACTGGCCCTTTCCCATTTACTGTATTGATTTTTTTTATTTTTATTTTTTGTATTTATTGTTTTATTAGTGGAAATGCACCAATACTCATTGATATATCAATTATTTTAGTGCCTTGAAATTGGTTTTGGGGTTATCAGTCTCACTATTGTTTCTACATTTTTTTAAATTGAAGTATCCATGATTATAGTAGATAAAACAATTCTTTCATGTCTCATGGTAATTCATAGACATAATGCCTAAGGAAGTTGCTAGAGTTTTCTTTGGAAGTGGGAGATACTGTCATTCTAAAAAAGGTTGGGGCAAGGAATTTGGAAGTCTTTTAAAGAACAGATCTTGGATGGGGAAGCATGCAGGGACTCTTTTCTATTTGGGAATGGAGAAGTTGCTGCCATCAGCAGCACATAGACTTGAATCATAGCTCGAGGTCACAGAGGAAACTGACCTTGATCAGACAAGCATGCCAGGAGCTCCGTATGTGGAACTTCATAATTCACTTGGGAATTTTCAAAAGGAGAGAGAGACTTCTAATAAATATGACAAATTAGTCGATAAAGTTGCTAATTTTTTTAAGTCTCTCAGATTCCATAGATCTTTCATAAACCATATTGTTTAGCTTCACTTTTGCTCTTACGATGTGCAGAGGAAGACTCTGCCTACACCTTAGCCAGAGAAATAAAGGGGATAGTCACTGATGCCTCAGACAATCCAGAATCAACATGGTATAGATAACATGCTGCAAGACCAGAACAGACAGAGGATTACAGCAGAGAGAAACCTAGCTTTTCACTGTGAGAAAGCACATGTTTGTGAAATATATTAACATTCAGCAGGGATCTTTATAAACACTCTTGGTAAAAAGTGTGTTAATTCATTAAACACTTCTTGGAACAGTGGTGGTAGGTTATGACCAGACAGTAAACAGAAATGTGGCTGATGAGCCACTGACTTAGTAGGGATTTCTATATAGTTAGAACGTTAAATATCCTGAGGCTATTTTTAGGCAGCATAAAAAGGATAAACTGTGAGGCAAATTTAGGGCATGAAAAAAAAAACTGGATTATGCAGTGAGTTAAAAACAAACCAATAAAACATTAAAAATATATACTGCAGAGACTTCTCAGTGAAAGTCAAAGGATGCTGATCACATTAGAAAAGAAAAAACAGAATGAGCGAATGTTGATCAACATGAAAGTTTCAAAACTCAAGAGAAATCTCAAAACAAATTACTCTTTGTGCACGGTGTCTGATGGCTAGCACATAAGAGGAGGAGGCTGGTGGATCTCTGTGAGTTTGAGGCCAGCATGATCTACATAGGGTGTTCATGCATAGCCAGGGTTATGTAACCAGACCCTTTGTAAATCATTCTTTCACCCAGATACATAACAAAGCATATTATTCTTATTTAGTGAACAAAAATACTCTGGCAAGTGTGTGTATACCAGTGTGTGTATTTGTATGTGTGATCAGGTTTGTATTTGTCTGACAATATTGACCCTTAAACTTTACTAATAAACTTATGTAATTCAGTTCTATGTAATCTTTGTTCTTCAGTGGTAATTCAAGGACTGGTTTATTTTATTATATGAAAGTTTGATATGCATGCAAAGCTTTGTGAAAGTAAATATGCATAACCTTTAGCAAGGTATCATTATCTATAGATTCTCAATGAAATATTAAATAAATGAAGAAGAACCATCTTAATGTCCTCAAAGAGATCAGTAAATCATACATATGTGATGATTAATTTGAAAGATTCTGTATAATCTCTGGTCTGTGACGTTGAGAGTAGTTTTAGATTTGATTTAGATTCAATATTACTGTGAATGTAATATTTTCCTAACCATCTGAGGACTCCTATCTTTTCAAGGGCACCCTTCATTTCAAAGGGCAATAGCAACTAAGTATAGAAGAGTAATGCCAGTACACAGAATATCTTAATATACTTACTTAGAACATTTAAATAATTTTGTTGTAAATTAACTTAGGATGCAATTTTGATTTTATTAAAATAAACTTTAGTATTATAGTTTTGATTGATTTCTAAATCTCCATTTGCACAAGGCAGTGCTCATGAAGACTGTATTCTTTTTATTAACCATTTTATTCATTTACATTTCAAATGATATACCCCTTTCTGGTTAACCCTCCAAAACCCCATCTCATCTCCCCTCTTCCCCCTCCCCTTTGACTCTATGAGGTTACTCTTCCACCCACTCACCTACTCCTGTCTTACTGCTCTAGCATCTCCATAAGCTGGGGCATCAAGCCTCCACAGTACAAAGGGCTTCCCTCTCATTCATACAAAGAAACCTATCAACTAATTGGACCACCCAGAGCTCCCAGGGACTAAACCACCAACCAAAGAGTATAAACATGGAGAAAGATAGGACTCTAAATATACATGTAGAAGAGGATAGCCTTATCTGAAGACTATATTTTTGACTGATAATATTTTGTAACTCTATTGATAACTCCAATATCTAACAAGTTTTAATTTACTGCTAAAATTATAAACTTCAGAATTGTTAACACACAATATTTTTAAACTCATATAAATTTATTTGTTTATTATTTTATTAGTTCCTTAAGAGTTTTATGCAACATGTTTTGAATATATTCACTTCTTATAACACTTCCCAAATGCAATCTCATTCTCTATGCACTAAATTCTACGTTTGTGCTTCTGTTTATTTATATAATTTTAAAATTCATTCAAACAAATTTGTCCTGCACGAATATTCCTGACTGTGTGGAATTCCACTAGAGGATCTTTAACTTCCCAGTGGCTATACTCTTAGTGCAAACTGACTTTCCCATCTTCAGCTTCAAACAATTGCTCCACACACATGGGTGGGAGTTCATGCTCAGCTATTCTCTCCATGTTGGTATTTGGACTTGCTTGAGGATCCACAGGTTTTCTTTTCTTTTTTTTTTGTTTGTTTGTTTGATTGTTTTTGTTTTAATTTTTGTTTTTTGCATACTGTTATAGGCCCCGTGAATTTAATATATGCATCTGTCTTGCTGTTTCTGAAAGACACTGATTTCTTGTTGTCAACTACTCCCTCTGGCCTTTAGTCTTTCTGCTCTTGTTTCCATAATGATCCCTCAATTGTGACAGATTGGCTATAATATATATATATATTATAGCCTATATATATATATATATATATATATATATATATATATATATATAT
>JANHMN010000004.1:107273834-107295036 GCA_030674055.1 Rhabdomys pumilio | reverse complement strand
TATATATATATATATATATATATATATATATATGAATATAATTGTAAATCTATGAATTTGTGATTGATCTATGAATATAATGGTAAATCATTAGGGGGTTAGTTGAATACTGTGTTCATTTAGCAAACTCATCTAAGTTTTCTTCCAACATCTATGATATTCTAATTACAGGTTGTTAGGCCAGTAATAGTATCAGGTATGGAATTCATCTTGCGAAGCTGCACTTAAAACTCAGTGATAAATGTACCACATTTTCAGTATTCATTCCTCTGATGAAGGACATCTGGGTTCTTTCCATCTTCTGGCTATTATAAATAAGGCTGCTATGAACATGTGGAGCATGTGTCCTTCTTATAAGTTGGAGCATTTTCTGATGTCCAGGAGTGGTATACCTGGGTCTTCAGGTAGTACTATGTCCAATATTTTGAGGAATCACCAGACTGATTTTCAGAGTGGTTATATCAGCTTGCAATCCCATCAACAATGGAGAAGTGTTCCTCTTTCTCCACATCCTTGTCAGCATCTGCTACCACCTGAGTTTTTGATCTTAGCCATTCTGACTGGTATGAGGTGGATTCTCAGAGTTGTTTTGATTTGCATTTCCCTGTTGCCTAAGGATGTTGAACATTTCTTTATATACTTCTTGTCCTCAGTTCCCTCAGGTGAGAATTCTTTGTTTGACTCTGTACCCCATTTTTAATAGGGTAATTTGATTGTCTGGAGTCTAATTTCTTGAGTTCTTTGTATATATTGAATATTAGCCCTCTAACAGATGTAAGATTGGTAAAGATCTTTTCCCAATCTGTTGGTTGCCGTTTTGTCCTATTGACAATGTCCTTTGCTTTATAGAAGCTTTGTAATTTTATGAGGTCCCATTTGTTAATTTTTGATCTTAAAGCATAAGCCATTGGTGTTCTGTTCAGGAACTTTTTCCTTGTGTTCTTCAAAAGAGGAATGGATACAAAAAATGTGGTACATTTACACAATGAAGTACTATTCAGCTATTACAAACAATGGATTTATGAAATTCTTAGGCAAATGTATGGAACTAGAAATATCATCCTGAGTGATGTAACCCAATCACAAAAGAACACACATGGTAGGCACTCACTGATAATATGCATGAATATCAGCATGCAGTATTGAAGTTGCAACTCACAGACCACATTAAGCTCATGAATAAGGAAGACCAAAGTGCGGGTGCTTTGGTCTTTCTTAGAAAGTGTAATAAAATACTCATGAGAGCAAATATGGAGACAATGTGTGGAACAGAAACTGAAGAAGGGGTCGTCCAAAGACTGCCTCACCTGGGTATCCATCCCATGTGCAGTCACCAAATGAAGACGCTGTTGTGGATGCCAAGAAGTGCATGCAGATAGGAGGCTGATATAGCTCTTTGCTTAGAGGCTCTGCCAGAGCCTGACATATACAAAGAGGTGAATGCTCACAGCTAACAGTTGAACTGATCAAGGAATTTCCAATGGAGGAGGTAGAGAGAAGACTGAAGGAGTTGAAGGGGTTTTTGGCCCCATGGGGAGAGCAACAATACCAACTGACCAGAGCTCCCAGTGTCTAAATCACCAGGCTGGCAGCACACAGGGAGGGACCCATGACTCCAGCTCCATTTGGAAGGGAAGATGGCCTTGTTGGGCATAGTGGGGAGAGGAGGTACTTGATCCTGAGAAGGCTGGATGCCCCAATGTGGGGGAAATTGAGGGCAGGGAAGTGGGAGTGGGTGGGGATATACACTCATAGAAGAAGGAGGAGGGGAGAAGGGATCGAGAGTTTCCGGGGGGAGGGAATGGGGAAAGGGGATAACATCTGAAATATAAATAAATAAAATATCCAAGAAAAACAAAAAAACAGTGATAATGTGGTTGGTTACTTCTCTGATGTTCCTGCAACAATTCTATCAGTGTCATTGGTCACCAGTGTAGTTATTATTATTACTGACTGAATATGACTTGTCATTATTTTTCTCCTCCAGTTCTTGACCTAGCACATTTCACCCTATAAAATCTTACTTCTAGGGATGAAACTACCATGTCAGTATAGCTTGATTTCTCCTCCTTCTAATATTTACCTACTTGGTGTCTACAGCCTTATAACCAAAAACAAGGCAGTGTCATGTAATGTTTGGGGGTCTATTGGATTTCACTGTCCAACAACTCTAAAAAAAACAACCAATTCCCGACACTGAACTTTTATTTTGTAGAGTCCAGTGTCTTATAGGTGCCATTGATGCTTTATTATAGAGTAATACCTTAGAACTATTTCAACCCAAACCCAAACCCACACACACACACACACACACACACACACACACACACACACACACACACACAGAGAGAGAGAGAGTTGTAGGTTTCCATAGACTGAAATGTTCCCAAATGTTACTTCCCTTTCCCTATACTTCCTCCATTCTCCATTTCAATTTAACCCTTTTTGTTCCATTACTCTATTTGAAGATTTTACAACAATGACTTCTAGGCTCCTCTTTATGACCCTTTTGAACCTTCCTGACCTTACATGCATTGCAAATGTACACACATATCTGTAGGCTTAGACCTTTCAAAACCTACCTTAACTAGTGTTCTAAAATGCTTCAATCTCCCTTCTAGCCCACTGGCCAGAGGTAATAGAGAAGGAAGGCTAGTAGGAAAAAAGGGGTGTTGACTTGTTCAGAATTGAATGGCAATTCCAGTCTTCATTGTCATGACATCAGCATTTCAGTCCAAAAGTAAACATTAAACACATCAGTAGCCGAGTCTTGATGCAGGAGAAACTACAAGGCTTTATCAAATTGACATGAGTCAGAAGAAGTGGCAAGGGTCAGTCCCTATACCACTATTATAAGTTCTTTGGTGCTATTCTCTCTACAAAATAGAAACAAGCAAAGACCTGAGAAGGCTAAGCAGTGAAGAATTTCAAGGCATAGCAATTCAAGAGCATCCTTTTGCTTTCTGTGTGAGGGGCTATATTTATATTCTTTCTAAACATCATGTGCCCTCTCAAGCATCAGCTCCAGTGAAGCATCAAAATTCTGTTCATGTGTCTGCTTCAGCAAAATATCCTCTCACATGACAGCCTCCAAAAAACCATTGTGTGTTCTCTTACAAGATGGCTTCCAGAAAAACATCACGTGACATAACTAAGTTTCCAAAGAAACCAAACATTTCTACTTCACATGTCCCTACATTCAAAAGTAGATTAAAAGCTAACATTCAGAATGAGTGAAAACATTCAAAATTTGTTTGTCTTGGTCTGGGATACCTCTCTCAGAATGATTATTTCTAGCTCCATCCATTAACCTACAGATTTCACAATTTACTTTTTTAATAGTTGAATAATATTATAATATATAAATATATCACATTTTCATTATTCATTCATGAAATAAGCAAAAAACAAACACACAAAAAATATTCACATGGACTCTAGGGCTAGAAATCAACAGAGCCTAGATGGTCATATGACATTTTTAATGCTGATATTTTTACTTCATGATGACATTCACCTTCATTAGATCATTTTCATTCAAATGTTCATATAAATTTCATAGTAGTATTTCAGTGTTCATATATGTAAATTAATCTTACATTTAGGTCTTTGCATTTAAAGGAATATGATGAATTTTCCCCATATGCTTTCTGCATTGTGTTCATATAATTGTTGACTTTGGAAAAAACTTTGTAGGAGACTATAGGACATAATTTTGATAAACAAAAGAGATGTAGCTAGAAAGTAAGAGGATATGGGTTATTTATTAGTATTTTAGACTTCAGTATTTACATAATGTACTGAAGGGGCAGTTGCTGAGTTCATTTACAAGATTTAAACAGGACTATATCAGACACAGATGGTTTACAACCACCATAATTAGGACAATAGACAATATTTTGTTTATCCTTTTAATTAAAAAAAAAAGATAAACAGATGTTAAAAGTAGCAGCTAAAATTACTCCCGATCTCTCAGAAGCAGCAGAAGAATCCATGATATTTCATATTTTCTTCCTGAAAAAGTGAAAGATGATGCTCAACGTATACTCAGTGTATTCCATAAAATATTTAAATATATTTGGGTTTGCTTTCCATTTGTTATTCTATTTTACATGTAAGAGAAGTGTTGTTCTCCCTACTGTCAATATATTGCTTTATTTCAGAGAATTCAGATGAGATTGAGGAGCTCATTCTACCTTCATGGAAATGAAAAATTCATAAAAACTAAAAATTATGATCTGAAATCTGTAGTTAAGTGACATTCAACACGAAGCTACAGAATCAGTTTGCAGTTGGTTCATAAATCTTAATGTACTGCTGCGTAAGGAAAAATTCAAAATTTCTAATAAAATAAAATTAATTAAAAGATTTTCTTTAATCATTGACAATAGTTCAGCTTACTTGCTTCAATGTGACAATAGTCTGTTGTCAACCTCAGGGTTTTTTGTTTGTTTGTTTGTTTGCTTGTTTGCTTGCTTGTTTTGTGTGTGTATTTTTTAATTGATTTTTTTGTTTTGCATTTGTTATTGTGTTTTTAGTTTTCCTGGGTTTACCTAAGCTTAATTCTGCATTTAATGTCTGACTCATGCATTCTGTCTGCTGGGCTTTCACCATCTTTCAAGTGTCAATAATATTTTTTAGAGAAAAAGTTGATTGAGTACAGGAAATGGAGAAACATAGTAATAGAGCCTTAAACATGGAAAATTAACTTAATATTAGATGGATATTAACATCTCACATGTTGGAAGTGTCTCTAATTTGACATCAGATTGAAGATAGTTTCCGGCTTACGCCTTTTTAACTCTGTACTAAAGGGGGGATTTCTTTAACCCTTTAGGGGGAAAAAAGCCATATCAGTGTATAACACATTTTTTAAAGACTGTGGGCTCCATATACAAGATAGTCTGGGCTCCTCTAGCTGTCTTTTTCTGTCGCTCTCTGTGGCTCTTTCTCTGTGTGTGTGTGTCTTCTGTCTCTGTCTCTGTCTCTCTGTCTCTCTGTCTCTCTGTCTCTCTCTGTCTCTCTCTGTCTCTGTCTCTGTCTCTCTCTCTCTCTCTCTCTCTCTGAGTTAAGTAATCATTGCTGAAAAACTTAATTTAAAAAAAAGACATACCCAGCTTTTAAATGTCGCTATAAATAGGTTTATGAATGTGTGTTACATGATGGAAATTAAGACCATTTCCTAAATGCTGAGAAAACAGTAATGATCTGTAACTTCTTTTTTTTTCTTGGATATTTTATTTATTTACATTTCAGATGTCATCTCTTTTCCCCATTTTCCCTCCCTATAAACCCCTATTCCATCCCCCCTTCTCCTTTTTGCTTTCATACTATTTTAATTACATGCATGTATTAAGGTCAGTTCTAGGTTGTGGGTCTAGCAATACAATAGATACAAATAATCAAGGAACAAGCAAGACAATAAACACAAATAGTCAACGAACAAGCAAGGCATTAAACCCAATTACATGAACACTCCCATGATCACTGTGACTAAGGGCTTATCAGGATGACTAAAATATTTGAGTCTACTTCCCTGTTCTACCCCAAAGTCATTTTCATGTCTGAAGCCTACTTCCTTGTTCTAGCCTAAAATTTAGATTTCTGTCTGAAATTACTTCTTTGTTCTAACCTAAGATTTAGATTCCTACCTGAAATTACTTTTTTTGTTGTAGCTTAATGTCAGATTCCAGACAGAAGCCTACTTCCTTGTCCTTGGCCAATGTCATATTTCTGCCAAGCAGCTTCAAAGGCTCTCCATCTCCCCCTTCCCCCCTGCCATTTTTTTTAATTTCATTAACAAGACTGAGCCAATCTTATACAAAAATGCTTTCTTTACCCATCATGGAATATGCATTATCCAAAGCAATGTACTTATATCTTAGGTTGGTAAGACTCTGTGCAGAATCTTACCCATCCTTGGCTTGCCAGCCTGTTAATTTGATAACTCTGCCTGGGGGGACCATTTTCAGGTTCAAGCCATGTATTTTGGCAGCCAACATGTTGATGTTGTTAAAGACAAGCTTTAACACAATGGGCAGGAATAAAAGTATTCCCAGGACAAAAAGGGCTAACATGATCAAACTGTATATGCCATTATTGAAGCTTGACCAAAATAGAAATACTGACCTCAGGCCATGGGTAATTTTATCTGCAGTATCTACTGTATCAATGCTCAGCAGAGCAGCATTCTTGAAATTCATAAGCTCACTATGTATTGTTAAAACATCCAGAGAGGTGTTAGAATTGTGCAAAATACACTCCAAGTGTCTTTAAACTTCTTCCTAATTATAATGACTACCACTGTAAATTTTAGAACTAACATGACTCATATGGTATTTGGCATGACACTCGAGATGGCTCCTTACCCTTAGATTCTGAAACTCCTTCCAATAATTTGAATAGAATGACAAGCATCAATCCGTTCTTTAAAATGCCTATCTAAATTCTCTTGTATATTCAACACATTAGTAACATTTTTTGCTAAATGACTAACAAAAGTAGCTGTCTTTTGTCACAGCAATTGCAGAAGCAGTGGTGCTAGCACTTCATGTAATTAAAGCTGTTATACTAGCAATAATCAAGTCCACTATCCTCTTGCTTCTGCTTAAAGCCTGACTCATTTCTCCCAGTACTTGCAAACTATTTTTAGTATACCAAGGTTCTGTGATACTCAGGTCACCAAAACAAAAGCTGTTTGATAGACCTCCATAACCGACATGCTGGATTTCAAAACACAAACACAATTAGAAGGTGTAGCATCAATGCAACTTACATTACACACTATAGAAGAAACAAGTATTTTTAACTTGGCAATTAAAAGAACCTTAACACATATGTTAATGTCTGTTTGAAATCTATGATCTGTAACTTCTAATGCATAATTTTATTGTGTGTGAAGCTAAACCAAAGGGCTGGCTCTTCACTACTTGAGTAGAACTACATTTATTGGATAGAGCTAACAATAAAAATAGCAAGTCTATAGTACAGGAACTTGTATCTTTACAAATTTCCATTCATACAAGGCATCGAGAGAGAAAGGTGCTGCTGTTCCTGTTCCCACATAAACTTGGCAGAGTATCTACAAAGGAGAGGGAGCATGTAAAGATAGTGTGCTCACCCTGAAGGACTGGCTTTAATTGGAACAGAACACAGAGATATTAAAGTCCTAAGGGTGTTGTTACAAGACATGAAGCTTTAGTGAGAACACTTAAGGGGGTGCTAGTTCCACAATGACATCAATCTGTGAAACAATAACCTGTGAGAAGGTGAAGCTGGGAAACAGAGTTGAGATGAGTCTTAATGTTATCACAAGCCAGCAAATATACTCCTGAAATACAGACTCTACCTGATAAAATTAGGTTGGTCAATGATTTATTTTTCAAGATAGTACAAAAAAGAATGCAATGAGCCCTGGCACCCCTACCTGTGGACCGAGCTTGAACATTGCTCAGAATTGGATTATTATCACAAGATAGAAATATATAGTAAGTAAAGAGAACAAAATTTGTCTGCAAAACAAACAACCACTGAAACAATAAAATAGCAGTCAGCAGGTTTATATGGTACTGATGGAGGAAAACCAGCTGGATTTCCTTATTGCAATGCTGGGAGTTGAACACAGGTCACCACTAATGTTAAGCAAGCATTCTGCTACTGAGTCATATTTGTACCCTCAACTTGAATGTTTTCCTATTCTGTATTTATTTATTTATTTAGTTAGTTAAATAGTTACTTAATATGTGGGCAATGCCACATTACAGATATGGAGATCAGAAGACATGAAGGAGTTAGTAGTATCCTTCTATCATGTGAATCTCAGTGGTTGAGCATAAATTGTCACGTTTAGCAGCAAATGCCATTTTCTGATCAACATTTTCACTATTTCACCAATTTGGATATTAAAGAAAAAAATTTAGTTTTCCCTCTTTTTTGCTATTAGGTTTTTCCTCCTTTTCCTCCTCCTCCTCCTCCTCCTCCTCCTCCTCCTCCTCCTCCTCCTCCTCCTTCTTCTTCTTCTTCTTCTTCCTCCTTCTCTTCCTCTTCATTTCCTCCTCCTCCTCCTTCTTCTTCCTCCTCCTCTTCCTCTTCATTTCTTCTTCTCCTCCTCCCCATTCTTCCTCCTCCTCTTCCTCTTCATTTCCTTCTCCTCTTCCTCTTCCTCCTCTTCTTCTCTTCTCCTCCTCTTCCTCATTCTCCTCCTCCTTCCTCTCTCTCTCTTTCTCTTTCTCTCTCTCTCTCTCTCTCTCTCTCTCTCTCTCTCTCTCTCTCTGTGTGTGTGTGTGTGTGTGTCTGGAAATCTGAAATCATTAGCATGCAATGGAGCAAGTAAAAGCAAAATCAAGGTGACTGTGCATGTGACTAATACTATAAACTCTAAGGTGTCTTCAAAGCCATGAACTACCAGAGAAATAATTTTGATTGCAACAGTCCATGCTGATCATCAAACAATGAATATGCAATCAATAACCATAGATATTGCAGACACAACTTGGATTGCTTCAATATGCTCTCTTAAATGCTTGGTGTTTTTAATTGTTTGAGAAATTTATTAACTCATATGTGTTTTGATAACACTTTACATCACTTGCAGCAACTTTTCACTAACAACTTCATGTGTTATGCTTTAAACTAACTGAACTGACTTATTACTGTTTATATTTTCAGTTTTATGGTGGTCAAGAAGGGTGAAGCAAGGGGAGAAAGAGAAGACATTGATACCCAACAAGGCCATCCTCTGCTATATATGCAGCTGGAACCATGGATTCTTTAGTTAAAAAAAAAAAGAAATAATGGAAGGAAATGTGGTCTACCAATATGTCAAAGAAACAGACAAATAAAAACAAAATCAGTCTGGAAGCAGAATGATATCATCATATTTTAATTAAATGAAAATAAAGAAATAATTTTTAAATGGGCCAAGTTATTAAATAATATTACAAATAAAATATAAATATGAATATGGAAGGTATATAATAATAATTTTTTGAAATACAGCATATTAAAAGAAAGTTTATTTTTAGAAAAAAACAAAAGAATTGAAAATCTGGTGTTGAAAATTATAGCAAAAGAAATGGGAAACCCAAGAGAAAGAACAGCACTGGACTATTTGCAGATAAGACTGAATAGTAATTTAGAAGATATGTAATCAACTGTTTAAAAATACGTTGGAAAAAATGAAAAAGATAGTATACATTGCCTCAATAAATGTTGAAAATATTAAATGTAATATATACACACACACAAACACACACACATTACGATTTGGATAATAAAGAAAAGTATCATAAGAAAGAAAGCAGGCTGAATACTTCCCATCTGACAAAACATGTTAATATACACAACTTTGGAATTCAACAAACTCAGATATGGACACACAAGACACTGTGTACTGCCAGTTGTTCAATAAAAGTTGATTAAAGTATAAAAAATGCTTTTTCTCTGCCTTCATAATGGGTTTAACCCACATATGTAGAAGGTATTTTCTATAAAATCATCATCATCATCATCATCAGCAGCAGCAGCAGCAGCAGCAGCAGCAGCAGCAACAACAACAAAAACCCTTATCGAATATAGAGAAAGAAATGCCAGTCAGAGTACAGAGGGCACAGAGAACTCCAAATAGGAGCAGGAATAAAGTGTATGTCATCATCAAAGACATGAGCATTAGGATGAAAAGCTGGAAAATGATTTCCAAGCAAATAGAACCGAAACAAGCAACCATCAGTTTTCTTATCTTCAAACTTATCTAGTACTGATTACATAAGTGTTCGCAAAAGACTTAAAATCAGAATTAATAAGAAAATATAAAGAATGTTTTCATATTGATTAAGGAAACAATCTGTCAGGAAGAAAATATGCTCATGTTCGTGGACTTAACATTCAATCTTTTAATCTTAGTTCTTTGACAACTTATATACCTTTCCATTGACAACTGCACACTAGCTTTTCTGCCTAAGGTTGAGAGCAGGCCAGGTCTATAGTTATAAATATTTAAAAGGTATTTTGACATTGTGACAACTTAGCAAAATAATAACAGCAGTTTCTACCCTAGGACATTTGACTTTCCCAGCCATAAGCTTATGAGCAGAGTTATATTACCAACACAAAATTTCCTTCTGTGGAGTCTTTCATCCAATCAGAATGTGGTTAGTTATCCCTTAACAGTCATTAACAGTTAATAACAGTCATTTTTAAACCAGTGGGTTTATTGCACTATAGACCTGTCATGTTTCTATTGCTGTATGCATTAGACCATCTAAGATATCTAGGTTCATGCTCTGAAGCCATTTCTCCCCAAGCAGCCTGAATAGCACCTGCTAACACTACAAAGATAGCAAGCAAGAAAGAAATCTCTGTGTCAGTTTGTGATTGATTTCTTGGCATTCCACAGCCAAAGTGTCTGTAGTAATGTGATCTTACCATGTAGATACGGTGGGGAAGAAAGGAGCAAGAGCAATAAATAGCTTGTCTTGAAATAGTTGTCTTGAAAAATTCTTAACTTCCTCACAAAATACTTATAAGTATGTTGTTCTACAGATCTCGAGTCAAGTAGGTTTGAAAGTCATTTTAAATCATGGCATTCTCTGTGTTACATGAATCAATAATTAAGAGAGGAAGTAATCAATCTTTATCAAAAAACTGGATTTTTTTCTTCTTGTTCTTAGATTTGGGTCATTGATTCTGGAAAATAAAGAGTTATATAGATTAAAATACCTGAATTATTTACCCTTTTACAGTTATGAAAAGGTCTTTATTCCTACCAAAGTTCTTTGCTTTAATGTTAACATATGTCATATCTGATATTACCATACACATTCCAGCATGTTTTTATCTAGTTCAAATTACAAAAATTCTTACATATTTTTCTATTAATAATTATGCCTTTGTTTGAATGTATCCCCTATAGACTGCATAGTCTGTTCTTGTTTTCATATACTTTAAGTATTTCTGCATTTAATTGATATATATATATATATATATATATATATATATATACTATTTATGTTTAAAATTATCATCACGGTGGCTAGATTTAAACTGTTCAGCCTGTTTTAGCTTTATTCTTGTAAATGTTGCTTCTTTTGTACATTCATTAAAATGATTAATATTCTGGTGTATTATTGGCTATTAAGGAAATTAAAATTTATTTTTTATCTTTTAAGAAATTTCTAGGTTTACTTATCTATACCACTCTGGAAAGTATTCTTCAGTTTCTCTATAAAAGACACTATCATCAGACTTTTCATTTTCCATATGTATAAAAAAAATGCTAGATTTTAAAATCATATGTATTTAACCACAAATTACATTTTAATGTTATATAATCAATAAGAGAATCTTACAGTATTTGCCTACTGCTATAATTTCTACTTGTGTAAATATATATTTCCAAGTATTTATCTTGTCTTCTTTCTGAAATGATTTTTTGAATGACAGGTTTGGCTTTTTTATGAATTATTTGAGTACTTTATTTTTCTAATTTGACCAAATGTCATCTTTTACTAATATGTTTTCAAGGATCATGGGAAGCTAGGATCAGAACAATTTTTTTTTATTATTTTAAATTAGATGCCACTACATTCTTGATAGAATATCTTTTATAAGAACACTATTTTCATAATTATCTGGTTTTCTCTGCACCATGCATGTCTCCTTTTCTCTGTGACTTCTAAGATTCTCCTTTTTATGATCTCAGCAAATATTTGTGCTAAAATTTTATGTATTTTTCCTTATGCCTGAGATCAACTTAATGTCTTAGGTAGAGAATTTTTTGCTAAATTTTGTTTTTGAAATGGTGTAATCCTCAAAATTTTTTTTATGTTTTCTCACCCTGTTCATATCTCTCCGTTCACAGTCAGAGTATTTCAGTTGTGACATGATTAACTGTTGATATTTTCATGACTAGCTTCTTCCACTTTATACTTTTTCTCTGTATTTTGCTGTTACATACTTTTTAATGTTGTAACATCAAGGTCATTATTTTCACCTTTTGAAATATCTAATTGGCTATTGAGAATATATTCTGTATTTTCACCTTACATGCTATATTTTGATTTATTATTATTGTTGTTGTTAATATTTAATCTTTTTTACCAACCAGTTGTCAGTATCCCCCTCCTGGTCTGCACTCCAACTATTCCTCATTCTATTCCTCCTTACCCCGACTTCAGGAAGATACCACCCCCTCCCCACCTTCACGCCTCCACACCTCCCCACCTCCCTACCTGCTGGGGCCTCCAGTCACTTGAGGGTTAGGTGCATCTTCTCTTGACTGAGTACAGACCTGGAAGTATGCTGATGTATGCTTCCTGGTTGGTAGTCCAGTATCTGAGAGATTTCGGGGGCCCAGGTTATTTGAGATTGGTGGTCTTACTATGGGGTTACCCTCCTCCTCATCTTCTTCCAGTCTTTCCCTAATTTAACCACAGGGGCCCCCAGCATCTGTCCATTGGTTGGGTGTAAGTATCTGCATCAATCTTTCAGCTGCTTGTTAGATCTCTCAGAGGATAGCCACCACACTAGGCTTCTGTTTGTAAGTACACCATAACATCAGTAATAGTGTCAGGCCTTAGAGCTTCCTCTTGAGCTGGATCCCAGTTGGGCCAGTCACTAAAGATCCTTTCCCACAGACTCTTCTCCATTTTTGTCCCCGCAGTTCTTTTATACAGGAATAATTCTGAATCATAGTTTTTGAGTGTTAGATGGCAACCACATTTCTCAACCTGATGCTCTTGTCTTTGTATTGGAGTTGGACTCAACAAGTTCTCTCTCCCCACTGTTGGGTATTTCATCTAGGTTCCTTCCTTTGAGTCCTGAGCATCTGTCACCTCCCAGGATTCTGGTACATCCTTGAGGGTCCCCATCTCCTTCCTCCTGAGGTTTCAAGTTACCATTATTTTTCTACAGATCTTCAAGGCTTTACTCCTGCTTCTCACCACAATACTTAATCAAGTATCCCCTTTTCCCTCCATGTCCCTCTCCTACCCAGTTTTTCCCCTCTCTCTGCCCCTGTGATTGCTTTCTTTTCCCTACCAAGTGGGTATGAGGCATGCTCACTTGTGCCCTTTGGCATGTTAACCTTCTTGAGTTCTGTGGATTTTTTCCTGGGTATTCTGTTTGGTTTTTTGGCTAATATCCACTTTTTATTGTGTATATATTATGCATGTCTTTTGGGTCTGAATTAACTCACTCAGGGTGATGTGTTCTAGTTCTATCCATTTGCCTGCAAAATTCTTGTCTTCGTTCTTAATAGCTGAGTGGTATTGCATTGTGTAAATGAACCACATTTTCTGTATCCATTCTTCCATGGTGGGACATCTAGGTTGTTTCCAAATTCTGGCTATCAAAAATAAGGCTGTTATGAACATAGTGAAACATGTGAATCTCTGGCCTGGTGAGGCATCTTTTGTGTATATGCTCAAGAGTAGTATAGCTGGGTCTTTAGGTCCATCTATTTCCAAGATTCTGAGGAACCTCCAAGATTGATTTCCAGAGTGGTTGTTATCAGTTTGCAATTTCACCAGCAATGGGGGAATGTTCTTCTTACTCCATAGTCTCACAAACTCATAGTTCCAGTTTTTGATCTTAGCCATTCTAATTAGTATAATGTGGAATCTCAGGGTTGTTTTCTTCTTCATTTCTCTAATGACTGAGGACTTTGACCAGTTCTTTAAGTGCTTCTAGGCCATTCAAGATTCCTCTGTTGTGAATTTTCTGTTTAGTTTCATACCCCATTTTTGATTGAGTTGTTTGTTTGTTTGTTTTTTGAGGTTAGCTTCTTGAGTTCTTTAAATATTTTAAATATTTGCCCTTTATCTCTATCAGATGTGGGGTGAGTGATGATTTTTTTCTGAAACTGTAGGTTGCCAAATGGAATAAAATTGAAGACCTAGACATAAAACCACACACAAATATACAATGGAAAAGTGAAAACATTTTCAATATATGGTGCTGGTCTAACTGGCTGTTAATATGTAAAAAAAAAAATGAAAATCCATATTGGTCACCTCAAGTCCATGTGGATCAAGGACTTCAACATAAAACCAGATACACTGAGTCTAATAGAAGAAAATGTGAGAAAAATTCTGGAGCACATTAGCATTGTGGAGAAATTTCCTAAACAGAACTCTTAGGCTCAGGCTCTGAGATCAAGAATTGATAAAGAAGACCTCATGAATCTGAAATGCTGCAAGGCAAAGGACATAGTCAATAGTACCAATCAGCAACCTATACTTTTGATTTTTAAAATTTAAATCTGGAGTTATTTTCATCAACAAATCATTTCAATTTGCAATGCATAGAGTTCTACAAACTGTTGTAAATAATGTATGATGCCTTTCTCTGCTACTGTTATTCCATGTTAGTGCTCATGGACTATATATTTCCTTCTTGGCATGTGTGCTGAATAAACATACCTGCTTTATTATCTAACAGATTTCAAATTTAACTTGCTTAATGAAATATATTTTTATTCAGTTATAGAACAAATAGAACCTTTGAGATTTTGTTTGTAAGATTTGCTGTTAGTACGAAAATGAGAGCTCCTTCCTCCTATTCCACAGCTAAGAACTTTTCTGTATTCTAACCAGTACTCTCTGGTTCTTGGGGATGCCAACTGACTGGAAGGAACAGCCATGCTTTCTGGTATCCAGAGAGTTCTAGATGTCTTCCTTTAATCTTCTTACAGTAGTCCTAGCATATCTCCAGAGGTATGTTCATCCATCTTTCTTACTGTTGGGTTATCAAATTCAGCCAGCTTAGCTAGGAGACACTGTTTTCTTCCTAATTCAGAAAGCCACATGTTTGGGTTTTGTTTTTATTCTCTGGAGTTCCCTTAACCTATTCTTCAGTTGTAAGTTAGAGAGTCTTTAAGCAACAAAGACAGCACCATCACAAGGGCTTTCAAAATGACTTCCAGTTGGTGCAGAAATCATTCTAACTGTTCCTAGATGTCCAGTGACCCCAATGGTAATTTCTATAGTTTTACCATTTTAAATAAAAAGGTATACATGATTTCTCTGACTCTATGATAGTTTACAATGATTTTATCCCAAGAGTACAAATGTGCAAGCTGGTGGCTCAGAAATTTATCTTATCACATCTAAAATAGTATTTTTAAATGACAGTAGGAAAGGCAAGGGGTTGCAATTATTCTTAACCTTCACGACATGTTTGATTTCCAGAACTGACAGGATGAAAGGAGAAAATCAACCTCAGTAATATGTACATTTCAGCTATTCTATTAACTAATTAATTAATTAATTAAATGTAAAACTGCAAAATCACAATGGAAAAAAATCTTTGATATATAAGGTCTTTTAGTCCAACCACATATGACACAAAAAGAGAATGGATCTCTCTTGATGAAATACAGGTCTTATCTCCCCAGACCCCATCAGAGTGTACAGTATACAGAAATTTGGTGTAAAAATTAACTGTGGTAGTCATTTTTTGAATTGAGAGAATAATTTCATGTTTATGCTGCATAATTTTCAGAGCAGAAAGGCATGTAAGTGGAATTAAAATTATTTGTAGGAGTATTTTTGCAGGTCCTCCTCTTTCCCAAAGCTTCAAGTCAAATAAAGTTCCTTACATCAAAATGATTGTATAAAAATTTAAATATGATGTAAATGTTGATCACATAGGTTGTAGGAAAAAGAAAACTACACTGAATAACATATGCTTCTAAAATTTGGAATTATGCTAACTTTAATACACATCAATATGAATAGATATCATACCAACAACTTCTTCCTTCCTTCCATCTTCCTTTCCCTTTTCACATTCTTGTATAATTGCATTTATCTGATCTGTGAGCCACGATTTCAGATTATAGCTTTATTGATTGTTGTTGAGACCCATTATAGATCTGTTTGTTGAAGAAAATTGTGTGTCCCCAAGGTTTTACTCAAATGATGATCTCAACATCACAGACTTGTTAAATTGAGTTTGAAATTCAAACTTAAAAAAATTAAAGCTGTATCTATAGAAGTAAAGCAGAATTAGTTATGTCACTTTATACAATCTCCAGAAAAGTTACCTGGAAATCTTTGCTTCTATTAATGAATGAAACTCTGTGGACAAGTGCGATAAACGGGTTTGAGGGCAATTGAAATTAAAAATAAAAGTGATGATTGTCATTTTTAATCATGTATGTGTAAGTGTATATATACACATGTATATATGCATGCATATATACCATACTTACGTCCAAGTTTTGTAGTTATGATGAATCACTAAAGCCATTTAATTAGGAATATACTAGCTTACACCTTGTTTCCACTGCATTCATAATAGCTTACATTTTAGTCTAAGCTAAATTTTAGATTGACAAGGGCAGTGATAACTATAATGAGACAAATTCTCATAGAGATGTTAATATATTGAAGTGAATTGCTTTAAATATTAATAGGAATTCAACAGGGAGATGACAGTGATAAGTATGTAATATGACTTTTTTCCCTAAAATAAAAGGCAGTAAGGAATATAAAACACTATTTGGTTTCAATATAATAGGAAGTTATCATAATAGTCTGGGAAAAATTAGCAAATTTCACAAACAGAATACATTTTTGTGCTTAATGTTTTTCTTTCCAAATTCTTCTAAATTAATATGTAGAGGTAGATGATTATATATGCAAATTAGAGAGCTATTGAGGGATCCAATGCATCTTCATAAGTCACTATAGTTGAAATGTAAAAACCTCTTAATATTTATAGCCATGAATCACTAGAACTGAGTCTAAGTGTTAGGTTAGGGGTTTATTTACCTTAGAGTTCTAGTGGACTATGGTCCATAAAAAAAGGAAAAGTGGACATGGTAGATGGAGCAGGAATCTGGCTGATCACATTCCCAGTGTAATGCAGAAAATAGAGATGATAGGTAGGTAAGTAAGTAGGTAGTTAGGTAGGTAGGTAGGTAGTTAGGTAGGCAGGTAGGTAGACAGATAGGTAGATAGATAACCAGAAGTGAGGAGATGCTATATACTCTTATCCCCAAGGATATACTTTCTCTAATGAAATTACACCTATTAATGATTCCAAAATTTCCACAAAAAATATCACAAGTTGAGGCTCCACAAGCTCAAATATTTGAGCCTATCAGAGACATTTATCATTCAAACCCTAACACTCTGGTAGAAATGCGGCCACATTTTTTAAATGCTGGAATTATTTTTCTACTCTTAGAAGTTCAATTTATGGATACATACTTGCAGGTTTTTTTTTTAATTTTAATACAGTTTTTTAAACTTATCACATAATATTTTGTGCATTCTCACTTTTTTGACAAGATACAGTTTATATATTTTATAAATCAAGACCTAAATATATTTTGGTTGCTACATTTCATCCCTATTGGAGATCTTCATAGAACATTGAAAGATACTATTAATGCCACTTAACCTGTGACACAAATCTAGGTCTGGCATCTCTTTTAGTATACAAGTTCAAATTACTTTATGTGTATAACCTCTGTCAAGATTAATGTACCCTGTGAGCTTAATGATTTCCAGAATCATTTATGAAACAAGCATTGGGGTAAACTTGGGAGAGATTATCTAAATTAGATTAACCTCCGGGCAGTCTTGGGATGAATTTTTCTTTCTTATTTTTAATATATATTTTTATTTTATGAGTATGAGTGATTTGTCTGGATGTATACCTGTGCACTAAGTGGATAAAATTCTAGAAGAAGGCATAGGCTCCTCTGGACCTGTGGTGCAGGTGGCTATTAGATGCCAAATGTGTTCTTTTAACTGAAACTAGATTCTCTGGAAATGCAGGCAGTCCTCTTAACCATGGAGCCATCTCTACAGCCCTCTGAGGGATTTTCTTGATTTCATTGGCTGAAGTGGTTAGACCCACTCTCAATTTGTTTGACATCTTCCAGGCAGAGGCTGACCAGATATAAGGAAGTATCCACTTGGCATTCCGTACTAGACTGGAAATTCTGAGGCATCTAGCATGGTAGACTGATCAGAGGCAGGAATCTCAATCTCATCAGTGTCTTCACTGCCATTTCAAGACTAACCAGGTTATATCATATAAGCAGTTTGGATAAATACCTTTTTAATATATGTTCATTCTATTAACTCTGCTTCTTAAGAAAATATGATAAATATAGCATCAATTATCTCAAAGTAGCATGCATACCCCCCCACACACACACATTCCTTTTCTCCTCCTGAGAGATAGTATACTAAAAAACTTTATAATGAATTTTTTGCATGTATATTATGCCAAACTAATATACTACAAGAGTAAAGGAGAGAATTCAACCTTTCAGTACAAATAAATTCTTCCATTTCTTTCTCATGTTGCCAACTCTAGTTTATTTGGGGGGGGTATTTTATTTACATTTCAGATGTTATCCTCTTTCCCCATTCCTCCCCCTAGAAACATCCATCCCATTTCCTCTCCTCCTGCTTCTATGAGGATGTGCCCTTATCCACTCATCCACTCTCACCTCCCTATCCTTAAATGGGACATCCAGCCTTTACAGGATCAAGGACCTCCTCTCCCACATATGCCGGACAAGACCATTATTCCCTATATATACAGCTGGAGCCATGGGTCCCACCCTATATACTCCCAGGCTGGCTGTTAAAACACTGGGAGTTCTGGTTGGTTGGTATTATTGTTTTCCCCATAGGGCACCAAAATCTTTTAAGTCCTTCAGTCTTATCTCTAACTCCTCCATTGGTAACCCCATGATCAAAGGTTAGCTGTGAGCGTCTACCTCTGTATATGTCAAACTCTGGCTGACCTCCAATGGGACAGCTCTATCAGGATCCTGTCAGCATGCACTTCCTGTCATCCACATCAGACTCTGCCTTTGGTGACTGCACTTGGGATGGATACACAGGTGGAGCAGACTCTGGACAGCTTCTCCTTCAGTTTCTGTCCCATACTTTGTCTCCATATTTGCTTCCATGAGTATTTTGTTACACATTCTAAGAAGGATTGAAGCACCCACACTTTGGTCTTCCTTCTTCATGAGCTTCATGTGGTCTGTGAGTTATATCTAAGTTATTGTGAACTTTGATGCAAATATCTACTTATCAGTGAGTGCATACCATGTGTGTTCTTTTGTGAATAGGTTAGCTCACTCAGGATGATATTTTTTAGTTTCATCCATTTGCCAAAGAATTTCATGAATTCATTGTTTTTAATAGCTGAGTAATAATCCATTGTGTAAATGTACCACATTATCTGTATCCATTTGTTTGTTGAAGGACATCTGGGTTCTTTCCAGGTTCTGGCTATTATAAATAAGGCTGCTATGAACATAATGGAGCATGTGTCCTTGTTATATGTTGGAGCATCTTTGCTGCATATAGGAAATGCACCTCAGTGACAAAGACAGACACTACCTCAGAGTAAAAGACTGGAAAACAATTTTCCAAGCAAATGGTTCCAAGAAACAACCTGGAGTAGCCATTCTAAATATCGAATAAAAATGATTTTCAACTGAAAGTTATTTAAAAAGATAAGGAAGGACACTACACTTCATATTTGTCAAACAAGAAATCTACCAAAATGAACTCTCAATTCTGAACATCTAAGCTCCAACTGCAAGGGCAGCCACATTCATAAAAGAAACTTTACTAAAGCACAAAGCACACATTGCACCTCACACAACAATAGTTGGGGATTTCAACACCCCACTATCAGCAATGAACAGATCATGGAAATAGAAACTAAACAGGGACACAGTGAAACTAACAGAAGTTAAGAACAAAATGGATTTAACAGATATCTATAGAACATTTCATCCTAAAACAAAAGAATATACCTTTTTTCTCAGTATCTTATGGTACCTTCTCCAAAATAGATCATATAATTGGTCACAAAACAGGCCTCAACAGATATAAATAGTTGAAATAAACTTTTGCATCCAATCAGACCACCACAGACCAAGGCTGGTCTTCAATAATTACAAAAACAACTGAAAGTTCACATATACGTGGAAACTGAACAATGCTCTACTCAATGATGACTTGGTCAAGGAAGAAATAAAGAAAGACATTTTGAATTTAATAAAAATGAAGGTTCTTCATACCAAAAATTATAGGACACAATGAAAGCAGTGCTAAGAGGAAAACTCATAGATCTAAGCACCTACAAAAAGAAACAAGAGAAAGCATGCACTGGCAACTTGACAGCACCCCTGAAAGCTCTAGAACAAAAAGAAGCAAATACACCCAAGAGGAGTACGTGGCAGGAAATAATCAAACTCGGGGCTGAAATCAACCAAGTGGAAACAAAAAGAACTATACAAAGTATCAACAAAGCCAGGAGCTGGTTTTTTTTTTTTTTTTTTTTTGAGGAAATAAACAAGATAGAAAAACCCTTAGCCAGACTAGCCAGAGGACGCAGATATAGTATCCTAATTAATAAAATCAGAACTGAAAAGGGAGACATAACAACAGAAACTGAGGAAATTCAAAAAATCATCAGATCCTACTCCAAAAGCTTATACTCAACAAAACAGGAAAAATCTGAATGAAATGGACAATTTTCTAGCCAAATGCCAGGTACCAAAGTTAAATCAGGATCAGATTAACCTTCTAAACATTCCCATTATCCCTAAAGAAATAGCAGTAGTCATTAAACATCTCCCCACCAAAATAAAACCGAGGACCAAATGGTTTTAGTGCAGAATTATATATGACCTTCAAGGAAGAACTAATATCAATTCTCTTCAAATTATTCCACAAAATAGAAACAGAAGAAACACTACCCAATTCATTCTATGAAGCCACAATTGTGCTCATAGCTAAACCACACAGAGACACAACAAAGGAAGAAAACTTCAGACCAATCTCCCTTATGAATATTGATGCAAAAATACTCAATAAAATCCTCCCAAACTGAATGGAAGAACACACCAAAGCAACCGTCGATCATTATCAAGTTGGCTTTATCCCAGGGATGCAGGGATGGTTCAATATTCCCAAATCTATCAACATCAACGTAATCCACTATATAAACAAACTCAAAGAATAAAATCACATGATCATCCAACTCTAGTTTTTAAAAAGCCTTATTCCATGATTTTAGACCTTATGCCAGTCTCTATCTTCCCTTTTAAGTACTTATCATTCATTACAGTTGCTTGAATACCAAAAGAAAAAGAGAGAGAAATAGAGATATATATATATATATATATATATATATATATATATATATATATATA
>JANHMN010000004.1:107177115-107273824 GCA_030674055.1 Rhabdomys pumilio | reverse complement strand
ATATATATATATATATATATATATATATATATATATATATATATATAGAGAGAGAGAGAGAGAGAGAGAGAGAGAGAGAGAGAGCAAGCAAACATGGGCAAATCAACCTCTGCTTTGGGACTTCACCCAGAGATGGTGCTCCTGGAAACACTCAACACACTCCTTACCAGATGTTGATATCAGCTTTCCTTGCTAATGGTAAAGCTCTACATGGATAGTATGACTTCTTAGATCCTTTCATGTATTCAAACCTACTCACAGTCTAGGATGTACAGAGTTTATTAGTACTAATTGCTGCAAAGCGTATTCTCCACACCATTCACCTGCAATGGGAGGATGATACAGTTTGTGGGAATCTGTGCAATTCAATAGTGATTCATGAATAAATTAATAATTTTATCAAATAATAAACATATACATAAATAAATTAGTGTTATACTTAAAGATTTATCAACTTTAAGTAATTTTCTACTTTATGATATGAAAACCATATGTACACAGGGAATTTTGAATTTATTTTCCAGCCTGAGGATGCAAGTAAAAATCTCTGGTGATGGCCTACACAATATGCTTTAGCTTCCCATTTGTCACTACAAAATTGGGAAGAAATTTTAACTAGAGTACACTCTGCTGCTAAACTGCCATCAATCAAAAAAAATTTAAAGGAAATGATAGAAGACGTTTGAGGAAAAATCTACAACAATTTATTCATTAGTATAATTGCTTAACTGTGAACATATTAATTCCTTGATATGTAAAATTTTATACAAACAATTACATAAGTTTATAAGCCATTATAGATATGCATATATACTTATGTATACATATGTACGTATGCATGTGTTTAAGACTTTTTGCCTTAATATTTGATTGACACTCAATATTTGTGAGGTCTTGCATGGAATATTTTGAAGAAACTTAATGCTAAAAGCTATCATTGGTCAACTCCCTGAAGCTAGAGCTCTTCTTGAAATGAATTCTTGCTAATTCCGGGATCTGTTTCTGATGGCAAACGACTAGCATAGACAGACAGTCCTGTAGTCTTTTGTTGCAGCTGACCCCAGCATTCCTGTCTAGTTGCTTGCTTCCAGTGCACTTAGTAGTATAGCAAGGACAATGGTTTGGCCTCTATACATGTGGTCAATTTTAACAAAAACCTATTAAAGTTCTTTTACTTTAGAAATGTATACACTTTGATTTCCGTGTTTTTATGCTTATTTTATCATTTTGTTTGCTATCCACTATGATGACTATGCTGTCCTTCATTTAAGTATCTTTACATATGCTGAGCAACTGGACATATAATTACGTTCTTTCTTATATTAAATAAGCTATATATTTTAAAGTAGGCTTAAGCTCACTGCAATAATGAAGAAAACAGAGATTATATACCTCTTATATCAAAGTAAGCCCAAACTACCTGACTATTAATCCTGCAAAAGAATGGTGTAGTAGATACAAATCTCAACCCTACCTTGACACATGGTTTGCCCATGACTGACTGACAGTTTAAATTATAGTGTACTTTGTTATGTTGTCTGTGTTTGGATTGCACAACTGTGTGATTGTACTTCCAAGAAATCTCCTTGGAATCTTAGCATTTTAAGATTTGCACAGTTAGCTTCTCCATAAACTCACATAATTTGACTCACATAGTATTTATATTTTTTGTATTGTCTTCTTTTTAGTATATATTAAAAATTTCTAGTCTGACAATATAGTGCATTTCCTTTTAGCAGCAAGTGGTTTGATAGCTTATTTTGCATTAACACTAAATAATATTTCATATTAGGAATTTACCTCACCTTTCTATTCTCACTCCAAAGGATGTTTTTCTGTATATGAATGCAGCTCTAAACATATTTGTAATAGATTTCATGTGGTAATAGTTTTTAATTTGCTAATTTGGATAAACACCAAGGAGTACAGTTGCTGATTCATATGGTCAATGTATATTTAGAATTATAGGCAACTGCCAAACTTTCTTACAAAGTTTCTACCATTTGCAGTCTTAGCAGTAGTGAATGATGCACATGCTTGCCCACATGGACCTGGTTAGTGCTGTGGAGTTTCGCCATTGAGATGTGGTTTCCCTGTATTTTCTTTTTTATGTTTCCATTTTATGTATGATACTGTCTCCTTTTCAAAGAATTATTTGCTACCGATATCCTTAGGTAAGTTGTCTGGTAAAGCTTTTCCACATTTGTTGTTGTTGTTCTTGTTGTTTTGTTTTGCAGAACTGAGGGTTAATTCTGGGATCCAGTGTAGGTGTGTGCTAATTAGATAAGCTGCATCCCCAGCTGCCTTTTGCACATTTTCAAATGGGCTTGCTAATTCTCAATATGTTGAATTTTATGAGCTCTTTGTATATTTTTAAAGCAACTTCTTACAAGATAGCCCAGCTTGTTTTCTAACTATCCTGAGCAATCTTTGCCCAGTTTAAAAATTCCATGTTGTTTGGTTGTGGAATGCATACAAGGTAGTTGATTCATTGTTTTGTGGATTTTGCCTTTGGTGTTGTATCACTGAGATCTTGTAATTGTCAATGCCATCTATGCTTTTTTTCTATTTTATATTGTAGACATTAATATTTTAATTGTACTCATGAATATGACTTCCTTTGGGTTAGTTTTTGTAAACACTGTAAGAACTGTCTCTAAGTTTACTTTATTGATGTGAATATTCATATTTGTTAAAATTACTATTTTCCCCATATGATAGCCTTTGTTCATTTGTCAAACTCAGTGGATTACACTTTGTGGGTTTGTTTCTAGAGTGTTTATGTAATGTTCTACAGATGTGTATTAATGACTACCACAATATTTGGTACTGCAGTTATATAGGCAAAGTCCAGATCAGGGTAGTTTTCTGATTTCTGTTCTTCTCTGTACTATTTTTGTGTCTGCCGAATCTTTATTTTTTTTCAAAACAAACTTTCAAATTACTGTGTTTATGTTTGCCAAATAAATTGGTGTGTTTTCTTTAAATTCTCCTGTTCTGTGGCTCACTGGAGATAAATAAATATCAAGCAACATTGAATCATTTTACCTTTAAAGATAGAATTTACCCATTAATTAATTTTACTTTGGTTTTTGTCATAGATTTGTGGCTTTCTCCTTACAGTATTTAGATTTGATTTCTTTTGTTTATACCACTGTTTTGCATTCGTGGGTGTTAACTTGAATGATAAGTGCCTGTGATTTCTATGTATACTTGTCTTTTGTTGCTCCACAGACAAAGCTTGACATCTGCTAATTACATTTCTCTTCTGCTCTAATCACCCAACTTTTAGGAACATTTTTTGTTAATGTTTTAAGCAGTAGATAAATGTTAGTTTTCAAACAAATAAGTGTGGTAACTATTTAGCATATCAAAGCAGATTTGGCCTACATGTTCTCCCAGCATCCCTCAGTCACTATCTGTTACAGGCTATGAAACTTGTTTATATAATTCAGCCATTGGTTACTGGTCCTTTTGTACCTTCAGTCTCCTAGCCAGGCTGCATCTGGTTCCCTTCTCTTCCCTCTTCCTTCACCTCTCCTTCTTCTCATGTTGCCCAGCTCAATCTGGTGAGGTCCACTCTGGATTCTCCCAGATGTCCCTGCTTATACTTATGGCCTTCCTTTATCTGTAATAAACTTTCTCCTCCATCATATCTAGGAAAAGTCATGTCCTTTCCTGTCCCTTTTATTTCTTTTTTTTTTTTTCACTGAATGTTACTTAAAACAAACGTGATCTTTTTTCCACCTCCCTCTCCTGTATACCTTTTACTTCTTTCTTGCCTTACTTTGTTACCTGGGATGCCTGGGAGGATTCTAAAAAGTTGAAAAGGGACATCCTGCCGTATTCCTGATCTCAACACACACACACACACACACACACACACACACACACACATAAAAAAAAACATACTTCCTCATCTTTAGCTATGATTAAGAATTCTGTTTCTATTCTGTGGATATACTTCATCAAGTTAAAAAAATGTTTTTTTTTCTTTTTCTAATTGATAATTTTTATCATAATACATGCTAAATTTTCTATTGCTTTCTTTTCACATACATTAATGTGATCATGTACTTTTCTCTGTTCATGTGATAAGTTACAATAACTGAGTTTCAAAACTGTGAACTATCTTACTTGTAATATTATATTCAATTATTTCATTTGAGCTTTGGTTTTGCAATACATCTGTTGAGCATATTGGCATCTGTGTCCATGAGTGTACATTGACTTGTGGTTTTGTTCTTTAGGAATAAGGAATGAGGATAATGCTGACTTTGTAGACTAGAAAATATTCCCTAGGAGTCTATTTTGAAGAAAAGAGTTGATGTAATTTCTTCCCAAAATGTTTGGTAGAATTTGCTAGTGGCTCTATACTTTCAAATTTTTTAGTGCTTTGTCATTAATTATTGGTCCAATTTCTTTGGTAGATATGGACCTTCACAGCCTGCTTGTTTCTACTTATATTTTCAGATTTAGCATCTCAGAAATTTGTTCGATTTTACATAGGTAATGGGGTATATGGGGACAAGGGTCTTTATTATAATCCTCTTTTATCAGAGCAATAGCAGTGACATCTGCAAGGATAGTTTCCTTTAGTTAGGGATACAAACAACCTGTTTCCTTTCTGATCTCCTAACTACCATGTAAGGATAATCACAGTGCTCATGATATACTGCTTTTTCTAGACACCTAGATTGTAGTTTTATTATTTTTTCTAATTTTTTTCTATTTCATGTTTTTCTGTTCTGATACATGCATTTACTTAGATAAATTTCTGTCTGCTTGTATATCAATGCAATGATCAAATATTAGTTTCATATTTTTCATTTGATTTAACATGTTTAAAACCTCTTTCTGTAACTTCTGCTTTGGCCCAGTTTGTATCTAGATGTGTGCTGATTTATCTCTAGGCAGTTTTAGATTTTTCCACTGCTTTTCAGTTATTGATTTTTAGTTTAATTCTACTGTGGTCTGAAAGCAGAACTTGTATGATCTCCACTCTTTTCAATTTGTTAAAAAGTGCTTTATAGCCCAGAATGTAGTCTATCATGGTTACTGTTCCATGTGAGTTTTCAGAGAATGTATAATCTGAAGTTATGTGATGAAGTGTTTTGCTGATGTCAGTTACATGCTGTTGATTGGTGGTCCCGTTGGGTTCTACTATGGCACTGCTAATTCTTTTCCTACTGGAGCTGTCCATTTATAACATGGTGTTAAAATCTCTAGCTACAATAGTGGAGTCATTTATTTTTCCTTGCAGTTCTTTCAGCTTCTGCCTCAAATACTTCGATGCTGTGTTTGCGGGAGTGTTAGGTCTTTTTGGAGTGTTTGCCTTGTCTCAGTTTGCAAAATTCTCCCTTCTCTACCTCAGCAAACCTGCTCTGAAGTTGGCTTCTTTTTCAGATTGACACACTTAATTCCAAATATCACTTTATTTTACCAGAAGGAACCAAGCCTGTATTTCTCTATTTGATTTTTTTTATTTTCATGATTTTAAATATAAAATGGGTTTATTATAAATTAGATAAATTGGGTGTTGCTTTCTCTTCCATTCTAACAATTTCTCATAAGAAATGAATTTAGTTAGTGAATTAGACTGCTTTCTTGCTTTTCTTAAAATACCGGTCACCATTCCTTTCAGAACAGCTACAACCTCAAAATTATTGTAATGTTTTTTCATTAATCTATATATTTGTTGTATGCCTGTGGGGGAAACAGGTACCATGCACATCTGCAGACCAGAAGACAGCTTATCAGACTGCCTTTGTCCTTTCACCAAGTTAATACTGGGAATTGAACTTTGGTCTTCAGTAACTACCTTACCTGGTGTGTCGCTGAGCTATTGTACCAGCTCTAGAAATTATTTAAAGTAGTATTATCAGTAGCTGTCCTAGAGTTTAAAATATACATTTATAATACAATTCAAAAAGCGAATTATGTAATAGTATTTTTGAATAATTATAAAATCCTTAACATTTAATTTTCTAGACAAATGTAATTCCTTATTTTGTCCTTTGTTTCAAGTCTGTCACTCAATTGCCTACACATAATGTATATAAATACAGAGTATTCAATTCTATTAATATATTTTATCCATTGATATGGTAAATTTCTGTATATTTTGTGAGTATATATTTCAGATGTGATGAACTATGACCCAAAATGTTTAAAAAAAAAAAACAATTCTAATAACAAAAATTTACTGTGCTAAATCTGTAAATAAGCAATGGCTTTGTGCATACCCTAATGAGGTTTCCTGCTGCTTACAGATGCTCAATTTGCAGATGTCCAGGTTCCATCACATCCTTAGGCACTTTTCAGTTTCTATTATACACGTTTACATGTATAGTAGTGTACATGTACAATATATGTACATGTATTTCACATATACATATATATATATATACAAATGCATATTTATGTATATGCATATATTTATATATGCCTATATATTATATACATTTACATATTTATATAGACATATATACATTATATATGTATCTATAGATATATATGCATATATTATGTACTTTTTTTCTTTGTTTGTCAAAGATCAAGTGTTCGTAAGTATGTGGTTTTATTTCTAGGTCTTCAATTCTATTCTATTGACCAACATGTCTGTCTCTGTACCAATACCATGCAGTTTTTATCACTATTTCTCTGTAGTAAAGCTGGATGTTAGGAATGTTTTTTCCCCCAGCCATTCTTTTATTATTCAGAATTGCTTTTCTTTTCAGGGTTTCTTGCCTTTCTAGATGAATTTGAAAAGTTGCTCTTTCCATGCTTTCAAGAATTGTGTTGGGATTTTGACTGGGATTGGATTGAATCTGTAGATTACCTTTGGTAGGATGGCCATTTTTAGTATACTAATTCTGCCAATCCATGAGCATAGAAGATCTCTCCATTTTCTGATATCTTCTTCAATTTTTTTTTTTTTGAGAGGCGTGAAGTTATTGTCACGTAGGTTTTTCACTTGTTTGGTTTTAGATACTCCAAGATAATTTATATTATTTGCGTCTATTGTGAAGGGTGTAGTTTCCCTAATTTCTTTCTCAGCCTGTCAATCATTTATATAACGGAAGACTACTGATTTACTTGAGTTAATTTTATATCCAGCCACTTTGCTGAAGTTGTTCATCAGCTGGAGAAGTTCTCTGGTAGAATTTTTCGGGCTGCTTATGTATACTATTATATCATATGCAAATATGATACCTTTATTACTTCTTTCCAATTTGTATCCCCTTGTTGTTTTTTTTGTTTTTGTTTGTTTGTTTGTTTTATTGTTTTAGCTATCACCTTGAGTACTATACTGAATAGATATGGGGAGAGTGGGCATCCTTGTCTCGTTCCCTATTTTAGTAGGGTTGCTTCAACTGTGTCTCCATTTAGTTTGATAATGGCGTTGGTTTGCAGTAAATTGCTTTTATTATGTTTAGTTAAGGGCCTAGAATTCCTGATCTCTCTAATACTTTTAACATGAAGGGGTGTTGTATTTTGTAAGATGCTTTTTCTGCATTTTAGTAGATGATCATGTAATTTTTTTATTTGAGTTTGTTTATATAATGGATTACATTAATGGATTTCTCTATATTGAACCAACCTTGTATCCCTGAGATGAAATCTACTTGATAGTGGTAAATGATGATTTTGATGTGTTCTTCGATTCTGTTTAAAGAATTTTATTGAGTATATTTGCATTGATATCTATAACCGAGATTGGCCTGAAGTTTGCTTTTTTGGTTGGCTCCTTGTTTGGTTTAGGTATCAGAGTAATTGTGGTTTCATAGAACGAGTTAGTGTTCCTTCTGTTTTTATTTTATGGAATAGTTTAAGGAATATTGGTATCAGGTCTTCCTTGAAGATCTGTTAGAAATTTGCACTAAAACTATCTGTCTCTAGGGCTTTTTCGATTCAGAGGTTTTAACTTCTATTTCCCTGTGTGATATGGGCCTATTTAGATGTTTTACCTGCTCTTGATTTAACTTTGGTGTGTGGTATCTGTCTAGAAAACCATCAATTTCATCTAGATTTTCCAGTTTTGTTAAGTGTAGGCTTTTATTGTAGGAGCTGGTGATTTTTTGAATTTCCTCCATTTCTGTTGTTATGACTCCCTTTTCATTTCTACTTTTGTTAATTTGGATACTGACTCTGGACCCTTTAATTAGTTTGGCTAGGGGTTTATCTATCTTGTTAATTCTATCAAAGAACCAGCTTCTGGTTTTGTTGATTCTTTGTATTGTTCTCTTTGTTTCTATTTGGTTGATTTCCTGTCTTCTACTCCTCTTGAGTGAGTTTGTTTCTTTTTTGTTCTATAGCTCTCAGTTGTGCTGTTTTTAGTGTAAGATGTCTCCAGTTTCTTTACCAGTGCACTTAGTGATATGAATTTTCCTCTTAGCAATGCTTTCACTGTGTCCCAAAAGTTTGGGTATGATGTTTGAAGATTTTCATTAAATTCTAAAAAGTCTTAAATTTCTTTCTTTGTTTCTTCCTTGATCAAGTTATCATTTAGTAGAGAGTTGTTCAGTTTCCATGTGTATGTGTGGTTTCTGTTTTGTTTTTTTTTTTTTTTTAATTTTTATTTATTTATTTTTTGCTGTTATTAATGACCAGCCTTAGGCCATAGTGATCTGTTAGAATCAGGGAATTATTTCATTCTCCTTGTCCTGGTTGAGACGTGTTTTGTGACCAATTATATGGTAGATTTTGGAGAAGGTACCACGAGGTTCTGAGAAGAAGTTATATACTTTGGCTTTAGGGTGAAATGTTTTGTAGATATCTCTTAAATTCATTTCATTCATATCCTCTGTTAGTTTCACTGTCTCTGTTTAGTTTCTGTTTCAATGTCCTGTCCATTGATGAGAGTGGGGTTTTAAGGTATCCCAGTATTATTTTGTGAGGTTCAATGTTTGTTTTGAGCTTTAGTATAGTTTCTTTTATGAATGTGGGTGCCCTTCTGCTTGGGGCATAGATGTTTAGAACTGAGACTTTCTCTTGATGAATTTTCCCCTTGATGAATATGAAATGTCCTTCCTCATCATTCTTGATAGCTTTTCATTGAAAGCCTATTTTATCGAATATTAGGATGGCAATCCCAGCTAATTTCCTGGTACCATTTGCATGGCGGATCTTTTTCCTTCCTTTTACTTTGACATAGTGTCTGATTTTATTATTAAGATGTGTTTCTTGTATGCAGCAAAATGCTGGATCTTGTTTGTGTATCCAGTCTGTTAGCTTATGTCTTTTTATAGGTGAGTTGAGTCCATTAATATTGAGAGTTATTAAAGACAGATGACTGTTGGTTCCTGATATGTTCATTTTTGTAGGTGGCTTTATGTGCTTATGTTTTTCTCCTTTTGGCTTTGTTATGAGATGCTTAACATTTTATCCTTTTTTTGGTGCAGGTACCTTCCTTGTGTTGGAGTTTTCCTTCTAGGATTCTCTGTAAAAGATTTGTAGATAGATATTGTTTGAATTTGGTTTTGTCCTGGAATATTTTGTTTTCTCCATCTATGTTGATTGAGAGTTTTGCTGTGTATAGTAGCCTGGGCTGGCATTTGTGTTTTTTAAGAGTCTGGATGTCCTCTCAACAGTCTCTTCTGGCTTTCATATTCTCTGTTGAGAAGTATGGTATGATTCTGATAGGTCTACCTTTGTATGTTACTTGACCATTTTCCCTTGCAGATTTTAATATTCTTTCTTTGTTCTGTGCATTTAGTGTTTTGATTATTATGTGACGAGAGGATTCTTAGATTTGGTCTTTTCATTGTGTCCTGTATTTCATGGATACTTTGGGTTAGGATTTTTTTATGTTTTGAATTTTATTTGACAGTTGTGTCAATATCTTCTGTGGTATCTTCTACACCTGAGATTCTCTCTTCTATTTTTTATGTTCTGTTGGTCATACTTACATCTGTAATTTCTGGCCTCTTTCCTAGGTTTTCCATTTCCAGTTTTGCCTCATTTATGTTCTCTTTATTGTTTCTACTTCCCCTTTTAGGTCTTGAATGGCTTCATTCAAATTTTTCACCCGTTTACCTGTGTTTTCCTATATTTCTTTCAGTGATTTATAGATATCCTCCTTAAAGTACTCTATTAACTTCATGAAATAAGATTTTAGGACAGATTCTTGATTTTCAGGCATGTTGGTGTATTCAGGGCTTGCTGTGGTGGGAGATCTGGGTTCTGATGATGCCCACGTATATTGGCTTCTGTTGCTCATCATCTTGAGCTTGCTTCTCACCATCTGAATGTCTCTGGTATTTGTTGGCCTGGGTGATTATTTCTAGAGGTCTGCCTTTTTCATCCCTTGGTTATTTCAGGTCTCCTGGTAGGCCTGTGGCCCAGGCTGTAGCAGACCACCTGTGGGGCCTTCAGAGGGGCAGAGAAGCTGCTGATCTGTTGCCCTGGCTGCAGTGGATCTCCTGGGAGGCCTTCAGACTGTTGGGTCTTCAGTGGAACAGTCAAGCTGTTGTCCTATGTGAGGATGTTCTCCAGGGGACCTATGGTCTGTAGTTTCTGTTTCCCTGTGTGCAGCAGAACTTCAGGGAGGCTTTCAATCAGTCAGGTCACTTGCCCTACATTTCTTCAAGCTGTGGTGTCAACTGCTCTGAATGTAGCAGATCCCATAGGATGGCTCAGAATACGGTGTCTTTAGGGGAGCAAACCAGCTAATAGTCAACTGCTCTTGAGTGCAGAGTATCCTCTAGGATTGGTCAGGATATGGTATCTTCACGGGATCAGATCAGCTAGGAGTATGCCCCAGCAGAAAGGACCAGGTGAAAGGGGCAGAAGGGGCAGAAGTGGAGTGGCATTTGGGAGGGAGGGTGGGGTTTTGGTGGATGATGGTCCTGATTCTACCAGATTCCCAGCAGCAGCTCTGAGACTTCTGGTTTGCAGGGAGGGGATTCTTACCAACTGCTCTGAGTGTAGTGGATCCTTTAGGAGTGGTCAGGATATGGTGTCTTCATGGAAGCAGACCAGCTAGGAGACTGCCGTATCAGAAAAGACCAGGCGGAAGTGTCAGAAGTGCATACATAACCTTATGTGTATATATAAATATATATTATATAAGTATGTACATATATGTACACACACACACACACACATATATATATATGTATATATATAAATGTATATATGTGTTTCACATATACATGATAGATTTATGCTTTCTTGGGTCCATATTTAACAGGTACAGATACTTTAATGTTTATATAGAACGTATTTTACTAGTTCTTTAAAAGTAGTACAAGGGTTTTATTGATGATGAGATGAAATACTTAGAAGAATCTACCTAGGTATATTAGCAACATTTTAAATTCTCCATGTGACACTGAACACAAAGGACTTGAGAACCATTTGTTTTTGTTGGCTTGCAATGGAGGAGGTACTGTACATCAATTCTACAGAATCCTGGGGAAACTTGTAGTTCATGCTGCCATTCCTTTTCCTATGCAGAAATTCATTATGCCACATGTTATTTTGGTTCCTCAGGAGTAGACTGCTTAAGCATAGATTGTAAGGCTGAATTATAAGCAACACATTCCTTCCATTCCTATTAGTATGGCAAAGAACATACTGAAAAGAAAAGTTTAAGAAAAGAAAATCTTAGGTGCCTTTTTTTTTTTTGACTTTCAAACTAGCCATTTTGAAATTATTTGCTCCTGTTGGTTGTACTTTTGTGAGGCATTGTCCCTTAAGGAGCATGAGCATTGACACCTGAATAGCAGAATGTTACCCATATAGTCAGAAAGAAAGCATTAGAATGGACTTTAGTCTACATTAGACACTGGGTTTTTGAAACTGGTTTTTTTATTTTCTTGTGAGAAATTCATTTGGGCAGCTCCTGGAAAGATCATCAGCAACAAGCTCATTTATTGACAGACAGCTACTTTTCTATTCCTCTTGGTTGCTCAAAATTAGCCAGAACGGGTTTTATTAGCAGTAACTAGGTGACATCTATCACTTACATTCATCTGCTTGTGGAATCAGATGAGACCATCTGGTTAAGATCTGGTCCTGGTGATGAGGAATAATTAAGGTCAAGTCACTTGAATTATTAGAGTTATCTTCTGAGAATGTTGTTCAGAGACAAGAGATACACTTGCCAAAAACGAAACAGCAATTCTGCCTGCATATAGTAGTGCTTTCCTGCAAACCCACTACCTCCAGAGCCAAAATAAATACTGATATTAGCAAGAGAGGAATTTTTTTCTCCAGAAAAGAGATCCCTTGTAGTATTGACAATTTGTAACATCACCTTGTAGAATGGTCCGAATCTCAAAATATGGGCCAGACTAAGCCTTTATCTGGACTGTTTACTTATGCATACCTTTTGTCTTTTATTTAAAAAAAAAAAAAAACTACTCGTACTGGGATCCAGGAAAACAGACTTGCAGAATGTGTCAGTGGGCCTCTTTTTATATTTTTTCAACGTAGCCACATTAAATAAATAACTTTCCTCTGCTTCTCATAATTATTTGTATTTTTAATTGATCTAATGGGAATGGTGGTTGAGCCCAGCTTTTAGTGTTGTTGGGGCCTGGGCTCTGATCCTAATTATTCCAATGTGGGGAAGAAATTCTATGTAAGAGACAAGAGATTTTAGCCATGGGAGACTCAAAAGTCATTTAATGGACGTAACTTAATATGACATATTCTAATGTATACTTATCATTTAGATACTTTTTTCTTTTTTCTTCGTTCATAGAGATGAAGATTGTCTGTAGTGTGGATAGGAAATAAATATAGAAGTGGTATCATACTGACCATACAGAAGTGTATCAGATGATTTCTCTCTAATACTATAAAATGTAAACAGAGTATGCAAGTTCTGTGCCAAGGGAAGTCTTGCTTTGAAATGAAAATTTGAGTTTTCTTATTATTGCTCTTATTTGGGGGGTTGTTTCACTTTGTTTTTTGGACTGGAGGAAATTAGCTTTCTATTGTTAGAAATAGTGTGAACAACAGTTTCATATAAAAAGCAAAAAGGTGACTAAGGCCTTAAGCAATTTATTTGAAATCAATGAAGGTATCAAAGTAGTTGCAGAAATAGTCCAGAAAACCTATAGCTAACCCTCATGTTCCATTTCTTTGGGTGGAGAATTGCCGGAGAGTGTGGATGAAGCCTAGACATTTTAAATAATATACTAAGAATACATTTTAAATATAATATGATGTAAATATTATGACAAAAAAAGGTAAACACTAATATATCAATATACCATTGAAGAATTGTATTACTTATGTAAATTTTATACAATTTTATTAGTGTATATTAATGTGTTTATAAAACTTCCTAGCTCTATATAATTTGCTTTGTTTATTAGTAACACAGTTCTTTAATCAGAGCTAAGTTCTTGTTAGTGACTCCAGAAATGATGCTCTGTTCTCAAAATGTCACTCATTTTGAGCAATATCAAATTATATCAAAACATGAAAATGATTTTAGAATGATACATTTTACCCCATGGTTTACAAGCATCACTTAGTAACCATAAAAGTTATGCACAACATGCTTACACTGTATATGAAAACCTACAATTTCACAATCAAGTTTGGGCTTTGCTGAATTTGGAATGGCTATATAATGGGTAATTTTGAATTTGATAGAATGACAAATTGGGTATATGCTTCCTGAAAAATGGAGAAATGCCTCCCAAATCACCAAGTTAAATGCCAACTTGTACTAAATCCAGGAAATGCATGGGTTTCACTAATATTCCATTGTTCATGTGATTCTAATTGCAACCACTCTTGGTATGCTAGCCATTTTAACTCTCTCTATATTCAATGACAGATTAAATTACACAGTCATAACTTTATTCAGGAAGAAATCTGATTCCCCTGTGAACAAGGTCTATTTTTTCTCTCTATGGAGTAGCAGTACATTTCCTAGGAGAAATCCCTGTCCAATACCAGCAGTCTGCTTCAATTTCTTACTATCCAGGGATCCTGAGACTCAAACATCTGTGAAATTTCCAATGGCTTCTTCATGCCAGTAGAAAGAAAAAAATCTCTTGCTTTGATGGCATTTCCAGATGTTTTTAATGCTGCACATATGGCAAGGACCATTCTCTGTTAATAAGCCGGGGGTTTCAAAGAATCACATGACACAACTCAAGTGCGGCAGACCCTAAAATCTATCTATACATTGGGTTTATCTGAAAAACATTTATATTCTTGGCAACCAATATAATTATTGCAAAACCTACACATGAGGCTTTAGGCATCATAATGATGAAACAATTCGTAAATTACACTTGGTTTTGCAGCAAAAGGAAATGCTTTAATTGCTAACAAGAAACTTTACTACTATTTTCATTTAATATTATGTTTTTGTTTTGTTGCCAACCATTTGTTCCAGTTCAGTTTTGTTGCCGTGATGAATACCATTACCCCCCCCAAAAAAAACTTGGGGAAGAAAGAGTTTATTTTTCTCCCAAATTATACATAGTCTGTCATCAAGGGAAACCAAGAAAAAGGTTCAAAGCAGGAACTCAGAGGCAGGAACTGAAGCAGACACAGTCCATGTACCCTGCCCTTCCTATAAATTGTTCATCTGGATTTCTTACACAATCCAGGACCACCTGCAAAAATCTGCCATTACACACAGTGGTCTGGGCCCTTGCATATCAATCATTAATCAAGAAAATGTCTCACAGATGTGTCTCCAGGACAGGTTGATGGAAATAATTACTCAATTGTTTTCTCAGGTGACTGCAATTTGTGTCATGTTGACAAAAACTAATTAGCACTATTGTCTCCTTGTCAACCTGATACACACTGCATTAAGATTATGCCATAAGATTTTCTTTCTTATTTCTTATTTATTCTCAAAATCTCATAGTAATACCACACTATAAAGTATAGAATAACTATAAAGATCACTCATTGTTTTTGAAAATTTCAAATACTTTAAAATGTTTACAGTTTCATTAAAATATCTCTAGTTTCTTAACTGAATGGTCCTGTGAAATAGAAAGCAGATTAAGTACACTCTTACCCCGAAAGGGAAAAATAGTGTAAAACAAAATTCTACAAATATATTTTATCTCAATATTTTATCTTAATGTTTGACATCTGATACTATCTTCTGGGTCCCCAAAGGGTTGAGGAGCTCTATTTTCCATGTTATGACACTTACAGTATATATTACAAATCTCAGGTGGCCTAACTTATGTAGAGGAATTATAGTCCAGCAACATGCTGTTCTGTTAAGGGATTACCTCTAAAGGGCTTCTAGGTCTGTGTGATCTGGCTAGAATACAGACATGCCTTTAATCCCTAGAGACAGAGGCAAACAGACCTCTGAGTTCAAGTGCTGCCTTGTATTGAGCAAGTTGCAGGTTAAGAAAAGCTTGAGTAGAGATGTGGTGGTAGAAGCCTTTAATTCCAGACTCAGGAGATGGAGACATGTGGATCTCTGGGTTCTAATCAGTCAGTTTGTTTCTTTGTTTCAATCAATGAGTAGAAAAGTAACACAGTGGCATCGAGTTCATGGATTTCCGAGCTTGCTTGCTTGCTTGCTTGCTTGCTTGCTTGCTTGCTTGCTTGCTTGTTTGCTTGTTTGCTTGCTTGCTTGCTTGCTTGCTTTCTTGCTTTCTTTTCTCTTCTTTCTTTCTTTTGATTTTAAACAGGGACAGTTGTACAGGTTGGAGTGAGAACAAGCTAGACCTGGGTGAAGACAAAATGAACCAGAGAATTAGAAGAAGCTAGAAGATTAAAAAAAAAAATGCCTGAATCATTTTGAGGCCAAGTAGAACAAATCAGTGAGAAGCTGGGAGGAGTCAGATTGAATTAGTCAGCAGGAGGGAGTTAGAGCCAGATCAGCTGAGTAGAATCAGCCAGATGGAGTTCAGAAAAAAAGAAAGGTTGAGCTTTTTCACAGGTAAGCTTCCAAGTTACATCAGGTGAATAAAAGTTACATTTACTGTATTAATCCTGCCAATCCATGAGCCTGGGAGATCTTTCCATCTTCTGAGATCTTCAATTTCTTTCTTCAGACACTTGAAGTTCTTGTCTTACAGATCTTTCACTTGCTTAGTTAGATTAACACCAAGGTATTTTATATAATTTTTGACAATTGTGAAGGGTGTCATTTCCCTAATTTCTTTCTCAGCCTGTTTATCCTTTGAGTAGAGGAAGGCTACTAATTTGTTTGAGTTAATTTTATATCCAGCCTCCTTGCTGAAGCTGTGTATCAGGTTTTGGAGTTCTCTGATGGAAGTGTTGGGGTCACTTAAATATACTATCATATCATCTGCAAATAACCCCACCTGGGGATCCATCCCACGTTCAGTCACCAAATGCAGACACTGTGGATGCCAGGAAATGCATGCTGACAGTAGCCTGATATACCTGTCTACTGAGAGGCTCTGCCAGAATCTGACATATACAGAGGCAGATGCTCAAAGTCAACCATTGAACCGATCACAGGGTTCTCAATGGAGGAGTTAGAGAGAATACTGAAGGAGCTGAAGAGGCTTGTAGCCCCATGGGGTGAGAGACAATACCAAACAACCAGAGCTCCAAGGGTCTAAACTGCTTCCCTGGGAACACTCATGGAGGGACCCATGAATCCAGCTGTATATATAGTGATGGATGGCCTTGTCAGGCATTGGTAAAAGAGGATGTTCTTGGATGCCCAGTGTAGGGGAATTCGAGGGCAGGGAAGGAGTATTGGATGGATGGGTGGAGGCTCACCCTCATAGAAACAGACATGACTACAGCTTATACGAGGGCAAGAGTTTCTAATTTGAGATTCTCTCTTCCAAAATAACTCTAGCTTTAGTCAAGTTGACAGAACAAAATAGCATACTTTGAGATTAAGACATTAAAAACTGTCTGATTTTAAACATGCAGAAGAAACAATGCCTTGGTTTATTACTTTGGTTTGTTACAGGCCCTTTTTCAAGTCATCAACTATTCTACAAAGTTATTTTTTTTTACATTTTAATAAAACTAAACTAAATAGAATTATATGGAAACAATGTATCATTTTATTATTCTTTTCCTTTCTTTTTCTTTTTTTTTTTGTTTGTTTTTCGAGACAGGGTTTCTCTGTACAGCCCTTGCTGTCCTGGAACTCACTCTGTAGACCAGGCTGGCCTCATACTAAGAAATCTGCCTGCCTCTGCCTCCCAAGTGCTGGGATTAAAGGCATGCACCACCACTGTCCAGCACATTTTATTCTTTTATGAACAATTTAATTCATTATTTATTAACTTTTACAAGAATTTGTTAAAATAGTGTCCTAATCTTAGACATGTTATCATTTCTTTATCCACTCACACAAATCTAGTGCTAGTATAACCATCTGATTACAAATGCAACCCTTGTCTGAATCTGCAATTGGAGAAACTGGGGTGTATCTTCTGACATAACTGAGGTATGAGTAATGATGAGTCACACTAAAGAACTATAATAGTAATCAGGGGGTATTTTAGTAGAAAAATGTCAGTGAAGAGAATAAGGACAGTTTCATGGACAATTCAGAATTTCTACAGCATTGTAAAAATTATATTGCAAGTTTGAGAGTATTTGAGTTTGTTTGTTTGTTTGTTTTTGTTTTTTAAGTACCAAGATTGAGAAGACCAAGTTCTCACAGGAATATATTTTATCTTTGGTACATACAAAAAACCCTAAGTAATGAATATTAAAACTTCTGAGCTGGATATGAATATATTTCAAGATGGGGAAGAATAACTAGTCTTTTCTTAAAGGTTGTCTCTAAGAATCATACCTTCAGAAAGAAGCCACTGTGGCTTTTAAAGAGTGGCACCATTGCTTTTCGATCTCGGAGGACAGCTTTGGCAGTAGTGCAACATCTCAAATCATAACATGGTAAGGAAGGAACCAGTTAAAGTCTTGATATAAAACTCATGATGTTTTCAATAATGATTTTGCCATTCAAGGACTACTTTTGGCTGAAGATGAAAGCACAGAGGAGAAACTGAGAATTAATATCCTCAAAGAGATCAGTTATCTTTTGAGCTAATTTTTTTTTCTCCTGGTCACTGGAAAAATACAGTCAACTAGTACAAAAGAAATTTTTACAATGTTACGGTTAAATGGGCAAGAACTAAGTCCACACAGAGAGATATTTTGGGACAGTACAAGAAGTTATGCCACATGAAGGTGGTAAATAGGGTAATGTTTTATGGAATATAGTAGCAAATAAAAGAGAAAACATGAACAAACACTTTGGCAATAGGTTCATTGCATTAAAGAAAAAAAGAAAAATGCACAGTAAGATTACAGAATTAACAATGTGCTTCTTAATAAGTTAGAGATCAGAATGTATTGTGTAACCATTGATAACATTTGACAAGCTGATAGAGATGTCCATATATTAATAATGCCTTTCGAACATACTAACAGAAAGAAAAATCTAAGTGTCCTCTAATGAAGAAATGGCAGCACAAATCAGGATTGATTTATACAATAAAATAATGTGTAATCGTTTTTTAGAATGCAAATGACGTATGAATGCTAAGATTTAATTTAAAGATATGTGTAACATAATTCACATCGGGATTTTAATCTCATATAACAAGTGTTCCTAGGTGGGGAAATTAAGTTTGTTCAAGGTATAATGAGATTTTGTCAGTTATGGTAGTAAAAGTTAACCCCTATAAATAAGCTTGTGTTATGATCCAGATAAAACCTTTTTGCAAAAGCTCAATGCTAACAAAGTACTTAAGACACAGAGCTTAGAAGATCATACATGTGTCCTGTGAGTAAGTTCTCTGTCACATGGTAAAGGTAAATATTACTGTTAAATAAATTGAGAGAGAAAATTATAAAACAGGGAGAAAAAATGATGAATTATGATGACAGAAATTTGGGACTTAGAACAGTAAAGAATAGAGAAAAATCAGGGGAAATATTTAAGAACACTGGTATCTGTTTTTATACATTGTTATATAATGGGGAGGATAGAATAAGAAGGAAGATAGACTCAAAGCTTAGAGAACAAGGAGGTCAAATGCACATGTAGGACTTGCCATAGCAGCTTAGATGGATCTCATAATTGTTCAATGTACAGCTCTTTAAAACAGCTGTAAATTTCGACATCCCTCTCTGACAATATCCACAGACCACACACTCTACTACTAATATAAATCTAATGTTAGTTATAGCGTTATTGGTGAGAGAAAATCTGTTCTGTTACACTGAATAAGACCAGTGTCTAGACAAAGTTTATACAGCTAATATATGATTGTTTACACATTGAGTTTACTACAAAGAAATACAAATTTTGATGAATCAGCATTAAGAGGATTTAACTTTGTATGCATTTCACATGTGAATAGAAATTCAGTCAAACGAATACATGTGTGTATGCAAGCGTATGTGTAGTATAAATTTAGATGTAAGCCATAGAGTAACAAGTATAGTCTCGAGATTTTTCTCTGAACATTATACCACTATGTATAATTATTTAAATCAAGCCTTATAAATAAGCAACCATATCCAGTAGAGTATACTTTTCTAGCAATTTAAATCCTGAAGAATGATTTATTTATCTACTTATTCATAGTCTATCATATGGTTAAGTAGTAAACAGGTTAGAGAAATTGATAGAAAGAAGAAAAACATTAAAAAAAGGAAAAAGAAGAAAGAGGAGAGTAGAGGGAAAAATCTTAAGATCCATGTGACAGGCACAGGACAGGTCATGGAGAGAAGGAGACAGGAGATTGTTGCACACAGTGTATCTGGAGACAGAATGTGTAATGCTGGAGCCAGATTGTTCCTAAAGAGACACTTACTGCCAGAATTCCTAGACTAGAATTTGATGTGGGTGGGTTTCCTTTGCATCTGGAAATCATCTTGTCATAGGTCATAAGACCACCCACACATATGTTCACTTTCATATATTTTCTTATGTAGTGTGTAGATAAACATAAAAAACAACAGCTTTCCCTTCTCCTAACACAGTTATCTTTGTTTTGGATTATTGTGTAATAGTGGAAAACAACAGAAAAAAAACCCTTAAAACAATGACTTTGATATGAAAACAATACAGAAGAAAGTAATACAAATCCTTGCAATGTCACAAACTTGGAATGACTTTGGAATCTTGGTGTTTTTTAGTCTACAAGACATTATATGATACAGAGTGAAACACTGAATGTGCTTGGACTGTAAGAAAATGGCTTTATTTCAAATTTAGTCTTTTTTTTAGTGGAAAGAGCTTGACAAATTTGCTTATCTTCATTTGGTCAAGTTAAATGTGACTGATCTTAAATTTGGAAAGTTGCTATGGCGACTAATCTTCATTTTCCATTTTATTGGATTTAGAACCACCATGAGAGTGTTTACAGAAAAGGTAAACTGAGCCAGAAACATCTACTTCAACCATGAGAGGCACCATCCCATGCACAGTGGCTACAGAAAGAATAAAAAAAAAACAGGACAAATCAAGTTGAGCATGAGACCCATCTCTCTCTGCTTCCTGATTGCAGACTTTGCTCTATTTGCATTACCCTGATTACCCTGAATTCCCTCCCTGATAGATCTGTGCTGGGAACTGTCAATCAAATCATGTTCTTTCTTATGTTTCTCAAGTTTCTCTCACATCAACAGAAAAGGTAACCAAATACAATTGATTTATGAATCAGGTATATATTGGATTTTATTTTGGCTCTTCATGAATTTACATTTTTTTTAAGATTGGATGGAATGAGCTAACAACACACAGCAAAGAAAGTCCAGAGGCTTCTGTGTGATCTTCTGTCAAAGTAAAATGCTTCCAGATGGTTCTTCACTGAAAAGCAAGGCAGCTTTGGCTACACAAGTGAAGACAGTTATAGTACATCCTTCTAGGTCTTCCTCTGGAAGCCATGCTGAAATAACAGAATCGTTCTACTAACCCAGAAACTTCTTTAATTTGCTAATGCACACATACTACATGAAGTAGTAAGCTGGATACAAAAACAAATCACAGTAGTGCAAATTATAATAACATAATAAAGTATGAAAGACATTGGGATTTGTAGTTGGGTCTAAAATTTCATGTTTGATCAATTATTGACTTGCTAAATCCTGAGTGAAGCAACCCCTCCCTACATTTTTAACAGCAATAATCTTGTTTACCTGAAACAGGCAATTTTTCAGATTTTGAAGGCAAGTTATTTCACAATTTATTTATATAAAATATAAAATATTCATTTAAATATTAAAGTTCTTCCTGTATTTCCAATTTTAACATACAGTAAGATCCTCTTTAAATTGATATCACAATCCAAAAATATATCTTTCTAGTACTTTAGAGATAAATTTCACTAAAATTTCCATTCATTGATTCTAGAGCTTGTTTACTTTTAGACTTATTTTTGGTGGGGTCATAATTGGTGTTAAAATACAGTTCCACACTTAACTTGGTTTTTGCCTGTTTAATTGTTTATTGCTAATGTGTCTGTTCTAGATACTCACTAGGGTAAAGCTCCTTTCCTCCCTCTATTCTTTCCTCCCCTTTCTTTCTATTTGTTGGCCAAGGAGTGAGTTTCTGTTCTGCATTTCTATAACTCTGCATGTAAAATCATAGTAACAATTCCAATAATATTATACTAAGCATCCCCTGGCTGTTTTTATCCTTCATAACTTTAGCAAGAAATGTAAATTGAACATGTTAATAAATTTTAAAAATAGTTCTTATTGACTCTCTTATCAATTGGTAGCATGAATTTATGGAATTAAGCAAATAAATAATGACTTTATATTTATATACATTCATAAATTAAAAATGTTAATATTTCTATTAAAAAATGAAAGGTTAGAAATGTTTAAATGATGAGATAAGAAGCACAGCTTTTTTTTTATTCTGGGAAGGTTAGTACATAAGACAAATGTTTCCAGAGAGAAGGAAGTAAAAGTAAACACATATAGATAGTGAAAACTGACAGCGATGATAGTATTAGAGTGCTCTGAACACAAATGTATAGCATAAAATGGCAGCAAGCTTTCAATTTGACAGAGAAAAGTAGAATGGAAGATTGAACTCTGTTGCCAATTTGTCATTCCAGGAGCAATAAAGACATTCATAAACAAACAAACAATCAAATAAGAGTGTAAATGTTGAAAATATGGATTTAAATACATGGCCCTATTCCATATGTACTAGAATTTACTGGCTCTCCTCTCAGGAGAACAGGTGGGAGGAAATTGGAATAAGTGCTATACATCTACATCCATCACAAACAGTTAACTGAGTCTGCTTGATAAGTGAAAAATGCTTTTCTCCCCCATAATGGATCAAAAGGTCCTTCCAGCCAAGCCTTTGGGACAGTGATAGGATAGCATGCAAATTCTCATGAGGCTGGGGCACGGAAAATGCTGTCAGCTAATATTTGTTGTAAATGCTTAATGCTATTGTAAAGAAAATATGAAATAAATACTGGCTGGTGCTTCAGAGATATCTTTTGGAATGTTTGTGGGTTTCTGGTCAAAGGTGATGCTGAGTTGTCAGAATGATTGATTGTTGTGTTTCGTCATATCCGTTAGGGCTATACAATTGCAAACGATCTATGACATTGGTAAAGTCGATGGACTGTATTTTGTTCCCTTTGTAACCCCACTGATCTGTTCGGCGTTTGCTACTTTTTTCATAAGGCCTTATTGGATGAACACAAAGGGAAGGTTTAAGTTTAAGCACTCTGTTGAGTTTAATGAAATAGATTTTGAGTGTGTATAAACACAACTACAGGGTTGACTATTCTCATTGAATTGACTAATTGCTTTTATCTACTAACAAATGTGAGTTTTATCTTCTTTCGGTGGGTTGACTAAATACACTGTTTGTGCTGAGATACTTGTATGTGGGATTCTCTGGTGTAATTATTCAATGTGGACCTTACAATTAGATGAGCACAGTTATCCTCCTTCCCCCAAAAGTAAATGCCTTCTTAGTTTTTCTTAGTCCCTTTCATATTTCCTATTAATAATAGAGACACATGCACAAGATCTGGCTTCAAATTTTCATATATGTTTGCTCAACACATTTAATTTGAAATCTCATTAAATGAAAACAAATTTTAAATTAATTTGTGTAATTTGACTTGTTACTTAGAATCATGTTAAAAGACAAGCAGATGTTGATGGCCTATGTTGTGTCAACTTTTGACCAAAAGAAAAAAAAATGCCAATTCAATTTAAAAATGTTATTATTCATTCCGATGATGGGTTTCACAGTACTGGGCATTCAGTTTGAATACATTTTTGCTTAATTGCTCCAATAATTGGGCCATTGAAATACAGAGCCTGGAACGGTCAAATCTGATGCTACTGAACGATTTGCTTGTTTAGATTTGTCATGACTCATTAACCATAAGTAGCCACAGAATTATTTCTGGTTTCCTGCCACTCACAGAAACAAGTAGTTGCAGAAAATTTCCACAGCGAGAAAATGTTCTTTTCATAACTAATTGCACTTTATCTGTGAAAATACAATGTCAGTTTCAAATAACTGAATATACTATTTAGAGATAACATGTATTTATATGCCTATGCACAAACAATATTACCTGCACATTCATATGTAGTTTCAATATCGTATACATTTATTGGTATATTATAAGCATAAATTAACATGCATTATCAGAAATAATCACGTAAGGAGAATGAGAAAGACAAGAGAATTTGCTACATAAATACGCCTTGATAAAATAGCTTTTTAATCCATCCTAAACTATTTGAAAATTAAATATTTCTATTAATTTTTTAAATAGTAAGTGCTGCAATGTTACTTTCATTTAGAATTACACAAAGCAAAATAATCAGTCAATAAACTTACAGAAAGAACACTTTAGAAAATTAAGTTCTTGTCACTAATATAAGTGGAATTATTACATGTCTTTTGTATAATTAGTATTTCTGTTGAAATCAATATGTAAGCATTTCTGCCTCAAACAATTTCTGTTGTTTTATAATACAAAATGGAGAAAGCACAAAGAAATTTCCTCTCTATTCAGAAGATGAATTAGAAAAAAATCACAACTAGGAATATTATATTTAAATGTATTTTAGATGAAATTTTCAAAAAGAAAAAAGCCTGGAACCAATAAGAGATTTGGCTAAAATGGATGAAAAGCTGGTGCATGACTATATTTTTATTCTTTTATGTGACTCATCGCAAAACAAAATTGTTTAATTTTGATTACCAAAATACATTAAAGTTTTTGGTCTCTCTATCTCTGTCATCATTAGTAAAAATAATCTTATTCGTACTAAATAAGTAGAAATTTGCTTCCTAAAACACAGCTTTCATAAATAGGCAAACAACTTTGTACTGAATACTTACATTTAGGGGACTTCAATAAATCCCTGATGGATCCAGTATAAAGAAAGATCACTTAAAGAAGTTGTTTTCCTTTGCCACATTTAGTAACTGGGGAAAGTCTGAACTATTTATCTTTTTAGCTGGAGCAGAGTGTGTATGAATCTGATGTGTTCAAAATATTTATAATAAATGACTTGAGGCTGGATGCCACAGCCCTCAGGCAGTCAAACTCTAGTTGACATCAGCAGGCACTTACCTGTACAAGATCCAGCTGCCTTATGCCTGTAAGCTATAAAGGCAAGTTTAAATGAATAATAGGTTCAAGGCTTCCAGGATGATCACAGGCAAAAAGACTTAGGTAGCAGGACATAGAAGTCTGTAAGTGGATGAATGTCTGAGAGCTTAAACTGACATTGTAGCCTGACCTACTCTCAAACAAATGAGTTTGGTCAATTATCTTCTACTTATAAAATTAAGCTTATATATCTGAGTGTCAAAGTATAATATGAACATTCTCCATGTGTATAAATTTCATTTTGATGTACAATATTAAGTATTCCGGCAATGTCCACCTAAACTGTAGATTCATCTATTAAAGTAGTAAAAATGAGAAATAAATTAGAGATTAAAAAATCATTACCTGTAATGATACGAAAATACTATTTGTAGAAATTAAAGAAAAATTTGTCTGGAGGATGTAGAAGTTATTATGTATATAACTGAATGACTGACTGGCCAGAAGATTCCTTTTTCGTCATATTACAACTTGGCAGTTATATTTTGTTCTCTTGCTTCCACACATGTATTAGGGACCTCATGAGATAATAAAGTAGTTAAATGATAATAACTGTCATTTTAGAAGAAATATAAAGTGAATGAAACTAAATGTGGCACTGTATGTGAGTGTGTGTGTGAGTGCGTTTGCACATGTGTGTGCATGTGTATATGCTTAATTTATTTTTAAATCTCTTCATACAATATATTTTTTCATATTCTTTCCCTTCCCTGAACTTTTCTCAAATAATAGCCTCTTTCCTACTGATCCATTTTTTTGCACTTTGTTTCCCCCCCTCTCTTTCTCTCTCTCCTCTCTCACTAATTCAGTTACATCTATTTCTTCTAACACTACTCTAGTTCCCAAGGAGCAAGCACTCTGCTTTATAAGGAATGCTGTACTGATATACTTGTTATAAATCAAAAACAGCATATGTTGAATAACAACTTAATATATATAAGCTTCTGAACACCATTGATGAGCTCAGCCCAATTTCCATGTGGAGGAACACTTACATTGTCCTACAATTTGAAGTAATCCTTTAACACAGAAAACGTCTCATAAGAAAGCATGATAATCATGAAAAAATGTTAAAATTTGACTATACAAACTTGGTTACAATGCACAGTACATAGTATTGATGTATGTTTGCTGTTTGTAAAACGCAGAAAAGGCAGATTTATTCAATGTGACCACACTGGGAAGAGGGACAAAGAGATCCACTGAACCCCACCTCCCAAGTCCATATTTGAGATCTTGACTTGAGTATAAGTTTTAAATAAAAAGCAAGAGACCCATTAACTGATCAGACCTGTGACTGTGAGATACTTTCCCACAACTATCTCAGATCCATGCTCTTCCTTCAAGGTCAGTCTCTCCTTCAAGGTCACCTGAAAAATAGTAAATCTTTCTAGAGGAGAAAAGTTCCTCCTCTGGCTTCCCAAAACATCAACCTTTTCTTCTCCAGGTATTATTACTGAGAAAATTCTAATTCTTTAGGTTTTATTGTTTCAATAGTCAGATAGCAAAGCAAGGAAGCACATCTGTCTTTTCAAAGTCTATTTATTCTTTCCAGATAAACTTGTTTCATTTCCTCATTGTTCTTATATCACCCCCATCTTGAGATGAAATATGCCTGTACCTAAAACAAATATGAATAGAATATAATCAAGAATCAAAGATAGAATACATTGTTAGTAACAGGCTGCTGAGCATAAGAAAGCATCCTGTATCACCCATAAATGCTTGGCTTTTAGCTACCTTGGGAAGACCTGGCACAAGAAAATCTGTCTAATTGGTTTGGCAGGGGATCTCTCATAGAGTTTAGGCTGATCTGAAACTTATGATACTCCTATTTCAGCTTCCTAAGTACTAGAGTTACAGACAAGTGCTACCATGTGCATCATGCTCACTTAAACTTAATTTCAACTCTTACATCCCCCCTACCTTGTCTTTGAACAATATTCTCTGAAGACATCAATGAATTACCATCTGGTAGTTCACATTCTCTAGTTCATAATTATAAGGAAACTGATTGGTCCCAGTTAGTCCCATATAGGCAGAGTAGAATAAGTGGGTGTGAAATATAAGTAACAGATGTTACAGAATTAGTGCCAATAAATCATCTAAGCTCTATTTTAAGTGACTGAGAGAAATAGAAGGAATGATTCTTATGTTAAGCATGACTGAAGTCCATTTTGTTTGTCGTATAGACCATTCTTAGCATCTCAAAAAAAGGTCCCAGATCCCTTTGTTTGACACTACTGCAGAATCATAAAAGAGAGCTGGTTGTAGGACATTGCAAAGCATGACTATAAAAGGTAAACTAATTCAAAAATAAAATAATTGTGTACAGGTTTTCAAATATCCAATGGCTATTGTCTTAGTCTGGATTTTGAATCTTGAAAAAAAATAACCATCATGATCAAGAAGCAAGTTGGGGAAGAAAGTGTTTATTTAGTTTACACTTTTACATTGCTGTTCATCACCAAAGGTAGTCATCAGGACAGGAACTTACATAAGTCAGGAACATGGAGGCAGGACCTGATGCACAGGTCATGGAGGGGTGCTGCTTACTGGCTTGCTTCTCTTGGCTTGCTCCATTATGGAACTCAGGCTACCAGCCCAGGGGTGGCATCATGCACAATGGGCTGGGCCCTCCCGCCTTGATCATGAATTGAGAAAATGCCTTACAACTGGATCTTATAGAGGCATTTCCTCAAGAGAGGCTTCTTTGTCTGTGATAACTCCAGCTTGTGTCAAGTTGACACACAAAACTAGCCAGTACAGCTAACAATCTCTACTTCCATATTTAAAAAAATTATATCTATACACCAAGGAGCCAGCAGTAATTAGATTTTTTTATACAGAACTAAAAGGAAGCCTGGAACCACTTGCTTACAAAATAGATATTTAAAAGACTTCAACCCTATCTGATGATTAAATGCAGCCTGGCTTTAATAAGGCAATTTCCCAAAGAAACCAAAAGTGTGAAATGCAAGAAAAACAATGGTTTAACAAAACACCATATATTGTCAATTAAGTCAATTGTGCAATACTATTAAGATCAGAGCAACATCTTCAAAAAGGCGTTATTATTTTGGACACACAGAATATGTTTTAGTTTTACATTGGTGTCTTTACATTATAAAAGTGATGTTTTTTTTTAAATGAATGCATTTCATTTCATTAGTTTTTCTCTTGCATTTTTTCCAGCCTTGTTCTAAGACAGATCAAATTCTACAATAAATAAAAAAAATAACATTTTTAGTTATTAGTACGTAAGTTTCAAAATGTTTCAAAGTTGTTGTATACAGATTGCTTTTTATAGCATTGGGTTACCAACACATAAATCTACACAAAATACACAAATTATGTTTTAAGCAACCACCATATTCACCTAGTATCATTTCAAGAGCCAAATAATTTTGATTAATTGCCCCAGCATCCTCACGATTTTCCACTGTGGTGAAACAGTTAATGGATGACTGAGAAGACAGACCACATTCTTAATAACATATTTTCAACATTTGAACGTTTGGATTGAGTCTGGACAGAAAGACCTAGAAATTCTGTGAATATAAGAGGGAAACACACCATCATCCTAGAATCAGATTAAAGTCTCCTGCCAGCTAAGAAGCAAGAATTCAACAGCATTTACTATAAAGGCTGAATATTCCTTTTACATATAGATATTTTATATCAAAAGAGCAATGACCTAGGTTTGAGGTCTAAATTTATATAGCCTCAGGCAGGGCCTCTTTCCTAAACCATGACATTGCCTGAGAATCTCAAGCAAGCTTAAGCCTACATTAAATTTCTTTCCACCTCTGCTATACTATACTGGCCAGTCCTCCAAGTTCGTTCATCCTCAAAGCCACACATCCAGGCTACACCTGATCTGAGGTCTCTAAAACTCTAGGGAGAATCCTGTAACCATTGAGGGCAGCAGCAGTGAGAAGGTGTCTAATCTTTCTCTTTATTATAAAACAGTGACAGAATTATATTTTATTGTAATTCAGAAATATGTTAAGATTTTTAAAATGACAAAAGTATCCTCTTCAACTGAGGCCAGACACTGAGCCCCTCTGTTACATAAATGCCATCAGAGCCTCAGACCAGCCAGGTGTCCTTTTTGGTTGGTGGCTCAGTCTCTGAGAGCTCCCAGGGCCAGATTAGTTGACACTGTTAGCGTTCCTGTGGGGTTACCATCTCTTTGAGGTCCTTCAATCCATTACTTAACTCTTCCATAACAGTCCTTGACCTCTGCCTAATGTTTGTCTGCGAGTATCTGCATTTGTTTCAATCAGTTGCTGTGTAGAACTTCTCAGAGAGATGCTATGCTAGTTTCCTGTCTGCAAGCACAGCATAGCACCATTAATAGTGTAAGGGTTTGTGCCTACCATGGGGTGCATTTCAATATAGGCCGGTCACTGATTATCCATTCCTTCAGTCTCTGTTCTGTATTTGTTCCTATATATCTCATACACATTACCAAATTTGGATCAAATGTTTTGTAGGTAGGTTGGTGTCCCCATCTCTTGGTCTGGTCCAAAGCAAAATTTAGCTCATGTAAACACTGACAAATATCTTTATTTTTTTTAATTGGACATTTTATTTACATTTCAGATGTCTTCTCCTTTCCCCATTACTCCTCCCTAGAAAACCTCTATCTCATGCCCCCTTTTCTTTTGCTTGTGTTCATTTTTTAAAAAATGTTAATCAAAGGTTTTATAAGTTTGGTAATGCTCGGTCAGAAGTGTAACCCAATACCCAACCTAGATATATCAACTGTCTTTGACTGGTGGAGACATATGAACATCTGCCTCTATGTCCCCCCTCTCTTTCTCTCTCTTTCTCTCTCATCACCTAGCTTCTCCTCTCCTTCTTCTCCTCTTCTTACTCCTTCTCTTCCTCTCCGTACTCCTCCCAACTTAGCTCCTCCTATATATCACCCTTCCTGTTAAAAGAAAACTTTTCTCTCAAAATACAATTAGAGCATAATTATGCCAATTTGTACCAGTGAGGTACAAGATAGTCCTAATACACACTCCATCATTTTGTTAACTAACCAGAACCTCTGTCATCTCTTCTAACTAAAACACTTAGTTCTGAACATGGCTTTTTTCTTGGCTTTAGAATGAATGTCAGCTGAAAAACATCCACTCAAATCTTTTCTCTCAAAGTAAATAGCCAGGATTGGCTATGAGACTATAAGTTTTCAACCCTGTCAGAAATTCAGAATGACTGAGTTAACTGAAATTATGGGAAGCACAAAGCATAGCTTCTAAAACTTAGCCAATTTAGAGAGACCGCTGAACACCTGGACAGTCCCTATACTATAAAACGTTGGAGCATCTGATCTTCAGCCTTCTGGCCCAGGATCATCTGACAGACCTTAGTGATGCAGAATTATTAAGGGCTGATTACTCTTTCTAGGCAGATATAATCAGTCAACTATTCTTCAAGTGTGTCCTTTTCTGGACAGTAATTTGTCTGTAGATGAAAAGAGGTAATTATTGCCTGGTTGCTGTCTCACCACAACTGGAGTAACTCCAAAGATGCTCAATTTCTTCTTAGAATCCAAGACAGGAAACTGTCAGAAGCAGACAGGTCTCAAATCAAAATGAATATTAATACAGAAATGTCTGTAACATCAATTCTGTGGACTTCTGATGTTTTGAAAACCAACTATCCATGTAAGGTAATCTGGACTGTTGTCTGTTAACTCCTCTCAGCTATTTCTAAATAAAATATGGAAAACACCTTAACAATAAACTCAAAGCCATGAATTTGCTATAGTCCCTTAACTCACAGGCTAACCATCTTAAATTAGTTAAGAAAGTTAAAGAAGGACTGGGTCTAAGCCTTGTATTCCTAATTGTGTTATACAGGCACAATGCCTGTGAGGGTAATAATACTCATCTCACTTTTATATCCATAAGGAGCTCATACAATGAAAAACATAAAATTTGAAATCGAAGTAAATTTTGTACAATTTGAGAAATTATAACTTCATCTTGAGAATAATTAAACAGATTTCTACCAATAGGTTATGGCTATGAAATAAATCCTAGCTAATCCTCCCTGTTCCAACAAAACTGCTACCTTTCCCTAGAAAGACAGCCCAATATTAACCACCTTAGTCCCCAAGTCCAGGGAATAGGGGCACTGACTCTTCATTAACTTCTTCAAGCTAATTACGGGCATTGAGATATTAGAGGAGGGATGGGGGGAAGAGTAAATTGATAAGCCTCTGATGCTGGGTCTTCACTACATCCAGATGGAATTCCAGGACATCAGAGATTTGAGCAGGTCTGCTTAACTTGCTTGATGAGTAGATACACCAAGGTTGTGTATTCTGCAATATACAATTCTCAAAAAAATTTAATATCAAGCTAATTTTTTTTATTTTTATTTTTTCAATCTTGCTTTCTTTTTTTAATTCAAATTTTTAAAAATTATTTTAAATTTGGTATTATATTTACATTTCAGATTTTATCCCCTTATCACACTTTCTCCCACAACCCAAAAACCTCCTATCCCATCCCCCCTTCTCCTGCTTCTATGAGGCTGTGCCCGCACATACTCCCCCACCCTCACTACCCCCTCCCCTCCCTCACATTCCCCCTCCCCCCACTCTATGTTCGCTTTTCATGGGACCAAGAATCTTCTCTTCCACCTATGTCCTACAAGGCCATCCTCCCCTACATATACAGCTGGAGTCATGGGTCCCTCCCTATGTGCTCCCTGGCTAGTGATTTAGACCCTGGGGAGCTCTGGTTGGTTGGTATTGTTGCTTTCCTCATGGGGTTATAAACCCTTTCAGTTCCTTCAGTCTTCTCTCTAACTTTTCCATTGGGAAACCCTTGATCATATCAGTGGTTAGCTGTGAGCCTCATCCTCTGAATGTGTCAGTCTTAGGCAGACCTCTAAGGAGACAGCTATATCATGTTCTTGACAGCATGCACTTCCAGCCATCCACATCAGTGTCTAACTTAGGTGACTGTACATGGAATGGATACCAGGTGGAATGGTCTCCAGATGTTTCCTCCTTTATTTTCTGCCCCATGTTTTGTTTCCATATTTGCTCCCTTGAGTAATTTTGTCACTCGTTCTAAGTAGAACTGAGGCATCCCCACTTGTTCTTTCTTCTTCATGGGTTAACTCACTCAGGATGATAATTTCTAGTTCCATTCATTTACCTAATAATTTCTTGAATTCATTATTTTTAATAGCTGAGTAATACTCCATTGTGTAGATGTACCACATTTTTTGTATCCATTCCTCTGTTGAGGGACATCTTGATTTTTTCTAGCTTCTGGCTATTATAAATAAGGCTGCTATGAATATAGTTGAGCATATGCCCTTGTTATACGTAGGGGCATCTTCTGGGTATATGCCCAGGAGTGGTATAGCTGGAACCTCACGTAATGCTATGTCCAGTTTTCTGAGGAACCACCAGACTGATTTCCAGAGTGGTTGTACCAGCTTGCAATCCCACCAACAATGGAGGAGTGTTCCTCTTTCGCCGCATCCTCGCCAGCATCTACTATCACCTGAGTTTTTGATCTTAGCCATTCTGACTGGGGTGAGGTGGTATCTCAGGGTTGTTTTGATTTGCTTTCCCTGATGACTAAGGATATTGAGCATTTCTTAAAGTACTTCCCAGTCATTCGAGTTTCCTCACTTGAGATTTCTTTAGCTCTGTACCCCATTTTTAAATAGGGTTATTTGGTTGTCTGCACTATAATTTCTTGACTTCTTTGTATATCTTGAATATTAGCCCTCTATCGGATATAGGATTGGTTAATGTCTTTTCCCAATCTGCTGGTTGCCATTTTGACTTTTTGACAATGTACTTTGCATTACAGAAGCTTTGCAATTTTATGAGGTCCCATTTGTCAGTTCTTGATCTTAGAGCGTATGCCATTGGTGTTCTGTTCAGGAAATTTTCTCCTGTGCATAGGTATTCGAGGGTCTTCCCCACCTTCTCTTCTATTAGTTTCAGTGTACCTGGTTTTAAGTGAAGATCTTTTATCCACTTGGATTTGAGCTTTTTACAAGGAGATAAGAATGGATTGATTTGCATCCTTCTACATGTTGACCTCCAGTTGAATCAGCACCATTTGTTCAAAATTCTGTCCTTTTTCCACTGGATGGTTTTGGCTCCTTTGTCAAAATCAAATGATTATAGGTGTGTGGGCATATTTCTGGGTCTTCAATTATATTCCATTGATCTTCATGCTTGCCTCTGTACCAATACCATGCAGTTTTTATTACTATTGCCCTATAGTACAGTTTGAGGTCAGGGACAGTGATTCCCCCAGAAGTTCTTTTATTGTTGAGAATAGATTTTGCTATCCTGGGTTTTTGTTATTCAAAATAAATTTGCAAATTGCTCTTTCTATCTCAGTGAAGAATTGATTTAGAATTTTGATGGGGATTGCATGGAATTTATAGATTGCTTTTGGCAAGATGGCCATTTTTACTAAATTAATCCTGCCAATCCAGGAGCATGGGAGATCTTTCCATCTTCTGAGATATTCTATTTCTTTCTTCAGAGACTTGAAGTGCTTGTCATACAGATCTTTCACTTGCTTGGTTAGGTTCACTCCAAGATATTTTATATTGTTTTTAACTATTGTGAAGGGTGTCATTTCCCTAATTTCTTTCTCAGCCTGTTTATCTTTTGAGTTTAGGAAGTCTACTGATTTGTTGGAGTTGATTTTATATTCAGCCACTTTACTGAAGTTGTTTATCAGGTTTAGGAGTTCTCTGATGGAAATTTTAGGGTCACTTAAGTATACTATCATATCATCTGCAAATAGTGAAATTTTTACTTCTTCCTTTCCTATTTGTATCTCTTTGACTTCCTTTTGTTGTCTAATCGTTCTAGCTAGGACATCCAGAACTATATTGAATAGGTAGGGTGAGAGTGGGGAGCCTTGTCTAGTCCCTGATCTTAGTGGGATTGCTTTCAGTTTCTCTCCATTTAGTTTGATGTTGACTACTGGCTTGCTGTATATTGCTTTTACTATGTTTATGTATGGACCTTGAATTCCTGATCTTTCCAAGACTTTTAACATACAGGGATGTTGAATTTTGTCAAATGCTTTCTCAGCATCTAGTGAGATGATCATGTGATTTTTTTCTTTGAGTTTATTTATGTAGTGGATTACATTGATGGATTTCTGAATATTGAACCATCCCTACATTCCTGGGTTAAGGCCTACTTGATCATGATGGATGATTGTTTTGATGTGTTGTTGGATTCATTTTGCAAGAATTTTATTGAGTATTTTTGCATCAATATTCATAAGAGAAAGTGGTCTGTAGTTCTCTTTGTTGGGTCTTTGTGAGGCTTAGGTATGAGCGTAATTGTAGCTTCATAGAACGAATTGGGTATTGTTCCTTCTGTTTCTATTCTATGGAATAGTTTGAAAAGAATTGGTATTAGGTCTTCCTGGAATGTCTGATAGCATTCTGCACTAAAACCATCTGGCCAAGGACATTTTTGGTGGAGAGATTTTTAATGACTGCTTCTATTTCTGTAGGGGTTTTTGACTATTAAGATGGTTTATCTGCTTCTCATTTAACTTTGGTACTTGGTATCTATCTAGAAAATTGTCCATTTCATCCAGATTTTCGAATTTTGTTGAGTTTAGGCCTTTGTACTAGGATCTGAAGATTTTTTTTTAATTTCTTCTGTTTCTGTTGTTATGTCTCCCTTTTCATTTCTGATATTATTAATTTGAGTACTGTCTCTGCACCCTTTGGTTAGTCTGGCTAAGGATTTGTCTATCTTGTTGATTTTCTCAAAGAACCAGCTCCTGAGGTTGTTGATATTTTGTATAGTTCTTCCTGTTTCAACTTGGTTGATTTCGGCCCTGAGTTTGGTTATTCCCTGCCGTCTACTCCTCTTGGGGATATTAGCTTCTTTTTGTTCTAATGCTTTCAGGTGTGCTGTCAAGTTGTTAGTGTATGCTCTTTCCAGTTTCTTTTTGTGGTAACTTAGAGCTATGAGTTTTCTTCTTAGTACTGCTTTCATGAAGGCCCACAAGTTTTGATATGATGTGTCCTCATTTTGAGTAAATTCTAAAAAATCTTTAATTTCTTTCTTTCTTTCTTTCTTCCTTGACCAAGTTATTATTGAGTAGAGTATTGTTCAGTTTCCACATGTATGTGGGCTTTCAGTTGTTTTTGTCCACATCAAAGACGAGTCTTAGTCCATGGTGATCTGATAGGGTACAAGGGATTATTTCAGTCTTTTTGTATCTGTTGAGGCCTGTTTTGTGACCAATCATATGGTCTTTTTTGGAGAAGGTAACTTGAGGTGCTGAGAAAAAGATATATTCTTTTGTTTTAGGGTGAAATGTTCTATAGTTGTCAGTAAAGTCCAATTGGTTCATAATTTCTGTTAGTTTCATTGTGTCTTGGTTTAGTTTATGTTTCCATGATCTGTCCATAGCTGAGAGTGTGGTGTTGAAATCTCCCACTATTATTGTGTGAGGTGCAATGTATGCTTTAAACTTTAGTAAAGTTTCTTTTATGTATGTGGGTGCCCTTGCATTTGGAGCATAGATGTTCAGAATTGCAAGTTCCTCTTGGTACATATTTCCTTTGATGAATATGAAGTGTCCTTCTTTATCTTTTTTGATTACTTTTGGTTGAAAAACCATTTTATTTGATATTATAATCGCTACTCCAGCTTGTTTCTTGGGACCATTTGCTTGTAAGATTGTATTCCATCCTTTTACTCTGAGGTAGTGTCTGTCTTTTTCACAAAGGTGAGTTTCCTGTATGCAGCAAAATGTTGGGTCTTGTTTATGTATCCAATCTGATAGTCTATGTCTTTTTATTGGAGAATTAAGTCCATTGATATTAAGAGATATTAAGGAAAAATGAATGTTGTCTCCTGTTATTTTTGTTATTGTCAGTGCAGTTATGTTTGTATAGCTACCTTCTTTCAGAGATGTTGGAAGATTACTTTTTTGATTTTTCTAGGTTGTAGTTTCCCTCCTTGTGTAGCAGTTTTCCACCAATTATCCTTTGAAGTGCTGGATTTGTGGTAAGATATTGTGTAAATTTGGTTTTCTCATGGAATATTTTGGTTTCTCCATCAATATTGATTGAGAGTTTTGCTGGTTATAGTAGTCTGGGCTGGCATTTGTGTTCTCTTAGGGTCTGTATGTATCAGTCCAGGATCTTCTGGCTTTTATAGTCTCCTGTGAGAAGTCTGGTGTAATTCTTATAGGTCTGCCTTTATATGTTACTATACCTTTTTCTCTTACTGCTTTTAGTATTTTTTTTCTTTGTTTTGTACATTTGATGTTTTGATTATTATGTGGCGGGAGGTATTTCTTTTCTGGTCTAAACTATTTGGAGTTCTGTAGGCTTCTTGTATATTAATGGACATCTCTTTCTTTAGGTTAGGGAAGTTTTCCTCTATAATTTTGTTGAAGATATTTACTGGTCCTTTAAGATTGGATTCTTCCTTCTCATCTATACCTATTATCCTTAGGTTTGGCCTTCTCATTGTGTCGTGGATTTCCTGTATGTTTTAGGTTAGTAGCTTCTTGTATTTTGCATTTTCTTTGACAGTCGTGTCAATGTTTTCCATGGTATCTTCTGAACATGAGATTCTCTCTTCTATCTCTTGTATTCTGTTGATGATACTTTTGTCTATGACTCCTGATTATTTATTTATTTATTTATTTATTTATTTATTTATTTATTTTAGGTTTTCTATCTCCAGGGTAGTCTCCCTTTGTGATTTCTTTATTGTTTCTACTTTCATTTTTAGATCTTGGATGGTTTTGTTTAATTCCTTCACCTGTTTGGTTGTGTTTTCTTGCAATTAATTAAAGGATTTTTGTGTTTCCTCTTTAAGGGCTTCTATCTGTCTACCAGTCTTCTCCTTAAATTCTTTGAGAGTGTTGTTTATGTCCTTCTTAAAGTCCTCTCTCATTGTCATGTGAAGTGATTTTAATTCTGAATTCTGCTTTTCCAGTGTGATGAGGTGTTCAGGTCTTGCTATGATGGGGGAATTGGGTTCTGATGATGCCATGTAACTTTTGATTCTGTTGCTTATGTTCTTGCTTGCCTTTCTCACTCTGGTTAACTCTAGTGCTACCTGTACTAGCTGTCTCTGACTGAAGCCTGTCTTTCCAGTTATCTTGCTTGTGTCTGGTCTCCTCGGGGTCCAGATGTCTCTGTGATCTTCTCCAGCTTCTCTGAGTACATTGGTAGCTCTAGGATGCCTTAGGATATGGTGCCTCCAAGGTAATAGACCAGCTAGGTGTCTGCTTTTCTGGGTGCAGTGTCTCCTCTAGGATGTCTCAGGATCAGGTGCCCACTGCTCTGAGTGCAGTGTCTCCTCTACGATGTCTCAGGATAAGATGTCCACTTCTCTGAGTGTAGTGGTTTCTCTAAGGATTTCTCGGGATATGTTGTCTGTCACTCTGAGTTCAATTGTTAGTCTGCAACTCTGGGTTCAGTGGTACTTCTGCTGCTCTGTGTTCAGTAGACCCTCTACCACTCTGGGTTCACTGAACCTTCCATGATGTCTCAGGAGGAGTCTGGTGTCAACACCAGAGTGGACAGAGCGTGAGTTTGCACCAGGCCTCAGATCCAGGAGCCGGGCGGAAAGGCAGAGCCACTCCGAAGGGGCAGGGGCCAGGTTTGGGCTTCTGCTGTAATCTGAGCACTCCCGGCTCCCAGTCGCTGGTGTAGGTCAGTGTTTAGGTCTTCTTACCTACCACTCTGGGTTCAGTGGACCCTTTATGATGTCTCGGGAGGAGTCCGGTGTCCACACCGGAGTGGACAGGGCATGGGTCTGCACCAGGCCTCAGAGCTGACAAACATCTTTATATTTTAAATGAACCAATGCAAAGCTGTCCTGACACAAAGGTAATGTATATAAATAAACTTCTAATTTATATTTTAAATTTGCCTTGCAAAAAAAGATTAAAAATTTTTCTATTTAATGAAATATTTTAAGTATCTTTATAAACTCTAAATGGTGTAATCAACTTTTTTCTTCAGCCTCAGTTTCTAAATTAAATATTTGGAACTACCAGGCCCAAATCACTAAAAAGTATAAAATTAACATTATTGTTTTAACCTCATTTTTTATAATTTTTATTAATTCTTTAAGAATATTGTACAACATATTTTGATTATACTCACCCAGTCCTCCAACTCTGCATAGTCCTAAAGCCCTTCTCTACCTAACAACTTTTGTCTTGTTTTCCTCGTTAAACTTATCAAGGCCTATTTCAGTGGTCTATATACTTTTGGATATGTGGTTATCCACTGGACTGTGGTCATCCTACCAGGTGCCTAACCCTAAAATAGACGACTAGCCCTGTAATATCAATTCACAATAACTGCTCAGCTAGCAGTGGACAGTCACACCCATCTCCCATATTTACATTGGGATATTTTCTGGCTTGATGGTGAACCAGTTCTGTGCATGAGAACTTAACTCATTGAGCTGTGAGTTCACATGCGTAGCTGTTCTGTTACACTGTTGTCTCTGTAAAACACTGTTTTTTTATAGTCATTCACGTCATCCTCTGTCTTTTACAAATTATCTGTCCCCTCTTCAATTAGTATTTTAAGTAAAGTCCAGCAATACAAATTTTGTTTTGCCTCAATTTTAAATTTCATGTAAATTCTTGTATTTTTGGGTGCCTTAAAATAATGTTCACAGATGCAATAGTTCCTAGTAGGTCAAAAATGGCAAATAAATCTATATACAAAATCTCATATATACTTCAAAATTGACAAATCAACAATGAGTTAAAAAATAATGCAAGAATAAAGTAAACAGAGTATTCTTAATTATTTTCAGGTGCTCAGAGTCAGAGCTTGGTTTTCACTCCCATTGCTGTATTAGAAACCATTCTAAGTTTCAAAGACTAGTTAGCTACATATATCTCTCACTAGAAGAGACCCGTTAGGAAAGATAATATTTTCTTCACTATGTGAATCTTAGAAAGATTTCAATGATCTATCTCAAAAGGTTACACTAAACATCAATGGATCACTAGACCTCAAACACTCCTTGCCACATGATAGATACCCCAAAGCATTCCCCTCTGTACTGGCTGCTTCTGTGTGTCAACATGACACAAGCTGGAGTTATCACAGAGAAAGGAGACTCCTTTGAGTAAATGTCTCCATAAGATCCAGTTGTAAAGCGTTTTCTCTATTAGTGAGCAAGAGGGGCCCCTTGTGGGTGGTACCATCCCTGGTCTGGTAGTCTTGGGTTCTGTAAGAAAGCAAGCTGAGCAAGCCAAAGGAAGCAAGCTAGTAAGTAACATCCTTCCATGACCTCTGCTTGAGTCCCAGTCCTGACTTCCTTTGGTGATGAACAGCAATGTGGAAATGTACACTGAATAATCTCTTTCCTCGCCCAACTTTCTTCCTGGTCATTATGTTTGTGCAGGAATAGAAACTCTGATTAAGACACATTCCAAACTTGCTGCCAAAGGCTTTCAAGTTATTAAAGCCTGTCCGACAAATAATATATGGTTGTATTATGGTCCTGTCAGTTTAAGACAATGGATACTTTAGAAAGTCTTATCTCACAGCCTAGAGAACTCAAGTAATAGTCCCTCTAAAGCTAGGACCCTTCTCTGAGGATTAAAATCCACAGTGTTTGGCAGGGAAGAGATAAACTGAAGACAAAGGGAACCTACTAGGCCTTTCTTAAAGTCTTTTTTGAAGTGTCCTAATGTATAATGCCATATAGATAGGCTATTTCTAGCTTCTGAAAGCCTGCCTCCTGCCCCATCTCTCCTTTCATACATTGGCCTGTGTGATCCTTTACCTAACAATAATACACAAAAGAGTACAGTAGAAAAAATTTAAAAGACAAAACCAGTCACCAAATTGTAACCACTTAAAGAGTTTAAAATGTTATCAGAAAAGTTAGGATATCTTTTCATGGTTATCAAAGGATAACAGAGAAATATATGTCTCCTTTTGGGGTTTGTAATTTATTAATGACATCAGTCTTTTAAGAATGAGCACAAATCCAAGCTTGGTGACAATTTCATCAATGTTTCAAAGAACAACCCCAGATAGAAAAACTGTAAATCAAATCAAATGTCCATAGAGGAAAATAGGGAACAGAAGGTAAAAATTAGCCATGCCACTTGTGTTGAGCTATGATGGAGTTCAGCCTCGTGGTGGATAAATAACCACATGAGGAGATGCGATCTAGGAAAAGATTAAGAAATCCTAAACTGCCAGAAACGGTATACTTAGGCTTTGGCAAGCATAGAAAGGAATGAAGCAGAAAAAGAAGCTAAAGAAAATGGTTTAATCAGAAAGATGGTTATAATACAACCAGAATCACCTTAGACTGCTAATGGAGAATGTTTTGTGACAGGAATTCAGGAATAGAAAGATACATCATCTCACTAAGTGATTAATTATTCTACTGACATCTTTATCACAGCTTAAGGTGAATCTGCAGGCAAATAGTTGTGGCTTCCTGAAGGATGGTCCCTTAGGCTACTCTTTGACCCTCCCAACCTAAATTTTGATTTTGAACATGATGCATTCAGAGTATCTTCTTATAATAAAGAAACTAAAATGTAGGAATGAAGACTCTATTTCATTCTCCGTGTTCAATGGGTTGTGTAGGTTGTCTCTTCACCAATGAGGATTCACATCAATTTAGGACTAACCTACAGTTTTAAGAACAGCCTGAGTTGCTTGGAGGCTCCCTATGGACCCTTGGATCAACAACTCAATTAGACATAACACAATCCTTGGACTAAAATCTTCATTTGGTGACAAGACATGGCCATTTAGAATGGTTTTTCTGTTACTTGGCCATTTCATTTTATATAGTGTACTATGTTTCCACAACGCTCTTGAAATGGCCTTTAATTGTACCTATCTATTCATGTATTTCTCCTCTTGACCCTCTACCTTCCCATTCCCCGCTTGATCTTTTCATCCCAGCCACTCCCCCGACCATTCACATCTCTCTATTCTATTTCCACTTTCCAAAAAGATTGTCAGTTCTTCTCTCCTCTTCTGTACCTATCTCTCTGGTTCTTCTTACTGTAGCTTCGTTATCATGGACTTACTAGCTAATGTCAAGCAAATACATATCATATTTGTCTTTCTGAGTCTGGATTCTTCACTAAGAATATTTTTCTTAGTCATATAGATTTACCTGCAAATTTCCCGATTCTAATTTAAACAACTTAGTAATACTTCATATTATAAATGTACACATTTTATGTGTTCATTCTTTATTGAGGAACATGTAGTTTGTTTATAATTTTTGGCTAGTATTACAATAGAAGCAATGTACATGGTTGAGCAAGTGTCTCTGTAGTAGGATGAAGTGTCTTTTGGCTGTATGTCCAAGAGCTGTACAGCTGGATCTTGAATTAGATCAATTTTCATCTTCCTGAGAAAATGCCACACTAAATTATTTAGTGGGGTTTTCATTCCCATCAGCAATGGATGAGTTTCCTTCTTATTTTCCATCTTGCCTGCATCAGCTGTCACTTGTTTTATTGATGTTAGTTATTCTGGCCAGTTAAGTTAAGATGAAAGTTAAGATGAAAACTCAAATGAGATTTGATTTGCTTTTCCCTGATGATTTATGGTGTTAAACATATCTTAAGGTGTTTTTCAGCTATTGCAGTTTCATCTTTTATGGATTATGTTTTAAATCTGTATACACTCTTAAACTGAGTTATTCATTTTCCTGAAATTAATGGGTTTTTTTTTAGTTCATTGTACATTTTGCATATTAGTCCTCTATGGGATGTTCAGTTGCTAAATGTTTTTTTTCCTCCTATACACTGCATTTTCGTGTGAATGAAGGTATACTTTACGTTGAAAAGCTTGTCCATTTCATGAGGTCCCAGTTATTCCTTGTTGATCTTAGTGCCTGTGTTAACAGTATTGTGTTCATATAATCTTCTCTTGTGCCAGTGAGTACTATTTATGCCATTGGGGCTATTGTCCACTTGCTCTTTTATCAGGTTCAATGTATCTGGTTTTTATGTTCAGATTTTTTGAACCAGTTAAGTTTTCTGTAGGGCTATAAGTCAGAGCTGTATGAAATCTGTATGCAGCCATCCAGTTTGAGCTGCACCATTCTGTTTATTTTTCTAGCCTGTACTCCTTGCTTCTTTATAAAAAAGTCAGGAGTCAATTTAATTCTATTGAACTATGTAACAATTTTTCTGACTAAACAATTCTGTTTGTTGTTATTAAATATATTTAACCATCTGCATCTCTGGGATGAAACCCACTTGATCTTGATACACACACACACACATATATATACACACACACACATACATAACACACCCACACACACACACACACACACACACACACACATATATATATATATATACACACACATACATAACACACACACACACACACACACACACACACACACACACACACACAAACACACACATTTCCACTCTGTTTCATAAGATTGGGTCCAATTTTTTAATTCAACACTAGAGAATTTTTAAATTATTTCTTAATTTTTGTCTTGATCCATTTATCACATAATAATAGGTTGTTCAATATCCATGAATTTGTAAGCTTTATGTTATGCTGATATCCATTATTTCTCATTTCAGTTTTTGTCTTGCTATTGGTGTAGTGTGAGTGAGGTGTCGTTTTCTTCCACTATCATATCAGTGTGTTGGGGTCAATATGTGTTTCAAGCTGTGGTAGATTTTATTTTATGAACTTGGGTACTCTGTATTTGCTGCATAGATATTAAAAATTGGAGGGTCTACAACTGATCCTAAATCTTCACTACCCTCCTCATCCCTGCTCCCTCCAATTTCCCTCCCTCCATCTGCCTCTCATGACTATTGTATTTCCTCTTCTAAGTGACATTCAAACTTCTTTGCCTTCCTTCATGTTTAGCTTCTTTGTGTCTGTGAAGTGTAATATGGTACCTGAATTTTCTGGCAAATATCCACCTATAAGTGAGTACATACCGTGTATGTCCTTTCTGGGACTGGATTACCTTACTCAGGATAATATTTTCAAGCTATATTTATTTGCCTGTAAAATTCATGATGTCTTATTTTTAAACCGCTGAATGCTATTTGCTTGTGTAGATGTACCATATTTTATTTATCCTTTCATCAGTTGAAGGAATTCTAGGTTCTGGCTATTATGAAGAAAGATGCTATGAACATATGAGCAAGTGTCTTTTGTGAGACACAAGTGAAAGATGAGCAAGTGTCTTTTGTGAGATACTGGATCATCTTTTGGTATATGCTCAAAAATGGTATAGCTGGATCTTGACATAGAACTATTCTCAAGTTTTTGAGAAAGTGCCAAACCAATTTTCAAAATAGTTGTACAAGTTTGCACTCCATTCAGCAATGGAGGAGTGTTCCTTTGCTTCACATTCTCACCAGCATGTGCTGTCTCTTGAGGTTTTGATCTTAGACATTCTCTTCGGTGTAAGAAGAGGAACCTCATAGTTGTTTCTATTTTCATTTCTCTGATGACTATGGACTTTGAACATATTTTTAAGTGCTTCTCAGCTATTTGAGAATCCTCTGTTGAGAATTCTCTGTTTAGCTCTATACCCCATTTTTAATTAGGTTATTTGGATTGTTGGTTTCTAACTTCTTGAGTTCTTTGTAAATTTAAGATATTAGCTCTCTGTCAGATGTAGGGATGGTGAATCCTTTCCCAATCTGTGGGCTGATGATTTTCCTATTGACAGTGTTCTTTTCCTCACAGAAGCTTTTTAGTTTCATTAGGTCCCAGAGGAGAGATGGCTAGATGGCCATGAAAATGAATGGAAACATGCAACTTACTGGGATAAGGAGGATGAAACAGATACTGGATATAAGGGGGACAACCTAGAAACAGTAGTCGTGACCTTAGATATGACTCACTAGATTTGGAATATGGAACCTAAAGAGGCTACCTCTTGAATCCAGACAGAAACCCCAGTGTAGCAATAGATACCAACCCCCACAAAAAACTTTCAACCCCAAATTTATTCTGTCTACAAGTAATGTTAATATGGGGAAGGGAGCAAAAACTGAGAGAATAGCCAACCATTTACTGGCCCAACTTGAGACCCATCCCATGGGCAAGTCTTGTTACTATTATTGATATTCTGTTATGTTTGAAAACAAAAGCATATTGACCTCTCTCTGTCTCTGTCTGTCTGTCTGTCTGTCTGTCTGTCTGTCTCTCTCTCTCTCTCTCTCTCTCTCTCTCTCTCTCTCTCTTTCTCTTGTATAACGTGCTCACTTTGTATGTTATTTATTACTTGTGTAGATATTGGTTTCCAGGGCTGACTATTTGGCACTGAAGAACCAATTAATGTGCTATTTTCTGTGGAAGATTATTTCTTCATGGTCTCAGCATTCCTTAGTTGTCTGTAATCCTTTGTGTAAGGTTGGAGCCTTTTGGACTTTTCTGTGTCTAGTTTGACAAGTCTATTGGGGAGTTCTTGTTCAGTTTATGTATAGGGAATCAGGCTGGTGACACTTTATGGGAATAGCTTCTAAAATTACTAGAAGTCACAGTCTCATAGAAAACTTCCTGATCCTCGCCCTCTTATAATATTTCTACTACCTCTGCTGCAAAGCTGTCTGAGCCTTAGGCTTAGAAATATGTTATAAATGTATCATTTGAGAATAGGTTCCACTATTTTCCATTTTGGTTGATTGTGATCTTCTGTAGATTTCTTGGTCTACATTGATGAAGTCTTAGATTTTTCTTCTTTCTTTCTCTCTCTTTCTTTCTTGGTCCCATGAAAAATGAACACAGAGTGGGGGGGGGGAATATGAAGGTGGAGAGGGGGTAGTGGGGGTGGGGGGTAGGTGGGGCACAGTCTCATAGAAGCAGGAGGAGGGGGGAAGGGATAGGAGGGTTCTGGGTGGTCAGAGGAAATGGGGTAAGGGGATAAAATCTGAAATGTAAATATAATACCCAATAAAAAATTTTAAAAAAATCTTGATACTAAAATTTGTTTTGAGAATTGTATATTGCAGAGTACACAGCCTTGGTTTATCTACACATCAGGCAAGCTAAGCAGACTTGCTCAAACCTCTGATGTCCTGGAAGTCCATCTGGATGCAGTGAAGACACAGTGTCAGAGGCTTATCAATGTACTCTTCCTCCCACCCCTCTTCTAATATCTCAATGCCCATAATCAGCTTGAAGAACTTAATGAAGAGTCAGAGCCCCTATGCCTTGGGTTTGGGGACTAAGGTGGTTAATATTGGGCTGTCTTTCTAGGGAAAATTAGTGGTTCTGTTGGGACAGGGAGGAATAGCTAGGATTTATTTCATAGCCATAACATAGTGGTAGAAATCTGTATAATTGTTATCAAGATGAAGTTATAATTTCTTAAATTGTACAAAATTTACTTTGATTTCAATTTAAGGTTTCCATGGGTATGATCTTCTTAGTGATATAAAAGTGAGATGAATATTGTTACTCTCATAGGCATTGTGCCTGTATAATACACTTAGGAATACAAGGTTTAGATCCAGTCCTTCTTTAACTTTCTTAACTAATTTGAGATGGTTAGCCTGTGAGTTAAGGGACTATAGCAAATTCATGGCTTTGAGTTTATTGCTAGGGTGTTTTCCATATTTTATTTAGGAATACCTGAGCGGAGTTAACAGACAACAGTCCAGATTACCTTACATGGATAGTTGGTTTTCAAAACATCAGAAGTCCACAGAATTGACGTTACAAACCTTACTGTAGTAATGCTCATTTTGATTAGAGACCTCTCTGCACCTGACAGCTACCAGTCTTGGATTCTAAGAAGAAATTGAGCTTCTTTGGAGTTACTCCAGTTGCGGTAAGACAGCCACTGGGCAAGAATTGCCTCTTTCCATCTATAGAAAAATTACTGTCCAGAAAAGGACACACTTGAAGAATAGTTGACTGACTATATCTGCCTAGAAAGAGTAATCAGTCCTTAATAATTCTGCATCACTAAGGTCTGTCAGATGATCCTGGGCCAGAAGGCTGAAGATCAAATGCTCCAACATTTTGTAGTATAGGGACTGTCCAGGTGTTCAGCGGTCTCCATAAATTGGATAAGATTTAGAAGTTATTCTTTGTGCTTCCCATAATTTCAGTTAACTCAGTCATTCTGGATTTCTGACGGGGTTGAAAACTTATAGTCTCATAGCCAATCCTGGCTATTTACTTTGAGAGAAAAGATTTGAGTGGATGTTTTTCAGCTGACATTCATTCTAAAGCCAAGAAAAAAGCCATGTTCAGAGCTAAGTGTTTTAGTTAGGAGAGATGACAGAGGTTCTGGTTAGTCAACAAAATGATGGATTGGATATTAGGACTATCTTGTACCTCATTGATACAAATTGGTATAACTATGCTCTAATTGTGTTTTGAGAGAAAAGTTTTATTTTAACTGGAAGGTGATATGTAGGAGGAGCTAAGGTGAGATGAAGACAAGGAGTAAGGAGAGGAGGAGAAGAAGAAGAGGAGAAGCTAGGTGATGAGAGTGAGAAAGAGAGAGAAAGAGAGATGGGGACATGGAGGCAGATGTTCACGTGTCTCCACCAGTCAAAGATAGTTGATATATCTAGGTTTGGTATTGGGTTACACTTCTGATTGAGCATTCCCAAACTTATAAATCTTTGATTAACATTTTTTTAAAAAACGAATAAAAGCAAAAAGGAAAAGGGGGCACGGGATAGGGGTTTTCTAGGGAGGGGAATTGGGGAAAGAGGATGGCATCTGAAATATAAATAAAATATCCAATAAAAAAAACAAAAACAAAACAAAACAACAACAATAACAAAAAAGAAAGTGGCAACATTGTTACCTGGTTCATTTTCATAATATTATTTTTGTTCTCAAATATTGTTGTTTAATTTTTTTACACTCATGTGTTTCTCTGAGTTCCACTGATAGCACAAATGGATTGAAAAAGAAGCAGGATGATAGAGAAATTAAACTATCATAATATTATTTTATGTTTAAAATTATAAAACGATCTTTAAAGTTATTTTGTCATCAAAGTAATTAATTTAAAATAGCAACTGAAAAACGTTAAAGGTACTTGGGGCCCATTATTCAGAATTCATTGTCAACCAAAGCATTTAAAACACTGTTTTGGCACCATAAAATGAGAAAAATAAAGCTTCAGAGAAAACAACCAATGATGAGAGGTACAGGTAATGATTCCTAGTGGGAAGATATATTATCATAAGAAGAACACTTACCATAAAGTATTCCAGAGGGGAGCAATTGAAATTATGTCCCCTTCTGCTGCGCTTACACAACTTGAAAACGACCATTTAAATCAGTTCTGACTTGTGATTGTTCCTAATGTAACAAGCGGGCAACCCCTGTTGATTACCAGTCACCATTCCACTTGCTTGAAATTAAGAAAAAGCTTGAAGTCTGCATTTCACCCACTTGTAAAAATATTTTTCATTAAAATGTCAAGGGTTGGCTTGGTTTATTGATCTTTGTATAGGATACATATCCTGTCCCCGTTAAAACTATATATTTTCTTGATTATGTGGTACTTTAATCGTGTGCAGGGTTGTCCTCCTGGAAGAGCAAATTGATGCAATTGCCCACAGACCCTCAGAATGCATTAAAAGGGGGTGGAGGCAGCAACCAGCTGCTGGCTGGAATATAATTATGTCAATATGTAAAAGACAATTAGCATCAACATTCAGCCTGTGCCACACACATGCCACAGCTCTCTTTGGTCTTTTGTGTTATTTCTACCCTCAGATCATCTACCTCCTAAACACCTACTGATCTTCATGCATATGCTTCCTTATACAACAAAATATTAACCTCATCAATATTTTCAAATTCAACTTGGTTTACTAGTGATTGAATGATAAGTACAAGAGTGACTGTCTATGTATATCTAAATATGGTTATAATTACTTGTCTTAATCTATCGCAATCACAGATTATACTTAAAAAAAGAAGAAGTTATTTAAAAAGCTTTAAAAACAAACAAACAAAATGGGAAAATAAGTAAAGCATTTGTCGATTTAGAATAGACAATGTTTTGAGAAGTTAGTCATGAGGCAGAAGTCATTCATATTTAGGCGTTTTTTTAGACACCTTGATTTAGTATTAAAGACAAAACAAGAAAGATTTTGATATCAAAATATCAAACTAAATTTTTGCAAGGTATTAATTATAAAACTCATATATAAGGCTTGAACATCACTTAGTTAAAGGTGGTTATTATATAAGAATGGTGAATTGAGTTCAGATCCCATGTACACATGTGAAAACCTATGCGTATTGAAAAACATATTATTCCCTTCCTTCTTATTTCCAAGAAGGCCAGATTAACATCTTAATTCCAAATTAAATTTTATGGAAATATATTATCAGTGACTCCACTCTGGTTTAATGCATTATATCTCCATGCAGGAACAGAGTCAAAAATCAGTAATATTCAATACGTATTTTTTATTAGTAACCATCAATTTTGTTTGAAAGTGACTAAAACATTTGTAGATAAAGTCATTTTGATTACACTCCCCACTGACAACTCCATCCTTTGTCAATATTTCATTTACTTCAGAATTGCTTTGTATTTAACAGCAATGTATTGCTAAAGTACATGCTTTCTAATGGTCAAATTATTAATATTATGACAGATACAATGTTCAGTAATTTTATTGATACAAATTTCCAACTATATGTATCACATATTATATTTTATATATTACATTATATATTGTATTTAGGTGTATGTTTGTGCAAGCCTTTACGAATCTTGAAATAAAATTACAGAGAAATAGAAAACATATCAACATACACGAAACAATAATAAATTACATTTCACAAGAATGTCCCTATTTGCGCTTCTAAAATCAAAATCACCCTCATTTTTATTAAATTTCTAGAAACCACAAAATTGCTTCAAAATGTTCCAGACTGGCTATCTTCCTTTGTTTTGTTCACTTAAATTTTATTCATAATTATTAATTGAGAGGATTAAATGTTCCTTTTGATGAAGATATCCTAACTTTTAAGTCAGTATGTGATACAGGTACTCTAGGCAAGTTTCTGGTATAATACTTTTTTCAATATTATTTCTAAACCTTATGATTAAAATATAACCATATTGTTTATGCTTTTCATTTTCTTCCTTTCACACATCTCCCACTGCCTTGCTCTCAAATTCAAGGCTTATTATTCTTTTTCATTGTTACATATATACACACATGAGTGTGTGTGTGTATGTGTGTGTGTAACATCCATGGAGTCTTTGCTTGGGGTACATGACTTCAGGACTGGCTCCTGGTTATTTGATAACCAACTAATGGTCTCATCTCTGGGGAAGGCTAATTCTCTCACAATTAGCATTTCATATTTATCTATTTTTCTTTGTTTATGGTTGATGCCCATGAGATTTCCTCTTCAATGTTACCATGTTGCCTTTGTTCAGGTTTTGTTACAGTAGCCATACTATTTACTATTGACTGTTCATTAGTGATGCTTTTTTTTTTATTGCTTCAAGATTCAATCTCAGAAATTTTGCTGCTCTTCTTGGTCTTACAACCTTTGTATCCCTTTCATGATATTCCCTGAGCCTATTTGCAATAGTTGATTTGTAGATCTATAATTTGGTGCTATGAATTCTATGGTCAGTTTTTCAGGTTGAGCCTCAGAGAACACTAAAGTGAGCCCAACATGAATAAAAGAGCTAGGTAAAATAATGCCATAGATTCAACTATTTCTGCTGTTTCAGAAGGGATGGGGTTCTCTGGATAGTCAGCTGTGTTGGATGGTGTTTTTCTGGGGAAACACATGAAGGAGTGTTTTCCTGAAGTGGACACAGGTGAAAGACTAAGGCAAACTCATGAAGGAACATTTCACTGAAGCAGACAGAGGAGTAAGGATGTTCTGCTAAAGCAAGCACATGAAAGAACATTTGATGAAGGATTCTTCTCTAACAATATATGTTAGGTTGTATTGATCCACATAACATTGTGTAAACAAGCTCCATTAGCCCAGACTCCACAGAGAGAAATGCACCAAAAAACTTCTGGTGGTGTGCTGCAGTTTTTTGCTGTTTCCGTGAACTTAGACTGATTGGCATCAGCTGAGACAGGCACACATGATGAGGCAAGAAAAGAGCTGAGGCAAGACTCATGGAGGGCACGTGAGGTTTCGAGAAAGTATAAAATCTAAGCTTGCTTTTAGAGCTAGCAGGGCTTGAGTCTTCGATGATCTTCCCTTTGATGAGAGAGGCACAGCTGAGAACCTCTCCTGGCATTTCTCCTGGTCCCTCCTGCTGATATGTTGCTATCCTGACTCTACCAAACTGGACTGCTGGTGCATCCATGAACGGTTTGGGAGTGGATGGAGCTGCCACTGCTGATCTATGAACTGAACTGCTGATTTTCAGTCTTCACAAACCAGAGTTGCTCCTAAGAACCTTTCTAAAAAGGTCCCCTTTCCTCCATATCTTTTCTTTTCCACTACTTTTGGTGGGTGATAGGCTACAAGGGCTACAAGGGAGTTTAAAATTTTAAGAACTATCATTAAAAACAAGGTTTTAAAAAATTAAATTTACAAAGAGGAAATTATTTCTTTTTGTTTAATCTTTGCTTAATGCAGAGAAGTTATCATATTATTGCTTGATAGTATAAAAGATTATCAAACAATCTCTCCAAAAATGCTGCAGTTGTTCTATAAAGCTTACATATGCTGATGGGTTAAAATATCTAGAAAAGGGTAGGCAAGTATTATCAAGTGGTTTTAATCTGCTGTAGGACCAAGAAAAGTACAGGTAAGGATGCTCAGGTTTAAACCTGTGTTAATTCCTACAAATATTTATAATAGAAGCACTCAGATAAGACATTTATATTTATTAATATTTATTTTTCAGTGTCAGTCTTAGTAAGGGGATTTATCCCATGAGTGGGCACCTGTAGGGAGCCAACAGAAGGTGGCTATCATCCTTGCAGCTATCTTGAGCCATATACCCTAATAAGAGACTTGATTACATTAGCCTACAACAGCTGAGCACACTCTGATAACATCTTTTTTAGATATCCAGGATCTTCCCCTGGGTGTGTGAGACTTAAAGGTGTGATTTAGAGCTGAGATTTAAGGGTATGACTTAAGGTGTGGTTTAGAGATAAGACCTAAGGGCATGACTTAAGGGCGTGACTTAGAGGCATGGCTTAGAAGTGAGACATATAAAAGGTGAGAAGCAGACAGAAGAGAGCCAGACAACAGATTACTTGACATCAGTACAACTTGGAACTAGGAATTAGGTTAGACACTTGCGACAGAGAATTAGGCACTTGGCACTTGGAGAAAGAACTTTAAACTTGGAGGCACTAGGGACTAGTAACTCAAGACTTGGGACTTAGACTAGGAAGAGAGACTGAAGAATAAATGGGATTGAATCACACTCTGTCTGGTATCCATTCTTTGTGTCCGTCCTCACTCTCTCTCTTGCTGAACCCCAACCCACAGACCTGAACGGAGCAGTTTGGGGCAGTGCGGGCTCTGACAATTTAGACCCCAAGGCTTTTAGCAGTGCAGGTCCCAACACTGACAGTGCGGCTCTCAACATTTTTGGCACCCAATATGGGGCATCTCGGGCTGCAACAGGCACCAAACACTAAAACTATTACTGATGCTATGTTGTGATTGCAGGAAGGAGCCTAGTATGGCTGTCCTCTGAGAGGCTCTACAGCCAAGATAGATTCAGATACTTACAGCCAAGCATTGGACTGAGGTTAAAGACCACTATAGAAGGAAGAATTAAATAGGATAGCAACTCCACAGGAAGACCAGCAGTACCAACTAACTGGTCCCCTGGGAGCTCCCAGAGACTGAGCTACCAACCAAAGAGCATACATGGGATGATCCATGGGCCCTGGTACATACTCAGCAAAGGACTGTCTTACCTGATCTTATTGGGAGGATGCTTGAAATCCTGTACAGACTTGATGTCCCAGGGAAGGGGGATGCTGGGGAGGGTGTATTGTCATGGGGTGAGAGTGTGCATTGGTGGGTGGGGCAATATTCTCTCAGAGGGAAAGAGGAAGTGGGAGGGGTGAAGAAATCTGGGAGTGTGCCCTGGGAAGTTGGGCAACATATGGAATATAAATAAACAAAATAGCTTAATAATATAATAATAAAAACTCCACAGAATAGCAGGATACAGTTGATATGAAGGGGTAAATGGGAAAAACATGGAGGGACATTTAGTAGTGGATAGGAAGTAGAAAAAATACAGAAGGGGGATGTATAAATAGCAATAAGAATCTTGTAAATAGCCATAGGGTATTATATTGCTTCATATTTATCTAACATATATATGTACGTGTGTGTGTGTGTGTGTGTATGGTTTAAATGATCTTATGCCATTAGGGATAATAATACTTTCCCTGAGAGACATAGACAATCTAGAAGAGGATCAAACAAACAAATGAACATATGAACAAACAAAAACAAACAAAACAGCAGCATCAGCAGTAGCAGCAATAACAACAACAACATTAACAACAACAAAACAGTTACTAAGCATGAGAAGCTGCCTTTTGTAGTTTTGGCCAGAGGAGCCCAAGAGACTCTCTGGATGGTAAAGGCTATTGTTTTTGGTCTCTAGTTGCTTCCTAGAAGATAAAAAATCTTTATTGATAAAATCAGCACATATTTGGAATACAGAAATTAAAGAATTCAAATTGAATCTTCCCTAAAATTCTCCTTTCTGGGGCCTATTTTTTTATGGTACTAGAAAGTGCCAAGCAATCTGCTAAGAAAGGAAGTAATCAATAGATATATTAAGTTATGCCTATAAGCTAGACAACAATTAGTAGAGCAAGATATCTCAAAAGTTGCAGTAGTGACACTTATATATTGGCAGTAAAAAATGGTTATCTAATTGGACTTAAGGCACACTCAAGAGGTGAAAGATCATGCTTAGTACTATAAACCTAGCTAACCACCCATTACTAGCAAGGTTATAGTTCTTAGAACACAATGTATTCCTTCTATTTTGTTAAGCTGGCATAACTCCAAATTGCTTCCTAATTACTTAATCTTATACCCATAATAAGTGTAGTTTTGACCCATCATCAAAGAAGCTTTTTGGTAATACATGGAAATGATTACAGAAAGCTATGTTGAAATAAGTAAAACAAAGACAAAATAAATCCTATCTTGAATTTTGAACTTGAAATATATCAATGTGAATAGTTCCCTGCCTGTCCAACTCCTTCTGACTATTCGACATGCGTGGTTATCCAAAATGAAGGATGGATTTGGTGTGAAAATACAAATTATTTGTGGTTTTAAACAAGGTTTACAAATCCAGTGTCATGTAGGTTAGAAACAAAATGATAATATGTGTATGCAATTCATACAATATAGAGAATTGGGGGTTTGTAAAATGAAGTAGCTATTCTTTTTAAGAGATGTTAATGATATTTTATTGTATGAACATTATTTATGTTCATACATGTTTGTATGAGTATGTGTGCACAAGTGCATGTAAATGCCCATAAATTCCAGATGATTGCGTCAGATCCCCCCCCCCCCCCCCCCGTGCTTGAGTTACAGGCCAATACCTGTGTCATCTGCTGTGGACTCTAGGAACCCAACCAGGGCCTGCTATAAAAGAAATATGAGTCCAACTGCTGAGCCATCTCTTCAGCCACCAGAAGTATGGGTACTTAAAAATAAGAGGACATTTTCTTGAGAAGATACTTTTTTTTCTTCTACTCAAATCTTAATTTTTTTCAGAAGAGACAGAATGAAGTCCCTAAGGTATTTAAAGGCAACCATCAAACAATTACTAAAATGAGCACACTCAAATATTAAGAGCTGATGAATAGCAAAGGAACACATTGGCAAATACAACTGGAAAATTGTGAAACACAAAATCTACTACTCAGAGAGGCTCCCCTCAGCTCCAGGCAACAGAGAAACAGCCTGAATTTTCTTGACTCCAGGACTGATAACAAACTAAATTATAAGAATATAGGGACCATAGAATGCTTCTCCTGACCTCTCTGGTCAAACAATTGACCGTTTTATCCATTGTTAGACACCTTATCTGGGGTATATTTTAGTATTTTGGTTTTATGAAATATCAGAATTTATAGGCAAGTTTATATAGTTGTGGTAATAAACCAGTTACCTTTTAAAAGACATTTTATAATTCTGCTTTCGGACTATTTCCCAGGCTTCTCTATGCCGGCCATACCTGGTTGCCTTCTTGGGCCTGCAAAATGTGGAAAGAACATGGCATACTATCTTTTGATGCTGATGCAGTATCAGAAGGTAGCATGATTTTTAGGCTCTATTACACTTTTAATGTGTTTTATCTATTTTTCTTGTTGCATGAGTAATATAATCCTTTTGCCTTCGGGCAATTTATATGTTAGTAGTGCAATAAAAATACATTATAAAGTGATAGGCTGAAAGATTAGTAAGTGCAAGAAAGCCATTTGATTACATTGAGTTTTCTACAAAATGAAGAATAAGAGAGAACAAAGAAATAGATGTTATATAAAATTTAGCCATAATGTAATTTTTCAATATTTTTCCTGAGTCAATTTCCTAAGATTCTGAGATTTATGCAATTGAACAGTAAAACAATGAAAGCTTGTGTGTACAAAATGGCTTAAAGATTAAACAGGTTTAATGAAAGATACATTGAAGTAGTCAGTGAGAAAAAAATATTACTTTCATTCATCCTCTGTTGGAGCTCAGAGAATTTACAAAAACAATTCAGAATATTAGTCACAGGAAGACAAAGTAGTCATTATAAAACCAGAATGCAGAGTAAGCAAAGCTTGTAAGAAATGCATGTGGATAAACAAATAAATTCAGGTAAGTTTGTGGCAGATTCAGTGCCTCAAAGTGCTAGGTCATCTAAACAATCAGACACAAAGACAAGTCCTTAAGAAGGTTATACATACATAAACACAGCAGTCATAAAGTTATTAAATGCTATATATATATATATATATATATATATATATATATATATAGTTGGGTTGGTAACTAGAACTACTGGATGATATAAACATGAAGTATCTTATTTAAAAATATAGGAATAAATAGCAAAATTTATCTATTTATCTGGCATATTAAAATGTTGCCTCTAGCAGAATTCTTAGTGCATGCTTATATAAAATTATGTAGCACACACATACGATGAACATATTTGTACCTTTCCTTTATTCTTTAAGACAAAGTCATGTCATTGTTACTAATATTATTTGCATCTCTAATGAATATTTCCACAGTTCAAGAAAATCAGTAAAATATATCTGACAGGAGTACTGTATGCGTTTAGTTTACAGAGGAGAAAATAAATCATATCTGATTCTTTTATGGGAGAAAAATTGTGGAAAGTTCTTTAGTTTTTACTTGCTTCTGTATTGTATGAAACAATGAAACAGACCCCATCACAGCCTTATAGTATTACATTAGCAATTCAATTGTGAGAACAGGGAAAGATCCGAATACTTAGAACATATTTTCAGTGACTGTCACAGTGATTCACTGGCTTCTAATGTAAAGGACTTTTACAAAAATAAGTGTACTCTTTTAGAATTGCATATTAAGATGTTTACTTAGTAGATGAGATATAGCCTACCATATATTTGCAAAATAAAACTAGCAGACATGTAAGGAAGTCAAACCATATCTGGTTAATCAAAACTATGTGCTAGATTTCATTAGTCATGAGGTTTCTAAAAATTTTAATCACTAGTAATAGCACATGTGTACATAGGTCAGCATGGAGAAATTAACTTATTTAATATGCCAATTCTAAGGAAAAGATTTAAGAACTGAGACAATTGAGATAATCAAAGCAAACTTCTGGTCAAGAGACACACAAATGAGGATGCTCTATAAATTCCAAAATTGATATTTTAAACTTTAGATATATTGATTAATTCATTTTATATGAGGCACATGGAGCAATCATAACCCTATGATTTAGCACTCATCCTAATAAGCATTCATCGTTTACATGCTTCACCTACAAGTTTCGTTCATTGCTACCAGCAAGGGAACATTTGTTGAATCACATACACTGTCTTACACAAATAAATTGAATCAATGAGATAATTGTCTCAGGCTTTTTAAACACAGTGAATATGAAGCATTATTCATTGTCTATACAGAAAATATCATATGAGGCTGGAGAGCAAAAAGAAGAAATTTCTACTTTATCTTTCAGAATGTTTGAGAGTCATTTATTTTATGGATGAACTGAAACAATATCATGCTGTACTTTCTTAAAAACAAACTTAATATGTACTTTGGGAAATATAAACCAACAAAATATTTTTCTGCTGACACTTAATTCCACCAAAGTTAAGCCATGGAGAGTAATAGTGCTGACTAGTGACACTGCAGTACATTGAAATGTTTCATGGATATATGCTTTTCTGAAGAAATACTCCTCAGGATAGCACGGCTCAGAAACCACATACACAGATCCAACACACAGAGATGCACATTGCACATTCTGCTTTTTTGAGAAAATAATTGTCGGTTTGAAGATTAGTAACAATAAAAGTTGAAAGAAAATGTGCCATCTACTTTGTCTTATGTCATATTAATACACATAATGACCTACTTTATTTGTGTTAACAAATACATATATTATTACAGAAAAATAGAAACGGAAGGAAGATAGTGGTATTAGTTATTTTTCTACTGAAGTGATAAAATTTTACAACCAACATCAAAATAGAGGAGAAAGGAGTTTATTTTAGCTCATAGATGCAAAAGGGTCAAATGTTATCATGGTGAGGGATAGAGGGACACAATAGAAGGAGGCACTCTGGAAGCAGAGAGTGATCATATTTCATCTGCACAGAGGATGCATATAAAAGAACAGGCAAGAGAAGCAGGCTAAGAAACCTCAAAGTCTTCCACTGATATATTACTTCAGCAAGAGTCTACCTCTTGAAGGTTCTGTAACATGTTTAGACAATGCCAAGAGACAAGAATCAAGTGTTCAAACATAAGCCAGCATCAGCTAATTTTTCTTTAAACCACCACAGGATTGGAATAGTAATGAGATAAATTACAAGTGTGCTTCCATCAAATGAGAAGGCCAAAGAATTGTTGACTAAAATAGAAAGTACTACAAAAAACTACAAAAACAATTTTCTAACAATGTTCATTTTGTGCTTGCCAGGAAAACCCAGGCCTGAGTCAGTTAGAGTTAAGCTATATATCATAGACTGATAATTTTACAGGTAAATCAAAGACACAATATTGCTAAAGTCTCACCAGATAGTCTTTTATTTTTCTTTATAATTTTCCAGTGACATAATTTTGAAGTCTTTTTAATCATTAAGTTGCTTCATTAACACATTATATGTTAATAAACAAACTTGAAATCTAATATGTAGACGTTATCTCAAAACAAAGATTTTATGTTGTTAGTTGTGGGAATTCAAATTGTTTCTATCTTAATATTTTATGTCAAATACATGCACAGGGTTAGCTAGAAGTATGCCAGCACTTACATAATAACAATTTCAAAGTCTGAGTATTCAACAAGAAGATTTGGTAGAAAAACTATAGGACAAAATGTTGTTATAGAAAACAGTGATGACATTTTTTTCTGAGCCATATTAAGAGTATCTAGCATAATAGCTGCAGTTGCAGTAGTTCTCATTTATTTAGTGCACTTTAACCTGTGTTATATACTATTGTAGATTCTTACTGAATAAGTTCATTCTACCTCAAACTTCATGACTCCTGTGTAAAGTCCACGCAGAAATTCAATAGTTTGCTTTTGATGATTTTAGTTAATAATAGATATTTCAGTTAGTTGTGATAAACACATTTGCAACCATTTTCAAGTATGTTTATATCATTTTTTGGCATTTAATTATAATCAATCTTTAGAACAAAGCTTAACTTTCATGAATATTTTTATTAACTGCTACAAAATCTGGAAAATTTGAAGGAGTGATTACAGTAAATGAAAAGGAATGGTACAAATGAATTCTGCTGTTCTTCCATCAGAAGAAAACATCTTTAAAAACCATGATTTATTGTTGTTATTGAAGGGGCTTTGAGCCCTTTCCCCTCTGTGTTGTTTGTATCATTGAAGTTTTATATTTTTGAGATTTCGATTTAATTACATTATTTCTATCTTCTGTTTTTCCTCTAAAATTTTCCATATATCTTTTCTACTGTCCTTCAAATTTATGGGCTCTTCTTTTAAATTGGTTGTTATTTCATTCACATATGTATTTGTAAATACATATATATTCCTAGATATAAACTAAGATTATATAATATACTTGTATTTATGTTTTAAGAGTTCACTATTTGGTAATAGACAATCAATTTGTGTGTTCTTCTCTGGATAAAAGCACCTCTTTAGCATCTAATTTAACTTACAGATGTCTGTAATACTTTGTATAGGGTTAAAGCTTTTCTCATTTAGTTAGACATGTTCATTGGTGTTCATTCTTGTTCAGCTCACATTTTAAAATTTATATGTGTAGCTTCTGATGTTACTAAAAATACAATTTCATACCAAACTGCTCATTTTACTGTTTATCACAATCTTTCCACCCTTTCTTCTGCAATACCCTATGAAACTTAGGTGTGGAAAGTTTTCATGGATTATTCCTTAGGGCTAGACTCCATAACTGTCATTTTCTGTAATAGTCTCTAACTTTTGTAAAGATAAGTTCCCTTGATAAGGAGTCAAGACTATACTTAAATGTGGTTATAAGAACAAATGTGCATATATTGTTGTTAGAGATTATGGTGACTACTTCACTAGTGATTGTAGTGTCTGTTCCAACAATCTTGACTTCACTAACCTGGAGTAGTTACCTAGATTTCCACTATACCATGAATGGTATACCTCTTTTTGTATGGAACTTAAATCTAATTTAGAGAACTGTTAAGTTATGTGTGCCTCCACTTCATTCTTTGGGTTTTCAAGCCATGTACTACAGTCCAGGAATCACCTCCCAAACCACAGGAACACTTAGATAGAGATAGATTATTGACCATTAACCCCAGGACTGAATGATCAAAACCACAGACCAGAAATGACTATTGTGGGGAGTGGACAGAAGGTGGCTATCATCCTTGCAGCCATCTTGGTTCATATACGCTGATAAGAGACTTGTTTACAACAGCCTACAGCAGTTGAGCACACTTTGATAACATCTTGTTTTAGATACCCAGGATTTTCCCTTGGGTGTGTGAAACTTAAGGTCTGATTTAGAGATAAGACTTAAAGGCATGACTTAAAGGCGTGACCTAGAAGTAAAATATATAAAAAGTAAGAGGCAGACAGAAAAAAATAGTTAGGCACTTGGAACTGGGAAAGAGACTAGCAACCTGGAACTAAAGAGAAGGACTTGAGACTTGAGACAGAGAATTTGGAACTGGGAAAGAGACTAGCAATTTAGAACTGGAATTATAACTTGAGACTTGGTACTAGGAACTAGGGACTAGGAACTAGGGACTTGGAGAGAAGAGAGACTGAAGAATAAACAGGATTGAATCACACTGTCTGGTCTCCATTCTTCACGTCCATCCTCACTCTCTCTTGCTGAACCCGACCTGTGGACCAGAACAGCTTGGGGCAGTGCAGGCTCTAACAATTTAGCCCCCAAGGCTTTTGGCAGTGTGGCTTCCAACATTGATAGAGTGGTCCCTGACATTTTAGCCCCCAAGCGTGGGGCAGAGCAGTTCTCAACTACTATGACCTGGAGCCAGGATCCTGCAGAAATTTTAAGCCTGTATTCCATAATCATTTGTGCCAAGTTATTCCACCAACCAGGATTTTGGGATATGGCACTTCTTTAAGAACATATTTTTGTTGTATATGTATCCTGTTGCCAATATTTGGGGTATTCAACTATGGCAGGATCTTGCCTTGCCTAACATTCATGTCTTAACTGGCTAACCATGGTGTCAATTACCCATGTACATGTCTCTTTCTGCCAAGTAGGATGTCAACTCCCAGAGAGATCTTGGGAAAACAACTTTACTTGGCCCCTACTCAAAAATGGAAATCGTACTCCAAATGACTTCTAATATTGGTACATGTGTCTCACTTATGTTGATGTCTATCCCAGGGTCAGCTTATAAAGGCAAAACCTTAAAAGCTTACAAATAGGTGCAGGAAGTGTTGCCTGCCAGTTGACTTGCGTCCAAAGTCCAAACTTATTGTGGTTACACAATATGTCTGGCTACTTATTATTACAAAACATTTCTAACTGAGCTTTACTGTGATTGGTTTCTAAGAACACCAAAGCACAGAACATAACAGAATATCCAGTCACCTGGGTCATCAGAAAGTTTTCTAGTAGCACAACCACATGAGTAAGTTTTCTTGTAACAGAAGTAACAGCATATGAGAAAGCTTCCTTGTAACATTAGTAACTACATAAAATGGCTGGCTAGAGAGCAGCAGTTACTCAGGACTTAGAGTCATGCTGGTCTTTGCTGTGGTTCAAAGGTATCATAGCTGGTTTGCCTCTTTCATTAGGAGATTGACGGTTCCTTCTGGCACCCTAAAGCCTAGTTCTCACCAAAGGTACAGTCAAGTCATTTAAAGCTCAGTGCTGTCTAAGTACTGTTCTGAGATACATGATGTCTTCAGCAATAAGGACTTACTTTCCACCTCTGGGGCTTAAAAGAATCTCTTAGATGGCCCTGGTCGATTGTTCAAGTGTGATTCTCATGTGTGGTATTTCATTCTTTGTTAAGTGTTGTTTCTCTTTTGGAGAGAGCACAGTCAGCCCAGAGGAGAAAAGCTCATTAAAAATATATATGTGTATTTATATACAGAATTATATACATTTTAGGTGAATTTTTATTTTTTTATTTTTTTGGCAAATAGATAAAGATATGATTCCGTGTATCCTTTAAAACACCCATATTGTTATTTTACCCAAGTTCTTCCTTCCTTATTTACTTCCCTCTCAATTCCATAGTGAATCTCCCATTTCTTCCATTCTTCTCTCAGGTCACTTATTTCCTGTTATTTCCCTTTAACCTCTCCTACCTTCTGTATTTGCCTCCATCTTCCTAAGGATTTCCCCTCCTCTTTCCTAATTTTCTTATCAGATCATGTGTATTCTGCTATTCTTTTTTCCATCTGTCCACCATCTTCTGTATTCATATCTCTAAGGAGAGCCCCCATACCCATTTCTGAGATCTGATTTTTGTACCCTTCTATTCCCCTCTCTATTTATTCTCAATTCTCCATTCTGGCAATGGAATTAGAGAAGACAATATTGAGTGAGGTAATCCAGACCCAGATAGACAAACCTCATATTCTCTCTTATTGGAAACTCATAGATTCAAATATTCAGATGAGCACACAGCCTGTAGTAACTACAGAAACAACGAAGATAAATTGAGACCATTACCAATCTGAATTTTTAACTTAAAAAGTTTTACTATTTATCCTTTTTTATCCTTTTCTTTCCTCTATCCAATTCCTCTTACAACTGCTTGTCCTCTGTTGCTTTCTCTGGACTTCACTGCTGCTTTTCCATTGAGATATATAGTTGGTTAAATATTACTTGCATTTAAATGACTATAGAGCTCACCATGTGATATTTGATAACCAATCTGGGGTATCATCTGTTGGGAAGACTATTCATCTCTGAGCATTCTTTATTTGCCTACAGTTCTTTGCAAAACATGCCGGCCTTCAGTGTTTGCATGCCTATTAATTTTGTCCTTATTTAGGTGTTGGTAAGTAGCCATGATATTGAAGTATCCTGAATTAAGCTCACCCATCATTTGCCCCAGAGACAAAATCCCAGAGCACATTACTGGTTCTGTGGCTCTCACAATCATTATGATGCCTCTTCCAAAATGTTCCCTTTAGGTTATGTGTATGAGTTTTGTTGTGGCTACATTGATTAGTATGACATCACACAATCAGTTGTTCTATCCATTTTGATTAGTCATTGATTATTTTAATAGTGTTTGTTGAAAGAGATATTTTTTGATGAGAGGTGAGAGCTGTGCTTATTTCTGGGTATAAGAATTTAAGTATTTAGGATGTAGTTAGTAATTATTCTTGTTCAGTAACATAGGAGTAGTCGATTCTCCTCAAAGATCTATGCACTAATAGTTGGCTAAATTTTCAGGACTGTGCATGATTTCTCTCCTGTTTTGTGGTCCTTGAGTTCAATGAAATAGCTATTGGAAACTACTGAGTTATGATTACCATTATTATACTCTTACTGATATCTTGCTATTCTGGTCACTATTTTGATTAATATATACTAAAGCTCAATAGAACTGTTGTTTGTTTACCTCTCTTGGTAGTTTGTATAGCAACTGCTAGTACTCATAAAGCTCGTCTGCAGAGAGAAGGCTTTCAGATCTACCTAGAACCTTTCAGGTTTTGTCAGAGTACATGGCATCTTTAGCAGTAGGAAATGGCTTTCAACCTCTAGGATACAAACAAGTACACTGGTCATAGACTGTTGTTCTTGATAGCTTCTTATATCACATTGATAAATGTAAAACAATCGAAAATAAAACATAAAGAAAACACAGAAAGTATATCACTATCTCCTTCCATGGTTATAAATTTAATCATGAAAGAGATTACAATGGAATGGACATATGTCTAATTTGCTGTATTTTTATTTTTATGACTAATTTCCACATGTGTTACAAATAACTACAACTATTAAGATAGTAATATTCTCCTCTATGTGTATTGAAAGAACCCAATATTCAGATAGACTATTTCTCTGTGTCATGCAGCTAAAAACAATTCAAACTCTTCCTGTTTCTAAATTTCATGCTCTGTTTTAACTTTTGAGTGTTTCCACTCAAACATTTATTTTCTCTACAGTGTTTGGAAGTTGAGATGAAATCCAGAATTTTTCAAAATGCTTCACTAAAAAGAAATGGTTTTCTTCTAGGAAATGTTGCCTTTTCAACCCTGAAGGAAAGAGTCTGAGATTTTAAACACCACATGTGTGTTTCTCTCTCTTCTTAGCATTATAACTGGTATAAATTTATTCTGTGGGAAAATACTGCATTTTATAGGAATGTCTAAGATGCCTTGTGTGATTGTTCCAATATGTTTAATTGAACCAAAGGAAACATTAGTGTAAACTCCCTTTATGAAGGCAAACAATTTTAGAATAAAAACGGATGGTATTCACTTCTATTCTAAATCAAAAGGCAGGCAGTAGCAAAAGGAATCTTACCAAGATAAAAAAGGAATGTGCCCTGGATTACATATTCATGGCTGCAAATAAATTTTTCAAAAGTAATCGATATCATGGTTTATTTTAGTTAGCTTTTGAGCAACATAGTACATATCATAGAAATTGATGCCTTGTACAATATTATCCAAAAAGGCATCGTCATATTTAAAGAGGGCTTATTAAATGTTTCATACATATAAAATATCAAAATAATATAGTCAGCATTTGTTATAGTGTCAAAATTTCTAGAATGAAGCTTAAAAAATAAATTCCTATGAATTATTCTGATTATATTTGTAACCAGAGGCTACACTTTAAATTATCATATGATAATTTTATTGTGCCCGTAACCTTTAATCTAATCAATACCCTATTCTGTACCTTCCAGTTCCTATTGTACATGGCCCCACATTTTTTTTGCTCCCAACTTCATATCCTCTTTTTTTAACTCACTTGATAAATTTATTGCTGCCAGTAAAGCACAAGGTTTTGGGGCCGTTTGCTGTAACATGGAGAGTCTATTGGTGCTGCAACCCTGAGGAAAACTGACTTCCAGTCATCACTGGCCAACACCTCTGCAGCTAAATAAGACCTTATGACTCACTCCTTTATCAATTCTATACTTACTGACTGGATCTTGTATTTAGCATCGTTCCTACTTCTAAGTAAGATTGTTTATTGTTTTTGTCTTCTACTATCACATTCTAGAAGGTAACCAAGAACAATGGCAATGGATTTTTATTATTTTGAAAATCTATAGGCCCTTACTGATGAGCAGTTTAAGGGAGGTAATCCATGCCTGTCACTGAGCATTTTGTTCAATAGACTGACATCTGACAGGTACCTATGTCCACCTACCCCTTCCCCCACATATAGATTAACACCTCATTTTTTTTTTTAATTTGTACATGTATGGTTTAGGAAGACTCTTGTGATTTTATGAGATATGTTTCATATGTTTCTTCTAAAGTTTTTTATATTATTTAATCTTTCCTATACACCTTCCTATATCATGAACTCCCATTATCCTTCACAATTAATCTTTCCAAATATATTATTCTTCCTGCCTTCTTCATGCCAACTCTGCTCTACTATCTCTCCTCCCTTGAAATATGCCCTGCTCCCATGTCTCTTTTCTAGTTCTGTGTGTTCTACAAGTATTCCACTATAAATATACATAAATCTAAAGACTCTAAATAATGATCCACATATGAGAGAGAACATTGGGCAAATATCACAAAACTTGATGACCATGAACAATGCTAAAGATATGGGAGAGGTCACTTAGTATTGGTGGAGAAATAAACTAGTGAAACTAGTATTGGGAAATGCTGGAAATTGGTATGATGCCTTCTCAAAAAAAAAAAAAAACTAGAAATAGATCAATATATTCTGGCTACAGCATTTATAGTCATGTGCCTAAAGGACTCTAAATTTTGCTGAAGAGATATTTATTCATGTTTCACTGAACTGACAATTTTTTTTGTTTCAATGATGGGCTATCAATTGTGAGAAGGATCTGGTTGGGACTGGAGAGATTGATCAGTGGTTTGAGGATATTTTGCTCATATGGATTAGCAGAGTTTGATACTACATGCCACACAGTATGCCACAACCATCTGTACAGTTAGCCCCAGAAAATCTAATGCCATCTTCTGACTTCCCAAAAGCACTGTCCATATGTGGTGCACATACATACATGAAGGCAAAACATTCATGAACTTAAAATAAATACATCTAAAAATAAACAATCAAAGTGTGTTCTCGATATTACACACCTTGCACTGAAAATTACTGATTCAATCTCAAAGAAAATAGGGAGTAAAGAAAAGTCTGCCATGTTATCTAAACAAAAGGAAGTTAAGGTATTTGAAAATATTTCCAGAACTCATCACTACTGGTCACGTAGTAGAGTTTCATTTCATAGAGTATCATAACAGCAATAGGTGAAAAAAAAAAAAACAGCACTGGTCAATGAAATTCATTTGTGCCTTCCAAATGACTGCAGTCAGTGTACAACATAAATAATGTTGGATGTCTGCTCTGGTAGAGACGGAATGTAGGACATGCCTTTTCTAAATTTATTTGCTTACCTGTAGAACAATGGAAAGTAAGTAATAAAATGAACTACACTGAGCAAATTGTGTTTGTTAGTCAGGTGATATGAGAAAGGAATAGAGAGCAAGCAAGGTAGAAATTGCTTTTGAAACATAATTGGTGATTGTTGTAATTTGAGTTTGAAATCTCTACAAATTTCCTACAAATCCCTTACCTGGTAATGTTGCTGAGAGCTGACTAGATCAGGAGAATGTTATTTACCAAATTGTTAACCCACTGAAGATTGATAACTAAATTAATATTAGAAGACAGGGACCAGTTCAACTGAGTTGGCCTTATACCCTTTCCATCCAATTTTTTTCTTTAGGTCTTCATGAGATGAACAGATTTGACTTGGTATCACTTTCCACCTTGTCCTTCTATTTCACAGCGGCAAACGCCACAACCTTAGAGCAAGGTGACTATGAACTGGGATATCTGGAATGGTCAGTTAATATAAGTGGGTTCTATTCCCTCATATGTCATATCTATGATGGTTGGATAACTGGCTCAGTGGTTAAGAACATTGTCTGCTCTTCCAGGGTTCAATTCCTAGCAACTACATGGTGGCTCACAAAGTTTTATAATAAGATCTGAAGCTTTCTTCTGTCTGATGTTGTCTTCTGTCATGCAGGCATACATACAAATAGAGTTCTCACAAATAAATCTTTTTTAAAAGCCATTTATCACCTATGTATGTGTTTACATGAATCATTATGTATACAATACATGTATGTTTACATGAAATGTTTTATGAGAAGAAAAACAGAAGTAAATAGTACAAGTATTGTAAAAGTTGTCAGCATTGATAAAGTATTGTTACAACAATCTGATCACAACAAAAGAATCACCTGATTTTAAGATATATATATATATATATATATATATATATATATATATATACATATATCTGCTTGTCTGTCTGTCTATCTTCAGATATTTGTCACAGTGTTGACATATGGATACTTCATTGCCCAGTATATCTCAGTCTATTCTAGTCTATGTAAGCTTTGTGCCTAAAAGAAATGTGTGGGTATCATAAAAGATTCTAAATTGTGTCTCACATTTAGAGACCAAAATTAAAAACTTTAGATCAATTAATATCAAATTACTGTTGATATACATTCCATTCTGTATAAGAAAATGACAATATTTGGTAAAGTTTAGGGCATGATATATTACAGAACAAGTCCCTCTTCTATGAAACCTGTATTTACACACTGTACATATGCTTACATGCAATGTCTTATGAGACAGAAAACAGAAGGAAATAGTAAAAGTTAGGTAAAAGTTGTCAGCATTGATACAGTATTATTACAACAATTGGAGCCCAACAAAAGAATCACCTGATTTTTAAACAAGAAAAAAAGCACAGAAATCAATCAATCAATAAGCTCGTGGTTAGTGTTTAATGTTGCTATTTCTCAGACTCACCCCTTAAAAATAGACTCTAAGAAATTGTGACATGTCAAACATCAGTTAAAAGAGCACTCCTCAAATCCCATCATTAAACTTGTGAATGAGTTTTTGTAATAACTAAAACACCTCCTCAGTTGGGAAAATATTCCAGAAAGCATTCTGAAAAGGCCACCCAGTGTGGAACATATTCCCTAAGAGAGTTTAGATTGAGCCAAGGAAGCCGTTGAAAAAGAAATGACCTCTCTAACAGAGGGAGTAGAGTCACTGGAAACAACACATAAATGTTTCTTGAAGAGTGACAGTTCTCTTATGTGGGCTGGTGGATTTTCACTAACCTGTGTACTTGGACTTAAGGATTACATGACCGACCCAGTGACTTGAGTGCTTCTCATTCTTGTTCAATATAAATTAAAAAAATCACTGTGGTTATTTTGACTGGTTTTCATTCATATTGATACCAAGTTCATAGATTCCAAAAATAAAATTTGTAACTTTTGTCCACAACTTTGTAGTTTAAAATGAATTACAGTTGAATTGGATACAAAAACCAACGCAGAGTTTTAACTTTGACACTGTCACTGAGACTAAGTGTGAAGCACTGTGGAAATCCTCATTGGGGATTTGGTCTATATAATTATCATGTGAGAATGTATTATATTTGAATAGTAAATTAACAAGAACTAGATATTATAGCAATTTTGATCCACATAAAATATTCTACCTTCTTGCTTTAGTTAGTTCATGACACAATTGAGCTCACATTCCCTTGTTATTAATCAGATTCTTTATCTTAATGCAATACTGGATAAAGCCTTTCTGTTATTCTATCTTGAAGCATGATAATGCTTTAGTGATCTTTTGCTTGTACCCTTAGCTTGGTGCAATACATTCTTTTGGTATTTGAGAGAAAGTTAATGTAAGTATGTATCTTTGTGGGCTGAGGCAAGTTGGTTTTACTTATTTCAGTAAATTGAACCTTTCCCTCTTTCTTTCTTTCTTTCTTTCTTTCTTTCTTTCTTTCTTTCTTTCTTTTAACTTCATTATGTATATTTATACAACAAAAAATTAGGAGCTACTATTTTAATTCTAATGGTTACCTAAAAATGGGTAACACTAATTTCTTGTCAAGAAGGGTGAATATTCTTTGTTTATGTATAAGCACCTCAGCATGCTAAGACTCTATTGATTAGTATATCTTAATTTTACAACTCAACAAATCTTTGAAGGGTAAGCCAAACTATAAGTTTGAGTTAAATATAAGATAAAATATGTTTTTTGAAAGTACAAGTAATACTTGATTCAGCTTCATGAGGTCTCTGCAGTACTAATCTCTTCAAGAAACAGAAGCAAGAAAAGATAAACAGAAATAGTGGCTTTGGAAGAAGAAATGTCTCACAGTGTCTTTTTTGAAATATGGATTCAATCAAAGAAATTGTGGGAAATCTATTAATTCTTCTTGTCCTAGATTGGTTTAGAACATATGAAAGGAAACAAAAATGTCTTAGAAGAACACATGTCTTTGAAAGGTTCACAGAAACAGATTAAGTAAGTTCTTGGAGTCAAAAGCAAACTTGTTGAAGTGCCTTCCCGTGCTATGGTTTACTTATAATTCATAACTTGTAGCCTGTGTAACTTCAATTAATTTCAATTTTATGAACTACACAGTAGCAGTGACAACAGGGGAACAGTGCAGTTATCATGGAAAAGCCAGAGACGTGCTCACAAGTTGCAGTTGTAGTTTATTTGCATCCAGAAAGAAAACGTTTGCTCCCGATACACAGTATTTTGGGGGGATGATTAGTCAGAATGAAACATTTATTGAAGCTATGGTAATGTTTTTAAATTTATTTGGTTGAAGGATCCAACTGCTTCATATTCAACTTCATCATAATTTTTCATATAGTTACATACTGTTAAGAATAGAAATTCTAGTTGATGTCAGAGAATCAAAGAGTAGGCAAAAACAAATCATGAGAGAAAAATTAGTATATTGGATGGGAACAGGTGGCTCATTGCTTAAGAGGGTGTCTGATCTTGCAGAGGACACAAATAGCACCCAAGTCAGCAGCTTATAATTAGCTGTACTTTGATGTATTTGGTGTTTCTAATCTTTAAAGGCAGAATCACTCATGACCACATACCCCAACTTAGAAACAAAAAACTAAGATATAATAAAAAAGTAATGTATTTTTATTTATTACATATAAATATATTATTTATATTAATACATATAATATATTTTGTTTTATATAATATATAATAAATAATACAAGATCCATATATAAGACATGGCATATAAAATATGGTATATGACATGATATTCATGTAATATGTGATATGTGAATATATGATATATGATATGTGCTATGTGATATATGAAATATGGTAATGTATAGTGTATGATATATAATTTATAGAGTATAATGTGTAATGTATACTGTATAGTATGCAATGTATAATTTGTAGTATATAGGGTATAATGTATAATATAATATATGATAAATATATAAAGTATATTGTGTAATGTATAGTGCATAATATATAATGGTGTATAGTTTATAATGTATAATATATAATAAACATATAATATATGATATGTTATATGATATATGTTGTATAATATATCATGTACAATATACATTAATATACAATATACAAATATAAATAGGTGAAGGTTTTAATGCCAACCCAAGACATCCAGTTAAAAATAATAAACTCAAAACAAAAATATAATTAGTCATTATTTCAACACAGCACTTAACCGTGACTAAAAACATGAAAAATCATCACTGTAATTCAACTATAGAAACCCAATGACAAACACCTCAAAAACCCAGACTTTACTCAAAATATTAATCACTCATTTATTGATCTCCCTACCTCATCTAACATCTCATCATAATGAAACTTCGGCTCTCTACTAGGAATCTGCTTAAGAGTACAAATCATTACAGGCCTATTTCTAGCCATACATTACACATCAGACACAATAACAGCATTTTCATCAGTAACTCATATCCGCTGAGACATTAACTGCATATGATTAATTAGATATATACATGCGAAAGGGTCCTCAATATTATTCATTTGCTTATTTCTCCATGTAGGATGAGGTATATATTATGGATCCTATACATTTCTAGAGACATGTATATCATGTACAATATATAATATAACATAATGTTTTTAAAAATCAGAAATGTTAGTCCTTTACTTCTGTGTGTGTTTTTATAAGATTATCAGAATAGTAACTGAGAAAGTTACCTTAAAATTATTAAAAAACTTGGACTGTGGCTATCAGTCATTGTTGAACACTCATTTAACACACACGAGATCCTAGGTTAAATCCATAGTTCTACTACAAGAAGAAAAATAGAAACAACAAAGAGGAGAAAAATGAATAACTCAAACTGTTTCTGGATGCAATTAAAGTCTCTTGAAAACATGTAATTTTATTAAAATTACATAACAAATTATAACATTTTGGTAACATTAAGCACTTCTTAAACATTGTCTGATGCCTCATGTATGACTTTCCTCATCCTATACAAAAGATACTGAAATCTTGATTGATGCCAGTTTTGTTAATTCATTTAAGAACATTACTGTAATTTAAAATTATTATCATTAAATTAGTAGACTTAGAATTTTAAAATTCTTAAAAACAAAATTACTTAGCAAAACTAAAGGGATGACAGTAGAACAATATAACTCAATAAGTAAAGACGCTTGCTGCAAAGCATTGTGTCCTCAGTTCAATTCTCTGAATCCATGTAAAGGTGGGAGGAAAGAATTGCTGCATAGAGTTGCCCTCTAACATTAACATATGGTCTATGGAATATGTGCCAATGTTCATCAACTACACACAAAAGACAAACACAATAAATAATAATAATATGATAATAATAATAAAATTATTCTCAACAAGCTAAGAAGAAACAAGCTCATTGAACAGTTCAATTTAAGCATTTCACTAAACTGTGATATGATATTTCTAATTACAGTAGTTTTAGTTATCAATTAAAGAGTAATGATCACTTCAAGAAATATTTTGCCTTGACATTATGTAAAGAAAATACATTCTGTATTTTTCTGTATTTTCTTGCCAGAAATTTATAAATGGGCTCATCTATTTATTTATCTTAAATTTTACCCTGCCTTACCTACACCTTGCAGCTTCTCATTATATAGTTTGTGTATGTGAAAAAGACATTCTGGTGACTGAAAGTGAAGAAACCAAAGATATACAGTAAAGTTTGTGTGATTTGTCAACTGTTAATTGAAAAGAAATGTCTGTATTTTGGAAGTAATTTGAACAATTGTTCTACTTTCATATATAAATATTGCAAAGAACTTATTCTCCATCAAAAGAAGCCCTCTACAAATACAGCAGCCACTGATAGCACTCTTAACATAAAAATGTTCAGACTTACAGATAACCAGTGAAGTGATTTGAAGAAACAATGTAGTTAATTACACTATGAGCGCTAAGAGTAGAGAATGAATCACTTGCAAAGTGTATATATTCCCTAATATCTGAAAAAATGTACTTCGTTAATGTGAAATGCTTGGGTGCAAATTAGCTTGCTCTTATAATTTGGTTCTCTGCCCATTAATGTAAGCTCTAGAGAGAATAATGATTTGCCATATTAAAAATATGAAATAAAGCCATTGAAGTTTAAATTGCAGAGCAAAACAAAAAAAGTATTAGGTGGTTTCCCCCTGTAATTTTGCTGATGGTACAATTCTTATACATTATCCCCATGATGGTTTCTCATGCTATTAGGAAATCTAATTAGCTATTTAGGGCTGTATTTCCAAAGAAATGGTTTACTTAATAAAGGAAAGTAAGCAATTGACAATTTGAATTTTTAATCTCTAGCAAGAAACCAGCACACTATATTTAAAAGTAAAATTTAGCATTTGCTGTTAATGATGCAAATTATACAATGACACTAGAGAAAATGTAACGGTAAAAACAAAGTTTAACTTGTAATTAATAGGTATATTAATTTATATATACAAATATTCAGAAAAACTAAATAAATATAATGTTCATTAAAATTTTGTTAGAATATGGTTATTATTATATACTACTTCATATTTTGTCAGGTTTATATTTTATCAATTTTCTAATTTGAAATAATTACAATCTTCACTTTCTCTAGACATTTTACATACTTTTATTGAAAATATTTTTCATAGAATATATGCTGATCACTGTCCCACCTTTTCTTCTCCCCCAACTTCTACCAAATCTTTTTCCCCATTCTATACACCCACTTCCACACATTGTTTCCTCTTTCTGTATCTTTAGAAAACAAACAAAAATCAGAATACAAGCAACAAAGAATAATCACAAGAAACACACACACATACCATGAAAAAAATAAATCCAAAAACCATTAACAGACAAGCAAAGGGCCAGTAAAACAAAACAAAACAAAAAGTTCAAACAAAGCAGTATGAGACAAAAATCTACACAAACATCACTGAGTTTACTTTGTGTTTTCCATCTATTTCTTGTTAAGGAGCCTGTTCTTAGGTGAAGCTAATATACCCAGTGAAACTCCATGGGAGAAAACAAGTTGTCATTTGCAAGTGGATGTCAATTTTAGATAGCTTCTCAGATCATGATAGGAATGCAAGTCTACTTTTCTTTTTCAGTACTGTGATAGCATCTGGTGTGAATCTCTACAGCCCCTGTGCATTCTACCATGCTCTCTTTGATTTCATATGAGTATCAGTGCCAGTGAGTCCAGAAGACACTGTTTCCTTGCTATCATTTATTCTATTGGATATTTGAAATTTTAGACATTTGCAATATACACTGTTTAAAAAATTGAAAACATTTTTTTTACATATAAGCTTCATACCCACAGACATTTTTTATTAAAATTTGAAAATCCAGAAGCTCATTCTAGAAGGACTTTTGTATCTTTAGGAATGGGTTTGTAGTTCTATTTATGGATTGTCACATATTCACAAGCATTCATGATTATTATTCTTTTTTGCTGATATTTACTTTATTATTGAAAACAGATTTTTTTCCATACTGTCTACTCTGATCATTATTTGCCCTTCCTCAACACCTTCCACATCCTCCCCATCCTCCTGAATCCATGCTTGTTCTTTTTTCTTCTGATTGGAAAACAAACAAGTAAAGTAAAAGTAAACTGAGATAAGATAAAATAAAAATGAAATAAAATAGAAAAATACAAAATAGAAAACAAGTCAAAGATAAAATACAAGAAACATACAGACACAAAAGTATACATATTTACACCTAGAAAAATCTCACAAAATGCACCTTTCAGACATGTAGTTGGTAAAAGATTTTTCCCATTCAGTAGCTTGCTACTTGAAGTTTCATGAGGTCTCAATCATTAATTGTTCTTAGTGCCTCTTAATGGTGTCTTCTCAGAAAGTTTTCCTGTGCCAATGCATTTATGACTATTTCCTCCTTTATCTTCTATCAGTTTCAGTATATTTTGTTTTATGTTGAGGTCCTTGATCCATTTGTAGCTGAATTTTATGTGATAATTAGAAACTATTTAAATTCTTCTACATGCAGCTATTTCAATAGAACAGCACCAATTAGTGAGGAAAACTGTGTGTATGTCTGACTTCTTTATTACAACTCAAGTATCCACAGATGTGAAAACTTTTTGTCTGGGTCTTCAATTCAATTTCATTGATCAACATGTAAACCATGTGGTACAATTTGAAACTAGAGAGGTCCCTAGACATCTGATAGAAATCTAATATCTTTTATTATTTAGGATTGTTTAGCTATCCTGGTTTTGTTGTTTGCTCATGAAGCTGAAGACGTCCTTAAAGTATGTGAAGAATTGTGTTGAAACTTTGATGGGGATCGCATGGAGTCCGCAGATTGCTTTGGGTAGAATGGCCATTTTTACTATAGTAATTTTACTGATCCATGAGCCTGGGAGATCTTTCCAATCTTTGATATCTTCTTCATTTTTTTCATTAGTGTCTTAAAGTATTTATTATACACATGTTTTATATATGCTTGGTTAGAGGGGGAGTTGTTGTGAAAGGTGTGCTTTCCCTTCTCAGTCCATTTGTCATTTGCATATAGGAAGGCTATTAACTGATGGGTGTTAATTTTGTATTCTGCTACATTATTTTTTTCTTTTATTTGGATATTTTCTTTATTTACATTTCAAATGTTATCCTATTTCCTGGTTTCCCCTCCTGAAATCACTTATTCCACACCCCTTCTCCTACTTCTATGAGGGTGTTCCCCCTATCCACTCTCACCTTCCTGCCTACAACATCTGCCCCAACACCCTCAGTATTTGGTCCCCCAGGATCCAGGGACACAGGAACCCCCACACAGCCAGTGGCACGGTTTCCTTCCAGTTTTAATCTGCACCTGAAGCAGACCTGGGGTGCTGGCTCTGCACCCACTCTTACAACACCTAGAGGAAGCCTGACTCTCAGGTGCTCAGAAATATCCAGGATCACAGGATCACATAATGACAGAGGAAGCTCCCAGGAGATCAGACACACCCAGGAGCACTAAAGCTCTGACACACTCAAGATCACAGTTGTGTCCACATCTTTTCCAACACCTATTATAACTGGGACTCCCACAGGAACCAGGGAAACACAAGCCCCTGCCCATCCAGAGGCATGGGTTCCTTCCATGATTACTATTTTTCTGTGTTAAAATCTTTGGAAGTATAGATATGAAAATCATCCAATGTGAAATATGGTTGATGATCCAGTAAAAATTTGTGAAATAGTTTCCACTTTTGTACTGATAAAAAAGTAACATCTAACATAAAAGTAGAGCATGTGAGCATGCTCATGGTTGTGTGAGAATCGTAACAGTGTTCAGTGGGAACATAGTTTTAAAAATAGTAAAAATAAATTTGAGTATATGTGCTCATACATCGAACAATAGGCTTCCAGCCACCTTTAGATAATTCAATTAAATACAACATTATTTATTTATTAATTTCATTTTCAAGAGAAAACTCTTTGAAATGTACTAAGAGATATATTCATTTAAATGTTTTAAAGTTTAGCAAGTGTAATAGGTATTGTGGATAAAATTAGTATTGTAAGATTGCTAGTTTAAATGTTGTATGCATCTGATAGGAAGTTTATATGTTTGCTTTTCATTTTAGTATGTGCATAACACAAACATACATACGTGACATGTGTACTCACAAACTTAAAAAAAACTTTCTGGATAAAAACATCATAAGATGGCCAATTATATAAAAAAGAAGATATATCTATTATCTCGCAGAGAGGTAAAGAAATGAATGCCTATGAAATATTCATTCATAGTCAATATTATGAGTTTTCTCTGTTCTTTGAGAACTCTTTTAAGGAAGACATGATTACCTATCCATTATTTTAATAGGCCTAGAACATTTGCTATTTTGAAATTCCTACTATTAATACATGTCAATAAAAAGCAATATTATAGGTATATTGCTTTATGAATACTTAGATTTATTATTCAGTGACAGTATGGCAAAATCCCTTTAACATGATCATGAATTTCATTGTGTTATTGTCATCATGGTATAAGTAACTGAATTTTCTAAATTTATGCCAACATTCAGTATTATTTCATTATTTTCACTATTAATAACTTTTTAAAGAGATAACAGACTCTAAATATGGAAATTTATTTTTATGTCTTTTAATTATCTTTCCTTTAATGGACTACTTTTGCAGAATTTTTACTTATTATTAACTGCATGGATAATTGCTTTCAAATCTACAAATGAAGGCAATAATACCACTATTGTGATTATTAAAACAAAATACCCAGACTGGTATGTCTACATAGGATTCATCACTGTGTGTATTTTCAGAGCCAAATCAGTATGAGAGAACCTAATGCTAACCTGAATTAAAATAATGAATTTATTTATTAGAATAGATATATTGCTAGCAAATCACATTACTTAATAACTTTTGTATGAGATGATTATTTCAGTTTCAAAAGCTAGCTTAAAATCTCCAGAGTTTTTACTTTCTATGAACTTTTGTGACAATCATAAAATGTAAAGTAAAAGCAGAAATAATCGTTATACCTATATCATATCAAAGGATTACAGCAGAGATAAATTACAATACTCTTTCACAATAATACTACAGTAAGAGCATTGTTCATGATTTCTTAATTTACATTTTATTGGATATTTTATTTATTTATAATATAGATGTCTCCATATATATTATAATATATTCTCCATTTCCCCTCCCTATAACCACCTATTTTATACCTTCTCTTCCTTTATGTTTTTATACGATTTTGATTACATGCATGTATTGAGGTCAGTTCTATGTTGAGGGTCTAGCAATACGATAGACGCAAATAGTCAAGGAACAAGCAATACAATAAACACAAATAGTCAAAGAAAAAGCAAGGCATTACACCCAGTTACATGAACACTCCCATGATCATTGTTTCTAAAGGCTTACTTATCAGGATGACCAAAGTATCTGAGTCTACTTCCCTGTCCTAGCCCAAGGTCATTTTCATGTCTGAAGACTACTTCCTTGTTCTAGTCCAAAATTAGATTTTTGTCTGAAATTACTTCTTTGTTCTAGCCTAATATTAAGATCTTTGCCTGAGATTACTTCTTTGTGGTAGCCTTTGATTTAGATTCCTACCTGAAGTTACTTTTTTTGTTCTCGTCTAATAGAAGCCTAATTCCTTGTCCTTGGCCAATGTCACATTCCTGCCAAGCAGCCCATTTCCTTGTCCTTGGCCCATGTCAGCTTCTTGCCAAGCAGCCCCAAAGGCTCTTCAAATCTCTCCCTTTTTAATTTTGTTAACAAGACTGAGCCTGTCTTAAATCGTTCTGCCAAGTGCTATATAAAGGCAGACCTATCAGAATTACACCAGACTTCTCACCAGATACTATAAAAGTGAGAATATCCTGGATAGATGTCATACAGATCCTAAGAGAACACAAATGCCAGTCCAGGCTACTATACCCAACAAAACTCTCAATTACCATAGATGGAGAAACCAAGATATTCCATGACAAAACGAAATTTACACAATATCTTTCCACAAACCCAGCACTACAAAGAATAATAGGGAGAAAGCTCCAATACAAGGAGGAATATTATACTTTAGAAAGAGCAAGAAAGTAATCCTCTTCCAACAAACTCGAAAAAGAAGATAGCCACACAAATAATGCCACCTCTAATTACTAAAATAACAGAAAGCAACAATCTCCTGTCCTTAATATCTCTTAACATCAATGAACTCAATTCCCCAATAAAAGACACAGGCTAATGAACTGGTTACATAAACAGGACCCAGCATTTTGCTGCATACTGGAAGCACACCTCAGTGACAAAGGCAGACACTACCTTAGAATAAAAGGCTGGAAAACAATTTTTCAAGCAAAAGGTTCCAAGAAACAAGCTGCAGTAGCCATTCTCAAATCTTCAGCCCGAGAACACAAAGTGAGGGACTCATGTCTCCACCTGTATAGGTAGTTGAGGGTGGCCTTGTCAGGCATCAGTGGAAGTAGAGGGCCTTGATGCCTGAAAGTTTGGATTCCCTAAGTTTTGGATTCCCAGCTATTAGGACTCAATCTTGTACTGGTCTAGACATTAATCCAGTATGAGAAATAACAGTCTACTTTTGGAAGACCAAATTCTTAATTTCTAAGTGCTCATGTTACACTTATATATAGTCACTGATTTTTGTTTCTTTGTTTGTTTCTCCAGCATCATGTGTGTTTCCTCATTTTGTAGTTTTGTTCCCTTCAACAAAAAGAACTCTGCATCACCTCTTTCACCTTTTGTCAGTTCTATTCCACTTTAATGTGTAGATCAAACATAGCTCATTTTATTCAATATACTTAGCTCTTTGACACAGACCATCTCAGGACCTGCTTCTGAACAGATTTATTGCTTTGTGTCAGACAGCAATACCCCAAAAATGTATTATCTACTATAGATGCCTAGTAGCCACACCAGTCTGATGTTCAACTCCCGTAGATTTTTCACCATCCTTCCTGTCCTTCGTGATGATCTCTTATGTCTTACCTTCAGACATGTAGCAGACTACTCACAGGTGCTTCTTTTCTCACCAAATTCAGTTCACTGGAGATTTTACCCCTTGATACAGACTCAGGATAACATTAAACCTTTCATTCCTGTCTCTTGAGACATGGTCTTTGTTTCATTCGTGCTTGCAGAAACACCATCCCATACCACACATTCAGTTTTCTCAGTACCCTGCCTCATGGTGTGGACTGAATCCTAGAAAATTTCTATAGGTGCTCCCAGAATTTTCTCCTAGTTCATCTATATTCCACTCTGCAATACACAAAACTGCAGAAGCACTTTCTACCATGAAATCCATATCCACCATATTTTCTAATACACCCAAGATAGCATTAAAAAATAACAAAAAAATCCCCACAGCAATCGAAGAACATAATACTCACTTCAAAAAGACAAGACCAGAAATCAACAACTAGAATCATCTCAACCATCATAACTCTAGAATTTTAGACATGTGTGCACACACATAAACATAAACAGCCAAGATAATATGCCTCTACTAGAAGTCAGAAGCCTTATTAAAGTAGGCTCTGATAAATATAATGTAGCTGAAGCACAAGACGGGAACTTCAAAAGAACAATTATTAACATGTTTAATGACCTTAAATTTAATATGTATAAATCCCTTAATGAAGTTTGTGAAGAAACAATCACTGTAACAAAATAAAGAAAACAGACATGAAAGTAAAGTACAGTCACTAGAGAAGAACCAAATTGAGGTAAAGCTGGAAATGAAAAATTAGGAACTCAGAATCTCAGAGGTAAGTCACACAAGCACAGTAGATAATCAAAGAGATAATATCTAACGTTAGAAAACAAGATAGAAGAAATAGATACCATAATCAAAGAATATGTTATACGTAAACAACATCTCACAACCAAACACTGAGCAAAAAACTTTTGCCATCTCTTAGATGCTATGAAAAAAAATTCAAAAGATTAGATATAGGAAAAGAGAAGAATCTCAGGTTAAATGTACAGAAAATATTTTTAACAAAATTATAGACGATCTCCAACCTATAGAATAGGGTGCCTATCAATGTACAAGAAGCATACAGAATAGCAAATGTTCAGCAACAGTTAAACAACATATAACTAAAACATTAAATGTACAGAACAGTAGATGTTGACGAGGATGTGGAGAAAGAGGAACACTCTTCCATTGTTGGTGGGATTGCAAGCTGGTACAACCACTCTGGAAATCAGTCTGGTGGATTCTCAGAAAATTGAACATAGCATTACCTGAGGATCCAGCTATACCACTCCTGGGCATATACCCAGAAGATGCTCCAGCATATAACAAGGACACATGCTCCATTCTGTTAATAGCAGCCTTATTTATAATAGCCAGAAGATGGAAAAAACCCAGATGTCCTTCAACAGAGGAATAGATACAAAAAATGTGGTACGTTTACACAATGGAGTATTACTCAGCTATTAAAAAGAATGAATTTGAGAAATTCTTAGGTAAATGGATGGATCTAGAAAATATCATCCTGAGTGAGGCAACACAATCACAAAAGACCACACATGGTATCTACTTGCTGATAATTGGATATTAGTCCAAAAGCTTGAAATAGCCAAGATTCAACTCAAAGGCCACATGAAGCTCTTGAAGAAGGAAGACCAAGTGTGTATGCCTTGGTCCTACTTAGAAGGAGTAACAAAATACTCAAGGGAGCAAATATGGAGACAAAGTGTGGGACAGAAACTGAAGGAGGGGCCGTCTAGAGACCATTCCACCTGGGTATTCATCCCATGTACAGTCACCAAAGGTAGACACTGATGAGGATGTCGGGAAGTGCATGCTAACAAGAGCCTGATATAGCTGTCTCTTAAGAGGTCTGCCAGAGTCTGACACATTCAGAGGCAGATGCTCACAGCTAACCACTGATCTGGTCAAGGGTTCCCAATGGAGAAATTAGAGAGAAGACTGAAGGTGCTTAAAGGGTTTGTGGCCCTATGAGGAGAGCAACAATACCAACCAATTAGAGTTCCCCAGGGTCTAAACCACCAGCCTGGAAGCACATAGGGAGGGACCCATGACTCCATCTGTACATGTTGGGGAGGATGGCCTTGTAGGACATAGGTGGGCAAAGTAGCAGGGTACAGAATAGAAAAGAATAGTATCACCAATTACACATATACTAGAGGGTTAGTATCTAAAATAAATAAACAACAACAACACCTCCCCAAACAGGAATTTGCACAGCAAGAAAACTAATAATCATACAAAAATTAGGTATATAACTAAGCAGAGAGTTTTGAAAACTGAAACACAGTGGTTTCAAAATAGTTTTATAAGTTTTTGACATCCTTTATCATAAAAGAAATGCAGATAAAACTAGCTTTAGACTTCATCTTACACAAGTCAGAAAGTCCAATATTAGTAAGACAAATAACACCACATTCTATGAAGAATGTCAGATAAAGAGAATATTTACTTATTTATTGTGAGAATGCAAACTCATGCAGTCACTATGGAAAACACTGTGATCTTTCATCAGGAAACTGAAAATAGAACTACATTAAGATTCAGCTACCTTAATAGATCTACACTAAGATTCAACTATTGGGCATATATCCAAAGAACCTGACATCTTATCCCATAGAAATATGATCAGCCATGTTCATTGCTGCTTAATTCACAATAGTTAGAAAATGGAAACAACATAACTGTAATACTACGGATGACTGGAAATAAAAATATGGCCCACATACACCATGAGATATTATTCAACTATAAAAAAGATAAGATCATAAGCCAGAAAAGACAATATCAATTGCTGTAACTTAAACACAGAAAGATAATCATTGCATGTTTTTCCTTTTATGCTCCTGGCCACAAATATTCACATATGAGTGAATAACTTGTAGAAACTACACAAACCAGGAAATTTAAAATGGCACCATTGGGGAGCAATAGACAGTGCAGAGTAAAAAATGATCTGGTTAGAAAAAAAAGGGGGTGAGGAAGGGTCTTTAGGAAAATGGACAAGAAAAATACAGAAGAAAGTGGTCTAACAGTAAAGGTGAGTAATCGTATCCACATGATCTGATAAGGAAACAAGGCATCTTTAGGAAAGGAGAGTGAGATAAATATAACAAAGGAGATAAAGGATAAAATAACAATAAGGATATCTGACTAAAACACAAGGAATCATATTATAAAAATTTCCATGAAATATAATTCTGTGTACCAAAATATTCATATACTGTTAATGAACTCATCTCACTTAGTCTGATAGTACTCCCTGCATTTAACAAAAGACCATCTAACAAATCCCTAGTACTAAAGATAAGAAGTTCTCTGTTGTACGGTTGACCAATGATTACAGAAAAGTTTTAAAACATACAGGCAATTGCTGTTGTCCCATGTTGTCCCCTGTAAATGGAAAAAAAAGTCACTATTGCTAAAGACACTCACTATTGCTAGAAGGGGGTCTTAGATGCTTCTGATCTGGATTTGGCATGAATGCCTCTTTTCAGATTTCTAGGTTTTATATAATTAGATGGCTCCAGGCAAGCTTTCAAATGAGGAAGATAACTATGGGTCATACCCAGCTATTGAAACCTATGAACCACACAAAATGTCCAACATGGCATAGTAACTCTATGTGTCCAGTTGTAACAAAAATACACTGGTGGTAATCAAGAGCCTTTTTATTGGACACAAGATCCTCTCACCAAGAAAAAAATTATTCATGGTTCTAAAAACTAAGATAACTCCTCAGTGCTAATGAAGTCATAGTTATTGAAGAAAAATCTACAGGCAATGCTTTATTAATAAGAATTATCCTTAACTATAATCTATAAACAATTGACCTTATAAAGACAGTGGAATCTTCATTACTCATCAAGAACACTCCATGCCACAAGTGAAAACTACTATATAAAACCATAACAATCAAAACTGATTTGTGCAACCCAGTTCCAATGGATGAACTGAGAAACCACTTCTATGTCTATGGCTCAAGAGTCATTGCTGAAGCTGAGGTGGAAAAATTGTAAGAGAGAGAAGATCAGAAAGTTTGCTGCAAGACCTTGTCTCTAAGTTATATCAGAAGCTACACCATAAAGTCTCTCCAATATGGCTGCTAAAACATGAATTGAACTAAGATCACAGCAATGAAAGTGCCAAAGCAGATATGGAAGTGTCCAGAAGACTTCAAACCTACACAAAGAACTATAGGCAACTGAGTATAACAGGGAGCAAGAGAAGCAGCTGTCTCCAGGGAAGAACACAATAATTGTTGTCCAGCACCAAATGCTTGGTTCTGAACACACATATAAACATAAAATTATATGGACTGGGCAAGTTATATATAGGAATATACTTGTACATATGTAATCATGTATTTAAGAAGTAGAGGGATGAAAGAAGAAGCAATGCATTTGAAGAAGAATGGGGAGTCATATATACAGGTGTCTAAAAGGAAGAGCAAAGGAGCAATGCTGTAATTATATTATAATATCAGAAATTAACAAAATAAAAATAAATAAAAAAACCCAGATAAATTGAAAAAAATCACTACAACCCATTAATTTGTCGAACTGTATGGATTTTCTTATTATACTTGTATAATTATGGTATTATAATTAGTGATGCTATATTGTTCTAAGATTCTTTCTGAGTGGGTAGTCTCATAGATTTTTATCTTATGAATATGTAGTTTTTAAATGTTTGTTGGGTGAGAAGTCCTAATCAATATTAACTCTAAAAAAAACTTGCTCATTTAGTTCATTTCTTATTTTCTTTTTTAAACTGTATTTTCTTCTTCATTTGAAAATTTTCACCATGAGAAGTATATTTACATCATTTCAATCACTTTCTCTTTCCTGTATGATGTTTTTCTCTCAAAAGTATGATGTCTTTTATAATTATTATTGCTAAAATACACAAATACATACATTAATAAATGTATATCATATATTATGCAGAGAGAAAAACTTTTAATGTTTTTCATATGTGCATGTGATAAGGATTGGCCATTAGCATCAGTTAATTTATAAAGGGAATTTTTCCCTGGATAAAACCAATTAATCACAAACTTCCATGACTCAAACCTAGTGAATCTTAGAATACACAAAAATTGATTTGAAAGGTTATAAAGTAATCCATATATCACACTCTGAGTTCAACGCTGCCAAATAAATGTAGTTTCTCCCTACAAATCTTTCCCTATAAAAAATAGAGATCTCATGTTTAATATGTCATCTAAGCTATAATTTTGGAAATTGGGTAGAATATAATTTTTCTGTGAATCAGCTCATCAGGGTGTAGGGTTTTTTTTGTTTGTTTGTTTGATTTGGCTTGACTTTAGTTTTTTGTTTGTTTATTTTTCATCTCTGGGGACATTCTCATGACACACCATCAAGTATTGCATCTTTCCAACTTCATTCATGGTCTCTCTTATTTATCTTCCCTTTTTTCTAGGACATTAATTTCATGGAATCTCTCTCTTTTTTTCTGTGGCTATTACTTCCTCTCTCTCTCTCTCCTAATTGTTAGTTTAGTTGAGAAAATGTCTCAACTTTTCAATATGGCTCTTATAAACCAGTGTTCTATAATTTATACTGTGTTTGTGTGTGTATATTTGTGTGTGTGTGTGTGTGTGTGTGTGTGTGTGTGTGTGTGTGTGTTTATCTCCTGTGCTGATGCCTAGATACTTTGTAGTCTCTTAGGAATATATGCCCATTAGAGGAAGGACTTGATGCAGAGAATATTAACTCAACACTTTCCAAATCTGAGCTATAATGGCAGGTGACTTACAAGGGGTTTCACAGGGGAAAATGTCTCACAAAGACCTAAAAGTATGGATGTCTTACTCAGATATCTAGTTTGGACCTCTATGGAAGAACATTAATCATCACAGTGTCAAGGAAATCCTAGAATAAATTACCAGCTAAAGAGCTCTATCAGCTCCATGCTACATTATATATAAGCACCCTCTCCATAGCTAAGCAGTAAATCCTTGCTTGAGGAGGGCTTTAACAGTAATTCTCAACTACCATATCAGCCAGATATTGCAGGTTTTCTTTATGGCTTTACAAATAAAATTACCCACTGACCATCTCTTCAAAGTTAATACAAATTTGTGCCCAGTGTTATTTGACCTACCTGTGGAGCACAAATACCATATTGATTCTGTCATGACTACTCAGGCTCATCCCAGGGAAAGTCTTACTCTATTATCATGTTCTGCTCTGCAAGGTCTTTTTGCATTTCTATAGTTGTAAGTTGAGACATTGAAAATTCATATTTTCCACTGCAATTTTCTTTCAATCAAAAAGATGGATTTTTGTTTTGCATTCTTTTTACTTTGTAAAATGTAGAATACATCCAAGAAAAATTTAGCCTTTCTACAAAGGATGTTGTTGGAAGAACAATGTTTGTATGGCAATTACACTCCAATCAATAGACAGATTGGTGAAGTCTTATTTGCAATAAAGTCTTAATTTTAATTTAGTGATGTTTGTTGCATTGTTCAGTTGGCTGCTTTTATTGAACTATTACAAGAATTAGAGAAAATAGCTTCAATGAACATTTTAGCAGTCATTGGCATTGCTTCTGGTTTCTCTGATGCTGTCTTGTTCAATTAGTTGAGGACGATGCAGAACACCTACTTTTGTGGATACTGTTTATTTTAAAAGCAAGCACTCCACTGGTATTTGCATTATGCAACAGGGAATACAATGTGTGATAAATGATACTGATCCAACTAAGTGTGGCTGTAGCAGTTGTCTGGATAAAGAGATTATAATAATCACTGTAATCTGTACAATATTTAACATGATAAATAGTTGACATTCCATTCAAAATATCCCCACAAACAAATAGGATTTTATAAATATTACTCCAGAGATTGTGAAATTAAGGCCTATACCAATTTAGAAAAAGACACAATCAAGAATGAAATTCCAAGCCACCATGGGTTTAATTTCTTAAACAACACCCAACTCAATTTTCACTTTGAATCCATGAATTTGTTTTTGTAACATCTCATTTGATTTCTTAACTTGTGCTCCATTGATCACTTATGTTAACTATTCAATAATTTTCTCCCTTTCAAAGTTAAATGTTGGGCTTATTGTGTGTTCCTCTTTGTACACTCTCATTTTATCTTACTGTCTCTATACTACTATGGTTCATCAGTAGTACCTACCCTTCAGCTGAAAAGGCTCTGCCCTTAAGCAAACAATAGGCAACATACAAAGAATGCATATCAACACCAGAAATTCTCCCCAAATTCATTTTAGAGTACTGTCTCGTGAATGTTCTAGTTTTTTCTCATATCATGAAGTAGTTTATGAACTATTTATTGCTTCAACTGTAGCAACTTAATTTCTAGCTATAACTAAATGTATTATCTTATGTTCTGCTATCCCTGAGATCAGGGATTGAAATATTTCCAGGGGTAAAAATACTAATAAACATTTATTAGTCAAGAGTATGTTTTATTATCTTTAGAAATGATTCTAGATATTTGTTGCACTATTATTATTATTTAAATTTTATTCATTTATTTTTCTGTAGCCTTAGATTTTTCAGAACCTACTTTTGATAAGGGTTCGTAAATTCTTTAACCTCCCTTCTATCTCACCACCAACCCAAGGTAGCGGAAAGGAAAGGTTAATAGAACAAAGGAGGATGTGGACCTGTTTAGAAATAGTTCTTTGAAGCAAATCCAGTCTCCATTGTCTGGATATCAGTAGTTCAGTTCACATGACTCAGCATCAGCATCTCGATCCACTCACAAATACCATTCATGAATTAACAACAGCAGATCAGTCCAGAGAAAACTGCAAGCCTGTGCCAACTGGCCCAAAGGCAAGGAAGCAGGTAAAAGTTGCTGGAATACCACCAGAAGCCTTTGGTTATGTTTCTCTCTATGAAATCATGACACATGTGACCAGCAACAAAAGGCAAGACAAACCAGCTGCATACATCCTCATCTTCAGTGAAGAACAACATTGGCAAAGCCCAATGATGGTGAGCAAAGAATGGTAAGGCGAACTTATACCACACATCATTGTCCACTGTCTGTAGATTGTATGTATATCCTTTCCAAACATCATGTTTTCTCTAAAGTTATCTGCTCTAGCAAAACATTATATGCCCCCTTTCCAGGCAGTTTCCAGAAAATCACCACATGTCTGTTTGTCAGCAAAACATCCCCTGGCATGTCTGCTTCAGCAGAAACATTCTCTCATAATTTTCAAAAAATTCTTTCATAGTTTCAAAAAAAAAAAAAAAAAAAAAAACCTCCAGCACAACTGAATCTTCAAAGAAACTAGAAATTTTCACTTCGTTTTTTTGTCTTCTACAAAACATCCCAACTGTGGTCTCCCCTCTCTCTGCTCTTCTTAGCTCTCCCATCTCCTCTCTCCCTCAGATCCACTACTACTCAGTTTCCCTTCAGAAAACATCAGGTTTTCCAGTGATACCAACTGAGCTCTGGATAACAAAATACAATAAGACTAGGCATATACCTTCATACTAAGGTTGGACAAGGCATCCCAGTAGAAGGAAAATGGTTCCAGGAACAGTCAAAAGAGTTAGAGGCACTCCTTCTGCCACTGTTAGAAATCAAACAAAAACAGGAAGCTAAAGAACCATACTATGTATACAAGGGCCCTGATGCAGTACCATGCAGCCTCTGTAGCTGTGGCTTTTGTCTCTGTGATGCTTTATGATGTTGATTATGTGGGTCATGTTCTCATTGTATCCTTGATCCCTCTGGATACTACAATATTTTCTCACTCTCTTCTTCAATGTTTCTTTAACACCATCTAATGTTTAGCTGTGGGTCTCTGTTTGTGCAATCATTCACTACTGGCCAAAACTACTCCTTAGACAATTTGATTAAGCATTGATCCTCTGAGTATAACAGAATATGATTAGGAATAACGTCATTGACTTTTTTTTTCTCCCAGTCATATTTGGTTCTACCCCAGGTCTTTGATACAACCAGCTTTCAAATCCTAGCCATCTAGGCAGTTTTAGTCATGAGATTCCTCTCTTGGTGTCCATAAGGTCTAAGCCACCATTTCTCCAGCAGGACAGGTTGGGGGGTCAGCAATTTTGTGGCTGGGTTGATGTCCCAGTCCCACTTCTGGGAACTTATCCCTGTTACAGAAGATTGCTTGATCAAGATCCTATCCTCCGTAAGTATATGCACATGCTAGGGTCAATCTCATAGATTCCAAGACAATTCCACTGCACTAGGATTCTGTATCACCCTGTAAATACCTATCTGTTTCATTCATGTCTTCCTGTATTCTCTCCCTACATCCCTCCCTCCTCAACTCAACCCCTCCAGGTCTCATTCCCACTCCCACTCTCCACCCACAAAATTTCTTCTATTTCTCCCTTCCAGGGGGATACATGGACCTCTACTAGACCTCTCATCTTTACCTAAATTCTCTGAATCTGTGGATTATGGTGTAAGTATTCTTTACTTAACATCTAGTATACACTAATACATGAGTACATATGTTTGTTTTCCTGGGTCTGGTTTGCATTTCTTGGAAAGTTGTTTTTTTTTTTTTTTTGCTTTTGTTTTTGTTTTGGGGGTTTTGTTTTGTTTTGTTTTGTTTTCCTAGTTCTATCCATTTGCCTGCAAATTTCATGATGTCCTTTGTTTTCCCTGAAATCTATGTAACATTCTGTTAAGCAAATGTGCCACATATTCTTTATCTAGTTTTCATTTAAGGGATATCTATGTTGTTTGGAATTTTTGGCTATTAGAAACAAAACTGCAATGAACACAGCTGAGCAAGTGTCTTTGTTGTAGAATGGGACATCTTTTGGGTACATGTCCAAGGTGGTATAGCTGAATCTTGAGGTAGGTCCTGCTCCAATTTTCTTAGGAACTACTATGCTGATTTCCATAGTGGCTGTATGAATTTGCTCTCCTACTAGCAATAGAGGAGTATTATTCATATTAGCCAATTTTACAGGCATAAGATGAAATATCAAAGTAACTTTGATTTGTATTTCCCTGTTGGCTAAGGAAACTGAATATTTCTTTGAGTATTTCTTGGTGACTTCACATTCAGTTTTCTACTTAGATATGCAACCCGTTTTTTAAAAATTGGATTATTTGATTTGTTGATATCCCATTTCTAGAGTTCTTTATATATTTTGGATTTTAGTCCTCTCTTGGACATAGAGTTGCTGAAAATCTTTTTCCATTCTGTAGAATGCTATTTTGTCCTATACTTTGTCCTACTGATAATGTTTTTAGCATTGCATATGCTTTTCAGTTTCATGAGGTCTTATTTCTTAATTGCTGATCTGAGTGACTATTTGTGTCCTGTTTAGAAAACTGATGCCACTAATTGACCCTCCCTTCATAAACATACTCTGTCCACTCCTTCAAGCAGACATCCCTAGCCATACTACAAATTATTCCTGCCAAAAATCCAGGCAGAAATTTTTATTTAATTTGCAATATATGAAGGTAGAGTCTGATTTCATTCTTTTCTTCATAAGCATTTAGTTTTTCCAGCAGTCTGTTTTAAAAGGACCTTTTCCAGTTCAGTGGTTCGATTCTGATATCCTGATTATATATCATGAGAGCTCATATGTAGTAGGTATTTTGTTATTTCTGAATATCTTGTTCATCATGTTTAGATTATGAAGCTACTGTATTAGGATAACTGCTTTAATGACAATAACTCTTAATTAAGTTATGAAATTAAGAAGTGCAATCTTTCAGGCATTTCATATATAACAAATTTGTTTCATCTCTTACATATCTTACATATAATTTTAGGATGATGCTTCTAATTTTTTTTAATATATCAGCAAGTATTGGCAAAGCTTTTATTCAATATATCAGTTCACATAGTAGTGCCTTAGAAATGACTGAGCATATGATGTTTGATTTGTGTACAGCTTCTTCAATTTCTATCAACAATATTTTAAATTTCTCATTTTGTAAGTTTTTCATTGGTTAATTATTTATAAGTATTTATTCTTAGATTTTCATTTCTACTGCATGGAAGTGTAACTTATTTTTGCCTTGTTTCATTTTTCTACTTTGATTAATTTATTAATTTTTTACCTTTTCTCAGTTTTATGGGCATTAATGATTTCTACAGAAAATATAATCTGCTTAAAAATTTATTATTTGGAACCTGGAAAGCTTTTATTTCTTACTTGAAGAATTTCCCTGGCCAAAATTTCAGTTTCATGTTAATGGAGTTGAAAATATAGAATTCAGTATCAGACTCAAATTATTAAGTTCTGTCATGAAATGTTTTGTCCAATTATAGTAAATTTGTTCAGAGTAAGAGATAAGTGGTGGTTTCCATGTAACCACTAAGTATAATAAACTTAATTTCTTGAAAATAATCTTTTATCCAATATATATTTTTGCCTTTTTTTGAAAATCATGTAGTTGTAGACATGTGTGATTATATGTGGGTCCTGAATTCTATTCAATTGATAAGTGTTTCTGTATTTAAGTCAGTAATATAATCTTTATATTACTGTGTATAAAAGTAACTTTTATTTACTAGATGTAATTTTCATCTCAGGGACTTACTGCAGATTAACTCATTTTTTTCTTGTTCTTTTTGAACTACAACTGGCTAGTTCAATGCAGCTGTTCTGGCTCAAAAATCATCTCCAAGGTGAAGCTGACTGATTTAAACTGGCTCCTCTTGGCTTCTCACTCAATGTTCTGCTTGTCCTCAAACTAATTCTGGTATTTTCTTTTTCTAATCTCCTGGCTCCTTTTTTTCAAGCTTCATCTTTCTATGCTGAACTGCACTGCATGAACTAGATGAACTGAACTAATTAATGAACTCAACTAAACTCAGCAGCCCTGCATGAACATCACTGATGAAATGGATCTAACTTTCTCTCTTTCTTTCTCTCTCTCTCTCTCTCTCTCTCTCTCTCTCTCTCTCTCTCTCTCAGCTGCTTGTAAGTAGTCTCTTTTTTCCTGTGCTGCTTTCATGAGAGTAGGGCATATTCTATTTCTGACTCATTCTGCCAAATCTTTCTCTGATTTCTCACTTTGTCTGCCCCTCAATTATATTGCCTTTCAAGCATGACTATAAAAATAAACTAAGTTTATCATCATTGTTTGTTTGGAATTAACGATGTATAATAAGAAAAGGTCTTATTTCAAACAGAAGAGTTAAAGGTATTTCCCCTACAACAATTTCTGTAGTATAATTAAAAATTACATATGCTGATACATTTAATATATATACATTTAATACACACACACACACACACACACACACACACACACACATATATATATATATATATATATATATATATATATATATATATATGCAAAGGATACTATATTCCATTACAGTAATACATGCTCATTCATATTCCATGTTGCTAAATTCACAACATTCTGGAAATTGAAATATCTTACACATCCATTAATAGAAGAATAGAAAATGAAATACAGAGGTAGAACCCAGATGATATATATGATTATAGGACACATAATGGAGAAAGAAAGATTATATATGCACAAAATACATAATATATATATGTAGATATTTGGTTTTTTAAGGTGCTATGTTATATAGATTTTTTTAAAGGTGTTATTCTATAACACATAGAGGTAATGCTCTTGTGGACACCGTTGGATAATATTAAAAGGCAAGTGTAGGAAATGAATAACCTTTTTCTGAAGTGTTGTTCATTGAGGATACATAGACTCTCACACATTGCAGGCTATTTCTACTGGTCTTACATAGTCTTCAGAAAGTGATGTCTAGACCCTTAAGCTGAAAACGCAATGTTTTTGAGTAATAGAATATGGGGAAGTAAAGATGGTACTGACCTGGAAGCATCAACCCTGCTGGCTAGTTTTTCATACTTCTTAAACAGGTTACACATGCTATCAGAATAGAAAAAATTATTAATATTATCTAGCTGCAAAATCTTCCAATTATAATGATCAATATGGCACGATATGTCTATTGGTACAATAGGAGCAGGCATGACATATGAGTAATCAATGTGTTTAAAATTGAATTTGAGGTGTTCTCCAGAAGATGGAAACAATGCTGGAGACAGTTACTAGGGTCATGGTTCTATGGCTAAATAAGTCATAGTTAGAGAGGAAAACTTACTAATGATGACCTGGTAAATTAACACGATCATAAAATGATTCTTGATGACTTTTTTTTATACTTATAGATTTTTGTATGTTCTAACTTTCATCATGGACTTTTTATTTGTGCTAGGTGATGACTAACACAGAAACCCACAATTGGTATATGTCTAGAGGATAACAATTTTTAATATCCTCAGACCTAAATGAGATATCAGTATCATATTCCTTCCTCCTTGGCTCAAGGATCATTGCAGACAATGGGACAGATAGTTTGAGCTGTAGTAGATAACTAGAACAAAACCATGATTATTAGACATACAGGAGAGCTACACATAAAACTTACAATGGTTCTGACATGATGCACAAGGTATGTGTAAGTTCAAGCAAGACAAAAATGCCAATATGGAAATGTAATGTGTACATAAAGTCTCCCCTGTACATGTGGAGCCTTGGCCAATTTTCAACTGCTGGGAGAGTGTAAGTTTCTCTAAGGGTGTGGGCGCTAGTTGGTTGATTATATTTTTAGTTTGGTTTCACACTTAAAAGTACATAGGCAGCTCAACATGAATTTATTGTTTTATTCTGTTTTTGTTTTTGTAAATGAAATTGAGGGGAGATAGGAATGTAGAAATGGATTTGAGCAGAGTTAAGAGAAACAATGAAGTAATCACATTCAAATTATGTTGTACAAATTTCTCTAAACAATTTAAAACATATTTATAACTTTAAAATCATTTTAAAAATCCATATTGTAAATAAAGTAAATGTACTGCTTTGTTTCTGCTCTTAAAAATAAACAAGGAATGGAATTCTAATTCAGAAACATGGCAGTTTTGTCAAGGCAATCACATTAAGACCTAGATCTGTGTTATCTGGCTGAAATGCAGGCAGACCACACAACTTTAACCCTTCTGTCTAGAATACAGACACACCCTTAATACACACCTTTATGGAAAAATTAGTCTGTAGAAGGAAGAAGCCACACTTAAATGTGATGTTTAATTGAGGGGTAGACAAAGTCTCAACAGTACAGACAAGAAAGAGAGACTACTTAACAGAGAAACAGAGAGGTAGTTGGGAAGATTCAGTTTTTACCAGGACAGATTTTCTGAGACAGATTGTAGAGAAAGTAAACTAGACACAGGTCAAGTCAAAAATGACCCACAGAATGAGAAGGAGCCAGAAAATTAGACCAAATTGACAGATTTAATCTGAGTCCAAGCAGAGCAATTGAGGCAACAGCTAAGAGAAGCCAGTTTGAATTAGTCAGCTTGAAGAGTGGTTTTATCTAGAATTGCTGAGTTGAAACCACCAACCACAGTTCAGAAAGAACTAGAAAGGGTGAGCTTATTTGTATGCTTCTGTGATTACAACTGATGAATAAATTTACTTTTACAAACACCTTCACTCATTTTCCATGGCATATGATTTTTTTTCTATAGAATAAATACAATATTCACATGTGTAAAATATATAAATGCTTTTAGGTTAAAGTTGTTTAAACTTTCAGTTTTGGAATGTTTTGATTATAAAAGTTCACAAAAATAAAGCTTGCTATGAAGAAATTAAGATTCTCAATTCCTTTTCTCTATCGATTTTGTGAAATATAGTAATTTTTGTACATGGTATTTCTCCTGCCCTACAAAAAAAAAAAGCCTGCTTGTTCAAGATGCATGATCCTATTGTGGTCACTTTTGTAGTATCATGTTGAACATTTTTCTGTCAATATTAGTCAGAAATATTATACTATACTTTTCATACAATTTTGTCATATTTCTTTTAGCATAAAGTAAGTAGAAAGTGAGTCACCTTTACTTAGAAGGGCTGGTGACATTTGAATTATCATTATTTACTCTTTAAAATTTTGGAAAAAATTTTGATTGACAACTTCAGGTTGAGAGACTTTCATTTTCAGATGTTTTATATCTTATCCAGCCTCCTACATAGGAACACACCACTTAAATTTTTACTGTGACATAGTTTTGGCAGATATTAAATTTTTATTAAAATGCCCTTTTTACTCCATTTTGATCAGTGTTCTTTTTGTTGCTTCTTTGTTTAATTTTTGTTGCTAATCATTCAGCTCTCTTCTTTGTAGTATTTTCTGTTTTCTAGTAGAGTGAATCTTCACTCTTTTATTTTTTAATTTACTTTTATTTTTTTTTATACCCATAGTACAAGGCTCTGGTCTTCTGTCTACCTAAATATTTGTCAGTTTCAACAGTTGCTGGGGTGATACTGATGATAAGGTACTGTTCCCTAAATGGTTCTTGATCTATCAGTAAAGATACCATGGGATGGATAGATGGGGCTTCTGAGGCACCGTAGGCAAGCTAGCAGACATAGGGGAGAAGAAAGAAGAGGTCACCAAGATTTTTGGTGGTGAGGGGCTGGTGATAAAAGGCAACCAGCCATGTGAGATCTCAGGCAGAGTGGTTACAGGCTGCTTCTACAGGAATGAGATTAGGGATTTGGAGCTGTGACTGATGGTGGCTGAGCTACTGGAATTGAGGACAGATTTAGAGTGCTTAGCTAGGAGTACTAGGAAGAGCATGCTAACCGAGGTAGACTGAAGGTACCCAGCAATTGAGCCAATAAGGCAAGTTGAAATTGAACAACTGTGTGTGTGTTTGTGTGTGTTTTTCATCCACTGATCCAATGTTCTCTGGGTTGAGGCTCGTAACGCAGTCCATTCTTGTGTAGGGCAGTGGGCTGTGAGAAGCAGCTGGGTGTTTGGTTGAGCATGAGTTTTGAACCCCAGAACCTTTATTGGACAGCAGGAGTTCAGCTTTGCTCCCAGACCCTGGTTCTTTTCACTTAGCTTCAGCCCTCCAACAACCCCTCCCACAGAGAGGTTTATGACCATCAGTCAGGAGGAATGGTCCCTCAGGCTCTCCTGCATGCAGATGAGGTATCTCCAAGCTTTCAGATCAAGCTAATAGACATTATCTGCTGTCAGACCCTAAGTCATCCCAAAACTGTATATAAGGGCTCTATTTAGGGGAAGTAAAAAGCGCGTGCTCAAGAATCATCCTGGTGTCCAAGAGTTTTTGTCACAAGAGCTGTAATACTTAAGGAAGAGCTCTGCTCTCTTAGAACCTGCCTGGGACACCAAGCTGCCTCCTTGCCAGCTAGGCAGCTCCTTATAAGCCCAGTCTGGGCCTGGACCAGCTCACAGCAGAGAGACTGGGGCAACACCTGGGAGAGACAGGTCAGCAATAGGGCGCCAGAGGCAGCAGCAGGGGCAGGCAATCTCCCCTCCAGCTCTCACTCTGTGTCCTTTGGCCTCGACCTCCCACATCAGGCTGGACCAGAGACCTACAGACAGTGGAGATGCAGGCCAGAGGCAGCACAGAGACAGTAGCGAGCCCTCCCTGCTCTCACCCTGTCCCCAGTTGGGAGATATTCATGGGACACCCTCCAGAACAAGGGACCCACATTCTTGGAGCTTAGGTGGGACAGCAAAAGCTACATTAAAAATTAATGATCTTAAATAGCTTGTTCTAATATATGTATATATATATATATATATATATATATATATATTATTGTCTTATTACCTATTTTTATATTTTTGTGCAACTATTTATTTTCTTTCTTTTATTTTCTTGGTTTAAGGATAATTTTCTTTATTTTTGTAGTATCATGAAAACAGATTTTAAATTTTAGAATATCATTTTCATTTTATAAATGTGTATATTTTAATTTTAAACTTTTAACACGTTTTTAGTGTCTCTCATATTTTTTGACATGCTATATTTTTGTCATTATATATGTTGAAAATTTCTATTTTTATTTACTCTTCTGAATATTTTGGCTATTTTATGTACATTTATCAATTTTCCAAATTTATTTCTGTTATTTATTTCTTATTCTCCTTTGTCTAAAAAAAATATTTTGTATGATATTCATCATTTTAATTCACTGAAACTTAATACTTGATGTAATACGTGGATGGGCTCCTAGAGAACAGACACTATATGAGTGTTACAATAATATATGCTATCTGAGCATAGATTTGTAGGTGTTTGATTAGCTATTTAATTTACTATATTAAGCCCTGTATTTATACAATTATATAGATCTATTAATTATTTATAGTTGCATATTAAAGTTTTAGGATAAGTAACCCTATACCTATTCATATTTTTTTGGTTACATATATTTGTTTTATGTGTTTCAGTGAACTGAAGCTAAGTGAATAACTTTTAATAATTCTCATACATTTTTGCTATACTAAGATTAAAGTATTTAATTTTATTTTTTGTTATAAAATCATTTGATTCAGATTTTCTTATTGAGGATCATTACTGGTCTCTACTGGTTACTATTTGCAAAAATAATAATATTCCTATTTATTTATTCTTTCAATCAATATCATTGGACCTAAAAACAATCCTGTACAAAAACATACAGTCTCATTATGTATATTTATTCATTTGGCATTATTTATATTTTTATTGGAATAGTTTATTGAGGTTCGTGTAATGAAATTACTACTAACAAATGAACTGGTTCTACCATTTTGCTATTTAATTTCTATATTGTTTATAACGTTTTATTGCCAAATTCACTTACTACTATAGTAAGCTTTTAAATCATTTCAGTATAATAAAGTATGTACATGCCGGTCATTACTTTTCTTCATACTTTAGACCTACTTATATGGCTATGACAGGTATTATATCTAATAATCTAATATTTGAAATTACATCTATATATACCAGATTAACTTTTACAACATAAAATAAAAATAAAATAAAATCTAATAAATAAATAGTAAAGTATTGTCTCACTTCTTTCAGTAATAATCACAAAATTGCTTATTTTATGCTCTGGATTCTAGATCTGGATAGTCACACTTAATTCATATTGTATGCTATGACTATGAATAAATATAATACTTCTAAATATATTAATACTATGATGTTTCTAATATACTATGTCTAGTTATAAATCAAAGTTGGAACAATATTAGTTTTCAGTAGTATTTTAATAAATTGGCTTCATATACCATACAAATCAATAAGTTTTAATACTACCAGAAAATTTATAATTGGTTTATATTTATTTTATTGAGATTCCTATTTCTTTATATGACTTTCAATTTCTGATTATTTAATTTCTATATGACTGCTTTAAATACTTTTTTAAATTCAAACAGTAGAAATGGATTCTTTCACCTTTCTTTACTTAGAACATATTGATTTCTCATTTTATGAAGGATAGATACTAGGTGTAATTTTACTAGCTTTATTTTTCTTTTCCTTCATCACTTTAATATGGTGGGTTGTTTGGGTGTTATTCTATTATTATTATTGTTGTTGTTATTATTAATTAATATTATTATTTGGCCTCCAAAGTTTCAAGTGGAAATATTATGTTGTATGTGATGAATCATTTATTATTTTACTGCTTTCAATATCCTCAGTCTTTCAAAGGCTTGTTTAAAATATGTCTTATTATTGGCATCTTTGAAGTATTGAACTCTATGTATCAATGTCATTCTCCAGTCATGATTTTTCATATATAACTTTTCTCCTTTCTTTCCCTTCTAAGAATGCAGTATTGCTAAGATTAGTTTGTTTGAGGTATTTTTCAGGTCCCTTAGATACCTAATTTAATTTGGTGATTTTCTATTTTTTTATTTTTGAGATTTGATCATTCTCATTGGTCTTCCTTGAATTCATCATCAATTCTCAGTCTTCTGAAATGGTCTTGTAACATATTAATTACCATGAGCATCTTTTTCAGCTAGAGTTAATAACTAGCCTTTTTGTTTTTTAATAGGTTTAAAATTGTTTCACTTTTTTTCTTAAAATTTGTCTTTTTAAAATGTTTAATGAAAATTTCCATATAGGGAAGTTGCAGATAAAATTATTGTAAAGTATGGCTATCGAGTTCCAATATCCATTCATAATAGTCAGCATCTATATAGTTTGGCCATTCTGAACCTGAGAGTTTCATATTAGATTTTACACTTTCATTATCAATTACATACATTTTTATGTTACTTAAAATATTTTTGTTCTTATTTATTAGTCATCTTATCTGTTTACGTTTTAAATGGTATTCCTCTTCCTGGTCTCCTGTCCTCTAAACCACCACCTTATGTTCCTCCCAGTTTTCTCTTAAGAGTGTACTCTCTTACCCACATATGTACATATGTATATGTGTGTGTGTGTGTGTGTGTGTGTGTGTGTGTGTG
>JANHMN010000004.1:107129596-107177105 GCA_030674055.1 Rhabdomys pumilio | reverse complement strand
GAGAGAGAGAGAGAGAGAGAGAGAGAGAGAGAGAGAGAGAGAGAGAGGGAGAGAGAAAGAGAGAGAGAAAGAGAGAGAGAGAAAGAGAAATTTCAATAAGGCGAGACAAATGTAGCTTGTTCCCTCCTCTTTGTATGTTTCTGATCAGGAGCATATTGATGTATTGATGATACATATGCACTATGTATGATTTAAAGTTTAAATTGAGTTAAAAATATCTACAATCTTTTTTTATGAGGAAAGATTTTGAACATTTAATTTTAGCTTGTAACATACATCATACATTGTGGTTATATATTGTGTTTCTACTATATATTTTTGGCTTTTACCAGATCTACCCTTTGAGAATTTTAAGTTAACTATAAATTTATTAATATCTATCTATCTATCTATCTATCTATCTATCTATCTCTATCAATCAATCAATCAATCAATCTATTTATCTATGTATCATCTACATCTAGTTTATGTCATCTCTATATTTTTAAATATCTATGGATATTTATGGATATTTAAATATCTATGGAACTGTCATATATATTCTAAATCAACTGAGATATACAGTATTAAGGTCTTGTGTGTTTTCTGAGCACTTTTCCTTAAGGTAAAACATAATATTCTGATTTTCAATATTCCATTTATTTTGCCTGGCTGTCTTAGTACTTAATATCTGCTGTTAAAGAAAAAGTAACCACTTCAGGAAGTGTTGTCTATTCTTTTAAATCTTCAGAGAATAAGGAGGGTCTTTCAGAAATTTTGGTAAGGCAATGTAGCTTGTTCCATCCTCTTTGTATGTTTCTGATCAGGAACATCAACGAGACAGATGGCTGGGAATTGTAGGAGAGAGTTCCTTTTTCCACTCTGTCTCTCGCAAGCTGTGCACAACCTGCTATAGGAAGAAGCACAAAGCCTCCTGCAGTGTGCAGGGAATGGGTAGATCCTGCTTTGAGAAGACTGGAAAATACCTGAAATTCACCACCATTTACCATTCAGTTTTTCTCTGGAAATAGAAAGCAGAGTTCCAAATAATTGTGACAGATAGACTTTGTCAATAAAACTTTTATCTATATGAGAAACCTGATTTTTCCTATTTCATATTTTGCGATCATACCAAAATCTTCATGATGCCTTTTAATTCTTTCCTCTATTTGAATGACATTTTCTCCAAATAATTTAATCTGGGATTCATCTAATATATTCTTAACTAGTTTCTGTCATTTTTTAATACAGATATTCTCTTGTGTCTGTCATCTAGTATGGTATTACAGGCAAACAACCACATCTTGCTTTAGTTACATGAGTCCTCAGCATGTAGCAAGTGCCTCAACAAGAGAGCCATCTCCTCAACCCTCAGGATTTAAACTTCATATTCCCACATTTATTTCTAATCTCCCTGCAGTTTAACAATAGAAACATGTTATCACTTTGGCCCAGATAATATTTTCCCATACTATGCCTAGCATGTTCTTTAGAGGAAAATTGAGCTACGTTGTTAGATATCAGTAGCATTTTTTTTTCTCCAAACTGCAGTAAGAAAATTTATTTTGCAATGCTAAGAAATATTTCCTGTGAGAGTCATTTCTTTCTTTTCCGAGTGGGTTGGTGGGTGGGGGAGCACCCTCATAGAAGCAAAGAGGATGGAGGATGCAATGGGAGGTTTGAGGAGGGGAAACTGAGAAAAGGGACATCTGAAATGCAAATAAAATAAAAAAAACAATAAAAATACTCTTTTCAACATAATTTAACACCAGAAACCACATATTTACAAAATAGTTATTCCTTTTTATTTCTCTGTGTTTGTGGATTTTTTCCTTTATTTGTGTTTACTTAATTAGATTTTGTTCTGTTTGAATTTTAACAGGTTCTGGCTAACTATCTTAGGATGTCCTAGAAATAAGTCTTTTATTTTTTTCTTTGCATTCTTTGGCTATTTCTGTCTCTGCTTCAGGAAACCTGGGTTTACAGGAAACATGCTACTACACACAGATTGTTTTTATTCCTGAACATGTCATAGTCTCATGGCACTATATTTTGTGTCAGACATTTATTCTAAACATTCTAGTAAAATTATCTACACATTCTACTCATCTTTACTTGAGATCATCATCAGAAATTCTGAATAGATGATTTCATGAAGATATATCAAGTGGCTATTTAAACAATATAAAAATTAGGTATAAAAAATTAAAAGAACAGTGCATGTTCTCATTTGTGTTTTTCAGTAAATAGAATAATAAAAATGTGATATATATTTTTGAAGTGTAATTGAAGAGCTGAGGCATTATACAAGTAATAATGATATTTAATGATGATAATCTCATAATCTTGGCAAATTTTTGCCTCTGTCATTTTGTAGTAATAAAGCTAATTATTTTAGAAATATTTCTCATATTTTTAATTTCATAAAATTATTTAAGATTATAGTGCACCATAATTGAGACCAGTTATGAAAAGAAATGACATATTTTTGATAATATTATTAATAGCAAACAATATCAAACGTGTACAGAAGGTTGAACAAACATGCTTCCTTAAAATAACTTCAAGACTGAATAAAAATCTTGAAAAAGTATATCTAACTATTAAGCACTGCTTTACCATGCTCTTGGATTCTAAGTAAATAGGCCTTGTTAAACAAATGGAATGTATTCATACAATGGCTAAATACATATGTATGTGTGTGTACATTTAAATATGTAACATGCACACATCATTAATCATACTGGATCTAATTATTTATAAAAAGATGCATACTCTTTGTTCTTGCTATCAGATATTAAATACATATGAAAATCAAGTTTATAGACATTTCCCAGATTGTGTTGAACTGCCCCATGCACGCCTATGAATTTCTATGTGTTCAGCATATGACATGCAGACTGCCAATTTGAGCATTAGGAAAAATGCAGCGAATTTTCCATTAAGTGTGCTCCCTTGGTGAATACCCCCTGATTTTCTGGCAGGACCCAGCAGGATCTGAAAAATAAGCAGCATATTGGGAACAATAATGAATATTTATGTCTCATGAAATCCTGTTTATTCATTTTCCACTATTCTCCTATGCCCCAACTATTAAAATAGTAGAGGGGTTAAGAAGCATTCCGTTATAAGTACTTGGATTTATGACAGAGAAACTTCGTTGAGAAGGTGAGACCAATCAAACATGAGTTATGTAAAAGCATAATTGATCTAAATAAAATTCAATTTGCATTTTGCATTTGAAGTTAAGACCTCAAATGCACTACACTATGTCAATCTAAGAAACTAAGATTCAATAAAAGTGTAGAAGAAACAATAAAATAAACATATTTATGATGAAGAAGAAAAGGTTTTTATTAAAGTGAAAAGAGGGTTGGGGACCTGCATGAGCAGGTAATAGTATAGGATGGTTTTCCTGAAGACCTGGGTTTAGTTCCCAGCTCTCACATGTAACTCATGTCACCTATAATTCTAGTTCAAGGAGAACAGAATCCCACATCAGGCCTCTACTGATGAATATAATGCAATTAATGTAATGCTCAAATATACATGGAGGAGGAAAAACTTCTATACACACACAAAAAAAAAAAAAAGAAAAGAAGTTTAGTAAGTCAAACCTAGTATACACTGAGAAAATTAATGCTTTGAGGGAAAAACAATAAAATACACACTTTAGCCATTAACACATTACTTAACAGTCTTAAAATGAAAAAATACGAGTAAAACTGAAGCAATAATCTTGCCATGGTGACTAACAGACATATCCAGGATGCATGTTGCTCAATGAAAATTTCTAAATTAAATGCTTGAATTCATTTTATATCGAAGATCTTGTTGATTAAAAGGTTTGTGGCAGTTTCCTGGTTGTAGATTTAGCAATACATTTGGTGGTAAATGCTAGTAAAACATGATTCTAAGTATCCTTTATGGGGAAGAAAAAGCAAAAAAGAATCATTTAGATGAAAATAAGAAAATTATTTTTAGTATTTTACAAAATGAAACGGCTGGGTGAACTTTACAAAACTGAACCTTCCTTATTATGTCTGTTAATTGCCAGAGCCTACAGAGTAGATCTTGTTATGGTGATGGTTGTTGTTATTTGTTTGTTTGCTTGCTTTTATTGTTATTTTTATTGGTTATTTATTCATTCATTCATTCATTCATTCATTCATTTTGGTTAATGTCAACTTTGATGATTGAAATGTGTAACAAAACAGTCACGAAACAGACACTTTCAAAAAGAAAAACATGCACTTTAAAAGAAACTTGTATAGAGCATCAACATTAAAAACACTTCAGTTTGAGAATTATACATTGACCTGCTAGGAAGGTGAACACAGAAGTAGCATAACATCAGGAAAGAGCAAACTAAGAAGAAATATTCTTAGCCTATTTAGGAATTCTAAGTTTTGAAGTTATAGCAAAGCATTTCTCACTATGAGTTGTGAAGAAGGAAGCTATTGCTAGCGCACATGTACGGAATCTTAGAGAGCCCAATTTAAATCCTGACTGCAGCTTTGAGGCAATGTGTATGCCTGCAGAACATGGTGGCCACTTTAATCTTTGATCAAGAATAAAATACATGAAAAGAAACTTTCCTTCCTTGGATCTGGTATACTTTTGAATGAAATCCTGGGAGTTTATTACATGCAGAGTGTAATGAAAGACCACTTACCCCACAGAGTATAGAGCTATAGGAAGGAAATCTCAGTTGTATGGCCATGCTTCTTCTATCGTCTTACAAAGAAAAATCATGAAACAGCAAAGTTTGTGGCTGAAGAGTCTAAATGTTCTCAGGACTATGGGAGACATGTATTTGAAGTTTCTCTCAAGCATTTTCAGCCAGAACGACCATCCATCGTGCTATCTCTGTTAGGAGCAAAGGCTTGGTAGAGATCACATGGTTGACTGAGAGTAGAATGAATGTTTACCCCTTGACCTCTGTCCTTCCTTTGCTAAGCTGCACATATTTCATTCCTACATTAAGAGGGAAAATCAGTTTTCTCCAATGAAGGGACTTTTAACTAAAAGATAAATTCCCCAAAGTGGGGGCAAAATACTCAACTTTTTCATAAACTATGCTTAAGATCAATTTCTTATGAAGAAAAGTTCATTGAAGTCTGTGACTCTGTTTCTGACTTTTCTAATTTTAATAGAAATATGTTGAGAGGAAAGAAACCATTGATACCCCTCAAAACAAAATCTAGACCATCCTTAAATATTTGACATATAGTTAATTTACATACATTCCAACATTTATATTTAGTATTCTTCTTTCCTAAAGAGCCTCACTTTCTGATTTCGTGTATCAGATCACCTGATATCCTCTCCAGTTTGCTCCTCAACTCTGCTAACCTAAAAGTTGTACTATTTTCGTTTCCTGATTCTGTAGTAACCACAGGCTGTGTACTCAGATCTGAAGATTCAGAACTAGGAGACTTACATGAGAAAGAACTCCCAAAATGTATCTTTCTAAGTCTGGGTTTCATCACTCTCTATAAACTTTTCCAGTTCCATTCATTCATCTACAACATTCATAGTTAACTGGTTTTTCCAAGCTGAACAGTATTCAACAGTATATATGTCTTATACTTTCACTATGTATGTTTCACTTCTAGGATATTTAGGTTGTCTCCATTTGGTTGCTTTGAGGAATCGAGCATCAAATAACATGGCTGATGAAGTATATTTAGTGTAGGAGGTTGACTCACTTTTGCATCATGCTAAAGAGTAGTAGAGCTGTCTAATATGGTAGATTTACTTTGAGCTCTTTGAGAACTCTCCACCCTAACATTCAGAGTGGCTGTCCCAGTTTGAGTCCTCACCAACAGTAATGTTTCTCTTTTCTCTGCAATACTTCCAGTGCTTATTGGCTTTACCTTTAATATTTCCCATTCCAACTTGGGTAAAATGAAATATAAAAGTGGTTTGGAACTGCACTTCCTTAATTACCAGATATGGTGAACTTTCAATAGATTGTGCTGATTGGTTTTTATAGAATCCAGTTTATGAGGTGTCGTCTTTGTTACTTTTCTATTGCTTTGAGGATTCACCATGACTAAGACAACTTATAAAATAGTAACTTGTGAGCTTATTGTTCTAGCTGATTACCTACCTCTCCAGGAAAATGAAGAACGTAGCAGCAGACGGCAGCTACAGCACTAGAGCAGTAGCGGAATGCTATGTGTTGAGACAAAAACCACCCATCATACACACACAAACACACACACACACACACACACACACACACACACACACAAGGGGGGGGGCGAAGATAGGCAGACTGAAAGAGACAGAGAGATAGAGACACACAGAAACAGAGAGACAGAGAATCAGAGACAGAGATAGAATGCTAACTGGAAATGATGTGTGTTTTTGCCTCAGTAAAATATCTCCTTTAGCAAGGACCCATTTCAGCCCTTATTTGGGCCCTGTGGACAAACCTGAGCCTGACTCAAGTTTATCTCAATGACTTCTGTATTAGGGCGACTCAGCAAGACTTGTTTGGCCCTGCCCCTGCCCTGCAGTTGCTAATGTAGAGCTTTGCCATTGGCCCTGTCAGTCACCCCATAGAGTTCCTGCTTCACCAAGACTCTAGGCTGGTATGTTTCTTTTGGGCCATTGACACTCACCATCCTGCTAAGTCCTGGAGAGACCCAGAGGGACTGGGATGCTCTCCTCTTGCCTGGACCTACAGGCGAGGAACTGACAATACTTTCTAATCTTTCACAAAAAAGTTCAACATCTGAATGCAGGAGCTTATAGAAGCGTTTGTCAATCAAATCATCACAATGAAGTATGTTTATATACCATTAATTTGTATATTGTTTATGTTCAGAGGATTATTTTTTATTTAGTAAGGAATACTGGTTAAACTATATATTTCCAGAAAGAAATGTTCATAATATACTGGTAAATTTAATCTGCTCTCAGCTATAGACTAGATAAATCTAAAGGTGAAATTGGTTTTATTCATTAGCTCTTAAATGCAAAGATTTTGATCTAAATCTAATGCTGTACAAGAATGGATATTAAGACACATAAGAAAGAAGTAGACAGAAGAATAAGAACCTGAATACATACATAGAAGTAGATGTGTAATTAAGCTTAAGCCTCATAAATCATCAAATCCTCACAAAAATTTTAAGCCAGAGTTGGAATTGTTTTTTAACTTCATCTCTATCTAGGGATTAGATTTAAGTTTTGCAAACACCTGAGTTAGACTTAAAGAATTTATGACTAAGTCTGAACTTACGTAGCTGATATTAAACTAATAATATGTAAGAAACATCATTGTGTTATAGATCAAGAATATTCTTTTCCTATTTCAGATGATGCTTTTGTACATGTGGATTGTGCTAGGAAGGTTAATAATTGATTCTCTTTTTATAATTTTAGGATTCAAAGTTACTTTTGTTTCCTGGTAAATTTACTTTTCCACTTCTGACCTCTTCATTTAATCAGTATTTCAACTAAATTCTGTAGACAATATGAGGAAAATTATTTGAGCCTTGAAGTGTAGTGAGGCAGTTGTCTTCCCCACTGTACGTATATCAGCTAGCACAGTGAGGCCCAGATAGAAGAGCTGTGAAATGGAGGAGCACACTCTTACCTCATCAACTGTCAGGATGTGGAACTTTTCTCATTTAAATTATAGAAAATATAAGTGAAGAAAGTTATTATATTGTGTTGTTATTATAAACACAGTCGCATTACCAGAAGTTCATTGAAGATTATTGCTGTCCTGTAAGACAATTTGCAAACTATTCATGGTATATTTATGTTTTATAACTTCTTGCTTTCATTATTGTTTATGTTGTCCAGTTGATCCTATTATTTCTTTTCTAAAAATATCTTCTCATACACTATATCTCATCCACAGTCCCTCCTTTTTCACTTTTACTAGCTTCTGTCACTGCCACAGACCTCCTTTCTCCACTTTCTCACAGATCCACCTCTCTTCTGCTTCCCTTCAAAAAAGAGCAGGCCTCCCAGGGACATCAACCAAACACAGTTTAACAAGAAGCAGGAAGATTAGGCAGAAATCCTCTCAGTGGGCCCAGACAAAGCAACTTTTTAGGAAAAAGAGCGTCTCAAGAACCAAAGAAAGAGTCAGAGATATCCCCACTCCCACTGTTAGGAGTCCCACAAAAATAACAACCATGACATATATACATGGGGATTTAGTGCAAACCCATATAAACTCTAGGAATGTCACTTTGGTATCTCTGGACCCCTATGATCCCTGCTTAGGTGACTGTGTGGGCTGTGATTTTTCTGTTGTCTCAGCCCCACTGGCTCCTACAATTCTTGCCCTTCCTCAGTGGGACTTCTGAGCTCCGAGGGGGAAAGATTCATTGAAGATCTTCATTTTTTTCTATTGGATACAATCACATAATATACAATGACTAATACTATGCAAGCTGATTCCTATGAAGTCCCCTTTCATATTTTCTGAACTGATGTCTCTTCATGCAGTAGGGTAAATGGATAGGTAGACACTACGCAAATATGCCATATTTATGATATGTTTCTTCCTTGCATTTCAATATTAAATGACAATTTTCATACTTTTCTGGTAGAATTTTTATTCTGGGATAAGTGCTAATACCAGCTGTTTCTTTTATAAATTACACTTTCCCCTCAAGTGGTGCATCCATAGCACCTTATACCCTCCCCCCTTGACATCTCTACTCTTTACTTGACTTCACTTTTCTGTTAGTAGCTACCTGTTATTTGCCTATTGGTTTTCATCTCTAAGGTTTTTCTTTGTATCCCCATTTTTTTCTGTCTTTTCTTCAGTTTGTCTCACTTCATCTTGTTTGCCCCTATGTTTTCATTATTCAGAAGAGTGATAATTGGGTTATGGAGTCAAGATCTGTTGGATGATTTAATGAATGATTACATTGAATATTATTTTTCCTTAATACATTTCCTTCATTGTAGTCTCTGGTTACATCTAAGCCAAATAACCTGTATCATTGAAATTGCTACACTGGGACAATACTTTCCCTCTGATTCATAAACCACCACACAGCTGGGAAAACAAACAAAAAACAAACAAACAAACAAACAAATATATATATAAAAAAATAAAACGTCAAGGATGATGTAGTATTTCTCCTTTTAATGTCTCCTTTGGCTTGTTTTCTCATGCTTAGTTTTTATATTTTGATTTTAAAAGGCTTTGAGTCTTTTGAAATTTTTAAAATTATCTTATGTATATGACTGTTTTGCCTCTATGTATTCATGAGCAACCCAGGGTGTATGAAAGAGCAGCTTGTATTCTTAACTGCTGAGCTAATCTCTTCAGCCCCTCTTTTATTCATAGTGTTACTCTACAGGTAGTAAAAAAGAAGCAATGAAAAGTTGTTTTTCATTTTCTGTGCCCCTGATAACCCAAGTTGATCTAATTCTTATGCTCACTACTTTTGATCATGGGATTGCTGTTTTTTCATATAAAATCAAAATGAATGAATTTACCAATTCATTCCTCTCACTTTATGGTTTGGTAAATAATCCCTAGAGCCTAATTATAAAATATCTAAAAGATGTCATTTTATTTTTCTATGACTTGGACATTTTTTTAACTTTATTTGAGATATCTCCATGGTAGAACATGTGGCTAGCACGTGTATAGCTCTTGGTTCTGTCTTCTAAACTGAAATAATATTTTAAGATTTAGTAATTGCTTAAAGATTAAAATCAAGGATAGATAAATAGCATTATTTGAATCTAAGTTTCTGCTCATTTTCATTTTCTTATAACCTACTAGACATTATTTTAGTTACTTAGTTTCTTTTAAAAAATATAAATCTTAAATAATGTCAAATAAATTATTAGGGGCACTATCAATTTGGTGTTATTTTGGTAGATATTTATATTGAAACATTCACACCAACATATTCTGAAGAACATAGAATATTGGATGGATGTTGTTCTGAGAAATCACATGAAAGAAAAGCCATGGTAGCAGCAAACAACTTCTCAAAAGTTAGAAGACAGAGTTTCAAAGCCCATAACAGCTAATGCTCACAGAAATCTCCTACTAAAAGACGATAAATGCTTCTGTTTCCTGTGATTTTGCAAGTGTCACATGCTTGAGGAGGCACTTTTTCATTAACACACACTGAAAAATTTCTTTATGTCTACAGTCTTCCATGCCTGCTTTTTTTCAGGTACTACAACTGTGATTTCCTACCAATATGATGTGTTCAAGACATTGACGTGATTTCTCATCATTGTAGTGGCTGGATATCTTATAATTATTTAGCAAATATTAACGATTAGTATTTTGACTCCTTTTGTATAATCTTCCTGTTCTCAACTCAGCTTTTTTGTTGATTTGTATTGAGTCACTCTTTAATATTGCTTCTCGGGAGCCTCTAGAAACATAATCATTTCCACAGTAAAAATGTCCTTCCCAAAGGATCTTACAAAACTTTCCTCTGTCGTGAGCAACGCATGAACCCACAGACATGTAACCATTCTTATCCATTGATTTCTAAGCCCTGTGCATTTTCTCATATGTATAGACACAAACATAAGAGCTGTTAACTGTTTCTCAGAATATACAGACCTCTAGAACACCAGGACCTGCCCTGTGAAAACTTCTTGACATGAATCTACAACCATAGTAGCTTGCCTATCTTAACCTGGAAAACGAGCTAACCTTTTTATAGTTATTTTGACATGGATTTCCCATTTCATTCTTAAATTCAAAATGAAAGCAAGTAAACTACTTTTGTGGTTTGTGAGCTATCATACTTTCCATCCTCATAATAAATATAATCACATTTAAACAAGATACTGTCTATGTTTTTCCCTTATACTTACAGGTTTTAGAAGATTTCTCTTAGGTTTTCAGTTATTATCCTTTTAAAATTTACGTACATTGAGTAATCAAATTTAATCAAGGTTTGATGTGTCATACTTTTATTTCATCTTTGAATCTAAACACAGTTCTGTGTCTAGTTTACCTCCTGAATACAGTACTGTGCCGTGTTTAATTTCCACATATCTCACTGAAATTTGTGTAACATTACAAACTAATTTTGTTTTGAACATAAATTCTGTGGTTTATATTAGTATGCATTGCTCTTGGCTGTGTTTTGTTATGCTTTTCCATTCAGATTTTTAATAAAAGTATAAAGCATCAGAGTATTTCACATGAGAAACCTTGAAGTATTTCATATTATAAACATCTCCAGGGTGAAATATCAGATAACATCACAGGAAATTAAGATTCTGTGTGAATGTGCCCTTATTGAACTTTGCCACCAGAGCTCAGCAAATTCAATGCTTTTTCTGTACGCAAGGTGTTTGTTGGTTTTTCAAACAAACAATCGTATTTGTAGTTGTTGCTTTCCCCAAATCATCATTTTCTTTTTCAAACAACTGCCTCAATGAGTTTGCTATAAATCTTAATTAGTTCCAGGCTTAGATAATCAAGTTGCAAGAAATGAAATTCAGATTTGGAGGAGGTAGGTATTGGTTACATGTTTTTTTTCTCTGACTTGCTTTCACATTGTCAGATCAGGACATACTTGGAGTGACACGGACATCACTCATATGAATCCTTATTCTTTGATTTCTAAGCCCTGTGCATTTTCTCATATGTATAGACGCAAACATAAGAGCTGTTAAATGTTTCTCAGAATATACAGAGCTCTAGAACAGCAGCACCTGCCCTGTGAAAACTTCAATAAATATTAATTAGCTCTACTAACGAGAAACCTTGACACATGCATTGTTGATTACAATTGAAGATACATCTGTAAAGAATAAAGGTTTTAGTTAATCAAATATCAAGGAATATTTTCACAAGATAGGAAGCAATGACGATGTAATCAAGTCCAAAGCATACTGCAGAAGCTTTTGAGACATAAAGCTTGGCTCTAATCTAAAGGAGAAATAACCTTACCTGGAAACAAGGTATTCAACAACCTAGAGGCAAGTACTTCACACTCATAGAAAATTCTATGAACCCATCTGTTCATATGAAAGCTAAAATGGAGTGGTAACGAACAGCATTTGTGAAGAATTATTACATAAAAAGGGCTCAATAGAGAGACATTATTTTTTGCCTTGCCCCTGCCTGAGGTACAGTTTTGTTTTCTGTGTAGTCTCTCATAAAAAGTCTTCTGAGGGAAGAGTGTGCTTACAGGAGAAGCCTGATTTTAATGGGACTGTGTACTTTCCTTCTAAGAAAGCTGTTTTCTAGGGAACATCTGACCAGGCTGCTAAATGCTCTGGGTGCTTCACATTGAGTTCAACACACAATATTTTCATAGTAAAATAGAGAATTGTACAAATATAAATCAATTTCTTTAATATATAGGGATGCTTACATATAGGACTTGTCTATATCAAAATAAATCTTATTATTAAAATGTCTACTATTATAGGTACAAATATGTGACCTTTTAACCAGGTTTAAAATTTTATTTTTTATTTAAGTGAGTTCCCTAAATATTGATTTATAAACACTGTTTAAAGCATTTAGCAGCAAAAACCACTGAAAGGAACTTTATTTGTAACTCCAATCTCTATTTATAGCATTACCTATGCTTTGAAACATGCACGCGCACACACACACACACACACACACACACACACACACACACACACAGAGTTCCTTTTTTTAATTTTTAAAATCTATTTTGTTTATTTACATTGCAAATATTCTTGCCAACAATAGAGAAATTCTTTATTAAAAAGTCATTTATTACAGCATACTTTTCTCCAGATTCCCTTAAAAGTCTCTAATATGGGAAGGATATAGCCAGTCCCAGTAGAATGATGTTTTCTGTCCAACTCAAAGCATGTGCAGGGTAGCCATAGTGAAGGCATATATGGAAATGCCACCCACTGTGATTCAGGTAGAGCTGGAGGATAGTAAAAAGTGCATATGACTTTTCTCTCTCTTAGTACGAAAACTGCCAAAAACAGCTCAACATGAGAAATAGATGTTTTTGTAGAGAACTGCTTTTAGTCCCAAATAAAGACAACACCCATTATCTTTATTTATTGTTTCATAGACATCTTTTTTAACTCCTTCATGACACTTGAAAAATATCAGAACATTGAACCCCAGAAGAAACAAGAAGCAAATATCAGTGTCATGTTTCAAGAACCTGAGGCATCATGTTCCATTCTGAACACCTCTACTGGCCCCAGGATATTGTGTTTTTCTAGGACAGTGGGAGAATAAAAGATAATGCACTTTTTTGTAGATGACTACTTGATATGTATATGTTATTAATATTATAAAATTATATGCTTATATACATGAAATTATATAAATACACAAAGGAATTATCAATTTAATTTTCTGTAATGGAAGTTTAATGATATAACTCCTGCCCTTTCTTCAATGCTCCAAATAAGAGTCATCGATTCCCTCAGACTGGTACAGCACTCTCGTACTCAGTAAACTTCAGAACAATTTGTAACTTTTAAGTTTTTTATTTGACACCGAGAAGAATGTGGAAACTTTCAAAGTGGCACTGTTTAAAATCCCAGTGCCTTTGCTTTGTAACATAATTTCGGATTCTGTAGAAATCTTGAAGACAACAAGAAGAAACCAGGTGAAATAATAGTACCTGGAAACAGCAGAGAGTAAAGTAATAATGGAGACATTTATCATTTCTATGCTTCACACAATCTTCCATGCCTTATAACCTTAGTTTCTAGAGGTTCGTAGAAGTGAGGCAACAATATACACGGAAAAATATGTTTTCTTCATATTCTCATCAATTTACTGATGTATGTTTATAGAGTGATATAAACTCCATGCTTTCTATTTAGTCATATTCTGACTTTCATTACTAAAGAAAAATCTCTTTATCTACACCAGGAGGGGCATGCAAGTACTTAGGGGAAGAATGTGATTTTAAATGAATACTCTATGTGCAACTATAAGAATGATGTGCTTTCATTTTATTTACATTCTCTGGTTAGCATAAACTATAAAGAATGACTCAGATGTTTTACACATGGTATCAAGTTGCACCTAAGTTTATGGGGCTTAACAAACTTTTCTTAAATCTGTTATTCAAGTAAATGGATATTGAAAAACATAGAAATAAATAACAAAACTATCAGTTCATTCCTGACCCGGAGCTTCTTAAACAATTCCTAGATGGATAACCATGCAAATTTTCACAGTAACAAATTTTAAGGTTTATTAATGTACATGGTAGTATATGCCTACTTATGTAGTTACTCCAGGTGTGCATGTGTCTCAGAAGCCCATAAAAGGACATTGGATCCTTGAAGCCTAAAGTTAGAGGCAGTTGTGAGCTATTTAACATGGGTCCTGGGAACTAAATTTGGTCCTCTGAATGAACAACAGAAAGGATTCATATTATTGAGCCATTGTTCTATCTATGTGACATTCAGTTATTGCACCACAAATAACTATTTTTTACATACATTTTCCTATTGTCTTTTGTCTCATTTCTTTTAGACATTTATTTTTATAGATTAGAATATAATTAGATCATTTCCCCTTTTACTTTCCTCCTTCAAAATATTTTCATATACTTTCTTCTTTCTTTCAAATTCATGTTCTCCTTTTTATTAATATATATATATATAAAAATATATATTTATATATTTATAAAAATATAAATTATATATATATAAATTATATGTATATAATTTATATATGGGTATAAACATATTTTTCTGTGTATAACCAATTCAGTCTTTATGTAGATAGAGTTATGTGTGTTTTCAGAGCTGACTATTTAGTTTTGGTATGCAGTTGCTGTGATCTTCCTAAAGAGAGACCATTTCTTTTACTCTCATCATTCTTTAGTTGTCTCTAGTACCTTATGCATAGTTGCAGTCTAAATTGATTCTGTTTTATCACTTTATCCACATGGGTTTGTCTATGGTGCATAGAAGAAACTGAGTAATATCATGTAGAAATTAAAACCAACCAACCAACCAAACAAACAAAAACATAACAAAAGGACATACATTTTCAGGTAAAGCTAACAAATTCAGAGCTAATTCTTGCCATGATGTCATAGTAGACTATTCTGTCTTCTTTAATGATGCTATGGGGAATAAAGGAAAATAAATAAAGAAGTAAGAAAATAAATATCTGGAGCTACTGCAAAGAGATATTTGAAACTCTATAACTAGAGTGTCTTTGATAACTTCTGCTCTGATTGTGGAGATGTCATTTTATAAATGGAATTTAACTGAGATTTTATCTGATAAAACGAGAAGAATGTTTTTTTTTCCAAAGGAAGCTAAAACACATTCAAAATATACTAGACATGGAGGATATCTTAAAAGCTGAGATTGTCTTCTTACTTAGTTGTCTACAATGCTTTCTAGTTGAATGCACTGTACATAATAAGAATTAGCCAAATATTTTATTAGGAGAATATTCCCAGTCTCATCTATGGACACCTAGTTTACCTGAGAAATATCTAAGAATCAAAATTTTCATATAATTGTTTCACAATATATTATGAAGGTATCAGAATTGTTAGTAAACACCGGATACTTGCTTCCTACAGAAACTGACAAGATTCAATAAGTTCAGCATCAATACAGATTTGCCAGATTTTTCATATATCTTAATATATAAAGTATCATTACCATCATACTAAATTAAGGAATGCTATTTAGCCATGATTCTGAAATTTATTTATTAATTCAGATAATATATATTGTGGTTTCCATTGTTGTTAAGTATGATAATACCTGACCCTGAATTTTACCTGTGGATTTTTGTCTAAATAAAAGTTGTTGCTTAAATATATTGAGCAGAGATCAGAGGAATTTCAGACATTTCCACATAATTTACAGTATCAGGAAGAGAATATTTAGAACTCATACCATTATTATTATAACTTATTTTCTTTTATTCTTAGCAAAAGTCCAAGCCTTTAATTGTGATAGGCCCTGCCACCTTCTCCTTCTCTCACTTTCCATGAACTCCAGCGAGTGTAAAAAGTGCATCCTCAGTAAAAAGCAGAACGGAAGCAAAGATATCAATACTTTTGAGCTTTCTTACCATTTGTTCTTACGTCAGTCTTCCACCTCTAAAACTGTGTTTAATCAACACATTCGCAGTCTAATAAAAAAAGAAAAGAAATAATTTTCTTCCTCTGACTAATAAATTGAAGCTATTCAATTGTAAGACACATGAACCATGGATTTATTCCGAGGAATTTTTAAATTATATTATGAATTTGCCTCTCTAAAAATAACAGCATCTGAACTATCAGAATCATTTTTTATAACGTATGTTAATTACCTTCAATCATATAATATAAATACAATCATTAAAAAATTTAAAACACACTCAATAAAGGAACTTCATATATCATATAAATTATTCAATATTCTTTGGCTACTGTTAAATAGTACTTAAGCATACAATTAATTATTGAGACAATTAAAAGCTTAAACATGTCTATTTATGTATTTGTATGTTAAATATCATTAAATGTATTCTATAGATATTATATAACTCCAAATATAGAACACCTACATTTTACTATAATGCCAAATTAAAAAACATATATTTGGAAGAGAGTCAAAAAATCTTAAAATATTATATTGTAGTCTTTTATGTCATCAGAATTATTTACCTATGCATTTTTATAACTTATCATCTTTTTAAACTTGAGCTATAAAATATGGAAAATACGTATCAGGATATCACTCATGACTCATTTGGTAAGCTGTCTGTTTTCAGGCACAAGTACCTGAGTTTGGATCATCAGCATCCAGTAAATACTGTGTCTGATAATGTGCTATTCTACCCCCTAATTCTGTGTTTTGGAGGGGCAGCAGAAACAAAGGGGTAACTGCAACCTGAGGGCCAACTAGTTTACCAACCAGTCAGAGATGGGTTCAGGGAGGATATATATATATATATATATATATATATATATATATATATATACTGTTCAAACAGTAATAATATAATAAGTGGTAAATGAATTCACAGGCATCATTTTTTGGGCTATACATGAATGCATATATACAGACACACTCACACTTGAAGGCTTGTACATACCCACACACAGGGAAAAAAATGTTGGGGCTGCAGAGGTAGCTCATAGTTAAGAGAACTAGATGATTTTACAGATAACTCTGGTTTGATTTCTAGCACAAAAGTGGTGACTCACAACAATGTATAACCCTAGTTTACTACCATTTATAATTCTAGCTTCTGAGGATTCAGAGAATATAACACATTTTTCCTTGTCTCTATGGACACCAGGCACAAATATGATGCACAAACATACATGTGGAAAAAAACACACATAGACATAAAAATTAATTATAAAAAGTATTATGCAACTATTCTGAATTTAAGGTTTATGACTTAATTATTTGTGCATAAAATATATACACTGTGTATAATTTATTAACAGGCCTGCTGTTCATTCCCTGACACTTGAAAAGAACACAATATTGAATTTTCAAGAAACTCAGAAACCCAAATCCTGGAGACAGGGAAACTAACAGCTTATCTCTTGCAGATGGGAGAGGCCTAGTTCTGCAATTCCAGCAAATGAACACTGATTGATTATTTTATAAGACACGGGTCCTCTGACGTTCCCTATTGGTCATATTTAAATATTTAAATATCATCCTGCCTTTTTCCTCTCAATATCTTCTGGTATCAAAACAAAACAAAACAAAACAAAGCACCACCAATAACAAAATTCAGTATCTCTGGGAACCTGCTTTAGCTTCCTTCAGCTACCTATGGCTCTCTAACTCTCATTTGTGTATTTTGGAGGCATGAGGGAGTAAGTGGAGCTATTCATTAAACATATTTGCTGAAAAATAAACTTCTGTACACACTTATAATTGCTAAAAGAAATCAAGTTTAATTTTACTCTTTTCATCTATGGCATTTATTGAATTTCTTCATTTTGAAATATGCTTCTTTTATATAGTACAGACTATGTTAGCACAATACTTGATAGGATACATTTTCCTCATATTTTATCACACTTAAAATGGACAAAGGGAAGCCTTCCTCATTTCTTTAATTGTAGATAAAAACTAAACAAAATTAGTACTCTGATTTTATTTAAAAGGTAAACTATGGGAAAAATAATTTTGTGTAAATTTATCTAGACTCATAACAGTGAATAAAGTATAATTATTGTCCAAATAATTGTTTTGTCCAGCTGTTTTGTTCCTCCTTTGGGGTTGAATCTCTTTGAGATTATCCAGCCTGGAAAATGCAGGGATAGCATTTAAAATATCTCACTAAATAAACCACGTCCACGATTCTGCAGCTGCCTGCAAAAGAGCACCATCATTACCTCCTGCTTAGTTGGTGGATTTAGTTGGCACTGGCTGTGCTTTCAGAAGTAGGAGGATTGCATACTTCTCATTAAAATGGAGCTATGAAGAATTAAAGGTCAAACAAGAGACACATTTGTTTTGCCATGCTATATTATAGTGCCCAGGAAGAGAGTGGTGTAGGATACCCTCAGCTTATCAAAATGCATGGTCCAGAGCATAAAAAGAAAATCATATATATATATATATATATATATATATATATATATATATATATATATCAGATGTAGAATTGGATTGCAGATATATATATATATATATATATATATATATATATCAGATGTAGAATTGGATTGCAGATATATATATATATATATATATATATATATATATCAGATGTAGAATTGGATTGCAGAGAATATTAGTTCATTTGTGCTATTCCAGGGTAGATACAGTACAACTGTGAGTGTGAAGTATGCTATCAGCCTGACTCATGAAAACTATAACTGACATTAATAAATCAGTTCCTCTTTATTTCTAAATGCAGCAGTATTTCTAAATTTTACATTAGATAGAATGTTTGTTGTAAGATGTCAGAACTTCTAAAGCCAAACTACCCTGCTATTTTTAGGGACCTTAAGCTATGGTACAGTAAGGGAACATGCCACTAAACATGTTTTTCCCTCTCATATACAATTCTCTGAGCATAAGTAGCTCTCAAGACTCACAGTTAATATGAGAACATTTATTTATTTATCAATCATTTTATTTGTTTACATTTCAAATGTTATTTCCTTTTCCTGACTTCGCTCCAAGAATCCCCCATCCCATTCCCCTTTTCTTTGCCTCTAAGTGGGTGCTTCCTCACTCACTCACTCACTCACTCACTCACTCACCTCACTCACTCACTCACTCACCCACTCCTGCCTCAACCCTCTAGCATCCTCCTTCTCTGGGACATAAGCTCCCACAGGATCATAGACCTCTGCTCCCACTGATACAAGATGAGGCAGTCATCTGCTACATATGTAGCAGGAGCCATGTACCAGCCCATGTATACTTTTTGGATCGTGGTTTATTCCCTGGGAATTCTGAGGGGTCCGATTAACTGATACTATTGTCATCCTTATGGGGTTGCAATATTCTTCAGCTCCTTCAATCTTTCCTCTATCTCTTCCATTGGGGTCTCCAGGTTCAGTCCAATGGTTGTTTGTGAGTATCTGTTTCTGTCTCAGTCAGTGCTGGCATAACGTCTCAGAGGACAGTCATACTAGGCTCCTGTCTCCAAGCACATTCTGACATCAACAATACTATTTGGGTTTGGTGTCTGTAGATAGAATGGATCACCTGATGGGGCAATCTCTGGATGGTCATTCCTTCAGACTCTGCTGTATTTTTAATCACTGCCTTTCTTTCCTTTAGACAGGGACAATTCTGGGTTAAATTTTTTTACATGGGCGGTTGGCCGCATCCCACCACTGGGGGCCCTGTCTATCTACCAGAAGTAGTCTTTTCATGTTGTATCTCCCAGATGTTGGGTATTTCCAATAGAGGCTCCCAGGACCCAATGGAATTGTGAGAATTTCTGATTTTTGTAATATTCTCTTCCAAAACAATTTCACTGATTTGAACACAAGGACTCTCAGCATGTCTACAGTGTAGTCCATTGTAATTTATAAAAGATGCCATCAGATGATATTAAAATCTCATTACAGGGCTAGAAAGATGACTCAGCAATTAAAAAGCATTTAGTATTCCTATTAAAAAAAAAACAGGATTTGGTTCCTAGCTCCAGACAGGCTGTGTATAATCTCCTCTAACATGAGTTCTAGGGTATCTAATTGTTTTAGTCTATATAGGCATCTGCCTTCACATGGTGCACATAAATTATGCAGGCACATGTGTACAAAACTTTTTAAATGGGTTTTAAAGTTTTTAGTAGTGAATTATTACCAATTCTCTTCAGTCTTCACCTCTGAATAGTTATCAGTGCTTCCATGTTGGTTTGTGTGTTTGTTCTATAAATATTTATTTAATATCTGTCTTAGTTTGCATCTCTGTTGCTGTGATAAACATCATGTCTATGTCCAAGACAAACTTTGGGGGGAAAAAGTTTATTTTAGCATTCAAGTTAGCCTATCATTTTGAGAGGCCAAGCCTGGAACTCAAAGGAAGAAATCTGGAGGCAGAAACTAAAGTAGAGTTCATGGGGAATGCTGCTGGCTGTTTCTGGGTTGATTGATAAGATTTCTTATGCAGTGCAGACTCACAGTTGGTTGGGATCACTTTTATCAACTAACAATGTGCCACAGACACAGGCCAGTTTAATCGAGACAATTTCTCAGTTTAAGTTTCCTCTTCCCTACTGTGTTAAGTTCACAAACAAAATAACCATCTTCAACTCCACACGAGTTAGGGCACAGTGCAAGAAAGCATGGTGAAAGATGTGAACAAGGTCAAGGCCATCTGAGAATTATGTGAATAAGATATCACAGATGAACAGGAAATCATGGCAGTAATCAGGGAAATCAGTGAAATGTCAAATTTGCTAGATTGCTATAAGAAAATGATTGAACCAAGTTCTATTCCTGGAAGCAACAGTTGACAAGTCTGGTCTAGGTAGCACTAAGTGAACAATGAGTGTCTCTACTGCCAGGCACTGCATTGAGAGGAAAGACCTGTACAAAACAATAAGGGACCTATCTTTCTTTCGTTTTTAATTCTTCTCTCACACATTACATCCTGATTGCAGTTTCTCCTCCCTCAGTCCCTTCCCCCATCTCCATTTTCCTCAAGATCCAACCCTTCATTTTCCTTAAAATACAAACAAAAACCAACCAAAAAAAAAAAAAAAAAAAACCAAAAAACAAAAAAGAGCTGGCTAAGTGATATCAATCAAACATGACCTAATAAGCTACAATATGATTAGGCTGGAGGAAAAGGGTCTTAACCTTAAGCATAGGACTCAGTGACACCTCCATATCTGTTGTTGGGTGTCCCTCAGAAAACCCTCTACTACATACAATCATAAAGTATATGCTAAGGACCTAGCTCAAACCAATCCAGGATTCATATTCCTCTTCAGTTCCTGCCAAACCTTAGAAGGCTTGCTTAGTTGATTCTGTGAACCAGAAGAAAGACTGTTTCTTAGAGCAGTGATTTTACAGGGGCTAACAGATACAGGATGACTGCATTAAAGGAATGAAGCATACATTTGTCTCTATTTGCTTCAGAGGGGCTGAGATATATCAAAATTAGCAATTTGGTCATCGAAGATAAACTGGGTTGGAGAGACAGTTTAATGCAGGAGTGCTTGCTTAACATGAACGATGGGCATAGCTCATTCTCAACCTTCCAAAATGTTTAAAGACAAATGTGATTTGAATATGTGGCATGTGTATCATTTATGCTACATAGAGCCTGGAACAACTGATGATGCTTAATGGTCTCAATGGCACTACTTCTTTCAAAACAACTACCTCTTTAAAGACATATTCTTCTACAGCCTCCTTCGTAAATCAAGCTTCCATTCTTCTGAGAAGTGCTTATTGTCTCTTTTGGATTTGTCACCATTTTCACATCCTCTTTCAATATCATCTTTATTTATTTGTTTATTTGTTTATTTATTGACAATAGAAAACATTTTTGTTGTTGAAACCCAGTGACACACTGGTAATCCAACATGGCAGCATCCTTAGCAGAAGTTTAAGGTACCAAATCAAGAGTAGTGTTTTTTTTTTTCCAAATTGTGATTTCCCATGGTTTCTAGATCTCTGACCACTAGCATCCCACCTATCCCTTAAGAGCTTTATCCATTTATCGATATTTTGTATGAATATGATTTTATGAATTAATGAATAAGGGCTTGGTTACTCAGACATTAGCTTCAAGATATAAGTATGTTTTTGGATTCTGAGTAACTTGTTCTTAGAATTGATAGTTTTATATCAGCACTTCTAAGAATAAAGCTCTTCTCAAGATTATTTCACATAGCTTCTCCCTTACCAGGCACAACAACTTGACAATGTTTTTTGCAAACAATGCTATTTTCTTAATTGTTCTATGATTCAGTACCGTTAAGTGACCTACAATGTTTCACTAGGTAGTTACTGTGGAAAAATAAAGTAATATTTTAATCTGTCTTCATTACTTAATGGCTCATTTTAATAAATATGTTCTTGGTGGTTTGAACAAGAATGGCCCCACTGACTCATATATTTGAATATTTATTTCTTAGTTGTTGGGGTGGTTAGGAAGAATTAATGGGTGTGACCCTGTTGGATAACATGGCATCTTTTTGAAGGGAAGGTGTCATTTGGGATGGACTTTTGAGGCTTTAAGAGTCCATTTCAAGCCCAGTCTCACTCACTCTCTGCCTACAGATGAATCAGATGTGGGCTCTCAGCTACTTCCCCAATGCTATGCCTACCTGCCTGCCATCAGTATGTTCATGAACTAACTCTCTAAGTCTATAAGAAAGCCCCAATTAAGTGCTCTCTTTTATAACTTGTTTTAGTCATGGTATCTGTTAACAGGAATAGAAAAGTGAGTAAGAATTTTTTTTCTAACGGTTAACAGTTTCACATCCATCAAAAATTTTAATCTGCTCTCCGGGTTACTGGGAACTGTCTGAATGTGAATGATAAAACAATCAATCATGGTAACATTGAAATTGGAATATTGACTCTTAGTAGGTTCTAGACTCAGATTCACCAAACCAGGTTTTCCCTGTTTAGTGATCTCTGAAGAGAACACTATGATCATACTCAGTTCAGAGATTGTAGGAACTTGCCTCAGTATTTGGCAGGTTGTATATGCTTAAGAGGTGCATGTGCCAATGTTCTCTACATTAGTGGATGGTATTTCTAGCAATAAAAATGTCTATCTACATTATTCTCTGCATTATTCTTCATAGTACAAGCCTAAAATATAATTGGAGTGCAGTTTGCATTCCAACAAAAAAATTAGTTGAATTCTATGAACATAGAAAATGAAAAGATGCTGACACTAAGTCAGTTACTTGGATTGACATTTGTAGAAGATCTTTCTTCTTTGACTTGCACATGATCAGATTAGAATCATAAATTTCACAAGTTTAAATTCATTAACCTACTAAATGTTTAACTTAATATTTATCTGATATTATTGGCACACCTGCTACCCTCACTACACATTAAAATGTGTCCCTTTCTGTGATAATCAACATGATCATTGACATTATGAACAGACTGTGATATCTCCCTGGACAGAGAATTGCACGGTGTAAGTGTACTTGAAAATCACACAGTCAAAGGCAACTAAGGATCTGTTAAAATGAGCAACATTGAGCATTTGGAAGAAATAATTTGGGATTGTGTGTGTGACTATGATTGAATTAATCTAATAAAGGTGAATTATGAAGCTGGGTATTCAATCTTTCTGATTATTTAAAAACATGTATTTATAATGTCACTAGTTATTACAAATCATGTTTATCAAATCATATTAATGGAAATTTTAGAAAACAGATTTAAAATACCTAAAGATGAATAGATTCAGAAAGTAGTTAAATATAAAATATGTGTGTAAACAGTTAACAACTAAGTGAAAGTCCACAAACATATTTCAGTTCATAATTATGAAACCCAAAGTCATCTAAGGTAGTGATAATGAGGGAAACATCAAAATTCATCAACACACTGGAGTCTGGCAGACAAGTCAAGGAAATGCAATGATGGAAGACTTTGGTGGTGGTATATGCAACTGTGAGCCTAAGATTTGATATTTTAAAATTGTACTTTCTGTGTACAAGGAGGTATTTTTTTTAAATCAATTTAATACAACCTTGGTGACTAAAGACAACAGAAATTAATTCTGTCACAAATCTGAACTTTGCAAGTCCCATACAAATTCCAAAGCAAAACTATGTTTAAAGTTTCGTCAGAAGAACCATTACAGATTCGTCATGTGGTACTTCATGTATTCCTTAACCTGAGGAAACATCATTAAAGCCTCGGCATCTCTAACACTTATATAACTCTTGTTTACTGGTGTCAAACTTTCCTGTGCTTCATTGCTTTTTAGTTTTGTTTTCATTTGTTTTATATTGCAACACAGTCTCACTGTATTTTCTAGGTTGTCTCAAACCTGAGAATTCAAGTGATCTTCCTGCTTTAGTTTCCTGAGTCACTACAACATACATCTTATGGCATCACTACCATAAGTATAATTGTAATTGTAACGAGAGTTCCCTTGTATACTTCTCAATAATCTCTACATTGAGAGAAAAAAATAGGTTTTTAGCACATTTGCAATATCCTTCATGTAAATGAATTAGTACATGCAAGTCTGGGTATGCAGTATTAGGTGCTTCACATGATAAATCTTGTTCTTTCCTATAGTCATTTAAAATTTGAATAAAATCATTCTTTCAAATTCAGTGCATGTACATTTTACTTGGTTAGATAAAGATCATCTGTGTGGCCCCAGGTTTGAAACTATCATTTTGAGGCTCAAAATTCACTATTTGATATTCAATTAAATACTACATGCTCCAGAATCTATTAGTTGTCAATAGTTCAACAGGTATGGGTAGGACTCCATGGGCTCCTACCCAGTTCTTGGTGGCTATGGACAGACTTTGTTTTATGGATGCTCAGAGCAGGCAACCACAATTGGTGTGAGATCAGGTTTGCAATGGCTATTTTATGCACTCAAGGTAATATATTGCATCTCTTCTCTTCTTGTCCCACTTTTACATTATTCTGCTCCATTTTCCCCATACAGTCTTCCAGGGGGCTTAAAGGCTTAGAGGGGAAAAAAACAGCTTTCTCTGATTAAGAATTTGAATATATATTTATACTACTGGTTGACAGCACATTGATTTAGCTAAACAGTGGTGTGTCTTAGTTAGGGTTTTCATTGCTGTGAAGAGACACCATCCATGATCAATGCAACTCTTATAAGGTCAACAATTAATTGGGGCTGGCTTACAGTTCAGAATTTCAGTTCATTATCATCAAGACAGAAACTATGGCAATATGGAGGCTGGCTTTTCTATAATGAATAACCAACAGGTTTTTCCATTGAGAAAACTGATTTTCCCACTGTCAGTACTCATTAATTATCTTCAGTTATCCATCTAAAGATGGAGCTTTCTGAAAAATTTTACACTCACACTGAGATATCAAGTCGTGTGGCCATTTTTTAGGACTTATTTAGGCAAGCATGTTGTTGAGATTTCACAGCTTCACTCTCATGCAAAGAAAACACTATATCATAGCAGATATCCTAATCCCCCAATTCGTACCACTCTCTTCCTTGATTTCTCTTAACTGGACTGGTAGGGACTGAACTGTAGATATACCAGTTGAGGCTGGTGACTGCAATGTCATTCTTTATCTTCATTTTGATCAGCTTTGCCTTCCTGTAATTGTTTCATTTCCTACAAAAAGAAGGTATTCTTTTATGAAGGTAGAGAGCTACATTAGTCTGTGGGTATAAGATTCATATTTAGAATGTAGTTAAAAATAATTATAATTTTATAATACTGCAGTAGAAGGATCATATCTAGAGTGCATAATTTTACCAGAATTGGATAATTCATTAAGTTTACAGTACCAGTAATAATTTCTCTCCTTTTGAGCACAACTTCTATCCAAATGGACAGCTTCCATTTAACACTGAGATATGAGTACATGTGGAGACATCTTGCTTTCCTAATGCTTGTGTTGTTTTTAGGCTTTACTTAGGGTAAGTTCTCTGCTTACTTTTCTGCATCCATAGCTTAGATAGCTCCTTCTTGAACTACCAGATCTTCTGATCATATCAGAGTTTTCCTGGCTTCTAGGTCAGATTCAGCCTGAGTCCTCCGTGTCTTGAATTTGATGTGTGTGATGTTCTTACATATGGGGTCTTACCTTCAATATCTGGGGGGAAACAAAGGGCAAGAGAAAGAGAGAAACTTGTTGTTATGGGAGTTATTAGATTCCACTGTCCAACAACTGGAAAGAAGGTTTTAATGCCTGGGATTGGGATTTTGTTTAATATTCTATTGTTTTGAGGTACTGTTTCACAACATGTCAAAATTTCTTTTAAAAATACACGTGCATAGATGTTTCTATTAATACATATTTACATTTATATAAGTATTTAATATATAGTTACATTTATGTAAGTATTTTTAATTAAGCATAAAATAATGTGACCCCCAATAGCTTTCCTTAGTACACTTAGTATTATTTATGCTTTCTTCCCCTACTATATTACCCCCTGGGACTTGTGACTAATGCCCCCCAGTGCTTTTTATTTCTATCTTCATAGCCCCTAGTGTGCACTGTTTATTTCTATAGAGCATAATCCCTTCCATCTACCAATGAACTGGATTTACTTTTTTTATATCTGTGGTTGCTCCAGATTTTATACTTACATTTGATGATTTGGAGCTAGGAACTACAAACAGTGGTGAACACGGAAACTCTGTCCTTCTCAGTCTCACAAAATATAATATTATATAGGTCCATCTATTTATCAGGAAAATTCATGATTTTAGGATTCTTTACAGATAAATAATGTCCCTTTTGTGCATGGACCACATTCTTATTATGTTTGCCAATTGGACATTTGGTTTATTTCAAGTACCAAGTGACTGTGGATAGAGTAGAGCAGGAATGACCATGGCTGAGCAAGTATCTTTGGAGAAGGACATTGAATCTTTGCTTTACATTAGTTTCTATTTCATCATTAATTTATAAGGTGTGCATTCAAACTGCAGATTTTGTACCATCTACATCTACAAACTGGAAAATCTGTGAAGTGGTGTGTGAGTGATTGTGTGTGTGTGTGCGTGTGTGTGTGTGTGTGTGTGTGTGTGTGTGTGTGTGTGTATACTGTGGATAAGAAATAGTCTCTCAGTTGGGAATCATGTGTCATCTGGCAGCAGAAGAATGTACCAGAGTCTTAGGATGAGACTACATTTCTACAGATTTATCTTCAGGGTGCACAAAGTTGAAGGAAGCTGCACTGCAGCCATGAAGTTCAGAGACTATTGGCCTGTCTAGTTAAGTTGAGCTTCCTGTTTGACAAAAATTTGCTCTAGAGACAGAGAGTACAGGTATCATTTTTTTGTTTCTACATTGGATGCTGTTGCTGGGGAAATGTGCATATTAGCTTTTCTTATGTTCTTATAATGTAGATATACTACATAAAACACTTCTTTTTCGTTTGAAAGACATGCCTTTTCCTACTTTTTATTATTTCATCTACAATACAGACAGGGAAAGACAAGATAATCTTACCCATCAACTTTCCTACATGTTTGCAGTCATCAATTACTGAAGAGAGATCAACTTTTTTCTCAGACTGAGACATTTGTATAACATACATTTAATACTACATTGTCCTGATGAGTGTTAAAAATATTTTATATCATCTGTGATATGTGAAAACTTAACTCAAGATGACTGACCTAGTTTAAGTAAGAGAACTAGTCAACTATTTTCATGAATAATGTGAAACTGAGTTCCTTAAATCTACTAAACAATTTTAATAAGTATTATATAAACTTTTATTATAAAGGTAAACATTAATATTCAGGTTCTGTAGATTAACCTTAGCAAACAAAATACATTAGAAAAATATTAATATATCTATCACTGTTGAGGACTCAACACATAAATATTGAGTTACATTTATCAAAAGGTTTTTAATAAATATTAAATATATACATATAGGAATTTCAAAAGAAAATTTATAAAGAATATTTAAAATTTGAATTACTGATCTTAATTTTTGTTTTGTAGCATATAAGTTAAAACTTTACAGATATCTTTTGATAATCTTGGTACTCATCATATTTTATAAGTATAGAGATATCAAAATATTTAAATTGATTGCTTGCTTTCATTTAAGGTTTGTCAAACAGGCAGCTGCATTAATATTTACTTCATATGGACTACATTTGCTTCAATGGTTGTATACACTTCAGTGTTCTTAAGGAACATTTACATGTTTACATATCTTATTTACAGAAAGGTATAAATGAAGAACACAACTGAAAAGCACTGTGGAAATTTTCAAAAGGGTATGTGATCATCAGCTTCATCTTCAATCTACTGGTTATGCTAACCTTTAACTAGGTAGGCAGAGAATAGAAGCTGCATATCCAGGTAATGGCGGTTCTTCTCCAGCTGCTTCTTTTACACTGAAAATCTGTTGCTTAGCATGGCCACTTCACCAACAGTCTCATCTAGATGTTCTGAGCGACTTGCTGTTGCCTGTATCCCTGCACTTACAATTTAGGTCATACTTTTAGGTTGTGAAGATGATACTGTTCTTTATTTTTACTTTTTATTGGTTATTTTATTTATTTACATTTCAAATGTTGTTTCCCTTCCCAGTTTCCCCTCCACAAATTCCTTATTTGTTATTTCCCTTCCCAGTTTCCCCTCCACAAATTCCATTTCCCCTTCTCCCTGTTTCTATGAGGGTGCTCCCCCATCTATCCCCCACTCCTGCCTCAATGCCCCAGCATTCTCCTACTCTTGAGCATCAAACCTTCACAAAATCAAGGTTCTTCCCTCCCATTGATTCCAGATAAAGCCATCCTCTGCTACATATGCAGCTGGAGCCATGGGTCCCACCATGTATATTCCTTGCTTGGTGGTTTGTCCCTGGGAGCTCTGGGGGATCTGGTTGGTTGATATTGTTGTTTTTACTATAGGGTTGCAAACACATTCAGATCCTTCAATCTTTCCCCTAACTCCTCCACTGGGGTCCCTGTGCTCAGACCGGTGGTTGGCTGCAAGCATCCACCCCTGCATTGGTAAGGTGCTGGCAAAGCCTCTCAGAAGACAACCATATCAGGGTTCTGTCAGCAAGCACTTCTTGGCATCAGCAGTAGTGACTGGGTTTGGTGGCTGCATATGGGATGGATCCTCAGGTGGGGCTTCCCTCCAGTCTCTGCTCCACTCTTTGTCCCTGTATTTACTTTAGACAGGAGCAGTTCCGGGTTAAAATTATGAGAATGGTGGGTGGCCCCCTCCCTCAACCAGGGGCCATGCCTAACCTCTGGATATGGTTTCTAAAGGTTCTCTCTCCACTTTGTTGGGTATTTCAGCTAATGTCATCCCCATTGGTTCTTGAGAGACTCTTGCTTTAGTAGTGTCTGGGACTTTCTGTGATATTGTTCTTACTATCCACCAAAATAAAGAAAAATGTCTCTGCTTCTTTCAAACTTACAATCCACAGTTCGCTTACATTGAAAGTTGTGAAGAATAAAGAACTGTTCGATATTAGTCTTTGGTTTAAAAGAATGCTATAGATGGCTTTCATTTAAACCACAGGCACTTTCTTCAGATCAGTAATAAGGCTACACCATTTTCAGGTTACGTGTACATTCGTTGGAGTAGCATTTTAATTTTCTTAAAATATACTTTCCTTTGCATTCTCAAACTGTCTGGTCAGCACAGGAAGGAGCCCAGTTGTTCTCTACCTCAGGTTTTGAGATAGCTCCTGGCTGAGCATAAACTCCCCAGATTGTCTATTTAAAGTAAAAAATATGCAATTCTTTCATTTGAAACCTAATATGTCATTGAAGAATTTTAATACTACAGATTCCATAAAGTTATGTTCCAAGGATTAGAGAAACAGAGAGGGAGAGAGCAGCAGCAAATAAATAGTAATAACACATACTTTTATTTTAAGTTCACTGTCTCACATAAGTTTGTGGTACCACAAAGCAATTACAATAGTAACATCAAAGATACCTAATCACAGACCATCACATCAGATTTAATAATAATAACATCTTCTGATGTATCTTGAGAATTAGCAAGATACAAAGAAGACATAAAGTGAGAACATGCTGAAAGGACCAGTAAAGTTGTTCAATGCTGGGTCCTATCTTAAACTTGTAAAATCTTTATGGCCTGCAAAGTTAAACATCACAAAGTACAAGTAAACAGTATATGATTTATTCACAAAGTTACAAGATGGGCCATTGCTACCAACTCATGGAATATCTCAACCCTTGTACACAAAACATCCTGCTTTTTCTCTCATTTTTAAAACCATTTTTCTTAGTTAAGATTTCATTGTTATAAAAATGACACCATGACCAAGGCAACTCTTCTAAATGACAGCATATAATTGAGGGCACACCCACAGTTGCAGAGGTTCAGTTAATTATTGTCATGGTGGGAAACATGGCAACATCCAGACAGTTTTGGTGCTGGAAAAGGATCTGAGAATTCTACATCTTGATCCAGAAAGAAAATATCTTCCTCAGGCAGAGTCTGAGTATAGGTGACTCAAAGCCCAACCCTAACAAAGCCACTTCCTATGGGCCAAGCATATTCAAACCACCACACAAATAAAGACTAATTTGTGTGGGCTGCCTAGAGTTTGGTCATCCTACCCAGGGATTGGGCAGGGGGGTGGGAATCATGTCCTTAGAAAAGAATTTGGCTCTCCATTTCCTAGCATCTGTCAAATGACAACAGCTAAAGTGGGAAACTTGTTTCCACTTTTCATTTCCAATCCATGTTGTTTTGCTTTTTCCCTAGCTTTATTTTGTCCAGGTCATGTGCAAGGAATCCCATCTACTGTAAGTTCATATGAACAGTTGTTATGCTGTGCCCAGAAAACACTGTTCCCTTGCAGTAATCCAGCATCAATGACTCTTACAAACTTTTTGCCTCCCATCTTTCAAAGCCCCTATGTGATACATGATATGGAAGTCTCATTTAGGGCTGGATATTCTAGAGTTTCTATTCTCTGCACCTTATACAGTTGTGTGTCATTATACTAATTGCCATCTGTTACAAGACAATGTATCTCTGAAGAGGATTGAGAGATCCACTGGTCTATGGATACATAAATAAGTAATTTGGGTGTGTTTTAACACCAAGCCTATTTAGCAAAATAATGGCATTCATTATATTTCCCCTTATGGCCTATTAAGAAACTAATCACAGATTGTAAGACATATAAGGATTTCACATATAAATTATATATTGTAGAGTGAGCCTTGAATATCATCAATATATTGTAGAGTGAGCCTTGAATACCATCAGAACTTTGCTGATTATTCTCATAATATCTGTAACACTACTGCACTCTTGTGCATATCTTCTCAGGACAGTCAATATTGTAGCTAATAGGGTTCACATCTTGGTAAAATTGATGCAAAGACATTTTGAAAAAGCCAGGTGGAAGTCTACTACTGTTGAAGCTTCTTAAAATATAAATACATATAAAAATAGTTTAAAAGATGTTACCCTATGATGACAGACAGTACTCCAAGGGATACTGTATGCTCATAAATTAAAATCTCAATCTCAGGAGTAGATTGTTTCTTTTTGAATTGTTTGAGTTGTTGGAGAGTGAGGTCCCTTAGATTTCCAAATATTAAAGTTCATTGCTATTGCTTTTGGATGTCCTCCAGAAATTGGAGAACAGTACATAATTGAGTTACCAATATATTTGTAAATAAATGATATTCCACTGTGGGGTCATTACACTCATCTATTAATCAACTGAACAATTAAGGGCTGTGTTCCCCATTTTCAACAGAGATAATATAGATACAAATTCCAGTAAAAAGAAAGTTTCTTGACACACGGCAGTTAAACACCAAAGTTCTGATTTCATAAAGTAAACAATATAGACTCTAGTCTCTTTAATATGCTTCTTTGTGTTAAAGAGAAAGGTAGTTTTTCCATAAGTATATTGGATATTTTGTCTTGTTTTAACACAGGTTCTTGCTCTTCATCTTAGCCCATGCTAGCCTTGAACTCAGGATCCCTTTGTTCTTCAGTCTCCTGAATGCTAGTATTATAGGCTTGTGTTACTAAGATGGGTGAATAAATTAGATTTTCAACTAAAGTTTCAATAGAATATCCCCACCCACAAAATGGAGATAAACATTTATTTATTTGATAGCAATTTCAACAATTTCTGGAAGTTGATTTATCAAAACCCATATACAAACATGACCCAATTTCTTAATATTTAAATGGCAAAAGAAGCAATGGGTCATTGCTTTCTCTTAGCAATTTTGAACTACAACAAAATCAGTCCAACCACATATGACAACACAACATGGAGTTTAACAACAACTTTCAAAGTTAATTGAAAATAAAAGTATCTTAAAACAGCCAGGAACTTTAAATTTGTACAAAGAGAATTTTTTTCTTGTCCTCCTGAAAGAAAAAATAAAATATTAGAAGAAACTGTGGTCATAGAGACCTCTCTGCCTGACATCCTTGGATATGCTGGAACTGAGGAAGTTCTTACTAAGTCCCCTTTTCCTTGAACTCTGTGTTTCCTTTAGGTCTCTATTGTTTTAGAAACAAGAAATTAGATTTTAGTCAACTTTCTTTTTTCAGAGGGAATAATTGTTGCCCAAGTCATATTGTGTTTACCAACAGATTTCAACACGTGGAATTCAGATATTAGTTGACCACAAGTTGTCACAATGTGAGAAAATGCTATCTGTTATTTCAAGTGCTTTTTTGTCTCTTCTCTGCATTCTTCAAGCCTTTTCTATTTCCATTCTTTCTGTGCTTATAGATTTCAAGCATCTGAATTTTATTTTAAGTCAATTGGAAACATTAGGTTGTTGTCAATTATACACAGGGGATATGAATGGGAAACTTGTTTATTTCATCCATATGAGTCTTTTGTAACTTCGACAGAAAAAAAATGTACAAAAGAGCACCTCAGTGAGAGGAAAAATGGAATTATCTTTGTTTTCAACTCCACAGGAAAAAACTAAAGTTTCATCCTAGGGAGTGTTCTATCTAACCAGATCACTCTTATGTTAACAGAATCTAAGCCACGTGGCACTGCCTTACACTGCTGAACTTAAGACTACTTATTACCTTACTGCCCTGGAAATCTAATAGAGTTTGAAATTCAGAATACTCAACATCACCTGAGTGGCTGCTAAAACTACACAGAAAAGCACAAATCTGTCAGTTATAATGGCATGATGATTTTTACTCCTTTTGGAAACACAAAGGCCCTTATATTGCTTCCTTCCATTATAGAATGAGGCCAACCAAGGGACACAGTACTTCAGGGAATGTGTCTCCAAGCTTCAGTACAGTTATATTTAATGAGGTGACATTGACATTGATACTAGAGACTTATTAAGCTCTTCTGAATGAGTGGAAGTAAAGGACCATGCCTAAGATAAACAGACTTCTAAAGCATTTATTTTTAGATCTTATTTTCTTAAATTTTAAACTATTTGGAAAGCTCTGAAAGGCTACTCACAGTGTCTTCCTCTGTTGCTGATGTGTTTTCAGACACATTAAGACAGTTCAAGTTCTACAATTTAAGCATTTAAGTCATATCACACAAGGAATGCAAATGATTTCTGAAATCATGAATAATGCCCAAAGGGTCAGTCAACTATTAATTCTTTAGAAGCAGGCATATCATTATCATTCATTTTACCAATCCAGAATTTCTCATCAAAGGTAAGAAGCAATTCAAAAAGTTATGTCTGTTATGCCACTAAGCATGGCATATGCTTAATTAAAAATAAATAAAATGCAAGGAGAAAAACAGAAGTATTCTCAAGTCAGGAATACATGTATAGCATATTAGGTAGAACAGGAAAGCAGCCTAGACACCATAATAACTACAGGAGTAGCCTGGTTGAGAAGTTTCTGTTTGTGTCCTGGCAATTACTGAGGACTTAATTCTGTCTCTACTTCCTTGTCAGAATTCTATTCAGATAGCCTGCCTACCAGATATTTACATGGTGATTCATAACAGTAGCAATATTACTGTCATGGAAATAACTAAATAATTTTATGGTAGGAGCCACCATAACATGAGGGAATGTATTAAATGGTGGAATCATTAGGAAAGCTGAGAACTACTGCCCTAGAGTCAGGCATATTCCCTGCAAGGGGCCAAAGCAAAGCCTTTTAGACTTTAGAAGGTGCCATGGCCTCTCATGTATTATTTCTTGTGTGTTTCTTTTCTTGTGTTCCCTTAAGAATACAACAAAAATTCTTAGTTTGATGTTGCCAAGAAATCAGCCACAGTCAGGTTTTATCCGTGATGGAGTGAGTGATCTTTCCCTAAAATATTATGTATATGCACTTGTCTTATAGAAGCAAAGATAATTTCATAAAAAGTATGTAGTGTTTTAATATTTAGAAACATGTACACATTAAGTTCAATGGGAATAAATATGGACAATATCTAAAGATTTTAAAACATTTTCACTTGCAAATTTGTTTGTTTTCATTCACAGATAGGTCATATTATTTCCAAGTTTAATGTGCTTTACATACCATGGGGTAATCTGCCTCATGCATGACTTCCATAAGTTGTATTTGATGGTTTTCCAGGAAAACATTATAATTTGGGAGAGTTATGCTAATATCTTTATAATCGTTCAGACTGCATTTCATAAGTCTGCATTAAGTAGATTAAATATATTTTGGAAAATTTTCAAGATGTCTTTAATGATCTATCAAGCTGTGTCTTTCTAAACTCTTCTCATTGTACTTGCCATAAGCTTGATATCACTGGATATGGAGCTAGGGAAAAATATACAGTCAGCTATCCTCTCTAGTGCTAACCTTAGCACTCTACTGGTCCAAGTTGGTGTTTATGTCCACAGGGAACATTAATTAAAATAAACTTCTAGGCAGGTAAATACACTATGTCTAGCTGAACTTAAAGTAGTCACTTTTAACCTCTCTGCTCAGATACATCAAAAATGATAATTAGCACTGGTATATTTTTTTGAAAAATTGTTTGGAATCTCAGAATATTGGCTTTGTCAGAATGAACAAAGTATTTAATCATGATATTCTTTATTGAATAAAGGGAAAAGGACATGTTCTTTCAAGAACTATCGATATGTTGTGTCTCAGAAAATACCTTGAGAGTAGCAAGAACCCTTCTATGTGATTCTCCCCAAATATAATGCTGAAGTAATAAATTTCAGGTCATGAACAACAGTGTTATAGGTGAAGAGTCTGCAAATTTTATACTCAGTCTCAGCATTTAGCTCAAAGCATGCATGGGTTTGCCATTTCTGTCAAACTGTTTGCCAGTTAGTTCAGTCATATTGTTGTGGATTGAGGCTTCTTTACTAGATTTTCTTTTTCAAACACTTGGACAGATGGAGCATTCTCTTCCTTTCTTCAAGTTTTTTTTTTTTTTTTTATAAAAGCTTATCATTAATAATTATCAGTGCAATGTTTAATATGAAAAATATGTCAATTAAAATTCTGTTGTATTTAAGGCTACACATAGGAAAACACACACACACTCACACACACACATACATTTAGATGAGTGTAATACAATATAAACTCAACCAAATTAAAAATATGATTTCATAGTTTGCCTATTCACCAGCTCAAGAAATTTCTTTTTAGCTTCTTCATAATTTTTTAAAATATTTTTTATTAATCATTTTATTTGTCTGCTTTTCAAATGATATGCCCCTTCCTGGTTACCACTCTACAAATTCCCATCCCATCATCACTCTCTCCTCTCCCCTTTGCCTCTAGGAAGGTGCTCTGATAGGCCTGACCTTGCCACTTGTTGGAAGAATGCAGAGTTTGGTACTTTGTATTAGAAAAGCAGCTAACTAGAAAATATCATCCTGAGTGAGGTAATACAATTACAAAAGAACAGACATGGTATGCACTCACTGATAAGTTGATATTAGCCCATAAGCTCAGAATAACCAAGATACAATTCACAGACCACGTGAAGCTCAAGAAGAAGGAAGACCAAAATGTGAGCACTTCAGTCCTTCTTAGAAGGGGGAACAAAATACTTAATTGGAGTAAATACAGAGACAATGTGTGGAGCAGAGACAGAAAGAAAGGTCAACCAGAAACTGCCCCACCTGGGGAACCATTCCATATACAGTCATAAAACACAGATACTTTTGTGGCTTCCAAGAGGTGTGTGCTGGCAGGAACCTGATATAGCTGTCTCCTGAGGGTCTCTGCCAGAGCTTGACAAATACAGAGGCCAATGCTCACAGCCAATCATTGGACTGAGTACAGGATCGCCAATGGAGGATTTAGAGAAAGGACTGAAGGAGATGAAGAGGTTTGTAAACCCATAGAAAGAACAACAATATCAACCAACCAGATCTCCACCCTCCAGAACTCCCAGGGACTAAACCACCAACCAAGGAATACACATGGAGGAACCCATGGCTCCAGCCATATATGTAGCAGAGGATAGCCATGTTGGTCATCGATTGGAGGAGAGACCATTGGTCTTGTGAAGACTCAATGCCTCAGTGCAGGGGAATAAGAAGGTGAGAAGGCTAGAGTGGGTGGGGGAATACTCATAGAAACAGTGGGGATCAGGATGGGATAGAGGGTTTCTGGGGAGAAACTGAGAAAGAGAATAACATTTGAAATGTAAATAAAGAAAGTATCCAGAAATGGGAAGAAGAAGAAGAAGAAGAAGAAGAAGAAGAAGAAGAAGAAGAAGAAGAAGAAGAAGAAGAAGAAGAAGAAAGAAGAAGAGTAGGAGGAAGAGGAGGAGGAGGAGGAGGAGGAGGAGGAGGAGGAGGAGGAGGAGGAGGAGGAGGAAAAGCAGGTAATTGCCCAAAAAAGTGTTTAAGAGACCATATTAACAGGACCATTAAAGATATTGGTGCTAGGGGTGATGCTGATTATGACACCCTGACTAAGAGATTTCTTTTTCACGGTTTCTCTGTGTAGCCCTGGCTATCCTGGAACTCATTCTGTAGACCAGGCTGGCCTTGAATTGAGAAATCCGCCTGCATCTGCCTCCCAAGTGCTGGGATTAAAGGCATGCATCACCACTGTCCAATGAAATTTCAAAGAAGAAGAATATAAACAAGTGGTCAAGAGACCATTCTTGTGATATGATGCTGAAGAATGTGGGCGTTTTCTGCCTTTGTTAAAAAATTGTCTCAGGCTGAGTTGAAGAGTTTTGGATTAATGGCATTGGCAGAGGAGATTTCAAGACAGAATAGTATTGAATCTGTTGCTTGTTTATTAGTGGCCATTTTAATAAAAATGTTTGATGGAGAAGTTTAAAATATACAGTTTGAGGAGAAAAGGAACACCATGAGTGTTATCAAGCTAAGTTCCATGGTCAAGGAGACAAAGGATTTAAGGAAAAGCCTGATTCTAAATAGAATAGAGTTGTGACTTCAAGGCAAGACCAAAACAACTAAGATTCGAACTAATAAAATGGTTACTGCCTGGTGTGATAGTACATGACTTTAAATCTGGCACCAGGACAAAAAGGCAGGATGATCTCTGAGTGAAAGGCTGGTTTACAGATCAAGTTCTAGGACAACTTAAATTAGGCTCTGAAGAAAACCATAGAAAGCAGAAAGCTTGTGAAATGCATGTTAAATGCATCAGGTTTCTTCAGTTTTTTTTCTTTTTTTTTTTGTATGCTTGTTTGTTTGTTTTTAAATAAATTTAAATATTAGTCCTCTATTGGATATGGAGTTTTAAAAAAATCTTTGCCCCATCTTTAGGTTGGCTATTTGATTAAATGATGTTTAATTTGTTTAATTTGATGTTTTCTTTGACATACAGATGTCAATCATTGTATTTATTTACTTATTTATTCATTCATTAGTCCAGATGTCCTATTTGTGAATTGTTGATCTCAGTGCCTATGTTCTTGGTTTCTGTTCTGATAGTTTTCTCTTATGCCAATGGACTCAAGGATATTCCCCACTTTCTTTTATATCAGCTTACGTATATTTGATTTTATTTGAGGTCTTTGATTTATTTATTTTAGTTTGGTTTTGTGCAATGTAATATGGATAGTTTTACTTGCATTGTTCTACATGAAGACATCCACTTTGACCAGCACTATTTGCTGAAAATGCTGTAGGCATTTCAGCATACATTTTTATGTATGAGTTTCTGGCTTCTTGATCAAAAATCGGATGTTCAAAGGTATATGGATTTGTGTCTGAGTCTTTAATGACATCGATCAATATGTTTGCTATTATGCCAGTACCATGCTGTTTTTATTATTATGACTCTAAAGTTGTACAGGGTTTAATTGCTGTGAAAAGATACCATGACCACAGATAATCATAGAAAGAAAAGCATTTAAATTTGACTGCCTTACAGTTATAATAGAAACATTTAATTGTGGTTTACTTACATTGTGAGGTTAATTCCATTATCTTCACAGAACAAAGCATGGTGGCATTCAGGCAGACATGAAACTGGAGAAGTAGCTGATAGTTCTACCTCTGGAACTCCAGGCAGCGGGAAAAGACTGAGAAAGATTTCTTCCAACAAGGCCATACCTACTTCAACAAGATGACAATGCTTAGTAGTGCTATATGGCCTTACAGAGGCCTTTTTTATGAAGTACCACAGATGTACAACTTGAAACTCAGTAGTTCTTTTATAGTTCAGAATTGTTTAATTATCCAGTTTTTGTCATTGTTTTTCCATATGAAATTGAGAATTATTCTTTCCAAATATGTAAAGAACGGTGTTGGAATTTTGACTGAAATTGCATTGAATTTGTAGTTTGCTACTAGTAGGATGGCCATTTTTATTATGTTAACCCTACTAAACCATGAGTATAGGATATCTTTCCATCTCCTGATATCTTCTTCATATCTTTCTTCAAATTCCTGAAGTTTTCAATCATATAAGTCTTTGATTTGCTTGGTTAGAATTATTACAAGATGATTTATGTTATTTGATGCTATTGGGAAAAGTGATGTTTTCATGATTTCTTTCCCAGTCAGTTTGATTTTTATATATAAGAAGGCTACTGATTTTTTGAGTTAATTTTGTATGGAGCTAATTTGCTGTAAAATTTTATTAGGTGTAGTTACTTCAAATGAAATTTTAAAGGTTATTTAGATGTATTATCATATGTAAAAAATATAGTTTGACTTCTTCCTTTCAAATTTTTATCTCTTTGATTTTTTTTCAGTTGTCTTATGGCACCAGTTAAGACTTCAAATACTATATTGAGTATGCACAGAAAGAGTAAACAACTTATCTTTTTTTTTGATTTTACTGTAATTGCTTACAGTTTTTCTCCATTAAAGTTAGTATTGGATATGAGCTTGCTGTAAACTGTCTTTATTACGCTGATGTATGTCTCTTGTATTATTACAATGATCAATTTCAGTTTTTTTCTGATGAAACTTGACATAGATGCTTTCAAATTGAACTACTATTAGCAAGTACCCAGATTTTGTTTAGTCATGGACTTGCTTTAATGTTGATAGATATGGTTGTGATATTGATAATTCAGCCCCTGTATTGCTTTGTGCTTAAAGAGAGGACTTCTGACCTAGTTTATAGGGATGGATCCTGACAGACCAAACCTAATCATTTGTTAACTTATTCCTCTGCTCATTGATTAACAAGAAACAAACAAAAGACATTTTAGAATCATGATGTTTGTGATGTTTCTTAGTGTAGATATCTATTCTAACTTTTATTGAGTGGTTGTACAGTTCTTTGGTTCCTGTTGCCCCATTCTGGCAAATTTGGGGCCAGAAGAATTAAAGTAGAAATTTCTGGTTGTGTCATGGGATGTCATATGATGTTTTGCTGAAGCAAACTCAGGTAATGTTTTGCTGAAGCAAGACCTGAGAGAGGACACATGATGTTTGGAGAAAGTATAAGTAGGACCCAGTAGTTTTTTGCCCCCAAAGAACTATTTCTAAACAGGCCTAGATCTCATTGTCCTATATATCATCTTTTTTCCCTTACCTTTGGACAATGGGCTAGAATGGGGATCAGAGGATTTGAGAACCCTTCTTAAAGTATGTTTTGAAGAAGACCAAGCAATATCACTCTTGGGAATATACTCAAAAGATGCCCCACCATGCCACAGGGGCACGTGTTTCACTATGTTCATAGTGGCCTTTTTTGTTATAGCCAGAAGCTGGAAATAACCCGGATATTCAATGACAGAAGAATGGATAAAGAAAATCTGGTTCATTTACAAAATGGAATACTACTCAGCTATTAAGTAAAAGGACATCCTGAGTTTTGCAGGCAAATGGATGGAGCTAGATTATATCATCCTGAGTGAGGTAACTCAGACCCAAAAGGACATGCATGAACTGCAGGGATTAAAAAATGAAGAGGAGCCTGAGAAAAAGAAGGTCCAGTGACAGGCCCAAAGTGGGATCCAGCTCAAGGGAAGGTCCCAAGGCCTCACACTATTACTGAGGCTATGGAGTACTCACAAAAAGGGACCTATCATGCCTGCACTCTAGAAGACCCAACAAACATCTGAAAGAGTCCGATGCAGATATTTGCACCCAACCAATGGACAGAAGCTGCTGACCACTGTGGTTGAATTAGAAAAATGCTGAAAAGTAGCTGAGGAGTAGGGAGACCCTGTAGAAGGACCAGCAGTCTTAATTAACCTGGACCTCCCACACCCTAAGATCTCTCAAATACTGGACAACCAACCAGCATACACAAGCTGATATGAAGCCCCTGACACATATACAGCAAAGAACTGCTGGGTTTAGGTTCAGTCAGAGAAGATGCATGTAATCCTCAAGAGACTGGAGGACCCATGGAGTTTAGAGGTCTGGTTGGGTGAGGGGTGGAGGGTGGAGACATCCTCATGGAGACAGGGATGTGGGGAGGAGGTATGGGATGTGGATGGGCTGGAGAATGGACCGGAAGAGATAAAATCTGGAGTGTGAAAAAGAAGAAAGAAAGAAAAAGAGAAAGAAAGAAAGAAAGAAAGAAAGAAAGAAAGAAAGAAAGAGCGAGCTAAGCTTACAAAGAATGGTGTTTGTTTTTCAGTCAGAGGGTCACTCTGAGTTTTTGGAAAAAACTGTAGTTTATTTCTGAGTTATTCTAAAGTTTGAAAATGAGTCTGAATAGTGAGCTTTATGATCTTTACATGCTGTCATTGATGTCAACATTTTCTCTAGTATTAGTCATAAGTCTGTGTATTGACTGCAATTGCTATGCTAGTCATTAAAATAAAACATTTTCATAAACTGTAGTTAGAATGCAAAATGTTTAGTTTTGAATGTCAACTTGACAAAATGCTCAACCACCTGGGAAAGGACTTTCATTGAGGAATTGACTAGATTAGGTCAGCTTACACATGTGTTTGGGAGGGATTCTTAATTGAGTTAATTGGGGTAGAAAAATTCATTTTAAATGTGGGAGGCAACATTTGCTGAACTGAGCTCTGGACTGAATGAAATAAAAGAGAATATGTTGCACATTGACATACAAGCATTAAAATTAATAGCTCTTAGCTCTCATTAAGTATATAATGTGACTACTAAGTACTCTCAAATTTCTTCTGCCTTGATTACTCTAGAGTGATGGACTGTAACCTGGAATTATGAACCAAATAAACCCTTTGTTCTTAAAAATGTAAGGTTCTATTATACTTATTTCCAAAGTTTTTTATATATTGAGTTCAATCAAGTATGTTTTCCACCTCTTATCTATTAGGTTTTGTTTTAGATAATTATTTACAGAGAGAGAAATAGCCTCAATGGTACATAAGATTTTGTCAAGTTATTGAAATTTCTCCACATCCTAACATGATTATAATTGTTTATATACTTTACTGTAACAATACTAGATTTTCTCCCTGCTATCTATTATCTCATATCCAAAACAGTATTATGAAATAATAATATAAATATCTAAAATTAAACCTTTAGTTTCTTTTAATGATTTGCTATTTCAAGTTAGTGTAAGTTGCATTTTGAAGCTTTGTCAGCAAGTAACACATTAAAAAAAATCTATCAAATGGAAAGAGAAAGCAGGAATGATGGCTCTTTCAATTAACTGTTTGTTTCAGAAGCATGAGTACTTGTGTTTGCATTCCAGGTAGGAACATAAAAGCCAGTGTACACATGTACATTGCCAGTGAGTGGCATATATCTCTAAGTACAGCACTGGCAAGGCAGAGTCAGAAACATTTTACTGCTTCTTGACTGATCATCATGCCCAAATTATGAGTTATATCTTTAATGAGAGAATCTACCTAAGGAGATAAAATTGAAGAGCAGATGAAGACAACATCAACCTCTGGCTCCCACATACATACATCCATATATATTCATAAACATACAAATGTACATATAACATTTGGACATATTATATCAAACATTTTAATTGTCTACACAAAAAACTTAGTGCATATAAATTAAATTAATAAATAAGAAATAATGTAAACCATACATGTATAAGTAATACTAGTCTTCTAAATTAAAATGCAGAGATTTAGTTGAATATTTTAAAATAAATTACATAGAAGAAGGGGTCAATGATGATGATAGGAGGGAGACTAGAAAAAATGAGAGATTATAGTAATCAGAATGCACTACAGTGAATTCTCTGTGTATCCATTTTAGCAGTATATTTCACAGCCTCACTGTTTTCTTTGTATACTAAATAATTGCTTATACATTTAAGACTCAGTTGATATTGATATAATGTCAGAAAATCTCTAGATAAAAATCATGTAATTAACTTACTACATCATAAATAACTTTGATTTTTAAGAAAATTAAAAGTAAGATAAGTTTGTGTTGTCTGGTAACTATAGCAACTGGTCATAAGCAGAAATTTAAGATGCTCAAAATACTTGTCAAATTGTTCATGAAAAACTACCTACCAAATTAAAAGACACTTCTAAAAAGAGAAAAGAAACAACAAAAACAGTGTATGAAATTATGCCACATTCTTCCCAGTACACATAGAGAAAGATCAGTGGTACAGCTAGAACAGCATCATGAGGACGTGAAATACTGAAATAAAATAATAAAGGCAAAGCAATAATGGATATGCTTTAAGGTTCAAACTAAGTACTACAAATGCAATTTCTAGATATGATTGAGGTACAATTCTCATGAGATATATGTGGGTTTTATTAAATATTGGCAACTGTAGTTCTTATATCAATATTGGTATTTAAAACTTCATATATAGAGAGAAGTACAAATATGCATTCCTATTTTCATATATCGGTATTCATAAATGCAGTCTATTGACTTACCTGTAATTTTACTATATTTATTCAGACAAAATGAAAGAATGAGATTTTGTAGTGACACTGATGAACTGCAGGTATATATTGTGTAGTGGATGTTCAAAATGCCCAGATGGTCTATATTAGCAGATTGTTTTATTTATGTTTGTCCCAGAACTTTGTATTTCTGGCTTGTAGGAAGATGTGGAACTGCATGTGTTTTGTATTATTTTTCTTTAGTTTGTGATCTTATAGAACTGTTATTTATTTTTTTCTAAAGACAGAAGAAAACAATTTAAACTATATTCATAGTGAAGTTATCCAATATGTCTAGAATATTGACATTCAACCTTTTGGAGAAAATGCTAAGCATTTAAATCGGAAGAAAACTAACTCTAGCATGTTGCATTCAGTGCTTTAACAGGTCAAATCGAGGAATTTTAAATAAAATGCTTGTTTTGACCAATTTATGCCTCCCTACCATCTAAGATTTGTCATGGAGTGTACTTTTTGCTTTGCTTGCTTAGGAGGGAAGGCTTACCTGTCTTCTTTTTCATGTGGAGGAATCAGTAGAACTGAATGGCACATCAGCCTCCTTTCTCTTGGGTTATTTCAGCAAGCTTGGTGTCTTTGCATTAATGTTACATTTTAAAATGTATTGACATCTTACAGTGGTTTTGTTGCTGTTGTTGTCATTCATTGATTGCTTGTTTGTTTTTGTTCTTCCCCTACTTTAGATCTGAGGTAGGATGCATTAGGCACATAATTAATTGTGGTTATTTAATTTTGTGCCACTAACAAAGCCACTATCTTGGTAACATTCATATTGGGTTTTTGAAATATTTTTATAGACAACCATTCACCAAATACATATATCCAATCACAGAGACTTTAGTAAAACTTTCTCATTACATTTGGGGCCTGTGAATGGGTGAAAATAGATCAAAACCTACATTTTATGTCTGTCCCAAAGTTTAAAACTAGATCGGTTTTGTGTTACTGTTCTACCAGTAAAGTATGTCAACCTTTAAAGACCATTCATGTAAAGCTGGTAATCCTCTCACTTTAGAGCTGAAGAAACTAAACTAAGATAAGAAAAGCAGTTGCTAAGAATTTGACAATACCCATCATGAGCCATGTCTTGTTTTTTTTTTTTCTGCCTGTGAGGTACATGGTAGACTATGACTTGCTAGTTAGTAAAATAATTAATGAGGACATAACATGGTTCATATGTCTAAATATCAATGCCTTCAATCATTTGACAACAGTCACAAACTGAAATAAAGTGGGATCATAGAATTTTGGAGTTTTGATAGTTTTAATGCTGTGTACTGACATAGTTTTGTGTCTACTTCACTGATGTTCTCTTTTCAATTTAGACTCACAGAAATAAGGCAGTTTTCTGGGATCTCTTTTGTAAGAACAACAATTCCATTCATAAGATGATGTGTTTACAAATAAAACACTATCACCAGTTCATTACATAAATCTCAACATAGATATTAGGATATAGGTGGACATAAGCATTAAAGAAAACAGTATGTATGCAATGCAGCTGTGTAAAGATGCAAAATGTTCTAGTTATTCTATAAATTTATCATTAATACTTGAATCATTAATTTAAAAGGTTTTGTGACCAATGATCATAAATAATATTCACAAAATCATAGGGATAGTTCTAGACGGCCTTATAATTTTTATGAAAGTACAAATATGAAGAGAAGAAATGACATAATAATAAATAACCATTTTTCAAAAGACCTAAAGATAAATTAAAGTTGTTAAAAAGTCAAAATTACTACAATGGTGTCCACATTTTAGGATGTAGCGTTACTTTTGCATATTAATGTATTACTATTCTTAATATATAGCTAAATGTTTTATACTATGATGAAACAAATGTACAGAATTTCCAGACTTAATAGGGAAATGAAGTTAAAACTATATTGTGATTTCATCTTATACTTCAGTATGGCTAAATTTTTAAAAAAGATGAAAATGTTGGCATGGGCATGGTGAAATTAAGCATTTATTCATTAGTAGCAGTAGTGTGAACTGTTGAAGCCGCACATGATTTCAATTTGGTTGTTTCTCAAAGGCTATAAAAAGATGTACCATGTGATCCAGAAATATTATTCTAGGACATATACCCAATGAACGTTATATCTCACTCCACATATCCTGTTCATCCATATTCATCATTGCTTTATTCACAACAAACCGAAAATTGTAACAGACTATATGTCCATCAGAAAATTGTTGGATAATAAATATGGGGCATATTACATATTATGATTTGATTAATCCATTGAAGATGACCACTTTATACAATTTTCAAGTAAGTAGATAGAACTGGGAAGAATCATGGTAACCCAGAGTAAAAAGTAAAATCATTCATGTTCTTTCATTTGTGCATGTTAGCTGTCGGTTTTATCTATGTTTGTTATAATAAGAGTACAAATAGAGAATCCAAAATTTAGTTAACTGTCGAAGATAGGTATAGTTTCAAAGGAGAGAAATTTCAATCAAAAGGAGATGTGAGGGCATAGACTATGGTAAGGTAACTAACAAAAACAATATATTGGAACTTCTTAATTTATTTTACATAAAAAGTATCTATTATTATGTACTATATTCCTTGTTTCTGCATCCACTTAACCCATATAAATAAACCACTGTAAGTTTTTAAGTACTTGTAGTATTTTCTTTATTCTAATTTTTTACTTTGATACTTCTGTAGACTCTTTATATTATCATTTTATTTAATGCATGTGTACTGTATTAACCTCATGTCCCAATCCTTTTTCTGTTTCTTCCCTCTGATCCCTTCTATATCCTTGTGCAAATTGTTTACTTATTTTTATTTAAACATGTTTAAACACACAGACATAGAAAGAATGAGAAAGGAAGAGGGTGGAGAGAGGGAGAGAGAGAGAGAGAGAGAAAGAGATAGATAGATAGATAGATAGATAGAGAGAGAGAGAGAGAGAGAGAGAGAGAGAGAGATACACACACAGAAAGATTATTAGTTTTTCCCAGGCTGAGATATCTAATTTGTAATCCAATAGCAAGTGATGATAACCCCTAAAAACATATACATATGATAAACACTAAATGGATGCAGCAGATTGTATGTACATATTTGATTAACTTCAGCTCCATATTTTAGTGGGCTTCTATAGGTATGTAAGGTTTATTTGGTTTTTATCTACCTAGAATATTCAAGTAAGGCATTTAGTTTTTCACAATTTATTTAGTTTATTTACTGCTATTATTACTTTGTACATTATACTACCTTTTTTGGTGTGTTACTTTTTACATATTTTCTTATTTATTGTTGTACTAATTGATATTTTATGAGTTAATTTAGCTTACACTATTGACCTATTTTATGTTTAGTCTTTAATAGTTGTTTTGCTGATACCAGTATAAATCTTTTGTCTATTGACTCTCAACAATATTAAGTAAATTTACTTACAAGGGATGTTCTGTGGTAATAACTTTTCATTACCTTTTATTCTTTCTGATCCGCTTTCCATATACTTTCATGTTGCTGCATAAAATCAAAATTATTTTAAAGAAAGGACAGAAGTAAATCTTTACAAAATTTAACTCTACATATTTTATTTCCTTATTAATATCTATTATAATATTCCTCTCACATGTATAACTTTCTCTGTCATTTTTTGAGCTACTTTTAGGAAATGAATCATTACTTTGTGTGTGCTTTGTGTGTGTGTGTGTGTGTGTGTGTGTGCACATGCATGCATCTGTGTGAATGTATTTATGTGTTTTTTTGTTTCTAAGATTTCCAGATGAACAGTGTAATCTAGCATTAAACATTGCAACACAATGATTATTTGTGCCTCTGAGCATAGAAAAGGCATGCATGAAAAACAAAAGATAAAATAGAGAGCAGATACAGAATTTTGAGGGCTGAAAACTGGGTCCTGGCCAGCCAGATACAGAGTGGTAAATTAATGGGTATGCCACAGACATGTCTGGTTTTGTTTTCACTAATAAACTATTCTTTTTAAATAGAAGTTCACATTTATTGTATATGTCATTCAATAAAATCTTACATTGTTTTAAATCATTGTTTTTATCTTTACTGCTGATTTTTTTTTTCATTTTTCTCTTCATCTTATATACTATTAATATAGCCATCTTGGGTTTATTATTCAGAAAATATCTCTTCTTTCTTTCTTTCTTTCTTTCTTTCTTTCTTTCTTTCTTTCTTTCTTTCTTTCTTTCT
>JANHMN010000004.1:107057479-107129586 GCA_030674055.1 Rhabdomys pumilio | reverse complement strand
TCTTTCTTTCTTTCTTTCTTTCTTTCTTTCTTTCTTTCTTTCTTTCTATTTTTATGTGTGTGTTGTTTGACTTTCAAACAGCCCAAGATTTCTGTTTTCAAAATTAAACACTGTAGTTCCCTTTTGCTAATATTAATTTAAGGACTGTTAATTTGACCCCGGAAACTTGAGATGTGAATGTTCTCTTGGTGTAAATGATGCGAATCTCTGTAGTCTTAAGTGGCAAATTATGTTTTACTTTACCCAGCTCCAGAGCCTTGTCTAAAGAGGATACTGTTTTCTGGAACATCATTTTTGCTGGTGGCTGAAGACTATGAAATGGGAAAAGATACAGTGTCACACATAGAAGTACCATCAAATTTCTGCTTACATTTTATACTCAAAACAATATAACACTAATATAAAGGCAAGAGATGCACAATTTCACTCTGCCTGGATTAGGTGAGAGTATCAACTATGACATCAATCTGTTGGCAGTAACAAGACATTTACAAAGCCTTTCAACTCCTTAATATTTAATTTTCCACATTTCTATTCATTTTGTATTGCTTTAATTTATTTCACATGATCTTTAATAAACTGCTAATGGTTGATACTTTAAAATATTATTTTATTCTGTTATTTTCTTAGAGAATTCAAGAATCAGAAAATATATTTGGACCTTTGCTGTCTGCTGTGAGACATCATCTCAATAGAGTCTCAATCATAAATTCATATTGTAAAGTTCCAAATATTCTCTACCCTTAACTAAAGCTACCCAAAGACTTTGGGCTCTAGTGTGCATGTGTAAGTATCAGCACATTCCCAAATCTGAGCGCATGGAAGTGCTATTAATTTAAATGTTTTTCAAAGGACAAAAATGCTATGCTTCTTGAGAGTAATTTGTCATTATTTTCACAACTTTAAAGCTTTAATCCTTTTCTCCCCAATCCTCCTCCTTCTCTCTACTTTTCCTTCTTCACCTCACATTCTTCTTCTTCCACCTTCTCTTCCTCCTTCTCTACTCCCTCCTCTTTATTCTTCCCCTTGTCCTGCTCTTCTCCTCCCTACCCCTCATAGTCCTTTGCATTTCGTCATCCTCCTTAACCTCTAGCAAGTAATAGACATGGGCCTGTGAAAAACACCCATTCTTCATTCTGTACTTTAAATATTATTCTTCTTAGTTATTACTAGCAATGAAATATATTAATATAGATTTAAGTTTTAAAGCATTTTAAAGTTATTTTATTTTTATTAATTAAAAGCAAATGCTCCTAACAGTAGAAAAACTAGAGTTTATATCGTTTCAAAATTTCAGAACATACTCCCACACCCTACCCCATATGTATTAAACACCATTGATCATCTGTTTATTTTTCAGTCTCTTACAGGTTCCCAGATTCCAGAGTTCAAGTAGTATGTGATTTCTTCAGACAAACATAAATATTTTTCATGAAAGAATCTGCTAGTTTTTAACAGTCACAACATAAAGCTGTCTTCTTCCTTGTATTTAGCATATATGCTAGACCATTGAGATAACTATGATATTGTATCATTTATTGACAGGAGCTATGGCGTACAAAAGAATATTATGAGTCAGTTTGATTATAATTTTATGACTTTAAAAATACGATTGAAAACCCACTACACAGGCACAGCATACAAATTAACGAGACAGTTTTTGAACTATACATACATAAAAATGGTTACAACCTAAACAATGTTGTCAGTATACAGTATTGATAAGTTTGGATTTTATTACACTTATACCAGAAAGATTCTGTAAGAGTTTTGTGTACAGCTTTCTGCTTCCACAATATTTCAGAATGATTTAAGTATTATGTACTAGGAACTTGGTTTAGTTACATAAAAATGAATCGACCTTTGAAAACTGTAACTTCTAGCTGGATTTGTACCATGGTAACACAGGGTTTATTTGTGAGTAAGGAACCCCAATTGAGGCAATGCTTTCATATGACAGGGTTATAGGTAAGCCCATAGGCATTTTCTGAATTGGGGATTGATATTGGAAGACTGAGTCCATTGTAGGTGGAGACATTGTAGGTCTGGTAGACTGGACTCAAAAAGAAAGCAAGTTTTACATTCTTCTACATGGTGACCTCGAGTTGAACCAGCACCATTTGTTGAAAATGCTGTCTTTTTACCACTGGATGGTTTTAGCTCCTTTGTGGGAGATCAAGTGACCATAAGTGTGTGGGTTCATTTCTGGGTCTTCAATTCTATTCAGTTGATCTACCTGCCTTATTCTGTACCAATAGCATGCAGTTTTTACCACTATTGTTCTCTAATACAGGTTGAGGTCAGACATGGTGATTCCCCCAGAAGTTCTTTTGTTGTTGAGAAGAGTTTTTGCTATCCTGGGTTTTTTGTTATTTCAAATGAATTTGAGAATTGCTCTTTCTAACTCTATGAAGAATTGAAATGGAATTTTGATGAGAATTGCACTGAATCTGTAGATCACTTTCAGCAAAATGTCAATTTTATTATTTTAATCCTACCAATTCATGAGCATAAGAAATCTTCCTTCTTACAAGATCTTCAATTTCTTCAGAGACTTGATGTTCCTATCATACAAAATGCAAATCAACCCATTCTTATCTCCTTGTACAAAGGTCAAGTCCAAGCAGATCAAGGACCTCTACATAAAACCAGATACACTGGAACTAATAGAAGAAAAAATGGGGAAGAGCCTTGAAGACATGTCACAGGGGAAAAGTCCTGAACAGAATACAAATGTCTTATGCTCTGAGATCAAGAATCTACAAATGGGACCTCATAAAATTGCAAAGCTTCTATAAGGCAAAGGACACTGTCAATAGGATAAAACGGCAACCAACAGATTGGGAAAAGATTGTTACCAACCCTACTTCCAATAGAAGACTAATATCCAATATATACAAAGAACTTAAAGACTCCAGAGAATCAAATAACCCTATTAAAAATGGGGTACAGATATAAACAAAGAATTCTCAACTAAGGAATACTGAATGGCCAAGAAGCACCTAAAGAAATGTTGAACACCCTTAGTCATCACTGAAATGCAAATCAAAACAACCCTAAGATTCCACCTCATACCAGTCTGAATGGCTAATATCAAAATCTCAGGTGACAGCAGGTGCTGGTGAGGATGTGAAGAAAGAGAGACACTCCTCCATTATTGGTGAAATTGCAAGCTGGTACAACCACTCTGGAAACCAGCTGTTCCTCAGAAAATTGGACATAGTATTACCGGAAGACCCAGCTATACCACTCCTGTGCATACACCCAAAAGATTCTCCAACATATAACAAGGACATATATTCATAGCAGTCTTATATATAATAGTCAGAAGCTAAAAAGAACCCAGATGTTCTTCAACAGACAAATGAATACATAAAATGTAGTACGTTCACACAATGGAGTAATACTCAGCTATTAAATACAATGAATTTTTGAAATTCTGGGCAAATGGTTGGAACTAGAAAATACCATTCTGCTTGAGGAAACCCAATCACAAAAGAACACATATGGTATGCACTCATTATTATTAGCCCAAATGCTTGAATACCCAAAATACACATCACAGACCACATAAATTTCAAGAGAAACAGAAGACCAAAGTGTGTGTGCTTTGGTCCTTCTTAGAAGGGGAACAAAATGCTCATGGGAGGAAATACAGAGACAAAGTGTGGAGCAGAGACTGAAGAAAATGTCATCCAAAGACTGCCCCACCTGGGGATCCATACGATATACAGTCACCAAATGCAGATACTATTGTGGATGCCAAGAAGTACATGCAGACAGGAACCTGATATAACTGTCTCCTGAGAGACTCTGTCAGCGCCTGAAAAATACAGAGGCTGAAGCTCACAGCCAACCATTGGAATGAGCACGTTGTCCCCAAGGGAGGATTTAGAAAAAGAACTGAAGGAGCTGAAGGGGTTTGCAAACCCATGGGAAGAACAATAATATCAAACAACCAGCCTACTCAGAGCTCCCAGGGACTAAACTACAAACCAAAGGCATGTGTGATATAGAATGGCCTTGTTGGACATCAGTGGGAGGAGCGGCCCTTGAACCTGAGGGGGTTTGATTCCCAGTGTAAGGGAATTTGAGGGCAGGGATTCGAGAGTGGGTAAGTGGTGGGGGAACACCCTCATAGAAGCAGGGGTAGTGGGATGTGATAGAGGGTTTTGGGGGCGGGGAAACTGGGAAAGGGGATAACATTTGAGATGTAAAGAAAGTATCCAATAAAAAAAAGCAAGTTAAGTAAGTCATGAGGAGCAAACCAATTAGCAGCATCCCTTCATGTCCTGTACATTAACTCCCACCTCCAGGTTATTTGATTGCTTGAGTTCCTATCCTGAATTCCTTTGATGATGAACCATTGTGTTCAAGTGTAATACAAATAAACCGTTTCCTTTGCAAGTTGCTTCGGTAATGGTGTTTCATCGCATCACTGGTAGCCCTAAGACAAACAGACTATAGCAACTCTGTACTATCCTTATTCAACTGGTCTTTTGACATTATTTACCACACAGTTTGCCACACAAATATTTCTTGCTCAGGTATCTCAGTTATACTGGTGTACTTTAACTCTGGAGCATTTTTTTTAATTCAATGATCATTATCGTTATTCTTGTCTAGTTTCAATGATAAAATTATCTGGTCAAATCAGTTTAAGGGCAAAAGAATTTTTAACGGTTCATAGTCTGTGTTATTATCCTTCATGTCAGAATCATCAGGCTAGACAATTAGTGCTAGTCATCACAAACACTTATCAAGAAAACACTATTTCACCTTCCTCTGTTTTTATGCATATCAATCAGTAGAACCTACTTCTACCTACAGACCTACCCAACTTTGAGTCTTCATTAATATTAGTCTACTTAATAATATGAATATGAGTGTTCTTGCCTTGGCTGGAAGTATAATGGGAAGCTGTGCTAGTTTAGTTTGCTTTCATGGTTCTGTGCTAAACACTGATAAAAGACAACTTGGGAAGAACAGATTGGTTGGAAAACTCTGCTACTTAAAGTCAAAGTCCACCAAGTCTAGATAGCTCCTCTGAGCTCCTTGCAAAATGGAGGACTCCATTTATCCAGCAGGGCTTCTTCTTCTCTGACCTTGTCTGCAAATTCCATACCCTTTACCTTTTACCTGAGGAAGGCCATGTAGCCTTTGGCAAACCTACAATTTCAAATTCCTTTTTCCCTTTGCAAGTTGCTATTTTACCTGGTATTCCTGAATGCCTCTCCTTACAACTCTAGCCAATAATTTTATGTTCACCGTGACAACTCCTATCCACTCTTCAAGGTTCATATATAGCCCTTGATCACCCCAATAAAGTATATAAGCACCAGCTGTTTCACTGAAGATTGTCTAAGTGAGCTGTTTCATTGAGTATTGTCTAACAGAGCTATAACATTAAAATCCTTGGAAAAGTCCTTCTCTGAAGTCCTCCTTCCCCCACTTCCAGCCAGACCGTTCAGTCTGGTGTGCAGTGGCATCTGGATACCCTGATGGAGAAAATGGAGGATGCTAAACCACAGCTAGCCCCCAACACACATATCACAAGGATTTATTTGGTTGTTTATTTATTTATTTATTTGGCTCACAAATCCACATAACAGCCTATTATTCAGAGATACCAGATCAGGTATCATGAAGGCATTTTCTCAACTCAGGTTCTGTTTTTCCAATGTGTTTCTGGCTTATATCACATTGACAAAAACTAGCAAGCATGAATGATACAAAATGTAAAGAGGAATACTGGAGGTAAATGGGTACAAATAGGGGAGGAGGCAGAAATTTGGGAGCTGCTTTCAAACAAAGCAAATTAACATAATTCTTATGTTAATTTAACAATTAACTAAATGAAAAAGTAAAAAATAAGTTACATGGCATTGGCATAGAGTGATCATTTTTCAGGTACCAAGAATTGTAAAAATATATTTATACTAACAATGTAATATTTTGTTTTTATGACATTGGTAACTGACTAGCATCTTGAAAAATCTACTAAATTATACTAGCTGTAGAAAGCCCACAAGAGTTAAGGGCTATATTACTCCTATAAAAATATGAAATTAATGTGTTATAAGTTCAAGTGTGTGTTTTGTGTCTTTATATATGTAATTTACATTTAAAGCTGTTTAACCTCTGTGCCTTCTCTCTTTAAATACCTTTTAAGTTCTTGTGAAAGTGGTAGTAGAGCTAATAGAACATTTTTTAAAGCTTATTAAAATAATGAGGGAGTCAATGACTAGCAGCAAAAGTGAATGGCTAACAGTAAAATGACTAACAGTGATGCCTTCTACTGAAGGAGAATTATTTATAATGAAACACAATGAGCATGCATATAGTTCCTGTGAAGTTAAAGGGTGATTTGTCTTTATTTGGCACATGATAAAAAATTATAGAGGAATGAATGCTAGGGATAAAAGGGCACAAAATCAGAAGGGGACAGACACACAGGAATGGAGATCGTGCAAAGCAATGTATGTATGATGGTACAATAAGGAAAAGTGATACTGTACATTAAAGAGTAAGAAACTGAAAGAGTTAACCAAAAGATAATTTATACAAATGACCAGTAGTTGTCTACTCAAAACCAAACCTTGATTGTAAAATGAATTCTCAGTTGTAGTCAGGCTAAAAACCCGAAGCAGGAAAAACCATGAAAAAATACATTTCTTCTCCTATGCTATTTAATCTTTAGAGAGCTAAGCTTGAGATAATTAAAGAAAATAGCAAGGTTTCAGATATGAAGTTGCCAAGGAAAATGTAATAATAAGGAATCTAGTTTAATTAGATGCCATTCAGGAAAAGTAGAAATGTAAACTTCTTAAAGTTTTATTGACAGATGAATTATAGGTGTGGATTCTTAATAGGATTTCCAAAATTCCATTGACTGTTAAAGTCATATTCTAGCTCTTCAGGGAATTTTGAAGGTGAAGAAATATGCCAGGCAGAGTAGCTTTGTAATAAGAGCAGTAGCTTTAGAGAAGAACAGACAAGTTACTTTGCCAGCCACTCACACTGCTGAACTATATGTAAACTTCTGAACTTTAAGATTCTTGTAGTTGATATGGGAAAAAATACATATTCCCACACAGTGATATTTTGAGAATTAAAATATAAAATTTCATCAGACATTAGTGTCACCATGAATAGTAACTATTATTATCATTATGCTATCAATGTTTTAAAATATTTGTAGGATATAGTCAGTACAAAATCATTCATATGATCAAGTATCTTCTACAGTCAATTTCTCATGCTGATAAAGATAATGTGACACATTTTTCATTTTAACAGTGCCTGTCTTAACATTTACATCATAATTAGGTATGCATTGCTTTTACAAAACACCATCACCCAAAGCAACTTGTAGAGGAAGACGTTTATTTTTACTTAGAGTTCTACATCATAGTCAATCACTCTGGGATGTAAGGTCAGAAACTCAAAGAAAGCAGAAACATGGAGGAAGGAACTTATGCAGAGGCCATGGAAAAATGTCACTTACTAACTTATACCACATCTCACGGAGCTGACTTTGTTAATGGTCTACAATAGTTCATGGCCTAATACATCAATCACTAATTAGGAAAATGGCCCATAGACAACAGGTCAATCTATGGAAGCATTTTCTAGTTCATGGCTCCTTCATCAGATAACTCTAGTTTGTGTCAAGTGGGAAAAATCAGAAAAGACACAAACTATGCATAATTAAGCTTTAAAAAGATTGAAAAACACAACATGCTTCACAAGTCTTCTGGCTACTGATTGTATATAATTTATAAAAACTTGATTATAAAATTGTCGTACATGAACAAATAAAGTTGCCTTAACTGTTTGTTTGGAAATCAAGCCCTTACTTCCATGAAGAAACGGCGAATATCTGAAGTTGTATAGAGTATTGAGATTCATATTCCTGTTTTACTGACTCCCTTAGCAATGGTCACACGGATTAGGTTTGTCTAACATAACATAGGAAAACAGGCATCTTACAAACATTTTACCCTACTAAAATGGTATAAAAAGCAAAGGGAAAATCCCCCTCTGAATATGGTATTTAATGTATGCTTGGCTGTCATTTTGCAGTCCCGAACGGAACCATCCTCAGGGAAAAGTTTATTCACTGATAAACAAGGGTCAAGACATGTGCAGCCCAACTTGTAATTCTAAGCTACTGGAAGCACTCTCCTTCTGAACTATCATGAACTTCCATATACTGATACCTAATAGTATTTATTCTTTTCTGTAAATTGTAGCTATAAGCCAAGAGAACTGATAACAAGGACTTAATAATGTTGGGTGTCTTTATATTCATTCTTAAAGTCATCATTATTATTACTGCTATGTTTATGTCTCTTTATAGACTCTCAAAGACTCTTCCTCTGCCATATAAGGCAATTGCCTTACCTTTCAGCAGTTTACATCTTTGAGTCAGGAAAGAGCTAATCTCCTAATGTCACTTATTCTTATTGAACAATCTCCTTTTCTTTGAAAAAAGCATGCTTAAATCCGACCAGTAGTTATTTGTTCTATTATTGAATCAAAAGCTCAAAATAGAAAACTTTTCTTCCTTATACAATATTTCATATCTTGCAGAAAGTACAGCTTTTGGAATGAAATCAATATACATGTTTGAGTATAAGAATGAGTACAAACAAATAAACCCCATCTATAATTGCAGATTTTGTTTAGTTTTATATAAACTAAATCATTGATTCATACATAAAATGTGTCTAACAAGTATTTCCTTTCCATTATCCTTTGAAAAATGATAATGACATCAGAAATTGTAGATTATGAAGGAGTCTCATAAGTACTGTCTTTAAGGGAAAAGAAGGAACTTGGGAATAAGTAGCTTACAAAGAGCTAAGAAAAGACCTGTCAAATATATTGAAAATTATGGTACTCTGGAGGTTAATGGTTTTTATTTGACAGTAGTGCTTTGCCTTACTTTAGTTGGATATACAATTTTCTTTGCATTTTGCAGTTGACAACTTCAAGGACAAATACTAAACCCCCGTGAGGGAAGGAAAAAAAAAAGGAAAGAAAACTAACAGATTGCCAGATAGTCTAAAAAAACAATTTAGCACTCAGCAAGAAGAGAAGTGAGAACTCAAGTTGAAACATCCCATGCAGACAATGTCACTACAACACTTCCAGATGCAAGAAAAAAAAAGCATGCCCAAACATCTCAATTAAGGAAGCCAGGTGAATGGAGTTACACTTTCCTTGAAGCACTGCCAAATATTTGACATAAACTTTGATTTGCAAGAGCACGTTGCAAACTATCAATCAAAGAAAGAATTCTTTTAGAATAATTCAGAGAGAATTCTGTTCAATGTTTTCCTTGTAAAATTCATTTGGTTACTGTATTTGAATAGCTTTCTGCTTGTCTATTACTCAAGGACCATCAGTTTTATTTTCCTGTCCTCATACATCTACATCAACAGATATCAGGACATAAGGTTATATGAATACATGTATGTACACATACACTCTCACAGATTATAAATGGTTAATGAGTTAATGTGGGGAGATTTTTCATGGGATTTCTGTTTACATTGTGGACATTACTTTTTCTCACTTCCTTAACTATCTCTCAGTAACCAAAACTCTATTTAATTCTAAAATATTCATAAGTATTTTTGCTGAACATGGAAATCTAAATTTTTAAAAATTAAGAAAAAGTCTTGTCTCTATTCTAAAACCATCTAAGAAAATTTTCACTGTTGTAACAAAATTTCCCATGCATAAAGTAAAATAATCAGTTCTATAACTAAGGATTTGATGCAGTCTGCTCCCGCTCAATTTAGCATATTGCTCCTTAAATTCCTCTATTGGTCTTACAAAGCTATACTCAGTGGTGGCACATCAGATTACTGGAGGAATGCCGTTGATGGGCCTGTCATTATACAGGCAGTTTTGTCCTTCCAGTCCTGGCCATGAGATGAGTATTCATATTTTGCTGCTGAATCTAATCATAATGCAGATCAAAGCCCTAAGAGTGGTAGGCTCACCAAATAATGAACTGAGGCAAAATATCCCTTTTGGTGATAATTCATTTTTCCATGTTTTTTTTGTAGTGATGACCTGATTAACACACTCACAAAGAAAAACGCCAACTTCTTTACAGTATGTTGTTGTAAACTTAGTCCTTCACTTACCAACCAACGTATCATTTGTAACTTTATTTTTAACTCCTCAATTTTTAAATTTTTATTTAAATTTGAGAATTTTATACATGTACACAATAAAATATCAAAATATGTAATCTCATTTCCAAAATGACTCCTAGCACATTTTAGAAACATTTTATGTCCTTTTTGTTTTTCTTCTTTGGAGACTCTGTCCTCTTCCAGTACCTCAATATTTTCCCCAACTATTTTACAATAGTGTCTCTGGGTCTCCACATCTGTTTCCATTGGTTGCTAGGTGGAGTGTCTCAGAGTACAGCCATCCTATGTTCCTGTCTGCAAGGATAATAGAGTATTATTAATAGTGTCAGAGATTGGTTCTTGCCCATGAGATGGGTCTCAGTTTGAGCCAGTCACTGGTTGGACATTCCCTTAGTCTTTATTCCTGAACAGCAGATAGGACACATTTTAGGTCAACAATTTTGTGCATAGTTTACAGTGCTTATTCCTTCACTGAGAGTTCTGCCTGTTTACAGGGAGAGGCTAGTGTTTTTTCAGAAAATTTTGAATAGTCTTATATCATGAACCAGCTATACCACTCCTGTGACCAAAAGATGCTCCAATATTCCAATTGAACAGTCTTTCAACTATATTCATATCAGTCTTTTAATAATAGCCAGAAACGAAAAACAACATAGATGTTCCTCAACTGAAGAATTGGTACAGTAAATGTAGTTTATTTACACAATGGAATACTGTTTAGCTATTTAAAAAAATGATATCATGAATTTTTCAGGCTAGAAATGATACTGGAAAATATCATGCTGAGTAAGGTAACTCAGACTAAAGGACATGCATGATATGTACTCACTTATAAGTGGATATTAGTTATAAAGTACAGGTTAACCATGTTACAATCCTCAGATCCAAAGAAACCAAATAATGGGGGCACAAATGAGAATGGCTGAATCTTTATCAAAAGGGTAAATAAAATAGATATCATATATGTATAGAGGGAGGAAACTGGGTGGAAGAAAGTTTGGAGAAGGAATTGGGTAGGGGACATCAGGTGTAGTAGCTAGCTAGAGCACAGGAGAGGGAATGGGAGCATCTATAGAAAGTGCCAAAGACATGGATAAGGGCAGACCCAAGGTATCTATGGGGGCCAATCTAGCTTAAATACTTATCAGTGGGAGATATGGATCATGAAATAGTATCCATCTTTACTTCCAAACAATAATGTCTAATTGAGAGCAGACAAAGTGACAAATCAGAGAAATATTTGACAGAATGAGTCAGAGATAGAATATGCTTAACTCTTATAAGGACAGACAGGAAAGAGAACTGTGTGTGTGCGTGTGTGTGTGTGTGTGTGAGAGAGAGAGAGAGAGAGAGAGAGAGAGAGAGAGGAGAATTCAGTTCAGTTCACTTTGGTTCAATGTAGTTAGAACTAGTTCAGTTTGTGGGGCTCAGTGTCAGTCTTTCCATGTAGAATGATTCATTTTCAGAAACAAAGAAACCAATTTGATTCAGTTTGATCCAGGACAGCTGAATTGAACTAGCTAGACAAAGTTCAGAAAGAGCTAGAAGGAGTGACTTTATTTAGCAGTAAGTTTCATTGGCTGAAACATTCTAGGCCTAGGTTAGCAGACAGAGGCTGGAAGCTGAAGTCTTCAAGGTGTGAACTTGCAGAAGACTAGATTGTCAGGAGGCATGAAGCTAGGCCTAGGGATATTTAGATAGAAATGCCCTGGGTTCAGCGCAAGCCATGTATTCATAAATGCTGGGTGCAGTTCTCATGTCATCTCTTCATCTGAGTCGATACACAAATTTGCGTTGATAATGGCCTTTATCTTATTATATTTTATTTTGTCCTAATTGGTTATCTCCTAGAAACCTGTTCTTTCATAATATGAGACAGAACGGGAGTGAATCTGGATGGAAGGGGATGTGGGGAGGAACTGGGAGGAGTAGAGGGAAGGGAAACTGTATTGAGAATATATTATATGAGAAAAAAATCTATTTTCAGTGAAAGGAAAAAACCAAAAAAGTGATTGCAAAATAATATAAAATGAAATAAATTTAAATAAAAAATATACATTCAATCTCTTGTTGTTTTTCACACAAAATCCCAAAGGTTCAATTTACCAAATGATGACTCTGGATCCTAATGCTATGGTGAAAGCTTGCTAGCTCAGTAGGCAGAGAAAGCACTCAGATGAACTTCCTCCTCCATGGATATCCCAAAAGGAAAAACATAAATGTTCTTTCTTCCTCACTCTGCTGTGTTAAATACGCTTCAACTCAAAAACTTGCTTTTCTCTTTTCTGTGTTTTGTTATGTTCACTCCCTGTCAACTGATCGCTTGCTTCTCCTCTAGACCTATCATTGACTTTATTTAGCTTTTCTTTACAGAAAATTCTTAGGTTAAACATGTGTTAACCTTAGGGCTAGGGCTGAGCCACACCACAAGTGCTTGTTTACAGTAAACTGAAAGCTCTTGAGTTAAAGCAATGTGCTCGAGGTGAGTCCCACCACAGAAAGTTTTCCCAGTTCACAATCTTGAGGTTCACCATGTGATCAAATATTGTCTCCTTTAAAAATCCACATTTCTGTATAAAACTGAAATTTCTCCTTTTGTTTTTAAAATTTAAAGTCTCTCAACTATGGGTTTCTGTAAAATCAAAAATAAATTACTGATTTTCTTCCTTCAAAAAGGCAGAAACAGAAAACAGTCACAGGTTGAGCAAAGCAAAACCAAACTCCAGCCGTATAAATAACCAGTTATAACATCAGGGATTCACTGATGACTTTTTTGGGTCCTCCAAAGGGCCTGGGGCACTTTTCTGGTTCCATCAATACAGAATGTCTTTTAAGCTCAGCCTGGCTCCACTACACACCTGCTGCTTTTTTTTGATGGTTGACCCTAAGTACTAGCATTTCCAAAATGCTACAATCTTTTGCTCCACTGGGCTTTACTTTCGCAAATAACCTCTTCTGGACTTTCTTCAGAAACTCCAGTCATGTCACATAGTACCAAGCCTCAGTTGTTTTCCAGGACCCTTTCATGTCTTTAAAACCAATACATTCTGGGTGACTTTTACACTACCATAATTGGGTGCTAGCAAGAGGTACAACCTTGTCTACTTCTGGAACACAGCTTCTCATGGTTAACAGGTCATAAGGAAAGTCCTCCCAGAAGACTTCATCCCAATGATGCAGAACTCTTTTTGATTGTAGCCCATTCACTCATTCTTCAGCACCAGCTGACCAGCATCTATTGTTCCAGAAAAGCCAAAGGTTTTATTTATTTCAGTGGTTCTAGTATTTCATTAATGACAGCAAATTCTTCAGCTCCAGTGACCACAAATCACAGATTCATCACACAAAAGCCCCTATGTAAAGCATGTGACAACTTCACAAGCCAGGGTTCCATTGTTTATATTGCTCTCAATATTTTTATTTATTCAATTTCTTAAAGAACAGCTCACTGAAATCTCAATACTCAATGAATTTTCATTCCAAAGTCCTTCCACAATCCTCACCCAAATACATAATCAGGCATCTCAGAGCAATATCTCACTATCCTGCTACTAATGATAATTAGTTACAGTTACTATTGCTGTGATGAAATATAACCAAAACAATTGGGGAGGTATGGTGGTTTGAAAATGCTTGGCCAGGGAGTGGCACTATTTGGAGGTATGGCCTTGTTGGAGTAGGTGAGGCCTTTTTGTATGAGGAAGTGTGTCACTGTGAACATAGTCTGGAAGCCAGTCTTCTCCTAGCAGCCTTCAGTAGAAGGTGTAGAACTCTCAGCTTTTCCTGCACCATGCCTACCTGGATGCTACCATGATTCTGCCTTGTTAATACGGTATTGAACTTCTGAACCTGCAAGCAAGTCCCAAACAAATGCTGTCCTTACAAAGGTTGCCTTGTTCATCATGTCTGTTCAAAGCAGTAAAACCTTAAGACAGGAAGAAAAGATTCATTTGACTTATACATTCATATCATAGTCAACAATTAAAGGAAGACAAAACAGGAACTCAAGCAAGGCAGGAACCTGGAGGCAGGGGCTGATACTCAAATCATCTTACAGGCTTGATCTCCATGGTTTTCTGAACCTGTCTTCTTATAAAAGCTAGAATGAGCAGCCCAGGGATAGCCCTATTCAGGATTGATTGAACCCTCTCACATCAATCAGGAATCAAGCAAATGTCCTACAGACTTGCCTACAGTTTAGTCTTTTTGAGGCCTTTCCTTAATTGAACTTCCTTCCACTCTGATAATGTAGCTTATGTCTGGTTGCCATAATGTGGCAGCCAGAACATAGACTCTAAGCTGGAAAATTAAATAAACCATTTCCTCACCCAGTTTCTTTGGGTATGGTGCTTTATAATAGTAAAAGAAATCTGAGATAGAAATGGGACCAGGTCATACAGTATTGCTGTGACAGACCAGAACATGTATTTCTTTCAGAAGATCATGAACAGATTTGGTGCTTGGGTTGGATAAGCTATTGACTTTTCAGAGCTTAACATGCTGTTGTGAGAATTTATAAGATGATGTAGAGACCAGTACAGATAATGGAAGCTTGGCTGGTAAAGTTCCAGAGTGAGACTTGAGGAGTACTTAAACACTCTTTCTATAATGGGCATTTACATGATACTTTTAATTAATAATTGTGCTATTTTTTAATTAATCATTTGTGGTATTTGATCTGTTGTTACTGTAATTAACAAAAGACTACAGGAAACCTTTTGCTTTGCTGAGACAAAGGATGTTTGTTAGCTTGGCCAGAGGTTCATTTGTGATATCAGCATCATCATGGAGGTAGACTATGCTGAAAAGTATTTCCTCTGTATTAGGAAACAGAGGCTGAAGTCTAGAAACAGCCAAGGTTGTAGTTTACAGTGGCAGCTGAATTTGTTATTGTGTAGGAGGTTGTACTGGATGGAAGACATGGAGAATAGCTGAGACTCAGCACTGTGTGGCAGGCTTGAGTCCCTGAAAACTGTCTAGGATAGATCATTGGTAAAGGTGTTAACACCAATTGTACTAGAAGATGAAGACTTAATTTGAGATATGGCAGTGCTAGAGTCCCTAAAGAGTGCTAAGCAGAGGAAATAACATTCCAGTTTCTACAGCAGTCTCCAGCATCTTGTGGACCACCAAGAAAAGAGCAATGAGAGTGAAAGCTAACTGGGATAGCCTGAGCATTTGAAATGTCCAAGCCTACTCTCTCTGACACAACTCCTCCAACAATGCCATACCTTCTAATACTTTGCAAGTACTATTACCAACTGGGGACCAAGCATTTAAATATGTGTGTCTATGGGGCCCATTATCTTTAAAACCACTAGATCCTACTTCCTGGCCTCAATAAGTTTGTAAGCCATATCATAAGGCAAAAATGTATTTTGGCTTACTTCAAAAATTCTCATACTCTTCCACAATCTCAACACTGTTTAAAATCTCAAACCCCAAAATTGTCTTTGAGACTCAAGGTAATTCTCTAATTGTAAGTCCCTGTAAAACAAAAAATCTAAACTATATTCTTCCAACATATAATTACACAGAGAATGCATTACCAGTCAATCTAATAGAGAATAATATGGGCACAGTGAGGAAATATTCGACCAAAGTAGGAAAGAAGGCAATCAAGGCAAACTAAATCCCTAGATTTCTGTCTTTCTTAATGAGGATTAGAATTGCAACTTGTGTAGGAAAGGATTTATTTGACTCATACTTCTACATCACTGTTCACCATTAAAAGAACTCAGAATAAGAACTGAAACAGGGCAGAATCCTTGAGACAGGAGGTGATCCAGAGGTCGTGGAGGATTGCTGCTTACTGGATTATTTCTCATGGCTTGTTATGCCTCCTTTCTTATAGAACTCAGGACCACTAACCCAGAGATGACACTACCTACAGTGAACTGAGCCCTCCCCCATCAATCACTAATTAAGAAAATGTCCAGACAAGCTTGCCTATAGCCTGATTTTATGGAATCATTCTCTTTACTGAGGTTTTATTCTCTCAGCTGAACTAGCTTGTGTGAAATTGACACTGAACTACCTTGTACACTGTCTGAGGTCAAAGGGATTAGATTGCACTGCCAGTCCAGATTTGATGACTGCAGCACACTTCTTTCTCTGGGGCAATAGCAACTATATGTTTGAAGCTTTCCTTGGAAGATATTTCATAACACTGCTATCTCCCAACACCTTTGGTTTTCCAACACAATCCAGGCTTCACATTTATGGTTTCACACAATGCACTTTTCTAGGGCTGCATCCAGGCCTGCATCCTGTGACTCATCTGTCACATATTTAGCAGCTTACCTAAAATATGTAGAGATTTCACAACTTCCTTACTTCTATACTTCAGGACTGTAAAGCTGAAACCAATGGACTCTGGTACCAAGTTCTGTTGACTGTTTGACATAGAGTCTGGGCACCTTCTTGAATTATGTTTACATAAGATTTGATTTGTTGTTGTTCTGTAAGAATTTTCTTTTCCTAAAATAGCAGGATTAGCTGGGTAGAAACTCATGGAAAAGGCATCACTCCCTTTATATATTTCAGCACAAACCAAGAATCCAAAATTAAATTTCCGGGTATGTTTTTTCTCCTTACACCATACATGCTACTTTTTTATTTTGCTCCACCCACTCCTTTACATTTTGGTCTGCGTCAGAGTGACCCCTAATATCCATACAAGAGAGTCAATATCAGGTTGTCTTGAATAAAAGAGGAGTCTTTCAGTAAAATCAGTCTAAAACTCCTCATTTTATAGTCAAAAAATTCTTAGGACAAGCATGTTCTTTACTAAAATATCAAAAAATGGTCTCAAGCCTAATTTATAATATTACTCTCCTCTGAAGATTTATAGGCTGAACATTCATTGTCTACATTTCTCCCAGCACTGCTGTTTTGCATGTCCCTATGAGAATGATCCATTGTCCAGCCTTACAGCATTCAACTGCTTTGCTAATCCAGAGTCTCAAAATATCCCACCTTTCTATAAGAGATAGTATAAGCAAGCCTTTTCCTGGTACCAACTTCTGTCTCATTTACTTTTCTATTATCATTCTCATGATCAAGGCATCTAATCTGATGTTCATGGTTCCAGTGGTTTAGAGTTCATGTTCATCATGGCAATAAGTATGCATGCATGATTCTACAGTAGTTGCTAAATTCTTACATCTAATTCACAAGCAGAAGATGATAGGTAGATAGATAGATAGATAGATAGATAGATAGATAGATAGATAGATAAAAGACAGAGAAAGACAGGCAGACAAGACAGACAGAGAGAAGAGAGAAGAGAGAAGAGAGAAGAGAGAGAGAACTGAGAACTACATGAGCTTTTGAAACCTTGAATCCTAACTCTTATTGCCATAAATCCTTTTACAAGGTCATACCTTCTTATTTTCCTCAAGTACTTCTACCAAATGAGAACCAAGCAGGATTCTATGAGTCTATGAGGGTCATTATCCATCAAATCATCACCCAAGACAAGTGTTAACTCCAAGGTAATTAAAGTCAGGTTTCAGAGACAGGTATATTTACCTAACTGAATCATCTGTTAATTAATGAATATATTTTATTGTTATGCTGGAATGAAGGACAAAACTCAGAAATGAGCTGATAAAATTAAATATATAATCACTCTTTTATTTTACTGAATTTGACACTTGATTTTAATAAGTAGAGAGGGATGAATAGGCATGAGATAATAAGTAGTGAGATGTATTATCTTAGGATCTTGGAAACTGGTATTCTTAAGTTATGTCAAATAATTTTTCATGGATGTCAATAGGGAAAATGAAAATAATAAAGGCTGAGATTGTTCTTTCAGTTCTGACGTTTACTTGATTTTAGCAGTAATGAGAAAGCACAGAATGGTTTTAATCATGGATGTGACATGATCAGATTTGCATGTAGCAAATTAGTTCTCTCTACTTTTTAAGACGGAGAAAAGTAAAAATTGAAATTTACAAAGTTCAAAAAAGGAGTCTTGACCAGACATAATGAAAGCATCAATTAATTTAGGGTCTACAATAATTAGAGAGGTGATGGGACCTGGCATCATTTCACAAAACGATGTGACAAGATACTGAGTAATTTGCTGTGGAAACAATAAGGAAAGACAGAAAATGAAATGACCTAAATTCTAGGTTGGGTGGATCATAAGAAATAGAGTGAGTAAATATAATGAATTATAACTTAAGTCCAAATTCCATGTTTAAAGTGTTGCTAGAGAAAGCAATCAGTAGGTGTTACGCAACAACATATAAAATGTAAATACTATGTGTTATGTGGAATAACATGATATTTATGGTCTTGTCTTTATATTCTGTTAAGTGAAACTAAACCTTAAAGCCTTTGTAGAAATCATTATGGGATTCTTGCAAAGCTGAAAATTAATAATAATAATAATAATAATAATAATAATAATCTGTCATATATGACCTAGATATAACACTCTTTAACATATATCCAAAAGACAAAATATCTGACTCTACATGTATTTGCCCAGACATTTTCATTTCTTCTCTAATTATAATTACAAATAACATATGTTCTCTCTCATTGATGTCTTCTAGCTCTAAATCTGTAACTATGAAAATATACACTGGAGTAGCTTCAGAAACTAGATAACTAAAAACCATGCTGAAATAGCAATACGGGAAAGAAGTATAAAGGGGAAGAGCAGGGTGACAGTGATCTGATTGAGGAAATGAACAAAAGGAGGGCTCTAATTTGGGTGAAAAGGGGAAAGAAAGGAACCTAAAATAACAGTAGAGATACCTGAAAATGTTACAAGGAATCATACAGTTATCTATCTACCTAAACAAACAAACAAAAACATATTACTTATAATTCTTTATAAATATACATATATTTAAATAAAATGATCTCATTTCGACTGAAAATATTCTTTCCAATAGCCAAAGAGCACTGAACAAAAATCTCAACACCAGGTATGAGAAACCTTCTTTTGATTCATCAGTCAGTATTGTCCAAGAGATTCTCAAAATATAAAGCCTATTGCTACTGCCTTTGGTTGCCCCCCAGAGATGAAAAGTAACTCTTGTTCTCAAGATTTCATGTACTTCAAACACAGGACACATAGGAAACAAGGATAAAAGAAATCTTAATGTGTATTTATTGAACTAGATTTAATGGTACTAGAGGATGCCATGCAATCTTCTAAAGGAGGGAAGCAAACAATTTTAACCAGTTATGATACCTATAAACTATATCAATGGCCAGTATTGTACAATTACTCTAAAGATACAGTAGTCATATCTGTACATTGGTGCAGCAGCTCTATAATTGAATTTAAGACAGAATATGTGTGTAAATGAATTATTTAAATATAAATGCAAACATTGAATTAATCCAGTACCTGTACTTCTTTAACTTATGTTAGTCCCCAAGAAACACATATATAAAATTATACTCAACAGCTGAGCAAGTAAATGATCCTTCTTTATTTTCTTTGCTAATCTATCTACCTCCTCTTCCTATCCAATACTACTTAATTATTATTATTGGTCTGGTTTTTTTGGACTTCAGATATATTTTTATGATTTCTCTCCAAACCCTTCCTCATGGCTGCAAATCCTCCATCCTCCTTAGTGGAGTCTTTCATTTTCCTCCCTCTTTCCCCCAGATTTGAGGATATCCTGCCCTATTCCCAATTCTGCCCAGTCATGGGTGATCAGCATTTATTAACAAGGCAGAGAGTAAATGGTAAGAGCCGTTTACATAAAGCTGAGACAGAAGATTCTTAATATAAGCATTATAATGATGTATCCAGATTGAAACAAGATATGAGGGCAGAGAAATTAGCATTTGAATAAAACAAGGGTAAATTTGTACAAATGTACAAAATCTGTTCTGCCTGCATTTCACCTTTTTGTCTAAAAAATGCTCTTTTTCTTATACTAATAAACAACATACAGTAGGAGTAATATTGAAACAATAATGAAAACAATTAGGTAAGAGTTATATTCATAAAGCCCAGTCCATTTAATTTTGGCAATTTAGATAAAGTATTTTATCATCTATCATATTTGGTGAATTCAGAGTTCTTTATATAAATCACTTTTTATCTTAAATTCATTACCATCCTGAAAATATTTTTTAGATCTAGAATATCTTCTTAATGCCCAAACAAATTAAGCTTATGATGAGGCTATAACTATCTAGTCTTCAACTCTGTCAGAGACCTATTAAGGAATAAATATTGCCTAAAAATGCAGGAAGTGCTGGGATGCAGTTTCCAAAAATAACAGAAATGACAGAGATACATGACTAACCTAAACAGACTCCAATATTGTCTCTATAACATTGGAGCATCCATCGTAAGCCTTCTGGAACAGTATATCTGAAAGCTTTTTTTGTGAACCAGGAATTATGAAGGACTTTTTACTCTGTCTTACTTACCTATTCAGTTCCCTGAGTCTGTTTGTCCTTTCTGGATAGATTTGTCTATAGCTGAAGCATGGCCATTTTCTTTGCTCAGAGGTAGCTTGCACAATTGAAGAAACTCCATATGGAGGTTGTTGGTGCTCATCATCTTCTTTGAAGCAGAATAGGAGTACTGTCAATAGCAGTCCTGTCACATAGTCAAAAGATCTTTTAATAATGAAACAGTTCTGTGGATCTCTGATGGTTCTGAAGACTATTTATCAATAGTGCATCTGAATTTTCAAACATTGTTTATTCTTACCTATTTACTATCTTAATAACCTTGAAAATGTTGAATTGTAATTAACAAAACCATTATATAATATGACCATAAGCATGACTATCTGACTATTGATTTTTATTTCTTAACCATCTTTAATACGTTGTAACTTGTATTTTTTATCATCCCTAAAGTTTGTAATAGCAGCTTTCAAAAGGACTAGAACATTATATTACATCTTTAAGAATCACCATGTCTTGAAAAAAGGCCATTTTAATGATATGATGCTCATTTTAATGATATGAAGCTTAAACAGAGCAAGGGTGTTTTTAAGTGGATACCTTAATTTATCCTTGTGATTTTGTGTCTGTTAATTACAATAAAGAGGTTTAATTTAAAAAAAAAATAAAGAGGAGGAGATAAGAATGCATGTTCTTACAAAATAACAGCTAAGCATCATAGCTAATCTGGGGGAAATAAAGAAAGTGAAATTTCTTGCACACCAGGAAACATGAATAGAGATTTACCCTATCTTGGTGGAGGCAGAGGCAGCAATTGTCTGCCCTCCATTGCTCTTCCACTGACACATATTCCTTTGTTCCTAATCATCTTTGTTTAGACATCATTTAGAAAGGAGAAAGTGGAAACAACCCCTTTCCCAGGATCTTGATTGATTTAGAAGAAAGATTATATCAGTGATTTCTGCTGGGTTCTCACGTAACATTGCTCCAGCCATTAACAAACAATGGTTCCTCTTATATCTAGATTCATTTTAAGTAAAATGGACAACAAATAAATTAAAAGCCTATAGGTTAGAAAATCATAATAAGAGCAGATTATGGAGATACAGCCCAGAAAATTCAGTTGAAATATATGAATTAGATTGTGAGGAAAATCTTTCACTGAATGAGGCTTGACTTGGGCCCATGAGGAAAAGATGGAATCTGCTTAGTAGGTATGTATGTGAAATAAACCTCGCAGACCTGAAGCAGATTGTAGATGGATTCATCTACACTGTGATGTGGCATCACAGTGGAGCAGACTATGTTTTTATCTGTTTGTATCTAAGGCTGTGATATTGTAATTTTATTTAAGTGCACTAAAAAAAGAAAGTTTTAATAAAGCAAGAGATATTACCAATTTAAATAAAAGAATTATATAAATACAATACCTCAAATAAACATTAAAATATTTATACATTATGGGTATCAAAATAACTTTAAAGTTGTATCAATGTACAATAACCTATATTAATGTATCAAACATAACCTTATTTCTATATCAGTACACAAAATTCTGTAGCAATGTAACAAAATAGAACCTCATTTTACATTAAAATATAAAGATCTCAACAAATGTTAGATTATTGCTATAAAATATTTTTTGGTTTAAGAGTTGATTCAACAACCTTCCCTGATTTGTTTAATTTCTTATAATATTTTTATATCCTCTCTTTTTCTTCTCAACCCCCTTCTCTTTATGTAAGAGCTTAAGAAGAACAGAGAAAAGGACTGGAAAGATAGAAATCCTTGAGTCTAAGCTCCCTCTTTTGTTTCTTCCCTTCCCAAGACCATAATTATTTGTAAACCATCTTCTGAAATGACAATGTATCTATTATTCATAAAATGACCAAAAGCATCCATGCCAACTTGAAGGACTGAGATAATGGTCTTCTTATAATTATTTTCTGCTGAATTGGAGCAAATAATTTCTTTTTGCCCCATCCCCAAATTAAAAAAAAAAAAATCAAGGCTTAACTGAAGTCTTGACTGAAATACTTTGAAGGTCTGGATGAAACAAGGTCATCTGGGATTAACAGTTCTTTCTAAGCTGTTCTAGAAGGAAGTCTCTGGAAATGGATCAGTTTGATGGAGGATTGAACATGATGCTGGAAAAGCAGATCTCATCATCTCAGAATCCCCGAGGATGAAACTTGTCAAAGCTGCATTCTTAGTTGTTTTATTCTGTGAGCATAAAGCTTTTATGGACAATATCTATTTCTATATTAACATAATGTATGGAGTGTACAATACATATAGAGGTTCCTAATTTGAGCAGGTGAAAGACAACTGACTTTCTTTATGAGCAAGTTTGATCATATAACCAAACTGTAACACAAATCTTTTTTAATGCCATATCAAAGGATGCCATGATGAATCTTAAGAACTGTAGCCAAGAATATCTATTGGTTATATATAGCTGAAGTTCTTGCTAGGAATATTTTAATGTCTTGGGCAGTTTCAGGACTTTTCCCAAGTACAAGAATCAGCAAATAATGTTACCTTTCCTGTTTGGTCTTCGTGATTTCTTTTTCCTCTTTACTGACAAGATCTTTTGGGCATCTTCCTCTATCAAATCTGATTTTTATAATTTTGGATGGAATCTATAGTTTTTGTTTTCCTCTGGAAACAAGAACATATTCTCTCTTCCAATGTAATAGTAACAATTTGTATCTGTCTTTGAGTGATTTCTTATCCCTTTTTGTTTATTAAGCATCTCCTTTTTCTGTCTGTTCTTGTATCCATTAAGATTTTCTTCTTTCTTGAGCTTTTTTGTTTGATCTATTAAAGGTGCTTCGGTTTTAGTATCTGAGTTATTGATGTTTATATCTAGAGCAATATTGTTTAATTTTTCTGTGAATGAGTATCACTGCTGTTAACTTGATATGGGTAATTTGAATTTGATATTGGGGCCCCTTGGGGCATATCTTGACAAAGGGTTACCTAGTTTGTTCCTTGTTTGTCTACATTCATTAGTTCAGTGAATGCCTTGGCAACACGTTCTGCATATTTCAGAAGGCTGAATCCTCAGAACCCTTTTTTGAATTCACTCTAGAAAAACAAAAACAAACAAAGCAAAACAAACAAAAACATTGTTTCTAGGAGTGCCTTGCCTACAATCTCTTTGTGAATGACCCTGTTAGCCAAATTAAAATATTTGACAGATTGTCTTTTCTTAAAGCTTCGAGGGATAATTTATTTCTTAAAGTTGCATCCTTGTATTTTATTAAACTCTGTCTTTCTACTGGATACTATCCTAATTTTTCCTGAGGGTGTCCATTTACTACTGGCATTTGTTGCATAGTAACCACATAAGCTAATGTTGGCTTTCTAACAAACTTTAGTTGACTTTGTTGATTTACATTAGATGGTGGTACACTAGGTTTTTAACTTTATTTTTTTTTCAATTTTATTTATAATCTTTTAAGAGCTTTAATCTGTAAGGCCTATATCTGTTTTTCATATTTTTTTTCTTTTTCAGTATCTCCATTATATTAGTATTTTCTCATTTTAATTGTAAAATTTTCTAACTTATTCTCAATAACCTGTGTCTTCCTTTGTGTGTATCTCTATATTCTTAATATTTTGTTCAAGCTGCTCTATAAAGCTTTGCAACTGTTTTCTATTTTTTGTTTTCATGTTTTACTTTTTATTTTGTAGATTTATCATTTTAATATCTTGTTTTTGCTGATTTAGTAATTTTAGTATTGTTTTCTCTAAGTCTTGTGAATTTTTTCTAATGCCCTGTTCTTCAAAAAGACATAACAAACTAAAGTGTTTATTAGGATAAGAATGAAACAATATTGCAATAACTATAAAAGGCCATGTTTTAATTTTCTCCAAATCTTTCATCTCACTTGAACCATTTAAAATAATATTATAAAGACCCCAAAAGGTCTTGATAGTGTTCTTTAGATTTATGTGTTTTGTTTACTTAAAATTATCAATTTCAATGTATTTAGAGCTAACTACAACGTTCTATATTTAATTTCTTCTGTTTTCATCAGAAAAGTATGAGTTTTAAACAACTTTACCTGATTCTGGTCTGTACTTTGAGTTTGGCTTTGCTTTCCTGTTATCAGCATTTATTCCTGTTCTTTCAGCTCACAGAGAAGAGGTGCATTTCTGCTTTTCACTTGTAACTTGGTATCCTTTACCCAATCCCAATTCCACACCCATTCTCAGCAGTTGTAGGATTAAAAGCCTTGGCTCTGTAGGTCAGAATGTCTGACCAGGAGGAGCCCCTTTGGTCTGGTCTAGTAAGTTGGCTCTGTTCCACTTAGACATTTGGCCTTGGAGAGCAGCTCTTATTAACTTCCCATGGCATTTGCTAGAAAGGCAACATCTGAGCTGGCCTGGTTGTACCACAGAGGATCTACACTGTATTCCTCAAGCAGTGGCCGGAAATGCTACACAATAAGCAGGAGTAAAAAGCAGAGTAAGCTGGTTCCTCCCGCTTGGTGGCCAGGATGCTCTGACTTTAGAAAAACCCAAACTTCTGTGGTTTGTTTGTTTGCTTGCTTATTTAATTCAGTATGGGCTTCTTTAAAATGCCCCCTTTTTTACTAACTTTTTCAAGCTCCTGATTTTTGGCTAGGAAATCTGTTTCCCACCCATTGTTCTTCTGCAGTTCTGGGAAGCTTTGGTTCTTGATTTGTTTTCTTGGCACTCTCCTCCCTCTCTTCCTTCTTTCCTCCCTCCCTCCCTCCCTCCCTCCCTCCCTCCCTCCCTCCCTCCCTCCCTCCATCCTTGCCTCCCTCCCTGCCTGCCTTCCTTTCTTTCTGCTTCCTTTCTCTTTTCTTCTTCCTCTTTCCTTTATCTTTCTCTTCCTATTCTTTTACTTTTTCCTGTCTTTAAAGAGAACTGGTTTCTGGTCCCAGTAGCCTGGCTTTTCCCCAACTTTTCACCCAGGCCAAATTTTTTAGGGTGTAAGCTTGGGTTCTAATTTCTGTAAACTGAGCACTGTTTGTAATATATATGTTTTAATATATATTATACAATTATAAAATATAATATATTTTAAAATATATTATTTTTAATATAGATGTAAGCATTGAATTAACCCAGAAGTTGTATTTCTTTACCTTATGTTAATCCCCAGTAATCACACAGAGAAATAACATTTATTTAAACTATCTATCTTTATTTTCTTTTCTAATCTTCCTGCTTCCCAGCCCCATCCCAAGATCTCACTGGTTATTATTGATCTGTCTCTTTGGACTTCAGGTATGTTTTCATGATGTCACTCCAGAACCCTGCCTCATTGTTCAAAATTCTCTATCCTCCTCTGTATCTGAATCTCTCTCTTTTACCTCTCTCCTTTTTCTGATTTGCAGATGTTTCACCCTGTTCTCTATTCTGCCCTTCAATTGGGTGATTGACATTTATTGACAAGGTAGAGAATAAATGGTAACAACTATTTACGCAAACTTGAGATAAGAGATTCTTGGTATAAGAATTACAATGCTGTGTCTGGATTGAAACAAGATATGAGTGAGAGATATCAGCATTTGTATAACCCAAGGATAAACTTTACATAGTGAATAAAACATTGTGTCTACATATATGTATATTCATATAACAAAAATTAATGAAAAGGATCATAAATTTTAATGAGAGAAACTTAGGAAATTATGTGATTATGCTATAGTCTCAAAATTAAAATTTAAATTCACAATTCTATATATAGCTTTTTATTGTCATAGAAAATGATCAATAATTGAATACATATTTGACTATTTGATTTCAGAGGATCTCGATTGATTGAAAAATGTTTAAACTGACAAATATATTAGGGAACACAAGACAAGAAAATGAATCTAATACATTCCTTTCTCTGCAGTCTAACACTGCTTCTCTCTGGAATTTCCCACTGTTTCTAAAGATTATGGTAAAGAATAAAAAGCTTCATCCTTGAGGGTCTTTCTTTTTGAATTTGTAATCTGTGAGACAGGATTTTTTTTTCTCTCTTAATTCCAAATGGCTAGTGTAAAATTCACAAAGTGTGAGTTGTTGCACTGGAACATACAACATAATTGATTATTGAAGGCACATATCTGAGACATTAAAATAATCATTTTAGACATTTTATATGTTTAAATTACACTTCTTTGCATTTACTTATGTTAGCATAATTGACAGTTTGGAGTATTTAAATACTATTCTTGTTAATTTAAGGTAAATATTGAATTGGAAGCCTAACAGATATGTAACTTACATTTGAGGAGAGAAAAACCATTTATGTAACATGAAGATATTCAGCTGCTGTGGTACTTTTTGTCTTGATTTTTAATAAAGAACCCATGGGCTCAGTATTTGTGAAGCATCCAACTCTTTCTTTTGCTGTTTATCAACTGGTGTATGATACTGAGAATTACAGAGTCTAACCCCAAGCCTTGAGAAAACTTCTGCTTCTCTGTCAGTGTGATAATTCTGATAGACAGATACAACTTGCTACCACATCCCTGATATTTTTTCAGAAGACCATTTACAGAAATAATAAAATATTTTTGAAGATATCTCTCTATTTTAAAATGTTGAATACAATATTTGGGTTCATGTCTGATAAATTTCAATTAATATTAAGCAACTGTTATTCTAACTTTGATTTTCTGAAGATGATGTCCTAGATGCTTAGATTTTTTTAAAGGATTCTTGAGCATTCTAACCTCCCTTCTAGGCTGCCTACCAGATGTAGGGGAAAAGAAAGGTTAATAGGAAATAGGAGGATGTGGCCAGGTTTAGAACTAGTTCTTTAGGGTGATTCTAATCTTCATTGCCATGATATCAGTAGTCCAGTCCAAAACATCAAACAGGAATCAGTATTGGCAGTCCAGTACAATTGGTAAACACTAAAAATGAATCAGTAACAGCAACTCAATTCAGAGGAAACCTTAGGCTCCACCAAATCGACATGAGTCTTCAGAAGCATCAAGAAGCAACCAGAATATCACAAAAAGTCCTTTGGGACTTTTTGCTCTATGATGTCATGAGAAGCAAAGAACAGCAAAGATCAGACCACCAAAGTGTTGCAAGGCAAACCTGGGTAAGAGCCTCATTCACTGTCTGTTGGATTATACTTAAATTCATTCCAAACATCATACGTCCTTTCAAATATCTGCCTCAGCAAAACATCCTCTTATAAGGCAGCTTTCAGAAAAACATCACATGACACAACTGAGTCTCCAAAGAAACCATAAATTTCCTTTTCACTGTCCTCATTGCCAAGGAAGTGCAAGCGTAAAAGCACGTGCTTCTGTCATATAAGCACATTAAAGGCACATGGAGAAATTCTTCACAACTAGAAAGGTATGACTTGGGTGGAATGTTATTATCCCATCCAAAATAAATGTTGGCCACTGACAACTGCTGATTTCAACCTCTACTCTGGCTTCTTGTCAGTACCTAGCTAGAGTCAAAGGTCCCTCACAGCCCTATGGTTAGAAGAAGGAGTGTTGGTCTTCCTTTTCCTGTCAGGGTTGGCTTGGCAAGGCCAGCAATGGGATGGCACCATGTCTCTCTGAGCAGAAAGAAAAGGTACAGACCAAGAGCTTAATGGCTCTTGGCTTCCCTTTAAAGCTGTGGTCAAATGTGTCAGACACTTTGTTTACTGTACCAGCATGTAACTGGAAAAAGAGGAACGAAGGTGGCTTTGAGTTCCCAATAATTTTATTGCCTAGTGAATTTACAGACTTGTTTTCTGTTTCTCCATTTGAGGAATATAGGAGATCTGATATTAATAAACATGCTGGGACTGATTGTGAGGCCTCCCTGAACTATTGATACCATTTTGTGACTCCTTCCTTTTTATTCCCCTGATCCCTCATTGGAATCCCAGTGTGAACCCAGGAAGCTCTGCTGGTTTAGTTCAGATTATGGTTATGAACATCTATTTTTTACTTTATTTAAGATGGAAGAAATAGTGTGATAGAAATTTAATAATTTTGATGTATAAAAATAAAGTTACCTTTTGAGGTTTGGAATGCATAGATGACATAAGAAAATAAGGACTATACATTAATGGAATTCCAGTCATCTTGCAGCCATAAGCATGATGACTTTCCATAATCTGAGAATTATTCATGCTTTTTTTAAGTAGCAAAATATTGTCATTATCCTCAAAAATTCTCATTCTTTTTCTCTGTCATCTTTCTTTAAAATTCAATATGAGGTTAAAAAGCGTTTGGAATTGTTTAACTGTGAAAGCTTGGGTCATGTTTAGAAAACCTTGAGTCTATATTACAGTAAATAATCTTAAATATTTGAATGCTGTGGGTTTTAATATAGAGAATACATGTATACCTGGAACCTATATACATTTCTGAACATCATTTTCAGTTTCTTAGCACAACACAACCATGGGTCTTAACATCATGACATTATCATCGCAGGTACAGTTAGACCATACCTGCTTACTACCCTTGATTTCCCAAGTGACATTCATGACACTTTTATTCAAAAACAACAAAAAATTTCCTTCAAACATTTTATTTTACTTACATGAATTTGTCACCTTACTAAATCTTATTATAATGTTCTCATTTTATAGAGCCTGTGTTGGTAAATGTTTATGTCCCATCCAAACAATTAGCAGATTCTATTCACTTACATACATTCTAACTCATGGTACTGTCAGTTCTTCAAAATTTTCTAGACTCACAGTTTAAAATGATAGCTCATGTGTTGGCAGCCAAAGTACATGGCTTGAAACTGAAAATGAACCCCCAGACAGAGTTATTAAGTTAACAGGCTAACAAGCCAAGGACAGGTAATATTCTGCACAAAGCCTTACCAACCTAAGACTGAATTGCATTGCTTTTGATAGTGCAATTTCCAAGATGGGTAAGAAAGGCATTCTTCTCAGAATGACCTAAGACAAGCTCAGTCTTGTTTATGAAATAAAAAAGGGGAAGAGGCAGAAAACATTTGGGGCTGCTTGGCAAGAAACTGACACAGGCCTAGGACAAGGAAATGGGCTGCTTTGCAGGAATATGACATTGGCCAAGGACAAGGAAGTAGGCTTCACACAGGAATCTGACATTAGGCTAGAATAAAGAAGTAATTTCAGGCAGGAATCCAAATCTTAGGCTAAAACAAGGAAGTAGGCTTCATACATGAAAATGACTTTGGGATAGTACAGGGAAGTAGGCTCAGATATTTTGATCTTCCTGACAAGCCCTTAGAAACAATGATTACAGGAGTGTTTATGGAACTTTTTTAAATGCCTTGCTTGTTCTTTGACTATTTATGCTTATTGTCTAGCTTGTTCCTTTTTGAATCTATTGTATTGCTAGTTAATCAACCTAGAACTGAACCTAATACTTGTATCTAATTAAAATGGTATAAAAGTAAAAAGGAAGAAAGGGAATAGAATAGAGGTTTACTAAGGAGGGAAAATAGGGAAAAGGGATGGCATCTGAAATGTAAATAAATAAAATATCAATAAAAATTAAAAATGAAAAAACAAGACAAAACAAAAAAATATAAAATAAAATGATAGCTCAAAGTGATCTTCACTTTCATTTATCAACTAAATAATGGTTTGAATGCATCAGTTTCTTCAAAGTACATTAATGCTATGCCATTTATCCTCATGAATAGTGTATACTTTTGGAAAATAGGAAATTTAAATGTGTAACATTTTTGCAAACATCTAATTTTTTTCTTCTGATTTAGGGATGCCACAATAAACTGGGTATACACTAATTGTTGAGTCACCATCAGGCAGGTGGGATCCTATGGCCAAATGAATTTAGGATTTGGAAAAAAAAATACAACAGTGTTCTGATAGGGTTGATTACTTTTTGTATCTATGTCTGCACAATTATTTTCTGTCTGGAAGCACCTGAGCTCGTATGTGTAAACATGAGCAATGTAATCAGCATTAGGGAAGCATCTGAGTCTGACTCAGGTCATGCTAAAATTGGCTCTTGGGGAAAGAAAATTTCCATTACTTTGAAAATTAAACTTAGATGTATAAATTTAATCAAAACTACTTTGTAGAGATGATTCACAACTCTACTTTAGGAACTCTTTTTATTGTAAATCATAACTAATTTTCAACATCAAAAAACAGAAAAAAAATTCATTAATTTAAAAAAGTTAGCAGATACATGCCATTTGTAAATATTATTGTAGAGATCAAACTACTGTGTGATTATTGTTAGGTAAAACCAGTACCTTGGAAGGTAAGACATGCATACCCTGGGGCTTGAAATAACAATATGTAGGCAGAAGCATGAATAGCACAGGAACAGAGGAATGCCTCTGAATTTTTCAATTTATAAGTTATAAAAAGCTTATGAAACATGAGTTTTTCATTAAGGAAGCTCAAACTCACTCTATAATTCAGTTAGCATTTTTCCAGAATAATAAATAAATGAAGAGAGGGAGGAAGAAAGGAAGAACTTTTCAAAGGTGTAGATTTCTAAGGGACCTATATATGTTAAGAAAGGACACTGATGGTCATCATGTGCTCTGGTAATATATTTGCTGTATCCAATGTTTAGATTCTGAGCCAGTTACTACAGTGAGCTCTAACTCATAAGACCAGGGCTATTTAATTTTTTACCACGGTAATCAACAGGCTTCTATCTTTTCTCTCATTTATTTACATTAATAATGGAATGTTAGCTGCTATGCTTAGCATGCAACATTCTTTCTAGGAAATTTATGAAATCATTGTCTTTTCAATACAACACAGCACTGAAGTCATTGAGGCGATGTTTGTGTGATCCTTGATTATATACCATGAACCCATAACATCCTGACTACATTTAGTGTACAAAGTTTGATAAACATTGCCAGAACCTACATATTTTGGTATTGGCCAACAATTATGGGCATTATCTGGGCAAAAAAAAAAAAAGATGGCAAAACATACTTCATTCATGTTATGTAAGGTTTTGTCTGTCCTAATTTAAGGAAGAAGTTTATATGTCCAACCGGAAAGAATCTATGTTTTATGTGAGAAATAAAGTCATTTCAAAACAGGTTCTTGGTAGAAGTTGTATGAAATAAGTGAATAATGAAGGCTTCTAGTCATCTATGCTTAATCTGTGGCATATCTATGTGTCACTCTATACTTCTTCATTAAGATCTGTCTATACACTCAATTGCAACATTCTGAGATGATTGGGGTCACTTTAGAATTTTCATATGCTCAGTGAAATATATCATAGGTATGCAAACAAGAAGTAGAATGCTGTTTGGATGGAAAATTTAAGAAAGTTCAGATGTTAAATTCATCCATCCAGACAAAATTTCATCCTCAGTCTGAAATATCTAACTATGTGTTGTACCTTCTTTCAATTAGGCCATTCAGCAAAGGCTTCATTACTCAATGGAGCTCTCGTTTACATTTGAGACCTGAGGCAAAATTAATTTTCTTTTCAGATGGCATATAATAAAACCCTTGCATTGTCTTTGTTTAAGTCCCTTTAGATAAACGATCCTGGGAGCATTTCAAGCTTCTTAGAACACTTTGTGGAATAGATAAAATCAAACCCCAAGGAACCAGATAGGCAGCACATATGCCAGTATTAAATAGCTTCAAGAAATTAAAGATCAAGAGTAAAATTTGACAGGTATGAGTTTTTGAGACACATCAGTGATCTTATAAAGAATGCTTTGCATTGAAAATTACAAAATAAACCTTTAAAAAATTCTATTCAATCATTGGGTGTCTGTGTGTGTGTGAGTGTGTGTGTGTGTGTGTGTGTGTGTGTGTGTGTGTTTTGACTAAGAGGAAAATAATTATTTCAACTGGGTCTGATTAAACTAATATTTTGAAATAAGAAAATGAAAAGTTGATAAGTGGATATGTCTAAAATTTTGATGCAATTGATAGTTCAGTCATATGCAAAGATAATATATACAAGTAGAGAATATTAAAATCTGAGTGTAGATAGATGAAGATGATTAACTATATTTCTAGGTTGATCAAGTAATCAACCTTACACATTCACAACATTTTTAAAAATTGTAAATAGCATGAATATGTAAAGAACAAAAAAAATCCCTCCTAGAGTTTAGTTAGTACATATGATACATCCTGAATCCAAAATTTATTGACAAATTAAATTTCAGTAGCTCACTAAGTCAGTTGGGAGCATCTCAGACTGCTAGTTTTGTCTGTTTGTCAGAAACTTTCTTTGCCGCATCAACTATTTATAACTTCTATAATCTAATGGAGAGGCCTTGTATATCTTGCAAATTTCAGTGTTACTGGATTACTGAGGATGTTTTTATTTTCTTATTTAATATATTTTTTAACTTCTTGGACCTTGTAAGTTTCATTTACTTCCTGACTCTAGTCATCTCTACAGGTTAGAAGCTTTCAATTCAGAAGAAATTGCTATACCATATATTATCCCCAAAGGGGTCAGTGTTCAGTGAAACCAATTTTCAAGTATCTCCTGTGTTTTTCTTTAAAATGTCCAGAGAAAGGAAGGGTTGTGACTTATTGATTCTGAGGAAAGATATTTTTCTCTAAGCCACATTAGCATGCCTATGCATCCTCTTGTTTGTCAATGAGCAATTCAATCCCAATGCTTCTACATTGTCTTAACTAATCTGGCCACCTGAAACAAAAAAAAATGTATTTTATAGAGACTCATACCAATAATTGAGGAATCCTTTGCTTATCAATTAGTAGCAGTAGCTTTTAGTAGGCCTGCTAATCACACAATGGCAATAAAACAATCTAAGTTCCCATTCATTATGCTGAAAATACTTTTTTCAGACTGCAACAAAAAGATCAATGATTGCAGTGGTGATACATACAGCAGGAATAAATTCTGTGAAAGATTATAATTGGAGACTGATAAATCACTACATTTAAAATTAACAAACACCTTACTAATTTTTGTGTTCATGATGACTTTGTTTGTAAAATAAGACAAAATTAATGTCAATAGACTGGGTAAACTTTATAATCCTTCAGGTATCTCAGTTCATGACAGTGTACACACCAGGACTTTCTAAATTAAAGGAAAGTTACAAACAAAAAAGAAATTAAGTATTTTATGGAGAATGCATTTTATCACTACCTGTTCCATCAAAATTAAGAATAAAGTACAATTATATAAGAGCTGGAAGACTTATTCTAATCCTACCTTATTGCACTTCTTAAAACAGTTCTTAGAATATTTGCACTAGTATTTTGACCAATGGTCTAAAACTACTCAATTGGACAGATTGTCCACAATTTTCTTCATTAACATGAATTTAAAATATATTGTTATAAATAAAGCAATGAAGAAAATTTATGTGTGTCAAACTCCAATACGGTATTTAGTTATTCATCCTACCTAAGATATACCAAGGAACTAAATAACTGGAGCATTTTTTGTGATTTCTTTATTCCGTTCATCAAAATATAAGTTCTAATTTTCAGTATAAATTACTAATTAGGATAAATAATGGTTGCTTATAAAATGTCCTTCAAGACATTAACTATTCTAATAATTATATACTAAAAAAAATTTTGAGGAGAATTTAAATTAAGATGTACACTATTGGGCATTAAACAAAGCATGTACTGTTAAAAGAAAACACAAAAAACAAATAAGTAAATCAAGTAAAAACTTTGGGGAAAATGTGGAGCTTTGTATTTGATAAAAATAAAATCATTGGAATTACATTGTTATATAAATCATTCTAAAATGAAAAGCTATTTCTCTAATTTAGTGTGCTAAATATGAACACACTAAATTGAAGATAAAAGATTGAGATTCATAAATATTTTTCTATTTGTGATCAGACAGCAATTAATTTTAAAATGTGCTATTATATTCAATTTATTAGGCACTTATAAATTGAGAACATTGCAAGCTGATGTAATCAGGGTAGGAGTGACTAGAGAATTTAAGAAAGGCTGTTAAATTCATTTTGAAGAAAAGAGCAAAATTTGTTTTTTAATATTATTTAAAGATGACCATACAAATGAAGGTATCATGTGAATTGAAATTATAAATGAAATGGTAACATTATCATGTCTTTAAGTAATGGTCACTTAGCTCTGTATATATGAAAAAAAATAATTTAAAAAAAAGATGTGACTTATCACAGTAGTGTCATTTAGGATAAATATGCTACCAGGCATAAAAAAGTTGAATTTAGTTTACTTAATTAATTCTGTCTTACTTTTTAACTGAGGTGCTATAAGAGGATAATATTTTATATGCAATAAAAATTTATAATAACATTAAAAATCATTGTATAGTTGACTCACAAATAGAAGGTGAGTGTGATGAAAGAAATGTCCTAGTGAATCCAAATCAAATGAAAGAGTGACGAAGGTAGGTTAACAGAGCTTACAAAACAGAGAAGGGAGAGTAAGTCAAGAACCATCCATCTCTTTAAGCCTAGGAACAAATAAACATACAGCAAACAAGTAGATTCTAACTTACAGACTTATTTTACTATGTGTTTGCTAACCATTTACTCATGCTGAGAATGCATTAACCTGTGTGTTCAAAACTCTACAGCAATGTCTTTCTGTCTAATAATGGTTCACAGTGTACTCATTTCAATCTTTTGTCTGTTTAATGTTGGGTATTGAACATGGAATTCCAGTATGCTAGGAAAGGACAATGCCTCCAACCTGACTCATATATGGCCAGGCTTTTCTTTATTAATAATAATGGATACAATTAGATTAAAAGAAAAAGTAAAACATGAGAATCTAAGCCAAAACTTTTTTAAAGTTGCTAATGACAAAAATATGAAATAGAAAACTGTAATTTTTTTTGAGGTAAAGATTTAATTTTTGATAAAGGAAATCATAAATTTTATGAGTTGATAAATTTTCAAATTTTAGAAAACTTCCATCCATACATCTAGAATTCATTTTTTTCTCATAATACCTTGGAGGAAAACATGACTTTCTGTTGCTTTTTTTTCCCTTGACACACTATTTCACTTTTATTGGTTTCATTATTTTGGGATTATTTGATAACAAGGCAAGACTCAAAGGTGCAAACTTTATTGCTCTCATTTATTTTGATTCCAGTTCACAGAAAGTTGAGCAATTTATTTCTATAATGTACTCTATATGTGTTCATACCAAGGGCACAGAACATTGAGTTCATGCCAGAAGATTCCCATTTTGGGACAAAAATGTTACTTAATATTATTTCACCAAAAATTAAGCTATGTAGCCTATATTAATCAATTTTGATTTCAACATTATGAGAGTTGAAAATATTTAGCTTGTTTGATTCAACCAGTTGATAATTCCATTATGAAAGTATACCACAAGTCTTTAAGGTTTGCTATAAAGCTTTGGAGGAAGAATAATAGCTAAATATTGAAAGAATATTTTGTGCATTATAATTGTCATGTGTCTTGCAGAGAAACCAAGTTCAATTCTCAGTACCAATGTGGCATCCCATAACCATATGTAACATCAGCCATATAAGTTCTGACCCCCCTTAGTGCTTATACATACATGCAAGCAAACAATCATACAATTAAAATTAAAAGTAAATAAATATCTGTACCAAGAGGTAGAGGGAACAAATCTCTGTAAGTTGCAGGTTAGCCTGGTTTACACGAATTCCAGTATAGCCAAATTTACATACTGAGACTTATTAAAAACCAACAAGGCCTCTATTACCTTTGTATTCTATGGAATCATGTTACTGAAATTGTTATACACTCAGATTCCTGCAGATTGTTTTTACTTTGAAATCAATTCTCATTCACACCACTCATAGCATAACTCTTCTCACTATCGTTTATAGTCTCCTCAATATTCCTTGTTAATTACATAATATTTCTTATCTCTAATTTTTTTCAACCCTAAGGATTTCTTTCAAATCATTAAATAAGTTTCTTAAATTACTGTATGATCAATATGGTGGCACATATTATTTGTGTTCTATTTGTTTTCTCTAGTTTGTAATAGCAAACTCTTCCTTCATTAATAAAGAAAATGGCAAATTACAATTTTTGTCTCTTGTACTAAGTAAAACAACACAATATTACAATTGAAATATTATAGTTCTTAAAATAAATAGTTCTTAAAATAAAATAAAATCTAAGAAAATTTTTTAGGAATTAATCAAAATTATAGAGAATGCATTCTCACTATGAGATAGCCAAATAATGATTACACAGAAATCACCTAAATTTAGGTGGCCCAGAAACTTACTCATAAAAAGATTAGTTCATTTACATTTAGCAAATATTCTTAGCTTTAAAACTCTGGCCATAATATTTCATGCTACTTTCATTGAGACAATATGATAATATAATCTTTGTAAAGATGAATAGAGGTTTGGCACTTAACTCTCTAACAGGTTGAGTTAGACATATATTTATGGTCTAAACAAGTACAAGCCATCATCAAGCATACAAATAAAATGGATTTTGAAATTTTTATTGAATTTATAAGATGATTTTTCTCCCTCCCTTGTTCTCTTTCTCTTTTTCTCTCTTTCTCTCTCCATCTGTCTTCTAACTAAATTGTTAGTTTCAGATTAATTAAATACTGTAAATAAAATAAATTTTCTTCCTCGACTCTTCATTTCATAACTAAAGATTTTATGGTAAATGTCAAATAAATTAGGATAATTCTATGTAATGTAACAAGGGAGCTTTCCTGAAGACATGAAGAAAAAAGGTTGAGTTCTATGTTTTTTGTGGTCTGATAAAGTAGTCATTTATGGAGAGGTGTAGATCAGGACAAAGGGAATGGTCTACGGATAATAAAGTTGGGGAAAATTAGCAAGGCCTGTGCAGATTACTATCTGTGGTCCTGTGTCTTCAGAGATAAGAATGTCCTTTCCTCCTAGGATGGAACAGGCACTTATCACAGGAGGGTCCCTTAACCTACTTCAGGAAAAGGGCAGAACCCCTTTTCTGGCTTTCATGGCCTGTTTCAGGGGAGAAGGGCAAGGAAAGGTCAGAGTGTGACCTTCCTGCTTCTGCCATTTTCTCAAATGCCAACCTGTCATATTTTATGTGTACGGGACAGTGTTCTCATCCCATCAGTGCCTAGTCCTACACAGTCAGCTATGTGTTATAAAATGCAATAATAACAAAAATAGATATAAATTATTTGTACCATGTGATATAAGGTACTAAGATATAGTCCTTGTATAATGTTTAATACTTCTAATAAATATAAAGAGAAATTGATAGTTAACTGTTTACTAAGGAGGTAAGAGAAAGTAAAGATGTCTTTTGTTTTTTTTCTGATCTCTCTCTCTCTCTCTTTCTCTTGCTATCTCACTCAATCTCTCTTGTAAGAGTTTAACTTGAGATAAATGAAATATTCATGCTTAAAATGCTATTTATGACTATAAGCAACAACAAAATGTTTTGACGTAAGAATAATCATAATCACAACTATTAACTTCCGCTCCTTGCAAGGCAGTGTCCACTGTAGAAGTATTTTATGGGTTGTTCTTTAAAGCACACCTCCATCGCAAGCACATATTACTATTATGATTGCTCCAAACAGGAGCATTTTATTTTGGCGTTCACTTGAGAAAGTTATGAGAACATATTTAAACTCATTGCATGTGGACCCAAGTATCTCTATACGGATATACTTAATCCAAAATGTATTAGCTCATAATTATAGAAAAAAGCTTTGTGTTCTCTCCTCTTCACTGAGACTATTGAGGTTGGTTAAATAATTGCTTTTAAATGTCAGAGTGGCCCCTTCTTTCTGGTTGTTCTTATTTATTACTAACAGGTTCACAGAAAAAAAAAAGAAAAATATCAGTTTGCTGTTAATGGATGAATTGACACTATCATCAAAGGGGAAATAATTTTTCTTTCAGACCTGAAAGTCTGAAATAAAACTACAAACAAATGGAAGAAAGCAGGGGAGAATTAAATACAGGAATGAACACTTACCATCATTAGAGAAACCCCAATATCCCATAACTGAGATTATTATTTGTAGAGATTGCAACATAGGGAAAAACTATGACAGTCTTGTTTACTTTCCAACCTTCGGAATGAGTGCTTGAGCTATGAACACTGTGCTTGTGACACTGACACTGAAACTGGCTCCTGGATAAGTATAAGGCTTATTTCACAATAACTGTGAAAGACTCACACAGAAAGAGACATTTATTATGTTGAGTTAATGTATTCCAAAGACCCTAGAGTCCTACAGATAGCATAACATTTTTTGTTAATACATGCAAAGGAGAAGGTCCTTCTTGAGGTAAGAATGAGCAAAGCCAGCAAAGAAAGAAAAGCAAACAAAAAAGAACTAAATATGAATAGGGAACACTTGAGTAGCACTGCTCTGTTGTGTTTAGAACTATTTAGGTGACTTAAAAAAGCCAATTGTTACTATAAAGAGGACTTGGTTGGGATTTTTATAGGTTACAAATCAGACCAAACAAGTGCTGTTCTAAACACCCTGTTAGTGTCGCTAAAAGTGTTTGATAACCACTCAGAAGCTCTTATGTTGATTTTAGATCGTGTGAAAATTTGATGATCAATGTTTTCTATGCTGTGTATAATAAAATTCTAAAAACAGTGCACTAAATATTGTTATAATTATAATCATTTTGTTGTTGCTTATTTACTTTTGGTTGTAATATGTTCTACTTAGGTTTATTTATTTCTTATGTTTTCCCATTTTTAAAATAATTTTAGTCAATAGGATAAGCAATCTTATATGTCTAAAACATATTTGACATAAATTATATATAAATAAAACATGTAAATTATATGTGTGTGTATACACCCTACATCAACAACCACCTAATCTCTTCCACACAGAAATAAACACCAAATTTATTTATCTGTTTTGTAGATTTACAGATATTTATAGCTATATGCAAACAAATATATAAATATGTTCCAACCTCACCTCTACAGAACAGATAGTAAGTTTATTCCTTTATTTTTGATTTCAACATCTAGATTTCAGGTTGATACAACATAGTACTCCGCTTCCCTCTAGAAACACATGTATAGTTGTTTAACAGACAAGAATAGGTGGATATATTTGTTATTTCCAGCGTTTTTATATAATATTGTCTCTTGACATTCCCTTAAGCCCATTCTATCTCTAGTTGACTGTCTAGGTTTCTGATAACTTTGTTCTCCATTTTCTTTTTCTCCTATCACATGGTTCCCACAATGGACCCCTTGGTTTGTTTTCTAAGTGTGCCAAAAGGTGATTTATTTTCTACATTTTTCTCTGCTTGCCAACCCATGTTTATAAAAATGTGGATCTTCTCCAAATTTCTGGATCATTGTACTAATTTTTACCAGAGATTTTTTTTTCTTTATCTGGATCCCTGAACTTCCTTCTTAATACCATATCCATAGTATTTGCTATTGTCACAAAGAGAGTGCATGGCTGTGATGTCCAGTGTCTCACACCTCTTTATTACCTAAGCTCCAATTACTTTGATTCTCTTTTTGTTTTGATATGCAAGCAAATTTCTTGCCTCAGAGCCTTTTACAAGAGTGGTCTGTCACTGTGGGACCAGTTATATCCAGACTTTTGGCTTTTTATCAAAAAAAAAAATTGAAAGCATACACAGACTGTAAATGCAGCTAAGAAATTTCACTCAAGGTTTAGAATACAGTGTTAAGAAATAAAGATATACAAAGGCTTAGTTTGGGATGTATTTTGGTGAGTTTCAAGATGAGAAGAGCTTTGGACAACTGAGTTAGCATGGTTCTCTTTGACAAATAGCTAAATCATCCCATTATCTTTAATATTGTATGTGTCCTTTCCTATAATAGATCTAAATTTTAGATATAGTCATATGAAGATAAATAGGAATTTCTTCTTACAATTTCACTTGAGTACTCTGCTGCCTTACTTGATACAGAGTATTTCACATTCTTCTATAACAAGTTTATAAGCAGAGTATGACTTACTAGGATGTAGGTTTTATGACAAAGTGCAGAGAAATTAATTTGATTAATTCAATTAATTTGATTTCTGAGTGTATGGAAGCAAATATTGCATGTATCTCCTCAGATGAAGAGAGAGGCTAAGAGCCATTCTCAACCCTTACTAATGCCTGGCTAGGGCTGAACCCAGAGCATTTCTATTTAACTATCCCTAGCTATAGACCTGGGTTCTTCTAGCCCAGACCTTTAATACTTCTGCTTTCACACTCCATCTGCCAATTTAGATCTAGAAGGTTTCTGCTGAATAAACACATTCATTCTAATGCTTTCTAAACTCTGGTTGGCTGGTTCTACTCAGCTCTTCTGACACAAACTCCTCTCCAAGCTAACTGATTCAAATTGGCTTCTCTGGGATTATTACTGAATTTCTTTGCTTGAAAGAATGCCTCTCAAGTCCATGGACAGAACTGTTCTGAGCTGAACAGAACAGAACAGAACTTAACTGAACTGTATTCAATTATCTCTCCCTCACTAATTTTTAAGTAGTCTCTTTTTCATGTCTACATGAGAGTTTGGTATATCTCTGACTCATCTTGTCAAATCTTTCTCTGGCTCCTCACTTTGTCTACCCCTCAATTAAATATCATTTTTAAGATGTATTTAGGCCTTCTCTTTATTCCAGCCAAACTGATTAAAGGTATCTATTCTAACCAGATCATGTTTTTGGATGTGATCCCTTGCCACAGCAGCCATGTTGCTGGATTAAAAATTCTCTACATGAATGGTGTTTTCTACAGTCTGAACCAGATTTGGGTCCTTGAGGTGCCAGCATATATTTAGCTGTATTTTTCAGACAGAGGCCTGTAGATAATCTAAGCCAAGTGAAACCTCAGTTGACTCAGCTATTCCATGTTTTTACCACATGGTTGTTTTATTCATTCCTATTTGTATATACAAAGTTGTATTCTTAATGAAGTTTATATGGTCATATTTTCTAAAGTAGAAACATTCACTCAATATTATACATTATTTTTCCTACTTTGCTGTGTCTTATTAATAGCATTTATTACTCTGAAATTACTAGAAAAGTGATGTCAAAATTCTACTTTCTCTCAGAAGGTGAAATTCATATCAACAACAAATGGCTCTGTTCACTTTTGCATTGCTGGGTATTCACATGAGTAGCACAAGATTGGTGAAAAATATCTTTTTAACTGATACATGTAGTAGAAGAATAACTTATAGTCTAATATCACAATCAATTCTTTAAGAATTGATGAATTTCAAATCAATTCTTCAGGAGATGCTTAGTACTCATCACAATATTTTTGCTGTTGTTTAACTAGATGTCTAATGGGTAAAACATAAGGATGTTGGCATTATAATATTAATAAAGACTTTTTATATCCAATATATTTATTGGATATTTTCTATATTTACATTTTAAATGTTATCCCATTTCCTGTCCCTGCCCACCAAATCTCCTACTCAATCCTCCATTCCCTTCTTCTATGAGGGTGTTCCCCCATTCACCCACCCACTCCTGCCTCCCCATGCTAGAATTCCCCTACACTGGGGAATTAAGCTTTCATAGGACCAAGGGACTCTCTTCCAATTGATGCCCAACAAGGCCATCCTCTGCTATGTATGCAGCTGGAAATATGAGTCCCTCCATGTATACTCCTTGGTTGGTGATAGGTCTATGAGTCTCTAGAAACTATGGGGGTTCTGGTTGGTTGATATTATTGTTCTTTCTATGAGGTTGCAAACCCCTTCAACTTCTTCAATTTTTTTCTCTAATTCCTCCATTGGGGACCCTATTGGGGACCCCATGCATAGGCCAATGGTTGGCTGTGAGCATCCATCCCTGTATTGTCAGGCTCCGGCAAAGCCTTTCAGGAGACAGCTATATCAGACTCTTCACAGCATGCCCTTCTTGGCATCCACAATAGTGTCTGTGTTTGGTGACTATATATAGGATGGATCTCCAGGACAGTCTTTGGATTGCCTTTCCTTCAGTTTCTGCTCCACAATTTGTCTGCTTATTTGATCCCATGAGTATTTTGTTCCCCTTTCTAAGAAAAACCAAAGCACCCACACTTTGGTCTTCTTCTTGAGCTTCATGTTGTCTACGAATTATATCTTGGGAATTTGGAGCATTTGGGCTAATATTCACTTATCAGTGAGTGCATACCATATGTGTTCTTTTGTGATTGGGTTACATTACTCAGGAGGAAATTTTCTAGTTCCGTCCATTTGCCTAAGAATTTCATGAATTCATTGTTTTTGATAGCTGAGTAGTACTCCATTGTGTAAACTTACCTCATTTTCTGTATCCATTCTGCTGTTGAAGGGCCTCTGGATTCTTTCCAGCTTCTGGCTATTATATATAAGGCTGCTATAAACATGGTGGAACATATGTCATTGTTAAATGTTGGAGAATCTTTTGGGTATATGCCCAGGAGTGAGTGATATAGCTGGATCCTCAGGTAAGTCTATGTCCAGTTTTCTGAAGAACCAACACACTAATGTCGAAAGTAACAGCTTGCAATCCCACCAATAATTGAGGAATGTTCCTCTTTTTCCACATCCTCTCCAGCATTTGCTGTCACCTGAGTTTTTGATCTTAGTCTGACTGGTGTGAGGTAGAATCTCAGGGTTGTTTTGATTTCTATTTCCCTGATAACTATGAATGTTGAATATTTCTTTAGGTGGTTCTTGGCCATTCCTCAGGTGATAATTATTTTTGTAGCTCTGTACCCCATTTTTAATAGGGCTATTTGATTCTCTGGAGTCTAACTATTTGACTTCTTTGTATATATGGGATATTAGTCCTCTATCAGATGTAGCATTGGTAAAGATCTTTCCCCAATCTGTTGGTTGCTATTTTGTTCTATTGACAGTGTCCTTTGCCTTCCAAAAGCTTTGCAGTTTTATGAAGTCTCATTTGTTGATTCAAGATCTCAGAGCATAAGCCATTAGTGATCTGTTCAGGAAAATTTCCCCTGTTCCCATATGTTTGAATATCTTCCCTACATTCTCCTCTATTAATTTCAGTGTATCTGGTTTTATGTGGAGGTCCTTGATCCACTTGGACTTGACCTTTGTACAAGGTGATAAAAATGGGTCAATTTGCATTTTCCTACATGCTCATCTCTAGTTGAACCAACACCATTTCTTGAAAATGCTGTCCTTTTTCCACTGGACCATTTTAGCTCCTTTGTCAAAAATCATTTGCCATAGGTGTTTGGGTTCATTTCTTGGTCTTCAATTCTATTTCGCCTGTGTCTGTACCAATAACATGCAGTTTTTATCACTATTGCTCTTTAATACAACTAGAGGTCTGGGATAGTTATTTCCCCCAAAATTCTTTTATTATTGAGAACAGTTTTTGCTATCCTGGGTTTTTTGTTATCCTAAATGAATTTGAGATTTACTATTTCTAACTCTGTGGTGAAGTGAGTTGGAATTTTGATGAGGATTGCACAGAGGCAATTTCCAAATTAATAAAATCAGAAATGAAAAGAGAGACATAACAATGGAAACTGAGAAAATTAAAAAAAATTCATCAGATCCTAGTACAATAGTCTATATTCAACCAAATTGGAAAGTCTAGATAAAATTCCAATGTTCTGTACAGATACCAGGTGCCAAAATTAAATAAAGTTTAGATAATCCATCTAAACAATTACATAACCCCTAAGGAAATAGAAGCAAACATTAAATGTTTCTCAACCAATAATAATAATAATAATAATAATAATAATAATAATAATAATAATAAGCCCAGGACCTAATGGGTTTAGTGCAGAATTCTATCAGACCTTCAAAGAAGACCCAATACCAATACCCTTTAAACTGTTCCACAAAATAGAAACAGAAGGACCACAACCCAATTCCTTCTATGAAACCACAATTACACTTATACCTAAACCACACAAAGAATCAACAGAGAAAGAGAACTTCAGACAAATTTTCCTTATGGTCATTTATGTGAAAATATTCAATAAAATTCTTGCAAACTGATTCAAAGAATACATCAAAATGATCATTCATCATGATCAAGTAGGCTTCATCCTAGGGATGCAAGAATGGTTCAATATGTAGATATCCACCAACACAATCCACGGTATAAACACTCTCAAAGAAAAAAAAACAACATGATCATTTCATTAGATGCTGAAAAGCATTTGACAAAATTCAACATCTCTGCATGTTAAAAGTCTTGGAAAGATCAGAAATTCAGGGCTCATACCTAAATACAGTAAAAGTAAAATACAACAAACAAGTAGCCAATAACAAACTAAATGGAAAGAAACATGAAACAATCCCATTAGAATCAGGGACTAGACAAGGCTGACAACTCTCTCCCTATCTATTCAATATAGTACTTGAAGTTCTAGCTAGACAATTAGACAACAAAAAGAAGTCAACGGAAAGGAAGAATCAAAATATCACTATTTGCAGATGATATGATAGTATACTTAAGTGACCACAAAAAAGACCACCAGAGAACTCCTAAACCTGATACAAAACTTGAGCAAAGTAGTTCGATACAGAATTAACTAAAAAAAAAAAAATTCAGTAGCTTTCCTCTACTCAAAGGATAAACAGGCTGAGAAAGAAATTAGGGAAACAATACCCTTTACAACAGTCACAAATAATATAAAATACCTTGGTGTGACTGTAATCAAGCAAGTGAAAGATCTATATGACAAGAACTTCAAATCTCTGAAGAAAGAAATCTAAGAAGACCTCAGAAGATGGAAAGATCTCCCATCATCATGCATTGGCAGGATTAATATGGTATAATTGGTCATCTTGCCAAAAGCAATCTACAAATTCAATGCAATCCCTTTCAAATTTCCAACTCAATTCTTCATTGAGTTAATAAAGATTTTAATGGATAAATATTTATAAAACTTCTGAATTATTTCTAATAGTGTATGGTAGTTTTAATAATAATGACCCCCATCAGCTCATAGGGCATGGAATTATTTAAAAAGTTAGGTTTTATTAAAGTAGATGTGCCCATGATGGAGAAAGCGTGTCACATGAGATGGGCTTTCAAGTTTTTAATGCTCCAGTCAAGCCTACTAGTTTTCTCTTTTCCTGATGCTTGTCGATTCAGATGTGAAAATTTCTTCAGCACCAATATCCAGTCTGTCTTTGTGCTCCCACGCTTCAATCCATGACAGTTATGGACTTAACCTTTGAACCTGTAAGTCATCCCAAGTAAATTGGTATACTATCCACAAAATCAATAGAAACCCTAAGACGTGTGTGTGTGTGTGTGTGTGTGTGTGTGTGTGTGTGTGTAAAAGTATTACTAACATTCTTAATTTAATTAATTAAATATACAGAAGATTTTTCTTTCCTGGAACCCACATATGTTTTAAGTAACTTTAAAATTATTGTTCTTTGCTTTAAGAAAATTGAAATAAGTGTCATGCTAAACTATCAGGCCTTAATCTCTTTTGAAAGATAGGCCATAATAAGGTACCCTCATTTTCTGTTGGTTTAATTAGTAAACTGTTCTTTCCGTTTTTATCAAGTCAATTTTATATATCATGTCTCATAGATTAACATGAATTTGAAATGTGGTTTCAAATGTATTTATACAGGATGGAGCAGCATAATTTACTATAAACTCATTTAAATCATAAAGTCTTTCCCTAAATGCAGTTATTTTCACCAAAAATTTGTCTCTTTCATTCATTGCTGCCATCTCTCTCATCACATTTCAATTTATCTCCTAAAGTGCTTCTATTCAGAAGTCATAGTCATATAATTCTGTCAGAGTCATAGAATTCTGTTTTAAGCACTGTATTATTTTTAGGTGTAAATGTTATTTTTATATTTCTAGATACTTGAGTAACATGAGTTAGTTTGTCTTTGTGACTTCCTGTTCATTTTAAGAATTATATTGTGTTTAACTGTCTCTTAGGAAGATATTGAGAATTTATTAAATATAATGATTTTATTTTCATTATTATCATTTTCTGGAATGCTGATGTCCAAAAAAGTGTTTGAAATCTATATACCTTTGTGGGAAACTTTGTTTTCTTTAGTTAGCTACAGTTAAATTGACCTATGTTAGCAGTAAAACCTCTGCACTCATACTTTATAGAAGCAGGTCTCAACACGTATATAACAAATAGAACACAGTCATCTCATATCCCAGAGATCAAGATCAAGATCCCATTTCGTCTTACAGGAAGTCACATGTATAGAAATAAAGTCCTTGTATAATGTGTAACTTACACACTAGTATATGTATGTACTAACTAGCATTATTTTTAAATTTGTATATTGTTTTATGTTTTATAATTCATAAGATACCATTAGAATCAACTATCATTTATATGATGTTATTTTGTTAACATTCTGAAAGTTTTATTTATGATGATTTTATTTGTTAAATATTATGCAATTTTACTTTTTGTGGTAAAGCCTCCGACATCAGATTATTATGTATTCATTTCCTTAAATATTTTACTTATCCTTTGGATTTCTATTTACTTTTACTTCTTTTCAGTATTGTGACTTGGAAATTAAATTTTCTTTCTTCAATGGATAATAGAATATTTATTTTCCAGATTTCTTAATCTCTCTTTCTTTTGCTTTTTTTCTCTTTAACACCTCTCTCTCTCTCTCTCTCTCTCTCTCTCTCTCTCTCTCTCTCTCTCACACACACACGCACACACACACACACACACACACACACGAACATACACACAAACACAGACACTTTCTTAACATGATTCCTTTGGATTTTGCTTTGGTAAGGTTTTATAATTTAATGGGTATTTGGTTTAGGTTAGCAAGATTTTCTTACTTTGGTTAAGCGTAGATAGAAATTAGACTTCAGGCTTTGACTAATTTGATTAAGTGAATACAATTTATTATAGTTTTCTGTATTATTCTCATCATCCACATTGTTTATTAACCAGTATTCTCATTCGACTTTCACTGCCAGTGATAATTTAAAGATAACATTTCATTTTATGCCATTTTTAGAGCAGATAATTAATTTACCTTATTTTTCATGTTCTTGTTTCCTCATAATTTACTTCAGTTTAAGCGTTTCTGAATTATAAGGTTCATAATAATATTCCTGTTCCATAACTGTGGTTAAGCTTTGTTCAATAGTTTTATATATGTGATCCCCTAGCTCATCTTTTTATGATACCTTCATACTTGATCAACTTCAAAATATTTTCCATTATTTTCCTGAGAAAGCATTTATAAAAAGAGTTTTAAAGTAAATACATGTCTGAGTTCTAACTGGATTGTGCTTTCCTACATATGAAATCTCCTGACCTGTGTTTATAGTCTTAGGTTTATTTCTCTATGTTCTGTATCAAGATATTGTGAGGAGATCACATGTGATCCTAATCACACTCCTCTTAATATATTTTTCCTTTAGCCTTGTTCTTCAAAATTCCTTCTTCACTGCTGAAATTTCAGGTACATTTTCTCACTGTCAAACTTGGGCATTTGGGATGTGTGTGTGTGTCTGTGTGTGTGTGTGTGTGTGTGTGTGTGTGTGTGCGCTCATGTGCCTGCCTGCACACTTCCCTTCTTTGTGAGCATGAGATCTGGCCTTACCTGGCTCATGAGCAAAGGAACTATGCTGTGGAAGTAATTCTTCAAACAATGGAAGGAAATGAATAAATTCCTTAAAGATAGCCGAGAAAGCAAAGGAAACTGAAAACAAACAACAAACAGGTGAAAAAAATGAATAATATTTTTTAACACCAGAAAAGAGAACTAGAAGCAATAAAGAAAACCATCTGAGTGAATCCTAGGGATGAATGCCAAGACCAACACCAGCTTGGGGTACGGTCTTGAGGAATGGTGTTTGAGAGCTGTGGATGAACAACTAAGTGATAGATACAAGCTGACAGCTTATTACTGCTCTTGCAGACCAAAGCCCAGTCTTTTATTTTGCATAAACTACTTCCTTAGGAATTGAACGTCAATTCAATCATTTACCGCAGGTTCCCATTTGATTAACATGAGTCAGTATTTGCTACCTTGGCCCTTTAGCCACATAGATGAAGCTGATTGTTAGAGCAGAAACATAGCCCCATTTTTTCTATTATATTATCACCAGTTTTCTGTTTGCCTATTTTCACTGTCTACATGTGACTGTCTTGGAACACACATCATTCTCCTGGAACTTGCTCTGTAGACAGACCTTGAACTCAGAGGTCTGTATGGCTCTATCCCTTTATTGCTGGGAGGAAAGGCCTGTACAGAAACTTTTCTTTCTTTCTTTTTTTTTTTAACCTACCTCTGTCCCAGGCTGGCCTCGAACTCTGAAAACAGCTTTCCTTTGTCTCCTATAAAATACTCAGCAACTGAACCCAAGACCAGTTCAAAAAGATCATCTAGCCTGATCAAGTTGGCTTTATCTCAGATATGCAAAATATTTTTCATTATAATCTTCCATAAGAAACCTGAAAGAACACACACAAACACACACACACACACACACACACACACACACACACACACACAATCCTCTACTTACTATATTGTCAAAAGTCTTGAGACAAAATTTAATACTCCTTCATGACAAAAGTCTTGGATATATTAGGGATATCAGGGACAGACCTTAATATAATTAAGGTAAATTACAGCACACCTACAGCCAACACCAAATTTAGTGGAAAGAAATTCAAAATGATTACACTAAAACAGAGAACAGGACAAGTTTATCTACTCTCTCCATATCTATTCAATATATACTTGAATTTTTTTGCCAGAGAAATAACAAAACTAAAGGAGATAAAGGGGATAATAATTGGAAAAGAAAGACGTCAAATCATCACTATATGTAGATGATATGATATGATATATGCGATGACAGATATTCTACCAGGAATTCCTACAGCTGATAAACTCCTTCAATAAAGTGGCAGGATATATGATTAATTTACAAAACTCAGTAGCCCTCCTATACATAATTGACAACCTAGCTGAGAAAGAAGTCATGGAAATAATACCTTTTATAATAGCCACCAAACTTACAAACTCTCCTGAGGTAATTTTACCCAAGGAAGTGAATGACCTGTATGATAATGATTTGGGGACAATATTATTGTGCACTATGTAATGATTATCATTATATTATAGAAAAGCAAACATTTGCTTACAGGTTGGTCTTTGATATTATTATTCCAATTGCTCAGAACCTGCATCATATTTTCTAAACAATATTCTCTCTCTCTCTCAACATCTGATTGGTTTTAGTAAAAATCTGATTACCAATAGCAAAACAGTAAAACAGTAAAGGAAAATGAGACTCCCAGGAGAGATAGAGCTCTGTAAAAATGAATGAAACTGGGAGAACAAGCAGACTGGACTGAAGGAGAGGTAACTAACAAGCCACATGGCAGAACTTAGATTAGTAAAAATAAATTAATTGATTTAGGGGCTAGTTGGGAACAAGCTTGTTATTAGATGTAAGCATTCAGAAACACATGCAAGTCTAGGTGTCATTATTTGAGAGATAGCAGTCCCAAAGAGAGGCGCATTTTATAAACTTCAAGTCCTTAAAGAAAGAAATCAAAAAAGATATGAGAAGATAATTTTCCATGCATATGGATTGGTAAGATTAAAATAGTAAAAATGGCTATTTTATCAAAAGCTATCAACCAATTCAATGCAATTCTTTCAAAATTATAGCATAATAATTTACAAATCTTGAAAGGACAGTCCTTAATTTCAAACAAAACAGACAGTATATATGAAACAATCCTGTACAATAAAAGAAGATCTAGATGTATCACTATCTATAATTTAAAGCATTAATACAGACTTATTGTATTAAAAAACTACCTAGTATTGGCATAAAATAGATAGGTTGATACGCAGAATAGAATAGAAGAGCCAGTCGTAAATCTATACACCTATGGACACCTGAGGTTTGATAAATGTAGCCAGAAATATGCAATAAAAAGGTAATGCCTCATTAACAAATGCTGCTTGTTTAACTGGATGTGGGCATGTATAAGAATGTAAATAGTGGTTTAGTCTTGGAATTATACTGCTCTTTCACTATAGCTAAATTGTGTCCATAGCATCTGTTGCTGTCCTCTACTAGAAGGCAACATATTAGGGTGGCCTGCTCATTGATTCTGACAAACAAATTCTTCTTCTTTTTGTTATTACCACATTAACCTCTATTTTTCCCACAATATTTAAAAATTTTTTTCTAGAAATGATGAAAACAGTTCTTCAGGTCTTCTATCTTGACTCATTTATGGCTGGTCATTTTTGTCTGTTTTATATTTTAAAAAGTGTCAAAGAACAGAAAGAAGGTGTTAATGAACACATATGTCAATATCCATGGGAAAAGACATAATCTCATGGAAAATTAGTATTATCAATGACACAATTACTATTTTACAACACTTAAACTGTGAGAATATAAAGATATGTCTATTTAAAACAGCTAGAGAGAGCACAACACTACATTAAAAAAAAATCCCACTATGACAAGCTTGATGAGCCAATGAGTTTACTGTTGTTTCTATCAGGAACATAGGTCATTCAAAGACACCTATATCACTGAGCATGCTCACACAGATCCATCATTTATCTTATGCATAATCTCAGAAAATGAAGATGCCTCATTGAAAAGTCCCCATGTGAGTTCCATGAACATTGTGAATCTCATGTTCCTCACACAACTCCTTTAAAAAATGTTAATAGGCCCAACAAGTGAGGGTTAAACTCTATTCATCAGAGCATCTCTACTTCAAGTCAGTGATGCTCACATTTAGCCCAGAGAAAGTAGCTCTACTACAAATATGTCCTTTGCTAGTCACTGATTTATTTATTCACAGCTATATTTAATATGAGATCCCCTAGATCAAGACATAGTATTAGAATTTTTTCTGTCAGTATTAGGTTAGCCATTTCCAGGATAGTGCATTATGGGTGAAAGTAACTCTATATAGCCAAAATGACAAATTGTAACTTAGTCATAGTCCATATCTTGAAAAAACAATGATTGGACTGCCAATATATTCAAGTTCTCATAGAAACATATAGCATAAATATAACATTCTGGTTCTAGCTGTATTAATAAATTGACAAGATATGAATTTGTGAATTCACTTGCAATAGTGTTACAGTAATAAAAAATTATTTATGAAGGGAGTCTAAATGTCTACATTTGATTTATTTATTTTACACAATAAAGTTATCAATTTATAGAAATTTCAAGACATCTAACATGGAGAATTCTATCCAAGTCATCTAAGAAGTGCACCAAAGTTTTGAATAGTTTTTACGGAGTTGAGTCTAACTACTAAGTTCTGCAGTGTTTCAACTGTACTGCCCTTGTGAGGGCATGTAACATCTTAGTTAGTGTCTAAGGAAGTCACTATGTACCCAGTAACTTTGCCAACTTAGAGTCTACAAAAAGAGACATGGGAATCCTTAGACCCATAAAGGAATAAAAGCTTTTGTGAAAGATTCCTTTTGGTTAATATAACAGAACTAATTCAGTCTGTATTCTTAAAGATTAATAATAATAATAATAATAATAATAATAATAATAATAATAGTAATAACAACAATACCAGTAATGTCAATGAAAAGATGAATTAAGTCTCTCATGGTCCTTCTCTCTTATTTTTCATGTCTCAATTTTGGTTTCTCTGAATTTATGTGCTTTTTTAATTATGAAAGATTTGCAACTCTACAAAATGCTAAGAAATATTAAATTAAATACAGAATATAACTACATCACAATTTACTGAAATATGTTTTTACAAGATAGGTAAAAAGATTAAAAGAATATATGCAGAGAAAGTAAAATAAGGGGTTACATATACAATGTAAAAAAATACAAATTGTAAATTATGTATTAGAATATTAATCACAATATAGCTTTCAAATTTAAATATTTACTTGAATTTCAGATAAAAAGTAAACACTTTCTCTGATTTATGTGAATTATTTGTATTTGTCTAATACAATCATCATTAAATCCCAGTCATGCTGATATAATTTTTAGCTCACTTCTTCTATATTCGTGTATATTTAACATAGGTTATGACCTATGAAATAAATAAAATTGTAAAATTGCATTCTATGTGACATTATAAACATATTTACTTGGTATTATTTGAATGCAAGGAATATCAAGTACAAGTGGCATTTAAATTTTTGTGCATATTTGCTCTTGTTTAAAGGAAATACAAGGACAAAGAGTGGAGCAGAGACTGAAGGAAAGGCCATCCAGAGACTGCCTCACCTGGGGATCCAAACACAGACACTTATGCTGATGCCAAGAAGTGCTTGCTGACAGGAGCCTGATATAGCTGTATCCTGAGAGGTTCTGCCAGAGCCTTACCAATACAGATGCGGAAGCTCTCAGACAATCATCGGTCTGAGCACGGAGAGCACAATGATTTGTTAGGGGAAGGATTGAAGAAGCTGAATGAGGTTTGCAACCCCATAGGAAGAACAGCAATATCACCCAACCAGAACCCCCAGAGAAACCAGGGACTAAACCACCAACCAAAGAGTACACATGGATGGACCTATGGCTCCAGCTGCATCTGTACCACAGGATTGCCTTATCTGTCATCATCGGGAGAAGAGGCCTTTGGTCTTGTGAAGGCTTGATGTCTCAGTTTAGTGGAATTCTAGTGTGGGGAGGCTGGAGTGGGTGAGTGGATGGGTGGGGTAACACCTTCCTAGAAGAAGAAAAAGAGGGTGACATAGTGAGTTTGCAGAAGGAAAATAGTGAACGAGGATAACATTTGAAATGTAAACAAATAACCAATAAAAGAATTTGCTTCATTATTTGATTGTCTCATGCTTGTATGTGACACATTTTAGTGCTTTTTTCTGATGTCACTCTCTCTCTCACTCTGTCTCATCCCTTCTTCCACTGAACCTTTCTCAACAAAATTGATTATATATATACCCATTTTCTCATTGCAGCAGTTGTTATTTACACAAGATCTTCACAAGATTGGACCTATCAACATTGTGTAATAGAAAGGGAAAGAGCTTCTTAATAGAAAGGGAAAGAGCATCTTAATCCTGTAGGGAAAGAGGTTTCACTTTCATTAAGTTAGTAGCCAATGATAATATTTGCCTGCGCCAGCTGCAATAAATTCATTAGTGAATTGCTTTATGTCTGAGTGGTCCTTATTTTTTAATATCTGCCTCTTTCTTTCCCTTTCCTTTTCTATGTTCTCTGAGCTTTTGGAGTGACAGTTATAATTTAGAAGGTTCTGATTAGGGAGAATATTCCATTCACTTATTGTTTGTACATTGATAAATTATGAATCTCTGTCTTGTCCTTGGTCCACTGGAGTGAAAAAAAAAAACCAATCTTGTCTAATTAACATGGAGAGCTCGACTAATCTAAAAGAATAAAAATAATTATTTAGATGGTAATTTGTTACCATGTCTGTCTTGTATATGCTTTTACTTTTCTAAACAGACACCATCACCAAGGCAACTCATATAAAGGACAGCATAAAACTGGGGCTGGCTTACAGGTTCAGAGATTGAGTCCATTATCATCAAGTTGGTAGCATCCAGGCAGATATGGGGCTGGAGGAGCTGAGAGTTCCAACTCTGGTTCCAAAGCAGCTAGAAGACTGTCATCAGTCAGCTAGAAGGAGGGTCTCACAAAGCCCACCTCCACAGAGACACACTTCCTCCAACAAGACCACAATTACCCCCAACAAGGTCACACCTCCTAATAGTGCCACTCCCTAAACCAAGCATGTTCAAAATATCACAATGCACATTTAATAAAACAATAGCAGTAATTTCTCCACTATAACAATGAGGTCCCAAACACAGGTTACAGACCATATGTATGTTAGGCATTGATTCTCTACTGCCAAGTGAGCCTTAAAATCAAATAGTGATTTGTTGTTCCCATGTAATTTATAGCACAATTATGTAAATGAATATATTATACCAAGTAGATGTTTTTGTAGCTCCTAGTGTTTAGAGTTGGTTTAGGGTATTTTCCTTTTCTCCTTTAGAATAATTAATAGTACCTTCCTATATTACAAAGGCAAGATAGCATGGGGGACATCTACAAGTCACTCCTGCCTTGATTTCTTTCTGTCTTGTGTCCTACATGGTGACTTCAATAATACTCTTACCACTGAATTCTTCCTTAAGTTCTTAACCAGTTCTGCCCATAACAACTTTCTGGTTTTCTGACTTCTACAGGTATTCAGTGTTAAATATGCAATCTAAGTACCTGAAGATAGTATTCACACATAAGACAGCATATATATCATTTGCTTTTATGGGTCTCGACTACCTCACTCATTTAATTTTCCAGCTCCATTCATTTACTTACAAATTTTATAATTTCATTTTTTTATACAGGGAAATAAATTTTTGTATGGAAGTACTATGTTTTCATAATCCATTCTTCAGATGATAGACATAGATACTAATTCTGTTTAGTAGCTATTGTGACTAGAACAATAATGAACACATATAAGCAAGTATCTTTGTAGTCAATTTGGAGATCTTTAGGTATATTTCCAAATTTGATACAGTGGGGTCATATGGTAGTTCTATTTTTGGCCTTTTAGAAATCATCTGCACTTATTTCCACAGTGTTTGCACCAATTTTTCCTGATTCCAAAAGTGACTAAGGGCTCCCCTTTCTCTATATCCTTGCCAGAATTTGTTGTCATTGTTTTCTAGGTATTTTCCATTCTGAACAGGTAAGACAGATCACAAAAAAGTTTTAAATTGGATTTCCAGATATTTACTTATATTATTACACATACACACATAAACACACACACACACACACACACACACACACACACACACACACATATATATATATATATGCATATATATGCATATATATATGCATATATATATATATATGCATATATATATATATAATTTCACTAATTTTGTAGATTTTTGGTATTCTTTTTCTTATAACAATTACCTTAGCATAATTTATTTTCATAAATAAATATTTATGTAGCCTGTTTGGTATGTTTGTCTTCCTTTTCTGTATGAAGTAGGTCCTCCCATATCCTTTTTATGTATGATTTAATGGTCATAAATTCTATACTTTTCTTTAATCCTGTATGGTTGGAATACATTATGTTGTGTTGGCAGTTGTGATCTTTCATAGCTTTAAATACCCTGTTCAAAATATTTCTTGATGTTAAGGCCCTGATGCAAAAATCAGAAGTTTGTCTGACCTGCCTGACTTTATGTATGACGAGACTTGTTTCTCTGAAACTTTCCCATCTACTCTACTTATTATGTATGCTAGGTATTTTTTGTTATAACATGATGTGTTAAAACATGAGTGTCTTTCATTCTATTTTCTACTTTTTGGAATTTTTCAATTTTCTGTGTTTTTCTTGTACCTGCAAAGGCTCCTATTCTTATAGATTTGTGAAATAACCTTCTATGACATTGTGAACAGATTTTTGTGCCACTGGTATGATTCTTTTTTGTATATTTATAAATAATAAATGTTGTCTTTTTCATGTGTCTGCACTCTACTATTTTTTTATAAAAGTATCCTTAATTACAAGTGAATGATCCAATTCTTCTCCTTTGTCTTCAAACATTTATATTTCATCTTTTATATGATCTGTCCAATCGGTGGGTTTTCCAGCAATATATCTTTTTAACTTAAGCACTTTTGATTTTTTTTTTCTATTATTAGTGTGCTTGGATTTTTTTTCAGTATTTACATCTCTTCATTACATTTTAGCTTTATCATGAATTTAATTATTTCATACAAATGCAGTTTTATGTTCCATTAGAAGATGTTTGTTTCCTGTTTCTAATGTTTGATCTTAGTTATAGACATTTTTTGGAATTCTGATTGTGATATTTTGACAGAGAGATCATGAATGTGGGCTATTACTATGAAATTAATAATTTGGTGACAAGTTGTTGTCTTTGGTTTCATATTGCTTTTCAAGTAGTATGTGCCCATCTTGGATTAGGTCTTTATCACATTTTATTTTACCTTTATGTATATGGGTGCTTTTCTTGTATGTATATGTCCACGATGTGCATTCTGGTGTCCAGGTTAGATGAGGTTGTGGGATCTTCAAGAATTGGAGTTACAGATAATTGTGAGATGCAATGTGAGTGCTAAGAATTGAACATATGTCCTATGGAAGAATGACAATTGCTCTTTAAATCTGAGCAATCTCTCGAACCCCAGTAAGTTAAAATTTACTGTTCTTTTAAATGCAGGTGATAGCAGCTCTTTCTTTGAAATTATTAGCAGTTTTCAAAAGAGATTAGATTAAAGTATGTTTCTGGTAATGTTTTCCTCTTTTATATCATGCCCTAAGCATCTTGTTCTATCTACAGTTTGTCTTAGAGTGTTGGATACTGTCTGTACCAGCAGTCATTGCCTAATATTTAATCCACTCACATTAGTAGTATTTGACTATAAAGTAGAGAATTATTAAAAGATGATATATTAGGGGTAAATGATCCATGATAGTACAGTATATACCAATGCTAGCTAGATATTAGATGATGAAAGGGAAGTACAAGAAAAGAAAATTAAGTAACAATCTTTGTGGGACTAGAGTTAGTACTGATACAGAGGTGATGACATACATATGGGTTTAATGACAGAGTCAAAGGAAAAAGTTGAGGATGTGGGAGTTTGAGTTGATGATAAAATAAACAGAGAGGGTTAATGACCTGTATTCATATATTATAAATAAGTTTGGCTTCTGGCATTTGGGAGAGGTCATGTTAAAAAGATTGTGGGTAGATAAAATTTGTAGACAAGTGAGAACAGTGCAAGCCCCTGTGTTGATGGTGGATATTATACAGATATGGAAGGAATAGCTCTGTGATAAGAGAGAATTTCATGAAGTTATGAGATAATGAAATCACTGACTTTTGTGATGTTTTTCATTGTCTTCTAAATCTACTCCTAATCATGCTCTGTGTTGAATTTTTTAACAATATTGCTCTTCTTTGAGGATTTCCAAATCCACTTTTATGCACAGTGTTCTGTAATATAACTTTTGTAAAGCTAAGAGTAGTTAAGACAGACTCTACCCAGCCATGATTGCTGTGAGTCCGTGGTTTGGCAGCAGTAGGCTCTTGTGTGGAGACTGAAATATTTCGGAACATGTGCTTAATTTCCAGCCTTTCTTGTTGCCCAATCTTGTTGCTGCAATCTTTCAGATTCTGTGGTGGTGTCAGTTATGTCTTTAAACCATTTTGTATTTGAAATATATGAGGAATGTTTAGTCTTGAACATTGTGATGTTTGCTGGAGGTAACTACATTATATAATCAAAATGTAAGTTTTACAATTAGAAAGTCATAAAGAATATTATATGAGCATAGTCACGACCATTTCTGATGTTCGTTAAAAATGTTCTAATTACAGATTCACATGATACCAACAATAACTGGGTTTTAAGACCCCATGAGAAGCATTTTGTATGTGGTTACATGTGTTATTGTAAAGAAATAGAACATTAGCTCTAATTTTCAGAGCAATAAACTGTAATTGTGTAATTTATTTTCCAGTGTAGTATAGTGAATTTGTTGTTTTTTTTTGGGGGGGGGGGGTTGGGGCTTAAGATATTTTTGTTTTGGAGTTTATTCATAAATGTTATAAATGTAGTAACATTGTATTGCTTTAATATTCTGGAAGCATACTACCATTGAAATTATTGATTTTATTTCATTTGCTTTATTGTGTTTCAAATTTTGTTAATGAGAGAATTTTAAAATAGCTAAGAAATTCTAGATGACCTCTTTGGACACAAAAAGGCAATTGTGTCTCTGATAAGCTATACATATGAAGAGCAAACATCTCATCAGAAGATTATTCTGGAAGAATTTTATTGTTTTGTTTTGGTTTTGCCTTTAGCCCATAATTATAGATTTATTTTTTGAAAAAAGCAATTTGCTACTTAAGATGAAATATATTACTACTCTTAATGTTTACTTTTAGATATTATTATCTAAAATGTTTATAAAGATGTGAAATACAAATAATGAAAAGGAAACTGCAATTCATATTCAAAGAATAAATGTGCTACTTGGAATAAAAAAAATCTACTATTATGAACTTTATATCATTTATTTTTGATATTATAATAACCTCATTTTCTCATTCTTCTTTCTCTCCCTAAAAAGCTTTCCTTTGTATATATATATCCTTGTTTCTTGTTTCCTTTCAAATCATGGCCTCTTTTTCTCTTTTTTCATTAATTGTTTTATATGCCTACATGCACATATCTATACTATTATCTGTATTCATGCTTTAGGTTTCATGATTATTTGTTTTTTTTTTTTTCATTTTTAAATTTTTTAAAATTTATTTACATTTCAAGTGTTCCCCTTCCTGGTTCCCCCTCCACAAACACCATATTCTATTTTGCTACACTCTGCCTCTAAGAGGGTGCTCCCTGACCCATCTACCCACTCTTGGCTCACACCTCTAGCATCCCATGTTTGAATAATCAGTTTGCTTTCATTCCTAGAGAAAACTATTTCTCACACTATCAGCATCCTTACGTTGTCTTTAGTTCTTCAAGTTGGGTTGTAGTTTCATTTGCTTTCTGTCCATTTTTTCATTTCTAGTGTTCTGGACACATCAATAAATTAAATCCTTGATCTAGAGATCAGGGAACATTGCAAAAGATGAGGTGGAAAGTTCACAGAAACAAAATAATCAGGGATTTTGTGACTCCTGGTAATGTCAGAAACTGTATCCATAATGACTCACCAATAATGACTGTTCTTTTGAGTTGGTCTTGTTATTATTTATATCTAATACTAAGTATGTATAGACAAATAGTTGACCACTTCTCTAGAAAAATTTCTAGATTTTATTTCTTTATTTCATAACCCTGTCTTCTGTGCTTAATGAATAAGACAGGTATACATTTGATAATAGATGTGTGTCAACCAAGTAGCTTCAAAGTATGAATTCATTCTTCACAAACCACTAAATATAAAAATTAACCCTAAGATTTAGAATATTAAAGGTAGCAACATTATCTGAAGGATTGAGAATGTGAAAATCTATAGGCTCAATTTTTTTTTCAAAGACAATAAATCAAAAAGAGGCAAATGGAAACTTTTCTTCAGGAGAAATAATACGAATGAAAAGCATTGACAATATGCTATGTCGTAAATATAAATATTCCTCTTCTTTGATCTTAACCCTCCAATGCCTTTCTTTGAGACTATGCTATCAGTACTTGGAAGGGAAAAATAAAATTTGAAAGCACATGTGATAGGAAGACAGCTCTCAAAGCTTACTTATAATGTAAAGATTCCAGAGAGATGAAAGCAAAGGTCGACTTACTTTAGATACTACATGACTACAAGACAAAGAAATGATTTCTACCCAAATGCTTAGTGAGCCAATAATATTACTAGGATTATTAATAAGTAATTATTTACTGGAGAATAGGTGAAGATTCACAAAAGCTAAATTTTTAAAGCTTTCTTCATCAATTATAGGAAGCTTGGCCAGTAAAAGTCCTTCCCTAGCAATAGTTGCTATTTTCATCTTTGGGAGGGTCCTAATGAGTCTTGTAATTTCAGAAAATTTCTAGAACTCATGAGTTTTATTTCTTCAATCTTAAGGAGTCTCTTCCAGGAGAAAAATGTTTTGATTTGGAGGAAACTCACACAAAACTTTACTCCTCTCCACTTCTTATGCTCTTCTCCTTTTCCATGAGTCTACAGTGATCAGGAATTACGGTATAGCAAATGAAAAGCCATTCATTTCAACTTCAAAAGTTCCAATACTATTAAAAAAATGCAAGTGCTGAATCTCTTCTGGAAACATCTCAACTGTAGAGCACTATATGGTCAAAAACAAGTTATATACTTTTAACGTATAATGATATGGAGTAAACATTCCCCTTTCAAATGTGAAGAATCTAAGAAAGTTTGAAAACAAAAAGCCAGATCAAGCAAATTGAGTAGGGAAAATACCAAATCCTACTGTTTCAATTCCAGCTCCTGTGATTATGGTGGACTCATGTGATCTCCTATAGGCATGTGATGCTCTCCTGCTCTCCTGCTTGAAACACATGGAGCTTTGTGTTAATTTCCACTTCATGCTTACAGCTTTCCTCAGAGGAATCTCATAGCTCTGACACTTCTGATATCCTGAAGTCCCCATCACAACTTAAGCTTTATGTTCACAGCTTCATACAATGCTCTTCTGGGATCACTTATTGAAATTCTGACACTGCTTCACATTGCCTAGACCTGTTTGGAACTATGGATCTAGATCAAAACTTCATGGTCATTTTAGTATAGCATCTCCTGGCCTACAACATAAGTATCAGGTGTACGACATGGCAGAATTCTGCTGGTAGCACCAGATATTATTTGGTTCCTTTAAAACACAGCTGAATCAGCCCCTATGCATCTTCTAGGATAATCTTGAGAACAAACTTGCCTAGATGGTGATGTTCACAGAGGAAACCTCTTTCTGATAAAGTTTCATTTCAGGAACTTTGCTTTCAAATACATTTTCATTGTGGGAACTGGGGAATGATATTTCTCTTCTAGAAATATTCAAACAAGCTTGGATTCTAAACACAATGTTTGATACAGAAGGGGTTCTCAATCTACTTTTCAGTTTTAAATAAATACATTGCTTCCGTGCTAATGTTAATCATGGCATCTGATGTACATACAGGATCATTGGAAGTTTGAAACTATCCAACATTTTAACTAACCCTACAACACCACTTAACTTTTACTTTGGCAGGTTTTATTTTAATATATACATACTTTAAATTGTTTTTCAAATCACCTGCGATTACTGTTATATCAGAACTGAGTTTCTGGATAATTATATAGCTCACAGAGCATACAGTATTTATTATCTGTCTCTGTGAAGAAAAAAATTCTGGCTTCTATTCTGTGTTATCTTTTTAAAGCATAAGTATTTTAAGATTGTAGAAAATTCTGTTCACAAAATTATCTTTCTTCCAGCAATGCATAATATGTCTTGTTTAATTTACTTAGTACTATTAGCCCTTTCAAAGAAATATGCACAAATTATGTACATCCATAACAACTTTTTCAAATATTATGTCCACCAGTTACAAAGAATAAATGTTTTCTGTAATTTGCAATTAGTATTTAACAAACAATTTAATTATGTGACAAAACATGTCTGGTAAATATTCCTTTTGGTTTATCATATTGTTAATAATTCTCATTAAAATTTTTATTATTGCTAATAGAGATATTATACTCCGATAGATTTTATTCCATTTCTAAGTTATGTGAGAACAATACCACGTTAAGCCAAACATATGCATGTGGATGTATGTTACTTATTTTATAAAATATCTTTTATAAGATGATAGCAACCTTAACTACTATCTTGAAGTAAATACGTCAGCAAAGACACTTATGGTGCTTTAAGCATTGTAATTTTGTGAACTTCTAAAGAGTTCCATTCAAACATTGCCATTAGTAACTCTTCTTGTGGCATCTCTGCATCTTCTCTCATCTCTACTTGCTGTTAGATACCTAGCAGTTATAATTGTTTCTTCAACCAGAAAGCCATATTGATAGCTCTATAAAAATAACAAAAAGAAACCTGCTTCTCAAAATAAAAAAAAATTAAACAGAACAGCTTCATAACAAAATATCAGGGAAATGTGAAAATATCTCAAACCCATATCTGTGCGCTAATAAGACTTAGACTGGCTAGAATACTAGCCATTTAGAAATAGATTAAGAGAGCTGATAAACTGAAAGACTAATATCTAGAAAATATAATTAAGCTTTGTGGGCCGTGTACCTGGTAGTATTGCTGTGTAAAATAAGCTATAAATAATAGGTTAATATTAGTCTCTGTGTTATAACAAAATAATTAGTTACCAAAAGAGGTAGAATGTGTTTTACTTGCTGGCTATTGATGGCTAACGTTTATTATAGACTCCTAGTGGCCCAAGCAAGATGAACTGCAGCAAAGTTAAGCAAAATGGAATCTGACAAGGTAGTGAATGAAAACAGACATTAATTTATACTTAATTCACCTTGTAAATAGTTCTACACTACAAACATGTTATTATTTAAGGTATATTTTATAAATAACATGTGAATAACTTAATGAGACCTTTGATTATATATATATGTGTGTATATATATATATTATATATATACATATAATATATATTATATAATATATATTAACTAATATTAACTATATTATATTAATATAACATATTTAATTATATATTATAATATTAACTATTATAATAGTTAATATTATAGACTAATATTAACCTATTATTTATAGCTTATTTTACACAGCAATACTACCAGGTACACTGCCCACAAAGCTTAATTATATTTTCTAGATATTAGACATAATATATAATATATATATATATATATATATATATATATATATATATATAATCAAAGAACTTATCTATCATTATTTATTAGTATGATTATGTGAAAAGTTTTAAGGTACATATAGACAACTGCTCTAGGCAATAGAAAAATCACTGTATTTTTTTAATCAGTAAAGTGACCTAGTCAAATTTGTTTTCAGAAAGATAATTTTGTGAGCTGTATTTTCATTATACTTAATTTCTTTACCAGAAATACAGCTATCATTTTCTTTTTAATTCAGAAGTTTGCTTAATTTGGTTTCTTATCTCTTTGACTATCTTAGCTTTACAAACATAATGATTCTTCACAGTTGCTCAAATTAAAGCTATAAAAAGCATCAGTATTACAGAAAGTAATGACACCAAAAATAATAAAGTATTTCAGTAATGATGAGATCTTGCTAACCCAAAATAATTCAGTGTAGTTTTGGTTTTGCACATATAAAATGCTGAAGCATTTTATGCAGCCAGTCTAATCCTCAAGCAGAGGGATGAAGGAATCAAATGGTATTTTCATGTACATCTACTGCCAAAGGGGTTTTAAAGACTATCATAGGTTGTGCAATGATTTAATAGGAGGATTTAATGAATGCACTTTTAAAATTTATTTATGCCAGGGAGTTTTAATATAAGATCATAATGCAGAGTTCTAAATAAATATATTAACACAGACACAGAAAAAGCTCATCAGATTGAAATGCGAGTTGCAAAACAGGAAACAATCTCATTATAGTTTTAAAACAAGCATACATTGTTGAAAATAATGAAAGAGGGAAAGACTGTAGACATTCACTTGAAGAGATTTGTTTTCAGAGAGAAAATATACAATATAAAACAATGATCAAGCAATAAAATAAATCTGAAATAGATGATCTGTGCAAAATGTATACCAGAGCAGAAAAAATAGATAAACTTTAATCCAGACAAGAGAACATCTATTAACTTTACCAACAAATATGATACTTGTCGGAAAGTGTCACATGTATAAGGACACTTTTTACTATGATCTCTTATATGTGAATAAAGTTCTTAACAGTCAACCTTAGGCTCCTGTGCTTGTCCTGATTATCACTATACTAAATAAAATGACAACAAAACGTGTGACTGTTTCCTCTTATTCCTCATGCCCATTGTTTTAATAAACCTCTATATAGTCTATGGTTTTAAAAATTATAATTGATACTAATAAATTTTAATATTAATTATTTCTTCAGATTATGTTATTTTCATAAACTTTTCCTTAAAAAAATTTGCAAACACACTTGATTTTTGCCTTAAACAAATATTTATCAAAATTTTTAGAAATTAACTATGTGTATACTAGTATTTTATTTCCCTGTTTCCAATTTTATGCTTTAAAATAATAATCAAGTAGTATTGTATATATAAAAAAATTGTAATGAGGGTGATAAAATTGATTAGCGGGTATAAGCACTTGCCTCCAAGCTGGCAACCTGAATTCTGCCTCCAGACCCCACATAGTAGAAGGAGAGAACACACTCACACAAGTTACTCTCTGACTTCTATATGCATCCTGGCCATGTTCACTTATATACACAAATAATTTAAAACAGAAATTAAAAAAGATAGTAACTATTGTTTTAAAATCAATGTAACTGAAAAGGAAAATTCTTAATCCTGGACTAAGATTACACTGTAGATAGAGAAAAGGATACGTACAGAGAAGAAGAACATTTTTGAGATATCTCATTATATAGTCCAAGTTGGCCTCAAACTGATAATAATCCTTAATCTTTATATCTAAAATAAATTTGAAATGACCCTGAATTATGTTTAACCAGATAGTCTATTAATGCCATAGCCATGGTTCCTATATTTACATTATACTGTAATCTATTATCAGTCAATTCTGATTAACCTAGTCGAATCTGACAGGGTAAGTTATCTATCACACCTGTGTGCATAGTATGTATAAATATAGATCCACTGAACCTAAAACAGACAAGGCACTAAAACAAGGGTTAGAAGACAATGCCAAAAAACCTAAAGACAGACAGACAGACAGACACACACACAGACACACACACACACACACACACACACACACACACACATAGAGTGATAAGAGAACATATGTACACAGATAAATATGTATATACACAAAGCATGTTGAAAAGGACACATTCACATACACATATACACAATATTTATGAAGAATATTAATGAACAATAAAAAGGTATAAAAAAATTAGACATATAAAAATCAATCTTTAACATGCATGTATTGAAAAGTTTCCATCAATGAAGTTGAATTCTACAAAGTTCAATCTTAAGATGAAAATAAAAAAAAAGTTTGTCACACATATATTGTTTTAACTAATAATAAAAAAAAATTGGTTTATTGTTTAGGAGGAAAGCCCACAATTTTAAATATGTTAAGACATACTTTAAAAAGGAAGTCAGTCTCATGTCCATCAAGGTTTTATGGATAAAATGCATACAAAAGCAAAAGAAATTGCATGTTAGATAAATTTACTGGTTTTAAATAATAGTTTTGGAAAACTATGCATTGGAATTTATATGTAGCTTATGTGTAAAGTCATTGGAAGTTAATTATTAAATATATTGACACTATAGCTTTTTATCTCTTATCTATTATACAGTGATATCAATATATTATCTAGTTTTACTACTTGTAGTAATAGATATAGATATACATATGAATGTACTAAATAGATGTTACTTACTGTGAACCTATAAGATACATATAGTTAGAGTAAACATTGAAATCCTTATGTAAATAATTATATCATAAATATAATTTTATATGTAGAGAACAAAATGTGAATTCTATATGCTTTATTAATTATGTAAATTTATTCATACTGTATATAATTGTTAACATAAAATGTACAATAAAATTAATAAAATTTCAGTTTAGAAGCAATATACATAGAAGACATAATTATTAAAATATAAAAACTTAAGTCTTCTTTAGCAGCTTACTATGTTGAAATACTTTCTTCCAAAAGCAGATCTAAAATGAAAAATTTTAAAGTTACTATAACCATAAAATTCTATTGTACTTATTATTTTGTTTTATAATTATTTTGTTTTACTAGAGACCTACATTAAAGAATTCTGAAAGTGACAGCAATAAGAAAACATGCCAACTTTCTCATCATAGCAGGAACAAAATAAAGTCATTTTTCAAAGAAACAATAACAACAATAACAACAAAACCTTGGATTAAGTCATTTTGCATGTGTTTAATAATTAATTCATTTTTGCTAAGCAAATATTGACTTGGGATACATATGTTTGGGTTACCTTATCATTTCTTGCTTGTTCTTTTGTAAGATTAAAATATTGAGAAAAATAAGAGTTTTAAAACCCAAATGTGGGTGCCATCTTCTTATCACATGAGACTATTGTTATATCAGTATCGCTATTAGATTCCTGACAAGTTTTAATGGACTCAGACAAAAGGATGTTTTTTTTAAAAAGAAATAGTTATACTTTTTGTAATAGGATAGTTTGACTAATGTACAAAATTACAGTTTATTTTATTGCTGTCAGACCTGGTGGCAGAAGAAATGAAAACCACTCTCCCATCAGTGGTCTTGATTACTGTGAGGATGTTCTGGCAGAATTTTCTGGAAAGTGAGTTGGTCTGTTTTTGTTGTATTTTATGTGTATGGGTTTGTTAGTTATATCTGTGCACAACATGAAAGCCAGCAGAGAGCATCAGATCTCCTGCAACTGAACAGAGAGTTGTGAGCTGCCATGGAAATGCTGGAAAGTGAACCTATGTCTTCTGGAGTACTATCCAGTGCTCTTAAATACTGAGTGGTCTTCTAGTCTTTCTAAATGTTTGTTTTTTACAGTCACCTAGATTAAATTTACTATTTTATTATTCATAAATCAATTTTATTCATCATAATCTAAAAACGCATTATTCAAGCTACACACTCACTCATATACACTACATAGCTTCACATGGAAAATTTTCTTTCTACTTCTTGTTTTACATTTAAAATTACTTATTAATGTTTAACAAAATACAGCATTATTTTAAAAGTTCAGGGTAATTTCTGATTGATTTTTATGAAATTGCCATTTTGTTGATTGAATATTCTTGTGATTGTTTATGTTTTCAGATTATGGTATATTATTTGGCTAATAAATTGTTTTTTATATCAAAGCTAAAAAAAATCACAGTTCACTTCTGGTTTTCAGTTTGCAATAATTCATTACACTCTTGATTACTTTACTTACAAGATAGCCAACTATTGAATTTTCAGTGCTATTTTTCTTAAGATGTTCTGCTGTCTCTGGGGGAATTATACTCACTTCAATTCCCTTCTTGAATGATGCATCCAATCTTTGATAGCTAAGCCTTCACTCTGTTCTTAATGCCACCAAAGACAGAGGTCATTAATCACACCCCACGGCCGAGAACTATGCTTTTTTTCTGTGTATTTTCAAGGTGCTAAATAAAATCTGTTATATTTTATGTTCAAGGAGATTTACTCAACTGTTATTATACAACTCTATCCATTAACTTATCTCCTGTTAACTATCACTTCACATTTCAAAATCAATAGTTAATTCTACTGCAGTTATATGTCCTTAAAGAAGCAAAGAGCAACAAGATTGTCAAGATGACCAATAAGCTAAAAATGGCATAATGATGTTAGCTTATTCTCAGCATTGTGTTGCTATTTTATTTTCAATATTTTAAATAACATAAAAATCAAAAAAGATTAATCTCTGATAAACTTCTAATATTTTACCATTAATTGAATCACACTGAAATAAATAATAAGTCAATATGTGTTCATACATTATGTGTATATTTTTTTCGGGAACATTATTTTAGGATGTGTTGGTAAATATATTTATTTTAACGAAATTGTGTCCATTTACAAAGTACATTTTTGTACTGAGCTTCAGTCTCACCTGGGCTTCTAGGACCAGCACAGTACTTTAAATGACTACTAACCATACTTATTTCTGTACTTTAAGCACAGATATTGCTATCTTCCTCCAAATACTTTCAGTGTCATCTCTGGCAACATGGCTTTCTATATAGCAAAATCCTCTGTGCTTATTCACTGAGAGAATCATTCTTCAAGTTACCATCTGGTCTTTCAGCTACAGCTGGAGTCAGTTTTGTGAATCCTGAAATCACTTTACAGCTTTTCTACCTCCATCTATACAGATTCACACAGCCCTTACTAATTTATCTCAATCTTCTCTCTGCACTCATGTTCATCACAATAGCGTTTTCTAAAATGCATGAAATTCAAATTCCCAGTTATTTATGTCCTAAGAGCCAGTATAGATTCTGAGAATTTATATCCCAGAAGTCTTTATTTCCCATAGATATTACAAACATTTCAGCTGATTTTGAAAAATGCCTAACACAAAGTAAAAGTAGAGATAGTTAAATTTGAATATGCATAAAATCCAGGTACTTGTATACAGTGTCTCTATACAACGTTATGTGTGTGTTATAAGTATTTTATTTTATATATATATTTTTAACAACATAAATATGACAAGCATCTTCTATGATCAACAAAACTATTTTACTTTCTTAAAAATTCACTTGTCTCCATGTCTCAGCCTTATGAAATCAGGTATTTTCAGTTTATCTGACCATATGCATCCACTACCTCCCCATAGGTCAGATTCCCTCCCTAACTTCTTGCCCATATCATTCTCCCCTTACTTTTTTCTCCCATTTTTACTCTTTGTATCAGCTTAATACACATCAGCATCCATACTCAGCTTTTTCTATTTGCACTCAGTCACAGTGAAAAGTATCACAATAAATGATGCTATCAGTGTTTCTTCACTTGCTAAATCAATTGGTGTTTTAGAGAGTATTGTTATTTAAAAATTTCTGTGTATCCATTGTGGGTTTAGTCTTTATAGTGACAATATTACCATACAGGAATCTGTTGTTATAGGAGTAGCAAAGACTGAACCTGGTGCTCTGGATGTGACTCTAACACAGAAAAACAATATTTCAACTGCATTATAATCTCATTTTTCTAAATATTGCAAACCCTTTTACTAAACAAAAGAGTGATTATAAAACTAGTAGATACAACCCAGTGACTAACCTCCAAATGTACAAGTTGTGGGAGAAAGATGTGAAAACACCAGAAAACTTGCCTCTTAGAAAATTGTCAAGCCCAACAAGAATGGCTGCTTGTCAGAACAATTCAATGAAGTACTAGAGTTTAAAATAATGATTATAAGAATTTTAAGAAATCAAAGAGGATACATACAACCAAACCTCTAAGTATACCTTAAGAAAACACAAAGAAACAGCTGATTGAAATACTAAAGTCAATACACAATATGAAAGTGAAATTCAACAAGTAAAAACATGTTTGGTAAACACAGTGGTAAGGCAAATGAAAAATTCAATAAGGCCAATAAAAAGCTCCACGGAGAGCCTCACCAGCAGAGTGTATCGAGCAAAGGACAAAATACAATTGTTATAAAGAAGGTAGAGTAGTTAGAACATTCAAAGAAGGTTCAGGATACATTAATAGAAACACAACAAAAATATGAAAATAACAAGTCTATAAAATTACAGACATAGAGAATATCATACTAAAGGCAGAAAATATTTTCAGTTAAATTATAGTGGAAAATGTCTTTCACCTAAGGAAAGATATCTCAATTTAATGAAGAAGACATTTAAAAGACTTTGTAGATAAAACCAAAGAAAAATGTTCTCACCTAATGTCATAATAAAAAAAAAACTATATATAAAGGGATAGAAATAGAAATAAAATTTGAAATAGCAAAAGGATATATCCCATCACAGGGAAAGGAAGGTCTATCAAAATAAGAACAGACTTTTCAATACCAGCATTCAAAGCCAGCAATGCTTTGAAATGACAGATTCAAAAAAAAGTGAAGTCAAAGGAACATTACTTTAGATAATGATTCCATAGAGGAAAGCTGATAAAACCTTGACTATAAAACTCTAAGGTCTGATCAAAACAAAAGATACAAAATTAATATTTAAATTATCATTGACTTCCAAAATCTCAAAGCCATGTTGAGAATTAAATCATGAATACAGTGATATAATGTAATTTACAGTTATCTAGAAAGAAAGAATAAAAGAAAAAGAGAAAGAAAGAAAGATAGAAATTAACTAGAAATAAAGTTACAAAAGGAAATAAAAGAACCATGTAGTAAATATTTTTAAGTGATGAAGAATGGTTTGAAATACATACTAGAAGTTGAAATATCTTCTCATGCTCAGGGACTCAAAATGTAAAATTTTAATGTAAAACAAAATGAACACACAGACTCACATACATGTGTGTATATATGTATGTGTTATATATGTATAGTAAATACATATGTGTGTGTAGAGTATAATGTGATATGCAAATTTCAATGTGCAATGGCTGTACCATCAAAAGTAATTCACAGCCTCTACGCAATATCCTTCTGAATTTCACCTACATAATTCATTAAACAGGGAGAAGGCAAACTTATGCTTACATAGGACCTTCACCACTGTATTCTTGCTTGTTTGGTACAGGAGGCTACTCTTTAAGATACAAAAATAGAAACACAATCACCAAAACAGGTACACACTCTTTGATTTACAATGATGTTCTGCCTGAAAGATATGCTAGAGAAATGGCAGTAGACTTGTGGAGTGACCAAACAATAAGTGATTTGAGTTAAGACTTACTCCATGATATGGAACCCAAACCTGAGAAGAACCAGAAACTAGATAGCTCAGGAACCTGGGATAAACCCAGAAACCATTGGTCATAAAAAATAATGTAACAGTAAAATGACTATTAGTGACATTGTGTTATGCTTATAGATACTTTGACCAGTTATCATCAGAGAAGCTTTCTCCTGAAGCAGGTGGGACCAGACAGACCCATAGTCAGACATTATGCAGAGAAAGATCTTGGAACATTCAGCCCTAAACAGTATGTCTCCAACAAATCCCTTTCTTGGGGCTCAGATAATCCAACACAAGAGAAATCAGAAAGGATGAACGAGCCGGAGGACACCAAGAACACAAAGCATTCCATATAAACATGATCAAAGCTCCTATGAATTCACATAGACTAAATAAAGCAGCATGCACACGGTTTAGAGGTCCTCTATGTGTAAATTATGGCTCCTAGTTTAAAGTATACATGGGAAATCTTGGGAGTGCAAACACATGAGTCTCTGTATCTTTTGTCTTCTCTTGAGCTTTTTGTCCTCCTGTTTGTTTTGTATAACTTCAATGTGTTACTTTTCATTTTGTTTTATAGCATTTTGTTTTATTAAAATATAATCTCAAAAATCAAAATGCTTAAGGCTAAATATATGGAGAAATAAATGAAAAGAAATACTGCTTAGAAACATACACATTTCTTTTTATCATACTATTGTAAATTAAAATTTTATCATAAAATCAGTTCTAAACCCATAAAACTAAAAGGAAAACAATCTTATAACTCACAGGGAAGCAAGAAAAAGCTTGAGTTGTCAAAGCAACCCAGCAAAATGATTAATCCTGGGACTGTCAGTGTAGTAAGTTTCAAGTTATACAACAGAGACATGAGAAAACTAGTTTGATACATAAAATCAGATATGGATATTAATGGAATTGAGTAAAAATTTTAGCTTTAAAACTGTGTGCCTAAAGAATGTGTTCTGGAGAAGATACAAAAAGATATGTCACTGAAAATAAAACAGCCCCTTCAACAACTCCTATTTCATAATCAATGTTTCCTTACATAGAAATAAGACAATAAGGCCAGGGCAAGGCCTCATTCAGTAAACACTTGTAAGGCAAATAGAATAACTGAGTTCTATATCCAACACATATGTAGAATGGCAAGTGCTGCTATCCCCTTCTGCAATCCCAGATCTTGGGAAGCAGTAATTAGGAGATACCTGGAGATTTTTGGCCATCCAGTAAAGCAATATCATTGTGCTACAGGTTCAAAGAGACTCTGTCTTAAAAAAAAACCAAGGTGGACAGCATTTGTGGGTGACACATAGCATCAAAACATGGACTCACACAGCCATCACACCTGCAAAGGTATACCAATAGAACATGAACATATCTATTTCTCCCTCTCTCTGTCTCCGTCTCCGTCTCCTCCATCTCCGTCTCTGTTTCTCTGTTTCTATCACCACCTGTCTGTCTCTTCTCTCTCTCTCTCTCTCTCTCTCTCTCTCTCTCTCTCTCTCTCTCT
>JANHMN010000004.1:107027137-107057469 GCA_030674055.1 Rhabdomys pumilio | reverse complement strand
TCTCTCTCTCTCTCTCTCTCTCTCTCTCTCTCTCTCTCTCTCTCTCTCTCTCTCTCTTCTCTCTTTCTCTCCCTATCTCTCCCTTTCTGTCTCTCTTTCTCTCTCACCAAATTAAATCATTGTTTTTTTCCATATTCAGAAATATAGTCCAGCAGGATCAAATTTCTTAGTGAAAATCTAAGACTGAAACTATTAGAAGAAAAAAAGGGGTGACATAGGTAAGAGCTATCTGAACAGGAAAGCATTTATTCAACAAATAGTGCCTATAACTACTGAATGGGTACATATGAAATTAAAAAGTTTCTGCACAAGAAAAACTTTCAGTAATGACACAGACTACAAAATAGGAGAAAATGTTTGCTATTCATCTGGAGAATTATATCTATACTATTCAAAGTAGTAAGAAATTATAGCAACAGTAAAAACTAAACACCAGCTACACAAAAATCAAACCAACTATTAATGGTCAATAAACATATGAAAATAATGTTAGAATCAGTGTCTATTAGAGAATTGCAAACTGAAAGTCATTAGAATTTCATGTAACCCTATCCAAATGGCAGTCATTCAGAAAACAAATAAATGTTAGAGCAGATTTGGACAAAAATGGGCCATCAGACATTGCTGGTAGGACTATAAACCAGTCGTGACACTCTGGAAATCTAAAGCCACCATATGAACTACCTGCCCCACACATGTGGTTATCCACATGTGTTCAAGTCAATACATCTCAAAGACACTTGCACATTGATGTTTACTGAAGCAGTGTTCAGTTTGACAAGTTATGGATTCAGACAAGTCTCTAAATACTGAGGAGTCTGTGAAGAAAGTGTGTCTATCTACACATGGGCATTGTCTTCGTTTTCTATCCATAAAGAAGTGTGTTGTCATGTTCTTTTTAAAAGAAAGGGATACAGTTAGAGATAACTATATTAGCAAGTTAATCTAATCTTTAAATGAAAAAAATCATATGCTTTCTTTCACATGTGTTCCCTATTGTGATAGAAACACACACACACACACACACACACAGACACACACACACAGACACACACACACACACAAACAAACATACAAAATCAAGTATATGCCAAATATATGTATGCAGAATAGAAACTATTTAGGATAACAAAGAAGACTAATGAGAAAGAAGAGATGATAAAGGGATGCTTTAGGTTTAAAGGGGTGAGTATGCTCAATGTACAGTATATAATTGATTCAAACTCTGATATAACAGAACACCATGTAAAATTAATATATACAATTAGTCAAATTTAATTCCATTCCTTTCAACCTAGGAAGTTGCACTCTTGGAGACCATGCTTTCAATAAAAAGATTTGAAGCAAAATTACTAGTTACTTTTTCTTTTGTATTAAAAACACTTAAAATGATATCCTCAAAAAATTTTAAATGTACTATGCAGGTGCAAAAGTCTCCATTACTTTTTCATCTGATTTAAATAAAACTTTGGTTCCACTAAAAAAAAAATTCTCACTTCAACTATTCCTAGGAACAGGTAATTACCAATACTTTTGCTTCCATGAATTTGACGATTTTAAATGTTTCATATAAGTGAAACCATGAACTTTGTCTTTTTTTGACTGTCATGTTTTTCTTAATGTGATGTATTCCATATTCTTCAAGAATGCAGCATAATGGTAAGATTTCTTTCATTGTTGAGGATATACAATATACCACCAAATGTCCTTATTCTGTTCCCTGAATGATAATGAACAAAAGCAAGATTTTTATATCTTGTTAGTATGAAATTTGACCAATGTGTATTTGAGGACAGGAAACTTTTTGACTTATTTTTGTTTTTTACTTATCAGGTCAACATACAGGGGAATTTCTGAGTAATGTAATATCTTTGATTTTTACAAAAGGCAAAAGTTTTCCATAGGTTCAGAAGGTGATATTACCATGAAGAGTAAACACTGGCTTTATACTCTCCATGTCCTAAACAGCCATATTTTATACAATGTCTGACTAATGACCTTTTTAAGATATAGCTGGGTGTGCTGGTGCACATCTTTAATTCCAGAACTCAGAAAGTAGAAGCCCAGGATATATAATGTATTCCTATATAGTGAGAATCTCTCAATGAGTGAAAAAATACATTAATTAATTAGTTAATCAATTAATTAAACAATGAACAACACAAAGCACAAGAAGGCATTGTAACACCTGATAATATGTGATTGTGGTGGAGAGTTCAGGGAGAGTTGCATAGAAAAAAAGACTCCAACTTGCGTACATTAACTATCTGTAGGTTTGTCCATCGATTGTTTCCATTAAGCATTGTAAACTCTGCTACCTTTCTGAGAGTCTCACAAAGTAATTCCAAGTTGTGTTCATTAGCAATCTAACAGTTAAATCCTGGGATTTTCTCCAAGATGGACATTAACTTAACTATCTATTTTCTCTCCTTATTTTAGTTGGCATACAGTGATTTTTTAACAGGGTGCTATGAGACATCTTGTTATACAAATGCATTTTATATTGATTAAAATAGGATAATTGTCTTATGTTTACCTTGAATATTTATTTTTTGTGATAAGAACATTAAATCCCTTTCTTCTACCATGCTTAAACATATAATAAATGATTATTAATTCTAGGTATCCTACCTAACATGACATACACTACCAGAAAGTGTTTCTAATGTCAATATGTTTCAGTTAATTACTATTTCCTCATACACTGTACCTCTAGACTCTGGGTGTCATCATTTTTCACATCCTATGAAATGAAATGTTTTAAATTCCACACATTGCTAATCTCAATATTTCATTTTACTAATTCTAATGTGTAATATTATTTCAAATTACAGGATTTCATATTTTTATGAACAAATTATTTACAGTAGTATATGTATATGTATTCAATTATCCTTATTCACTATTGATGGGTACAGGTTAATTTACTACCTTAGGTGCAATAAGTGTTCTTTTAGTGAAGGTAGGGTACATATATATATTTGATGGTCTTTAACACATTATCTTGAATGCTTTGGAGTTTCAACAATTTATATCCAGCTCAGACCAGTCCTTGTGGTTTTCATAATCACAAATAAATATTGTTTGACATATATCTTACTAATGAATTTTTTTCTCATCATATTCTTCTTTTAACCCTTAAATAAATGGCTTGCTTCCTACTTTATTATTTTTGAAACAGGCAAGTTTTATCATATGATAAATTTGAATAGTTTTCCATAGTTGATTGTACTTTCCCAAGTTTCAAGTTATATATGTAGATATGTTTATATTTATGCATAATAGCAAAATTCTCAATATGGTATGCAAAAGTAGCATACCAGCTGTGCACATTCTAAACTTATCTGAACATAAATATAGATACATCCAGAAATCTCCACTAAAGAAAAGTTTAAGTCAAAACCTCACAAAACAGAAAAACTCCTGCTACTGCTGAGTATCCAGCAAGGTGAGTTTAACTTCTTAACTTGAACTGTAAGGTAAAATTTACCAGATGTAGCCCCATCCCACATCTGTAGCTGCAGGTATGGCTGCCCTGTTGATGACTAATCCTTTCTCCTTGCCATTAACTATTTTAAAATTAATAATTAACCAACTTCTTAAGGGGTATATATATCTCCAACTCATTCATACCAAAACACTTCATTTTCCCACATATCAAAGTTTATAATACTATACTTACTCTATAAAAACATTTAAAATACATCTTTATCAGAAATTAAAAGGAGTTACACATAAATTCTTAATAAATGTTATAGTAGGTTAGGAAATACAGACCAATTATTAATTCATGAGATATAATAAAATAGTAAAGCAAGCTGCATATAATGAGTATAATCTACATATGTTTTTTACAAGAAACAATCTCAGTGAAGACCTTGTATCTGTGATTTACAGAAATCTCCCTATATTGCAAAATTGTGTGTGGGGGTGAATAATGCTGGTTTTAAATTTCATCCTTATATATTACTATTTATATATTATAATATTTATATAAATTATTATGTAAATTTTTAGGAAAAGTGATATTTTGAGAGTCCCCAAATGGCTAAGTGACCCATATAGACCTGTGACCTTACAAATTCTGGAGCTACATTTGAACCTGATATTTGTCACCCAAACTATGATCCTTTTGAGTGAAACTCTAAATTTTTTCTTTTATGATAACTTATTCCATTTCAGTGCTCCAATGGCAGGAACCAACTTTTCAGAAAGTTATAGAAGCTATTCAGTTAAAGAAAGGTGTGTATGCTTTTGTTGGGCCATGGAAGGGTATCCTGGTTCTTGGGTTGTGGGTTCAGCCATGTCCTCAGAACCCAGGCTCCTGACATGAGGCCTAATCTCCACTCTTCAGTCAAGTACACAGGTGGGCATGATAAACAGGCCCCAGGCCCTAGAGAGATTTACATACTAATGAGGTACCTGAAGGCCAGAGGGTGGAGCCAATTAAGCATTCCTCCTCAGCCCCTCCCCCCTCTTCCCCTCCCTGTTTAACTCAGGGATGACCTGGGTTTTGTGTGGTATGAATCCAGATCCATCCACCATCCGCCATGCCAATAAACCAGTTTTGGAAACCCAAGGACTTCCTCTTGTGTTGGGGCCACGCCACGAGGAATAGAGGAGAGGCTCTTAGTTAATGAGCAGCCACACCTAACTTGCAGATGGAGGAACCCAGAGTGTTCCCAGCTGACTACCCACAGCATAGCTGGACGAACCCTGGGTTCTCCAGCCATATTTTTCCCACATGCTTTTATGCACTTTTTCAGTATATTGAAAGCTAGAGTCATATGAAACTAAGAAAATGTCTCCAGATTGGTATGTGGGGCTTTGTTTGGTCTTGTTTTTGTTTTTTTGGTTTTTTTTTTTTTTTAAATTAATGACAAATATAGAAGACTCAACCCACTGTGGATGGTGCCTTTCCCAAAGAAGTAGCTGTGGTTTGTATGAGAATCAATCTAAGAAAACTAAGAGGATCAAGCTACCAAGCAGCATTGCCCTGTGGCCTGTTTAGTTCTTGCTTTAGGTTCCTGTCTTGAGTTCCTGTACTCTATCCCCTTCACCATACATTGTAACTATAAGTTGAAAGAAACCTTTTCCTCCTCACGGCACTTTTGGTCATGGTCTTTCTTGCTGCAATACAAAGTCAAGGTAACATTTTGTTTACCAAATATAAACATTGAATGTTTTACAACTTAAAGAAAATTTTCAACTTTGAGCACTTTAAGGTTCAAGGGCTAAGGTGTCATTTTCTGTATAGTAACACATCTAACAGTTTAAACCATTATCAGATATTACATTTATTTAGTTTCTAGCAATTCTGCTACTATTGATTTGATTCTTACTTATATGTAATTATTTATTCACGCTTAATAACATTACTATAACAAGAGAATAGAGTCAATGCATGACAAAAATATTTAAGCACAATGTTAGAACGTTGTCAAAGGAATGAATGACATGTGGTGAAGAATACATTGAGGAACTGTGAGAGAGGCTCCAGGAAAAACAAAAGCAGAAGATCTTTTACCTCAGGTCCATTTTGTTTGCTGGATTGTTATTGGACATCATTTTGTATATCAAACATTTACATTTAATTTATAAGATTTGTTTGTTCTTGTGGGATGTCAAAAGGTAGCTATAGCACCCAATTTGGTCAGTTTACCTTTAGTCTGAATATGGTCTTCTGCCTTGCTCTCATGCTTTTCCTTATATAATCTATTGTACATACCATGTAATTGTGTTTAAATTGGCCTGTTCTCAGAAAGTGAAGGAAAAAAGGCTGCGGTGTTAATATTGAGTGTGTGCTTAGTGATGTTTGTTTACATATTTTTCAGTTCATATTGTTCTGAAATCAACCTTTCTCATATCATTGCTTTCTTTGCTACATTGAGGACACTGAATAGTAAACTGAAGCTCGACTAAGACTGTCCATAGCATCAGACTGTAGTCGGCCTTGTTATTTTCAATTCTCAGATCCCAGATCTCTCAGACACAGAACCACAAATATAGGCAGGAGTCAACATACAAGAACTCTATAGTCAACTTTGTTTCCATTTCTCTTCACACTTAATGTCTGTAATTCATTAGGTGAGTTACACCCTTTTTTTGATCTTTCTGTTTTTTCCACACTCTGTATCATGTGGATAATAAAACTTACAAACTATTCTTGTCTTGCTGCAGTCACAACTACAAGATAAGAGTAATTCAAAGACAGGGTTAGTTTAGTTCATAATCTCTATCATAATGGGGAAGGCACAGTGGAAGGAGCTTGAGACAACTGTGCCAGAAAGTGAAGAGGGATGCATGTCTGTGCTTAGCTCAGTTTCTTCTTTTTGTTTATTTCAAGACTTCTAGCCCATGGAGTTATAGAATCCACTACTAAGGTGGTTATTCCTAAATTAATCTAATGATAATATTTCACAGACATACCAGAGGTTTGGATTCTAGGCGATTCTAGATGCTGCCAAGCTGTCACTATTTATTTCACTGACTATATGTTTGAGAAATGAACAAGTTATTAATATATATTAAATACCTTCCTATAAAACTTCAGGATGAACAAATGACCTGATAATTTATCTGACACTAGTAATGACTTCATTCTATGGATGCATAAGATGTGTCTTATAGTTGATGAAAAAATAATTCATTTATAAAACACATAGAAGAATATGTCAGTGTTGGAAAGAAATAGTCCCCATGAGCAAAGTATCACAAAATGTTAAGATTCAATGCGTATCACTGTTAAAGATGCCAATCACATTCAGATTTATTCAAAATTTGAATAGACAAGCTGTCAAAAATCAAGGCATTTAAAAGTCTACATGAACTGATTCATAAGAACTATTGAATTCTGGTTTTAATATTATTTTTAAGTCATTAGATTTATTGATTTTTCTGTCACTGTGACCAAATACCTAGGAAAATTGTTTTAAAATGAATTACTTGGCCTACAGTTTCAGGAAGGTTAGCCACGGTCACTTGGCTTCTTTGCTTCTGAGTGGGTGTGGTAAGGCTAAATATTACTGAAGAAAAAAGATTCCCAATTCAAACCCAAGCCTCTCATAGAAACCTAGAAACTCAAGTGGAGGAGAACAAACTAACCTCTAAATCTACCCACTCTGTAATACATGATCCATTTAGACTCTAGTTCTCACAGTACTCATTACATTCACTGTCTTAGCCATTACTTAATAATGGCTATTTAATAGCTAGTACTTTCAACGTCTGTCATATAGAGGACCAAGACTCCAACAACTAAGCTACAAGTGAATATTTCCAATTGAAGATCATAACAATAGAGGTTTCATAGAACTAATAACTTTAAAACTCAAAAATATTCTTCTTTATGACTTGCCAAATATCCTTTTTATATTGAGGGGTAACTGTTAAAGCTGCTGTAAAAGCCCACAAAGCAACACAATTTCATTAGTCAATATTTCTATTTCTGACTACAAATATAGTTGAAGAACAACTCCAGAAGTACATTTAGAAAAGATTAGAAGGCTGAAAAGTAATAACCAGGTGCTATAATACTCGATATGCTGTAAATAGTATTCAGAATAGAAACACCAAAAATCAAACATTCATTTATCACTTTGAAAAAGCTGAAGTTGGGAATTCCCTTCTTGTCCTTGTCAAGTGTGGCTCTGAAGTTTGCTATAAGCATATGAAACAGATTAAAGTATTTCAGTGTAAGGTAGTACAGACTCCACAGTTAAACACTCATAGAAATAGATATCTGCCTTGATTTCTGCTGATGCTGATATTGTTATTAACTGTGTTAGTAGTAATATTATTATTGTTTGAATATATTGGTACTTTATCACCATTAATCTTGGTCAATATGAGACACAAATCTATGAAATGATTAGGTCTTTTCAGTCTTACAAAGTGATATGATAATATTAATATTAAATGTTTGCTTTTTAAATTTTTAGTTTGACCATAATACTCATAAGTATTTTATTTCATATTAAATTATGTAAATAATGTGAAAATGAGTAATAAAAGACAATTTTCTAATCAATGCCATTTATAGTTTTCTCTACATTGCTTTTAGGACAAGAGGATGTTTTTCTGCTTGAGTTCTGTATTGTTCAATAAATTAAACAACATATGTGTTTTGGGATTGTGTTAATAAGTAAACAGGGCAGAAATAACAAAGGTTTTGTCTTTGAAAAGGTCTTCAGCCAATGTCTTTTATACTAGATCCCTGGGGAGACTGTCCAAGGCTTTTTCAAAAGGTATTGGCTAGAACCCAAATTTCTTTAAAGGGGAATTTAATCATTTATTTATCTTTTTATTTATCCTAAAGTTTGAATACAGAATCGTGCATATGCTATGCAAACACTCTACTTTTCCCACCAAATGCATCCTTAGCATAGCAATTTATTTTGAATGTGTGATTATTTACTTTCATCCTGAAATTATTCTGAAACTAAATTCCTGTCAATATGTTAGTCTCTCCTTACAGTAGGGTATATTTTTTAAAACTTCTAGTGGATTCTCCAAAATGTAGATAGAATTCTACCTACATACACAGTTTTTCTATATATGTATATTTATGATACAGTTTGTTATTTGCACTAATGATAATAAAATGGAGTTTATAATATATTGCAATTGAAGTTTTGTTGTTATTTTCTTTCTGTCTCCTGCTCTCTTTTATATTCTTTCCACCATTATTTTCTGATAATATCATAGTTGTATTTTTGAACCACAACTAGCTATGGCCATCATAAAATACTGGATAGTAAAACTGTAGGTTTGTGAATTGCTGTAATTAAAATGGATGAATTAAAATTTGCCTTAGAGAGCATACTTTTTACAGTAAAAAATAAAGGCCAATAATTTGGTGTTTGCAGTATATTTCATTTCACAAAATGTAGGTACCAATTAACTATAAAAATGTACATTTTTACTAAGCTTCATTAACTCAGTCATGGGATCATGAATTCTAGAATTTCAAGTGTATCTGAAAATCTATAACAACCTCAAATTAAGATGAATTCTTCAACAGCTTAAAAGTCTTATCAACATGACTGGCCAAAGAGCTGAACAATAGTTGTGCGAAACTAGATAAAGACAAGCTCACGAGGTCTCAGTCCTATAGAAAGAACTATAGAAGTTTTTGGAAAGACACTTAGTAATTGTAGATATATAGCTGAACCTGACATCTTCTGCAGCCTGACAAAGCTTCCAGGAGTGAGACTGGAACCCCAACCTAGCCACAAAACCTTCAACTACAATTTGTTCTGCCTGCAAGATGTGTTGGTGTAATTATGGCACACAACTTGTGAAAGTGAACAATCAATGTCTCATCTAACTTGAGGCCTATGACTCCTGATTGAGCCTATTTTCAACACTGCCTTGATGGCCAGGAACCAGAGCCTGGATATCCCAGGGACCTAGGGTAGAACTAAACAAGATTGGTTAAAACAAAATGTCAATGAAATGATTTCTACTATTTATTATGCTCATAGAACAGTGCCTAGCCCAATCACCATCAGCAAGGTGCCATCTGAAAATTGATAAGAACAGATACAGAGACCCATAAACAAAGATTAAGTGGAGCTAAGGGACTCTTGTAGAAGATGGGGAGAGAGTATGGTAGGAGTCAAGAGTTGTCAAGGATGCCATAAAAACCTGGCCTACAGACTCAACTAAGTGCACAGAGACTAAAGTGACAATCACAGAGCCTGCATGGGTCTGAGGTAGGTTCTCTGCATGTATGTTATGATTGTTTGCTTGGTGGTCTACTGAGACACTTCACAACAGGAGTGTGGGGTGTCTTTGACTATTTCACTTGGTCTTTGGGTCCTGTTTGTTTTACTGGGATGCCTCAGCCTGCCTTGACATAAGTGAATGTGCGTTGCTGTGTTGTAATTTGTTATGCCATTTTCAGCTAATATCTGTTTTCTGAAAGGAAACATGAGAAGAGAATCTGAAGGAGGGGGCATGAAGACTGGAAAGACTGAAGGAAGGGGAACTATGGTTGGGATGTAATATATGAGAAAATAATAAATAAATAAGGAAGGAAGAGAACTGTAGGAAACAGAGTAAAGCTGACAGCTGGAAAATGGGCCTCCTCAAGAAGAAATATAATTGTCAGTGCCAAGCACTCAACTCTGAAAAAATTAATGCAAGTAACTATATTTACTGCACAGTTTATATTGAGAAATATATATGTACATACACATTCCTAAACATTTTGATTATGTATATTAGGAATACATATATACATAAATACTCTGAATATATATATATATATATATATATATATATATATATATACATACATATATATGTATATATATATAAAAACCCTAACCTTAACCCTAACCCTAACCCTATATTATATATATATATATATATATATATATATATATATATATATTCAGAGTATATATATGTATATATATATGTATATGTATATATATATATATTTTGAGATATCCAGCCTCTGGTACCTGGCCATCCAGTGTTTGAAATCATATATACATATACATAGACACACAAACACACATATACACATACATGTATTCCTGCAATACCAATTTGTGGAAAAAAAAGCCAATATATTTGAAGAAGAGTTGGGAAATTTATATTGGAGTGGTTAGAAAAAAAGAAAGTGAAGGAATTATGCTGTAATTATTTTGTAACAATATTTTAAATTCAACAGTAAAATATAATTGAAAAGAAAATTGCCTCAGAAGTTAAAAGTTGAATAATTTTGAAATATTATTAATTTCAAAAACAACATTGCCATGGAAGAGATTGGGGTGTCTCTCATAGTGACATTCAACACTCATCTCCAGGAAGATGACGATATATTTATAAAAGAAAAAAATCAAATTTTATAATACATATATTAGAAAAATAACTTTTAAAAAATTAAGAGAAATGTCTCTTTCCACTTCATGTGTCAGTGAATAACTCACTTTTTCATTTTGGTTTGATAACACTTAGGTTAAGGCAAAAGAAAATATGAAGTGTTTAGGGGAAGTATAAAGAGGTCATAAAATCACACCATAAAATAGTCACGTTTTTTTTTCTTTAAGTCATAGCCACATAGTTCAAGAATGACATACTTAACCATAATAAAAGTAATATTTATTTTAGGAAAATTTCATATGTCCAGCAGTGAGTTCTACCTCTTTTTGACTTTCTGTTTCTTCAGCTGTTCTTCCTTTTCAGTTCAGAGAGGTGAAAATAGATTATTCAGATATTCTTGTTCAAAAATGGAAAGAGGACTGCCTTTTAATACATTAGAACACAGATCGGCCTCCAGTTTATATGATGAAGGGTTTTCTACTTGATGTTTTTTTTTTAGTTTTATATATGTGTGTGTGTGTGTGTGTGTGTGTGTATACACATACACACACATATGCATATATATATATATATATATATATATATATATATATATATATAATCACTTTTGGTCAGTTTTGTCAGCTATGTTTTCTTCCTGTTTGCTTATGTTTATTAGATTCATGTTTTTCTATTAAAATCTTGTAACTTGATTTTCTTTTTGTGAAGCCTTGTATGTAAGGGTCTTGTCATACATTTAAGACCTCAACTATTACCCTTTACCTTGCTCTTTCTGCCTTGTTTTTCATATCTATTATTATTACTATCTACACAATATACTATTGACTCTGATCATATCTAGTAACACACCTCTTCCACACTACTAAAGTTATTTCACCAGCTTTGTTCATAATGCTATTTTCTACCAACAAATATTAAGTTTCAGCTAATATTTTTACCACTCTTTCCATTGAAATTTTGAAAATAATGTATGATTTAAGTTACTTGTAACAAAGACATATGTGGAGATGTGTTTTGTTTTAATCCACTTTATGTTTCCTGTAACACATTCTGTATCTGAAGAAATGATTCCAAAACCAGTTTAATGTGATGTAAATTATTCCCTAACTAATGAAATATGTGATTACTCTCATGCACTTTACATTCACATATTAAGCACATATCTAAATCATTTGAGATAATCACTGAAAATATATAAAGTAAGTAGGTCAGGAAAAGATTGAACAATTCAGACTGCTGAAAGAACTCAAAAATGAGTGACTATTAATGTTAAAATCAATTATAGCTTTAATTTCACACAAACAATTCATTTTATTTCAATATTTTTATTAGAGATTCAGTTAAAATATATCAAGAAATTATTATGCAATGTTAGTATCTTGAAATCCCTAGACTGTGCATTCTTTAGATACTTTCAATACAAATTGAAAAATAAAACTTATCATATTTACAGTGAAAAATTTATACAGGTAAACGTAATCCCCTATAAGATACATCAAGTTCTATTAACGTCATTATGGAACAGCTAAAATTAATTTGACAGCTGTTTGCATAATTAAGGCATATATATCTATAAACATATATATGTATGTACATGAATCTTTCATGCAAATTCTCAGATTCAGATAAATCTCATCAATCAAAACAGAAGTTGTTTCACCCTAAACTTTTCCTGGTGCACAGCATAGATATGTTCTATTTTAAGACCAAATGACTCTGTGGTGGTATTTACTTCCAGGTGCAATAAAATCTATTTAAGTTTGAAGGCTAATTAAAGCAATGAAACCTCATGACAAGGAGAAGCCAAAGCTCTCCCATTCAAAGCAGGGTTTGACATAGACTGCCAAACATTGCAAAGAGATCTCAGTTTTTAAAAAAAATCAGTCATAGAAATCAGCTGTTGTTATAGATCATTCTAAATGTAATAACTTTGTGTATTGAAACTAAGATATATTAAACCTGTATGGCAACTTATTCCTACAAATTATCTGGTTAAGATTTTGTCAATACAGTGACTACTCGTATTAGTTTTCAGAGCATTCCAGGGTACATAAATATCTGAAGATCAGGTTTTAAGTTAGGGATCTCACTCATGCTTGCAACTGCGATAGTCAAGAGGTTGAGGCAGGAGCATTGCTATAATCTTCAGACCATACTGGACTATCTAGTGACTTTTATGTTAGTCTAGGCTACACAAAACTACTGTGTGTGTGTGTGTGTGTGTGTGTGTGTGTGTGTGTGTGTGTGTACTACAATATATATTATGTACACATATGTAGCATCACATGTATATTATAAAATACGTAGCATATGTTATATGTAACATATAATATATGTACATGCCCTAAATGAGTGTGTGTATGTGTGTTGTTTGTGTGTGTGTGTGTGTGTGTGTGTGTGTGTGTGTGTGTGTGTGTGAGTGTGTGTGTGCAGTAAGGTCCTTGTTTTCAGGCATATTAAAGTTTAAATAATTCAGTAATTTGAATATGTGTTATAATGTTACAATTTTGTCTTCTTTATTTATTATTAATCAAGTATCTTAGTACACAGAGCAGTGGTTATCATAATAACACTTTCCTTTATTTTAGAATGTATACATGATATTTAACGTTTTATTTATTTATATATTCACTTTACATCCCAATCACAGCCCCTCTCCTCTCTTTCCAGTCCCCCACATAAAAATCTCTCTCTCAATTGCCCTCTCCTCTTCACCTCATAGAACAGAAGTCCCACTTGTGCACCACCCCATCCTGGGGCATCTATTCTCAGCAGGAAACAGAGGCAGAATCTGTCCCTGCTTCACTTGATAGGGAAATGAAATGAAGACTAAGCTGTGCATTTATTACAAATGTGAAAGGGCTATAGATCCAGCTCCTGCATGCCCCTTGGTTGGTGGCCCAGGCACTGTGAGCACCCACGGTCCCAGGTTACATGACCTTGTGAGTCTTCATGTGGTGACCCTGATGTCTCCTACTTGCAAACTTCTATCCACCACTAGTCCACAAGACTCCCTAGGCAGTGGGTCTCTGCATCTGCATAAACCCACTGTTGGATGAAGCTTCTCAGGAAACAGGTTCCTGTCTGCAAGTATAATAGAGTATCATTAGTAGTGTCAGGGTTGGATCTCTCACCTGGTATGGGTCTCAAGGTGGGGCAGCCATAGGTTGACTGTTCCCTCAATCTCTGCTCTATCTTTATTTCTACACAGCTTGTAGGAAAGAGAAATTTGGGGTTGAAGATTTTGTGGGTAGGTTGATGTCCCCTCTCTCCTCTGGAAGTCCTACCTGGCTAAAGAAGGTGGCCACTACAGTCACTATGACCCTTTCTGGTAGGGGCCTCAGCTAGGGTCACCTCCATAGACTTCCTATATCCTGCCTTCAGCTATTCACAAGAAATTTCCCTAGACCCACCTGTAGAGTTCCATTCTCAATCCCAGTCCTCTCTTGCTCTATGCTCCCCTTTTCTCTTCTACCTCCCCCCTCCCTTCTAGGTCCATCCCTCCCTCTGGCTCCTGTGATTATTTCCTTCACCCTTCTCACTGGAATTGAAGCCTCCTCACTTGGACATTTCTGCTTGTTACATTTCTTACGGTTTGTAGGTTATAACCTAGGTATTCTGTACTTTTAGGTTAATATCTACTTATCAGTGAATACTATCATTCATGTCCTCAGATCTGAGTTACCTCACTCAGGATATTTTCTAGTTCCACCCATTTGTCTGTAAAATTCATGATGTCCTCATTTTAAATAGCTAAATGGAATTCCTTGTGTAAATGAATCACATTTTCTGTATCCATTCTTCAGTTGACGGACATCTGGGTTGCTTCCAGCTTCTACTTATTACAAATCAGGCTGCTATAAACATAGTGAAACATGTGTCTTTACGGTGTGATGGGATGTTTTTGATCCACATGGATTTGAGGATTTCACACAGTAACAGTTATGGATCTATTTGCATTCTTCTACATGTAGTTAGACAAGCACTATTTGTTGAAGATGCTTTCATTTTTTTCCATTGTATGGTTTTGCTTCTTTATAAAAAAATCAAATGTCCTTAGCTTTATATATTTATTTCAGAGTCTTTGATTTGATTCCATTGACCACCCTGCCATTTTCTATAGAATGTTATGCAATTTTGGGGACAACAGGCTTTTAAAGTCACACCTAATGATTCTTTGGATTTTCTCACTGTTGTTATGTCTCCATTTTCATTTCTGATTATGTTCATTTGGATAGTGTCTCTCTTTCTTTTGGTTAGTTTAACTAAGTATTTGTCTTGTTGATTTTCTCATTGTACGAGCTCTTAATTTCACTTATTAATTTTATTGTTTTCTTTGTTTCTAATTGATTGATTACAGACCTGGTTTTTATTATTTCCTACTATCTACTCCTCTTGTGTGTGTTTTCCTCCTCCTCCTTTTTCTTCTCCTCCTGCTGCTCCTCCTCCTCCTATTCCTTCTTCCTTCTTCCTTCCTTCTTTCTTCTTCTTCTTCTTCTTCTTCTTCTTCTTCTTCTTCTTCTTCTTCTTCTTCTTCTTCTTCTTCTTCTTCCTCCTCCTCCTCCTCCTCCTCCTCCTCCTCCTCCTCCTCCTCCTCCTCCTCTTCTTCTTCTTCTTCTTCTTCTTCTTCTTCTTCTTCTTCTTCTTCTTCTTCTTCTTCTACTACTACAGCTGTCAAGTGTAAGTTAAAATTGCTTCTATGAGAACTATCTAATTTCTGTATGGAGGCACCTAGTGCTATGGGTTCTCCTCTAAGTACTGCTTTCATTGTATCCCATAAGTTTGAGTATGTTGTGCCCTCATTTTCATTGATCTACAGAAAGTCTAATTTCTTTCTTTATTTCTTTTGTAACCCAGAAATCATTGGGAAGAGTGTTGTTCAGTTTCCATGATTGTGTAGGCCTTTTTGTGTTTCTCTTTTTGTTAACATCCAGATTTAGTCTATGATGGTTTTATAAGATACAAATATTATTTCAATTTTCTTGTAGCAATTGAGGCTTTCTTTGTGAACAACTATATGACCAGTTTTGTAGAAGTCTCTGTGAGGTCATATGACTCTTTCAATGCTATAATTTTAAAAACTGATTTGAAAATTGTGTTTTTGTTTGAATTATATTGTTCATAGAGATTCACCTGTCTTTTTAACTATAAAATCATATGTAGCAGACTACACAATTCTTCATATTCTTGAAGACTTGAATTACAGAAAAGGTATTAATAATTTTAATGATATGAATGATTTTTTGTGAGCTTATAAATAAGTTTAGGAAATCAGTGATTGTTTTTCTGAGAGTTATTTCTAGTTGAGTATATTAGAATATTAGATTGATTGGCATTAATTTTTAAATTCTTGTGACTTGGGTATTATTGATAAGACCAATGGAGTTTCAAAATTGATTCAGACTAAACGTGAATTCTTTTCAGTGAAACACTTGCTCAATTTCTGGAGCTGCACTCTCTGATATACAAAACCACTATGATCCTCATTAGCTAAAACATTCTTACTCTGAAGCTTCTGTAAGGCAAAGAACATTGTCAATAAGACAAAACAGCAACCAACAGATTCGGAAAAGATCTTAACCAATTCCACATCTGATAGAGGGTTAATATCCAAGATATACAAAGAATTCAAGAAATTATACTCCAGACAACCAAATAACCCTATTAAAAAATGGGGTACAGAGCTAAACAAAGAATTCTCAACAGAGGAAACTCGAATGGCCGAGAAGCACCTTAAGAAATGCTCAACATCCTTAGTCATCAGGGAAATGCAAATCAAAACAACCCTGAGATACCACTTCACACCAGTCAGAATGGCTAAGATCAAAAACTCAGGTGATAGTAGATGCTGGCAAGGATGCGGAGAAAGAGGAACACTCCTCCATTGTTGGTGGGATTGCAAGCTGGTACAACCACTCTGGAAATCAGTCTGGCTGTTCCTCAGAAAACTGGACATAGCATTACCTGAGGATCTAGCTATACCACTCCTGGGCATATACCCAGAAGATGCCCCAACATATAACAAGGACATATGCTCCACTATGTTCATAGCAGCCTTATTTATAATAGCCAGAAGCTGGAAAGAACCAAGATGTCCCTCAACAGAGAAATGGATACAAAAAATGTAGTACATTTACATAATGGAGTATTACTCAGCTATTAAAAATAATGAAATCGAGAAATTCTCAGGTAAATGGTTGGAACTAGAAAATATCATCTTGAGTGAGTTAACCCAATTACAAAAGAACACACATGGTATCTACTCGCTGATAATTGGATATTAGCCCAAAAGCTTGGAATAGCGAAGACTCAACTCACAGACCACATGAAGCTCATGAAGAAGGAAAACCAAGTGGGGATACCTCAGTCCTACTTAGAACGAGTAAAAAAAATACTCAAGGGAGCAAATATGGAAACAAAACATGGGACAGAAACTGAAGGAGGGGCCATCTGGAGACCATTCCACCTGGGTATCCATCCCATGTACAGTCACCTAAGCTAGACACTGATGTGGATGCCTGGAAGATGCATGATATAGCTGTCTTCTTAGAGGTCTGCCAAAGACTGACACATTCAGAGGACAATGCTCACAGCTAACCACTGATATGATCAAAGGTTTCCCAATGGAGAAGTTAGAGAGAAGACTGAAGGAGCAAAAAGGGTTTGTGACCCCATGAGGAACTCAACAATACCAACCAACCAGAACTCCTCAGGGTCTAAACCACCAGCCTGGGAGCACATAGGGAGGAACCCATGACTCCAGCTGTATATGTAGGGGAGGATGGCCTTGGCGGGCATAGGTGGGAGAGGAGATTCTTGGTCCCATAAAAAACGAACACAGAGTGGGGGGGGAGAGGGAATGTGAGGGTGGGGAGAGGGTAGTGGGGTTGGGGGGTAGGAGGGAGCACAACCTCATAGAAGCATGAAGAGGGGGATGGGATAGGAGGTTTCTGGGTGGTGGGAGGAAGTGGGGTAAGAGGATGAAATCTGAAATGTAAATATAATACACAATAAAAAAATTTTAAAAAAATGAAAGAAAACACAAAAGATACCTAGTAATGTTGGACAGTACCAATTCACAAAGTGTTGATTTCTATTACCCAACTAATTGAATAGTTACTCATGAAAATGTATGCATTTATGTATATATTGTTTGCAGCTATTATGTTTATATTTGTAGAAAACATTACAGGAATAATATATACTTTTGATTCAATGACAATAGAAAATAGCTTAATAGTGATTTCTTTAGACAACTATTTATATTTTGCAAAAACATTAGAAGAAAAATAGAGCTGAAGAAAAGGAGAGACAGAAAGAGAGAAAGCACAAGACAGAGATGAGGAAGGTATAGAGAAATAGAAGGGAGGAGAAGGGAGAAAAACAAAAGAGAAGAAGGAAATGAAAGTGAGAGGAAGAAAGGAAAGGAGGTGGTGAAGAGGCAGGAAGAGATAAGAGAAGAGAAAATGCAGACAAAGGGGATAAGGGAGGGAAGAAGAGTGAAAAACAATAGAAGAAAGGTCTCATAGTTATGTAAAGTATTAAGGCTTCTTTTGGTTCTTATTGGGCATGCAGAATTCCTTTAATCTGAATTTCTCAACTTCAAAATCATTAATACTTTAATTTTTTCTGAGAACTACATTTTAGCTAATGTAGTGAAAAGAGTAGATGCTCATTTGATTTTATAATGCTAAGTATGGAGTATTTTTTTCCTCCCAGTTGCCAGCACACTAGTTTTGAATGGTATCCTCCGGTACTGGGATGCTACTTTAGCATAAATACATTTGTTTTTAAATATCTGTGACAATTGTCAGGATTTTGTAATGAAATGAAAATGTAACCTTTCCTCCTGTCTACCTCTGGCCTTTTTGTTGTGTTGTAAAGTGGTAGTTGCCATTTTGCAAGACCCATCTTTCACTATAGAGTATATTTCTTCCCTTTACAATAACATCTGTTGTTGATGCCCAATTACCATTTTAATTCAAACGAAGAAAATGTTAGCACTAACTCTTGAACACATCATGTGACCCATTGTGTCTTTACTCATGTGCTCAGCTTTTCCCTTATGTCCCTTCTATCAAACATCTTATAAATTCTTTAATGTTTATTAACTGAATAGTGTGGCTACCAACTGCATGAAGTTTTCATAAAGTGTGATGCATGAATTTTATGCATTCCTCAAAATTAAAGTATTTGTTGGATATTTTAACTGTACAACTTCATAGACATAAAAATCATTAGTAAAATTGCAAAAGAATATACTGCTCAGGTACAATTACAAATAGACTTAGTGTTAGTACACAAAATACAGAATTTCTCAAATTATTAGAACATACTAGTGTTAAATATTTGAACTATTTAATTATTTGTATTATACTAACACAATGTTGAAGAACGTAATACAAAAGTCAAACTAGTATGCTCGCAAGAAATCCCATGTAAAGAAAAAGTCTTTTTTTTCACAAACTATTTAGCTTGATAGAGTGATTAAAATATTCTGTAGATTAAAACAAACACATGCACAAAACAGGCAAAACCACTAGGACCATAAGCTGTTAAGAAGATCTGTTCCACATGTGCATTTTGTCCTCTTTGAACTCTTTTCCCAGCCAAAGGCTTACATCATAAACACAGGTCACACAGATGGTCACTAGGACTGTTTGACAAATAGTCTAAACTTGCAAATATTTTATATATGCAGTCCAAAATACTTTGATATAGCACACAAATTAGAAAATAACACAATAATTACAAATAATATAAAATACCTTGGTGTGAATCTAACCAAGCAAGTGAAAGATCTATATGACAAGAACTTCACTTCTCTGGAGAAAGAAATCAAAGAAGATCTCAGAAGATGGAACCATCTGCCATGCTCATGGACTGGTGGATTATTATAGCAAAAATGACCATCTTGCCAAAAGCAATCTACAGGTTCAATACAATCCCCATCAAAATTCCAAATCAATTCTTCATAGAGATAGAAAGAGCAATTTGCAAATTCATTTGGAATAACAAAAAACCCAGGATAGCGAGAACTATTCTCAACAGTAAAAGAACTTCTGGGGAAATCACAATCCCTGACCTCAAGCTATACTACAGAGCAATAGTGATAAAAACTGCATAGTATTGGTACAGAGACAAGCAGGAAGATCAATGGAATAGAATTAAAGATCCAGAAATCAACTAACACATCTATGGTCACTTGATCTTTGACAAAGGAGCTAAAACCATCCAGTGGAAAAATGACAGCATTTTGAACAAATGATGCTGGTTCAACTGGAGGTCAGCATGTGGAAGAATACAAATCGATCCATTCTTATCTCCTTGTACAAAGCTCAAGTCCAAGTGGATAAAGGACCTTTACATAAAACCTGATACACAGAAACTAATAGAAGAGAAGGTGGGGAAGACCCTTGAATACCTAGGCACAGGGGGAAAGTTCCTGAACAGAACACCAATGGCTTATGCTCTAAGATCAAGAATTGATAAATAGGATCTCATAAAATTGCAAAGCTTCTGTAAGGCAAAACACACTGTCAATAGGACAAAATGGCAAGCAATTTTAAAGTTTGGAAAAAGATCTTTAAAATCCTACATCTGACAGAGGGCTAATAGCCAATATATATATAATATTCAAGAAATTAGACTCCAGACAACCAAATAACCTTATTAAAAATGGGTACAGATCTAAACAGTGAAATCTCAACTGAGGAAACTCAAATGGCAGAAAAGCACCTAAAGAAATGTTCAATATCCTCAGTCATCAGGGAAATGCAAATCAAAACAACCCTGAGATTCCACCTCACATCAGTCAGAATGGCCAAGATAAAAAAAAAACTCAAGTGAGTAGATGCTAGCAAGGATGTGGAGAAAGAGGAAATTCCTCAATTGTTGGTGGGATTGCAAGCTGGTACAACCACTCTGGAAATCAGTCTGGCAGTTTCTCAGAAAATTGGACATAGCATTACCTGAGGACCCAGCTATACCATTCCTGGCATATGCCCAGAAGATGCTCCAATATATATCAAGGACACATGCTCCACTATGTTCATAGCAGCCTTATTTATAATAGCCAGAAGCTGGAAAGAACCCAGCTGTCATTCAACACAGGAATGGATACAGAAAATGTGGTAAATTTACACAATGGAATATTACTCAGCTATTAAAAACAATGAATTCAAGAAATTCTTAGGTAAATGGATGGAACTATGAAATATCTTCCTGAGTGAGGTAACCCAATCACAAAAGAACACACATGGTATGTACTCACTGATAATTGGATATTAGCCCAAAATCTGGCAATATCCAAGATACAATTCACAGACCACATGAAGCTCATGAACAAGGAAGATCAAAGTGTGGGTGTTTTTGTTCTTCTTAGATAGGGTAATAAAATACTCAGAAAGCAAATATGGAGACAAAGTATGGGACAGAAACTGAAGAAGGGGTTGTCCAGAGGTTCCTCCACCTGGGTATCCATCCCTTGTACAGTCACCAAAGGTAGACACTGATGTAGATGCCGGAAGTGCATGCTGACAGGAGCCTGGTATAGCTGTCTCCTTAGAGGTCTGTCAGAGCCTGAAATATACAGAGGTGGATGCTCACAGCTAATCATTGAGCTTATCATGGGGTTTCTAATGGAGGAGTGAGAGAGAAGACTGAAGGAGCTGAAAGGGTTTGTGGCCCCATGTGGAGAGCAACAATACCAACCAACCAGAGCTCCCAGGATCTAAACCACCAGCCTGGGAGCACATAGGGAGGGACCCATGGCTCCAGCTGTATACTGTAGGGGAGGATGACAGTGGCAGGCATAGGTCGGTGAGGAAGTTCTTGGTCCAGTGAAAGCTGGATGCCCCAGTGTGGGGGAAGTCGTGGGTGGGAAGGTGGGAGTGGGAAGGTGGGTGTGGGCATAACCTCATAGAAGCAGAAGGAGGGGAGATGCGATGGGGGTTCCTGGGTGGGGGGAAAAAGAGGATTACATCTGAAATGTAAATAAAATATACAACAAAAAAAATTAAAAAGAAAAGAACCCAAGTCATTTTGCATATATGCAAAATTGATTAAGTATAAAGTTCACATCACTGAACAGTTTAGATAATAGAACATATTTAAGTTAAAGTATATTTTTAGCTTTGATTCATAAAGGAGGTAGATTTTGATAGTTTGTAAAACTTTCTTAGTGCTGTTATTCACTAATTGAACAGTTGGCTAACCTGTTGATCTCTTGCTTTCTTAATCTTAAAAAATTGATATCATAGCAATTAAGTAGATGGTAAAGACTGAAATGACATGTACATAGGAATAGTGGGAAAGCTTACTTCTGAGGAAGGAAAAGGAAACTGAAGAGACTCACCTGGAAATTGCTATTTTTATGTTTCCATATTTACAATACTATTTATATAGTTCTAAGGCATACTTAGAAAGAAAACATGTTTTGCCATGTTAAAATGCTAGATGTAAATGAATGTATGCACATACATTTATGCATTTATTCATGTAAATATTTGTGGTATAAAGTGTAGACAGGTTTGACTTTTTGGCTGTAGAAAGAACAGTAAAAGTCATCATATAAAAAAGACATGAGTAAGAATGAAGATATAGGTGAAAATGCCATGATAAAACCAGTGTTTTGTGTGCTGAGTGGAAAATCATTTCAGTTGTTTCTTTGAAATAAGTTTTCAGGTTGCCTAAGCCATGCCTACATTTTTATATATATATAGTCTATGATGAATTTGAACTCCTGATTCTCTTGTTTCTACCTTTCAAGTTCCAGGATTACAGGGAATATTATTTCATAATCATTCACAAAATTAAATATTAATACTAACACACAAATATAAAAAAGAAGGTAGATTTGTAAAAATGTTCATCATGGACAAATCTTCCTTTTCAACCAGTTCAAAACTCATTGTAACTTTATTAGTAACAGCAGGAGAAATCTAGACATCTAATTATAGGTGGATGGAAGATGAAAATCTGGCACATGTGTACAATGGACTTTTATTCAGTTATAAAGAAAAATGAAAATTTCAGGAAAATCTATATAACTGGAAAATATATATTATATTAATACATTGACTGAATAATTGATTAACACCATTAACTGATTAACTCTATAAAATAATATAATAGCTAGATAACCTTGGCTAAGAAAGTCAATACCACATATTATCTCTAACATACAGACCTAGGTCCTCAATTTCCTGTAATGCATTTCTATTAAAGTGAATGTCAATACACTCAAGAACAAGATAGAAATCTATGCTAAACGGGAATGAGGCCTAGGGTGCTGTGGAAGGTAATGAAACATGATATGGCAATGGAAAGAGAAAGATTGTGTACAGAAGGGTACAAAGAGAAAAGGAAACCAGGGAGATACGAAAGAGGAAAAGATCATGTGACGGATCAACCAAAACTGGATGAAACTGAAAAAGGGAACTGCTAAAATCTGTAAAATGTAACTTACACATGCAGAATACATGATTCATATTTAAAGGACAACTTCTTTCCTGAGCAACAGCATGTGGCATGGGTTGGTCTATGCAGCTTTGCAACACAAAGAACATGGAAACTCTTCCTCTTACTCATAGTCTAAAAGTGTTGTGGTTTTGAGCCTAACTAAAGCAGAGCATGTGTGGAGGGGTTGAGCCTCAGAATAGTGTTCTTGGTGCACTTGCGTTGATAACATTTGGTCACTTTAAATATGTTTGATTAAGATATCTGTGTAAATCAATAGTTTTTTCAAAGATATATATATATATATATATATATATATATATATATATATATAATGATTTCTAGATAGGTAGTAAATAAGAAAAAACTATGTGAAGATGTTTCAAGTTTAATCCTAATTGCATATATATTCCATACTTAATTTTAATACTTCTTCATAAGAGCTGGTAAAATAGTTAATCACATGTAGTTGATATAATTTTTATATTTACTTCTCAGTTTAACCCAGTTTAACTACTAATATGTATCATAACATGATAACTTATTTCTAGCACTCAGATAGGAATACTTGACTGCTTATGAAATTGCTGTGTCAACTATCAAGAATTGAGCATGCAACCACAGTCTTAAAATATCTAGTTCAATTTAAATTTACTATATTCTATGAAGCTTTATCATTTTAAATTGTATGTTTTTCATGGAATGGAACAAATTCTATAATGAACACTTTTTTTTTGATCAGAAAATGCTCACAATTGCAGTATCATTCTTTATTAAAACTCACCATCACTGCCTACAGTGTGAAGTCTTGAAATATTTTACTTTTATGGACTCTATTCTGCACCACAATATTAGTAGATTAAAGTCTATCCTATCTTTTGGTCTGAAAAGAATTGCTTTTTCAGTTGATAATGAACTTACAAAAGCTTCCTCCACTGAAAATATAATCAATTCAATGAAATTTCCTAAATTCTCATTTCAACATTCTGACAAGCCTTAGAACATAGGATGTTATATGTTAAGGCATTTTTGTAGTTCAGTAGTTACATGCATTAATATGAGACTAGATAGTACAAAATAAAACGCAATGAGACCTGACTAAAAACATCTTGATGCTTCAAATTATATTTTTCAAGTAATATAAAGATTATCACCAAATTACAGACACTAATTTGTTTTTGTGGGGAAGTCAAGAAAACAGGTTAAATATTTTCAAAAAACTTGGACGTTTTGAAACTCTGATTTCTTAGCTCTTCTTCACGCTGACTGTTAATACAATCCATGGACGGTAAAGGAATAAAATAGTTTAAGAGTACATATAATCATTATTAAGTAAATAGCAGAAGGGATGAATTCAGAGGCTTTTTTTTTTACACATTATTTCTGCTGCTGCCTGAAGGTTTTGTTCAACTTCCATTCAATTTACTCTATGATAGCAATGAAAATCTTATTGGTGCTGTAGCAACTGCTAACTTGGAGAGGGCTATTTGCTCCTAGAGAGCAATAGAGTCTTGACTTCCAGGCAGTATGAAGGCAGAAAAAGGAGTCTAGAAGTAACTTTGCTCTTTCTATGATCAGAAAAGGCACATTCTCAGGCACCCAGGGAAGAATTAAAGTCAACACCATATTTAACAGCCATGGGAGTACCTAATAATCCACTCTAACTGTCCTCATGAGAAATACAAATTTACCTTTATGTCTTCATTGTGCGTCCTCCAATCTATCAAATGACTGCATTTGGCAATTCCCATCACCTTGATTGCTCTAATCTATCAAATGATGGAACTGAGTGATTCTCATTTCCTCTAAAAAGGTGCTGTTTTTCTCTTGCTATTCTGGGAGACTGATTTACAACCTTTTCTTCTATTGCTCCCTGGGTACTCTCTTTCCATATTTCTAGCAGCTTTTGTGTTAAACAGTTTAACTGAATTGCATGGAGGCGCACCTCTCATTAATGTTAATCCCTGCTTTCCTACTTTTAAATTAACAGTGTGCAACTATCAAGAGGGTTTTATGACCATCTACTCATTTCTTTCTTTTCATGATGATATAAATACAGCTATTGTATTCCCAAGGAGAACACCATTAGGGCACAGTTTCTCTGAGATTATAAGAAACCATTCTACATATATTTCTTTCGCTATACATATGTTTTACATTTTTAAAATTGATTTCCACATTAGGGCATGGAAGAACAGATTGCACACCATTGTTGATGTGGAAGTTCTGCTCTTTATATGTTTAAGTTACATCAATTATTTCTTATAACAAATGCTTCTTTAGCTTGCTAAATGCATTATTTTGATACTGGCTTTATAATTATCAACCTCACCTGGAAATATTATTACCGTTTAGATATTCATCCATTTACTTAGTGTTTATATTTTTTAAAAAATAAAATTTCACAGATATAATTATGTGTGCTTTTTTATTTTAAGATCTGTTTGCTTATATTTCATATGTACATCTGCTGTGTGTGTATTCGTGCGCACGAGTGGGTGGGTGTGTGCGTGTGTATCCTGCATTGGTACCTGGTGCTCACAGAACCAGAGAAAAAACTTGATTGACCAAAGAAAGTTGTGAGCCACCATGTGGGTACTGGGAAACAAAACTTGGCCTTCTGCAAGATTACTGAATGTTCCTAAATACTGAGTACATTTCTGGATGGTTCAGGGGTATTTTTCATATTTTCCCTGATTTTAATTAAATAGCTGCCAATTATTTTGACATATTCAAAAATATTTTCTATAAAATTAAATAGTTTTTTTTCTGATGTATAATTATATTCATTCAATACTTGTTACTATCAGTGATTCAAAGGAAGTGGAATATGAATGGTATGACTGGCCACATCTGGTATCCAATAACCCAGGGCCAAACAGATGCTTCATAAGACCCTGGGTGTGTAAGTCACCTATTCTGTTCATTGTTGTAATGTTCTGTGAAATGCTAAAAATAACTGTGCATAGAGATCACTAGAAGTCACAGATAAGGCAGAGCAGGAACTACTAACTAAAATTCGTATACTGTGGTGGTTTGAAAGAGAATGGCTTTCAGAGGCTCAGGAGTTTGAATACTTGGTCCTCAGTAGGTGGAACTGTTTGGGAAACATTAAGAGGTGTGGTCTTGTTGGAGAAGTTGTGCCACTGGGGGTATCCTTTGACGTTTCAAAATCCTGTGGAATTTCTGAATTCCCTCCCTCTACCTTGTGCTTAGAGATCAGATGTAAGCTCACAGCTACTGACTGAATACCCTACTTGACTGTTGTCATGATCCCCAGTATGATAGTTATGGATCCTCACTCACTGGAATCACGAAGTTCTAAATGAAGTACTTTATTTTATAAGTTGTCTTGTTCATGGTGTCTCCTCACGATAATTGAAAAGCAACTAAGATAGAACTGGTACCTGGGAGTGGGCTATTACTCTGACCAACCTAACAATGTGGGCTTTTTTTTTTTTAGAATGTAGAAGACTTTAAGACTAGGACCAGAATTGAACACTGTAAGCAGAAGCTTAATGTTCATTCTAGTAATACTGAATAATACAGTGATAATGAGATCAGTGTGAACTATGGAGGCCCAATTAAAGTGGTTTCAGACAGAAAAAAATGTTAGAAACTTGTATAGAGGCCATATTTGTAAAAGAATGTGGCTGCTAGTTACCATTGGTCTAAGAATCTCCCTGAGCTTAAATTAAAGCATTTTGGATTAATGTCATTGGTAAAGCAGATTTTCAAAAGAGCCTACTGTTGACAGTGTGTTTGGTTATTAGTGATCACTTATACAAATCTACAGTGTAAAGAAGCAAGCATGGTAAAAAGAATTACAAAATGTACAGTTTGAAAAGAAAAAGTACACTAGGAAATTCACTGTTAAAGCTATGGTTTGTGCTGGAGATGAGGATGAATGGAGTAAAGGAAGTGGTACCCTCAGGGCAACTCCCAGCCCTCCTGATACTGCCATTAATAAAAAAAGCTTTAGAACATTGTTTGGCTATGTAGTTCTAGCTTCAGAGACATGAAGGGATACAGAAATGAAGAGGCTGTGAACTCATCCTCCATCTTTAAGGCAGCCATGGAGGCCAGGCTGTTGACAAGGTAGTCCCAGCAGTGAGTCTCTCAGAGAACATTGAGTAAAGCTCTAAAAATGAAGCCTAGATTGCACTGGAGAACCCAGGATTCTGGAGATGCCAAAGTCATCATATATCTGACAAGTAAAATTGCATATAGGAAATGTATTCTGTCCAGGAAGGCGTTGCAATCAACAAAGCTAGAAGGATGGAGTCATTTAAGCCTTCTGACACTAGACACAGAGCTACAGAATTTGTAGTTTGCCCTACTTGGTTTCAGTTTTTGATCCAGTATTTCTTCACTATGTAAATACTTCACTTGTTCTTCCTCTTTTGTAATTGTGTATATTGTGGGTTCTTCTTTCTACCATCCTTCTCCAACTTTTTGTTCTATCCTTTCAACCCCGTAACCCTAGATAGAGAAGAAAGAAAAGAGATCCCTGAACATTATCAGAAGTCAGAAAGGGGATGGTATTATCATTAGATTTACTTCCTGATGATTAGGGGTGCTGAGTTCCTTGGGGCAAGTTTTATTTTCACCAGCAAAACATCTAATTTCTTCTTTTGATTCTTCTTCGATTATAACTAATTAACAAACCATGACTAACAGCAACCAACAACAACCCACAACTAACTAAGCTCCAACCAAGAACTGCATTTATCTGGGCTCTAACATTTATATACTCCCTGAAAAGTTTCCAGAATTCTAAATATCTTACAATCACAGAAACAATCTGCAACTGACAAAAACATGGCCCTGCTAGTGGATGAAACAAATCATAGTCAGCTTCTATAGACAATCTGAAACAGTTGCATATCCCACACCTAGGCTTACAATGAAAATATATTCCTTATAATATTTCAGTGATTTTTAAAAAAACCCACAATTACAAATTTGTCCCTACACACATACATATATGCTCTGTACCATTAAATATTGAAAGCATGTAATTTGATTTTTGAGTCTTATATACTATTGAGTTATAATTAAGAGATTTCCTTGAGTCTCAGAAGAAACTTCTGTTTTAAACTGAAATGTGACTGTTAAAAACCTTTGGACTTTTGAAGTTGGACTAAATGTAGTTCATTTCATTACATGGAAAGAAGCCTATGCATGTTCCTCAGTTGGTAAAAGAGCTTGGATTAGCATGCATGTCCTTATTGAAAGAGGTATGTCACTGAGCATGGGCTTTGAGGTTTCAAAAGTCCAAGTCATTTCTCAATTACCTATCTCCTCCCATTAACTGTGAATTAGATGTAAATTCTCAGCTATAGGTTCAGTGCCATGCCAGGCTGTCTGCTAGCATGTTCTCATCATGATGGACACAGACTCCAATCCTCTGGAATTTTAAGCATCCAAAAATGACTTCTTTTACAAATTGCCTTTGTCACGGTGTCTCACCACAGCAACAGGGAAGTAACTAAGAAAGCTAACTCAGATATTTTTTAAAAAGCATGAACTGCTGCACAACAGTGGGTGAACAATTAACCCTGGGGAAGTAAGGAAGCTTCACGAATGTTTTCTCATCTATTAGAAATCTAGTATTCAGAGCTATTACAAGCTAATAGGTGTAGGTAGGTGTCATGAAGACAAAAATGTCTAAGACAATGATTTTCTATCTCTCACAGACCTAATAGTCTTCAAATAATATTTGACCTACAAACTTAGAAAAAAATGCACAGTGTGGTGATTTAAATAAGAATGGCTCCCATTATTTCAATGCTTTAGGAGTTGTATAGTTGTATCATGTGAAAGAATTAAGAGGTGTGGCTTTGTTAGAGTGGGTGTGGCTTTGCTGGAGGAAGTATGTCACTGGGGTTGGGCTTTGGGGTTTCAAAAGCCAGGCTCAGTGTTTTTTCTTCCTGCTGCCTCTGGATCTAGATGTAGAAATCTCAGCTACTTCTCCAGCAGTGTCTGCCTGTATGCTACCACATTTAATGCCAAGAAGATAATACACCAATCTCTGAAACTAAGCAAGACCTAGTAAGTATTTTCCTATCTAAGTTTTGGTATGATCATGGTGTCTCTTCTCAATAATTATAACACTGACTAAGACATAGAAGACACTGGGCATATATTCCATGTGGAAAAAAATAATGAGAAGAAAAAAATCTCAGATTTATTTATTAGGAATTATCTTTCTACAGGACTTAATGGTAGCAGGCCTTGTTATAAATACAATTTAATTTGCAATAATAAATTTGATCAATATTACACAGTTGATCATACTTCAGAGATGATAAAATGAAGGCAGAAATAAATGACATAATCAACCTAAAGATACAGAGTTGACAACCTAAAGATGGGGGTAATATTTGAACAGAGGTACTCAGTTCAAAGCATCTCTCTTCATAGCTGTAGTTAATGTCTAGTGGTTGCATTCCTATGACTTGCTGTCACTGCCTCATACTTTCAGAGTTAGAGTTTCTCCTGTCAACATCATAATCTCCTACTGGGTTTGCTATTTGCAATAGAGAAGAACAGATTTTTTTAATTGAATTATGAATCCTAGGATTTAAAAAAAATAAATTACAGATACCACTTTCTATTAAAATCCTGTCCTGAAATACCATGGAAAGATATAAAGCTGCTTTATTATAGATGGACAAACTATATGGATTACAACTAGAAACTTCAGCCAAAAATACTCACTTATGTTCAGACATGTAGCTGGGACAATATTTTAGCAACAAGTTTAGAGGAAATGTTAAGGAATTTCAGAGTCCCAAGATTTAATATATCATTGTTACTTTACATTACTTATTTGTTGGAGCGTAAATTTTAATTAATAATAAATTATACTGATATTGGTAAGAAAATAAGTTGTCACTGCAACAAACATCTAAGCCATCTATCTGATTGCACTTCATTTAAAACATTTTGTGCTATATTTATCTGTTTATTTACCTTTGTGGGGTTTGTGTGTGTGTGTGTGTGTGTGTGTGTGTGTGTGTGTGTGTGTGTGT
>JANHMN010000004.1:107015632-107027127 GCA_030674055.1 Rhabdomys pumilio | reverse complement strand
TGTGTGTGTGTGTGTGTGTGTGTGTGTGTGTGTGTGTGTGTGTGTGTCTGTGTCTGTGTATGTGTGTATGTGTGTTTATGTGTAGCACGGTGTACATATGAGAAACAGAGGACATAGGATAGATGACATTTAATTCTTTCTTTCTATTATATAGATCCTACAGAAAGAGGAGAGGGAAGGAGAGGAGAAGGAAGTGGAATGAAAAGGAGGGGAGGGAAAAGAATTCTAAAACCTTTGAAAGCTTTTGTTTTCATGTGTTGCTCAGTTAGAACACCCAGGAATAGGTGATATATGAAGAAGAGAAATTAACCTGTCCAGGTTCAGAGGCTGGAAAGTCCATGATTGAAGCTTTGTTCTTCTTGAGCATGCCTATTGCCAAGTGACAGAAGAGTAAATCAAGTTAACCCAAATTGGAGTTGCTTTTTATCAAGTTCTTAATCACATTCAGAAGAGACAACCTACCATGGCCTAGGTGCTTCATAAGCGATAAAACTCTTACTGGTTTCTCATTAGCAACACTTGAGTTTTCTCAGGGACACATTTGTGTCATAAGTGCACATTTTACACTTTGTAGGTAGGAGTCATAGCTCAAAACACACTGTGGCTGTGCTTCAGAAAGGAGATACTCAAAAGCCAATAGATTATTATAAGCAAGAGTTTGCATGTACATCTGAGAGACTGAAGTATAAGTAAGAAAAATCCTAGACTGATTAAGTAGTAGAAACTTAAAATTTTAATTATTCATCATACTAAATATATATGTCTCCATAATTAAGAAAATAAACTCACATGTAGGAATACAATATTTTATGTAGAACAAGGAAACTTCTATTTTGACTTCAAAGAGTAGACCTGAAAGTGTATTATCATGGTACTTATATTAGTATTCATCAATTTAGTAGTAGAAAGGTATCAATGATATTTGAAAATATATTTTAACCTATATATTGACATATGTGATAAAATTTCAGTAGTCATATTAGAAGATTTTTGATATTTAAGTTTACCATAAAAGTGAATGCTGGATTTATCCTTAATACTCCATGTATTTAAAATAACATGTTATGATACTAAAGGGGACATAAGATTAATTTAAACAAAATTACATAAATATACCATACCCTGTCTGAGTTTACTGAGCAGCTCTGTGGGGCAGTAGATGCAACAGTTAGACAAAACATTGTTCATTTTATCTCTCTGCCCAAGATCCATTTATTTTAGACTAATGAAGAAATACATCACATACCCTGCAACCTCTAGGCTGTATGCCCATTTTCCTAAAATATTACCCACTAGCTGCAGCCAGAACTGAGTTTTTAATATACCGTTTTACCCTTCTCTTTGGTTAGTAACTTCCAGGTGATGGAGTTATAATAGAGAAAGCTCATTAAATATAATGACACCACTTCACTCCTTTTCTCTCAAATTACTATTGGCTCATCTCCTTAGCGAAGGGTAATACTGTATGAAGGTTTAAATAAAGCTTCCTAGTTCCTCATGAGATGTTTTTGGCAGCTGGTCAGGACCAAATCTATACTGAGGATAAGCATCTATTCCACTAAAGACAAATGCTCCTTCTGTCTCTCTGACAGAAGATCCAACACACCTGTGTCAGTACCAGGTGGTAGAGTGGTATGGTTTGCCCTTGGTAGGTGGGGCCTTGTGCACTGCCTACATATATTGAATACAGGGCAGGCAGTGAGAAATAAATGTGGAAATGGCTATGGGAACATTTTTCTCTGACTTCTTACTTAGTTTCCAATAATGGTGTAAGAAAAAAAATATATTGACAAAATTTAACACCTTTGATTCCGTAATATTGTCTCCTTGTCTGTGTTGAGTATTCCTATTGAAAACAAATAATTGTATTCCTATTTTTAAATTTATATTTGTGTGTGTATTTATGTGTGTGCTTGAGTGCATGTGTGTATGTTTGTGATGCACATACATGTTTGAGTATTTGTGTGTATGTGTGGGCACACATGCTACAATACACATGTAGAGTTCAAAGGACAACTTACAATAGTCTCCTTCCACCATGCAGGTCCTAGATTGAAACTCAAGTTATTAGGTGTCTTAATCCACTGAGCCAAAAACTTTGTAGTTTTTTCCTAAAAGATCTGTTTCATCTGCATAACTCTGGAAATAACAGACTGGATCACTGGGTGAATGTGCTTTAGAAGTCTGAGCCGGCATGTGTTTTCCTCCCCAACACTGATCGACACTGCAGATTCTCCATCGGTTTATACCATAACTGCAGAGAGCATATCAATGTGTGTAGAAGTGTAGAGACACCTTCATCTCATGGTTAAGAAGTTGCAACTCATTCTTGTACTACATGCTGGGACAGCTGAGGACCTACCTTGCTCTAAGTTCCACTTGCAACATCCATTCTTATGTGTCACTGTGCAAATTACTTGTAGCTCTGTATCTAATCCTGGATCAGTTTCTGAGTTCACATAAGTTTGCTACATTCCATCTACAAATAAGAGTTAGAAGAACTACAAATATGAATTATTCCATGTTGAGAGTTGAAGATTCAATTTGTCTTAAACCTGTGGTAGTAATTCCAATAGGCTCCTGATCTGCACTAAGAGATTTCATTTAAATGAAAAAATACTCACTTCAGATATGTTCCATTAATTAGTGTGCATGTATCTACTATCTATTAATTATATCTGATATCAACCTCTCAGTGAGTTCTGTCAACATAGACTATCTAGGTTATAGGCTGGGTTGGTTTCTTATAACAACATGATATTTAAGGTCCTACTGAATGACATCCTGGAATGAATACTCTTGTAGAGACAACAAAATTACATAACACACCTTGAATGTATTTGATTTCTGATAGTCTTCATTTACTGGTGTAGGGGGTAATTGAAGTGTTCAAGTTAATAAGCTATTTTGTCAGAAACCCCACTTACTAACTCCACTAAAAATCAAATGCAATGAGATGAATGGGTATTTTCTGCAGCAATGGAGACTTGCTCTCCTTTTGTGGAGAGCAATGTATTGTCTTGGCATCAGCCTGTGTTGTTTGGGAGTTTCCATGGGACCTCTTTGGCTAACAAGTCAATTGGATGTAACCCAGTCCTGATACTGGAAGCTTTGTTTGGTGACAAGAGATGACCAGCAGAGACTCAGTCTCCCAAATAATTTGAAGACTATATTAGAATTGCCTTTATATATTTTAGGATGTTTACATTGCACTAGATATTATATCACCAATAAAATGCACCTCAGTTTTAGCAGTCTGCCCTGACATTCTCTTCTTCAACTCAATCTCTTCTTCCTGTCCCTAAGCTAGGGAGAGGCAGGCAGATCTCTGCGTTTGAGGCTAGTCTGGCCTACAGAACAAGTTCCAGAATAGCCATATCTATACAGAGAAACCCCATCTCAAACAAACAAACAAAAATTCATCACCAGGATTCCCAAAAAAGAAAGAAAAAATTGATTATCTGAGCTTGATTACACTTTGGTAAAAGTTATGTATCAAGAAAATTATTCAATTTTTTTATTTTCCAATTTAGTATAGTATAGGTTTTAATGTATATTCTTCTTATCCTCTGGATTTCCTAATTGTGTGGTGTTGTGTCTCTTTTTCATTTATGATTTTGTCAATTTGGATATTCTTTCTTTGCTTACTAATTACTATAGATAAAGCTTTTTCTATCTTATTGATTGTCTCAAGGAACAATGATCATTGATTAATTGTATAGTTCTCTTTCTATTTTATTGATTTCAATCCAGTGTTTGATTATTTCTTGCTGTTTTTTTTTTTAAATTTTGGAGTGTGATTTCTTATTATTCTAGAGCTTTTAGTTGTGCTGTTAAATTGCTAGTATGAGAGCACTCCAGTATTTTTTTAAAATATGATCTGATAGTGAACTTGCCTCTTAGAACTACTTTTACTGTGTCTCATAAGTTTGGGTATGCTGTATACTCATTTTTCTTATGAGACCTTTGATATTTCCAAAGTTTGAAACCCGAGACACACCAATATTCAGGACTAGAATTGAAGAGAAACCATCATAAGTATTGACTTGCAGCAAGAATATGAAAGTGTGACTCCTATTTCTAAAGCCAGGCTAAGATGTATTTATACAGAAATAATGGCTGAGTGACTGTGATAGATTATTTTTAAATAAAAATGCAAAACACAATAAAAATGAAGAAAGAAATTAATGGAGTGAGAGGGAAAGGGAAGGAGGAAAGGAGAAAAAGAAGAAAAGGAAGGAGAATGGGCTTAAAATTGCTTCTGAAATTTTCTGGTGTGGTCCTGGAGATGGTGCCTGATGGTGATAACTAAGGATTTCTCAGCAGAACTACTGTAAATGCTGAGAATAATCACAGGAATCTAAATAGTTACAAGTTGAAAGGAAGAATAGGTGCTGATTCTTTTACATTAGGTACAGTTATTTCTTCATATTATCCCACTGTCCTGGGTATGATCCTATCTTTACCTGCTTTCTGAATCACTGGGTGCTTTGAGCAGAACATGATAGAATATGCCATTTGTCTTTGTTCTCCATGGGATAAATGTATTATAATTCAGTCTCTCAGATTTCAATCAAAACATTCTTGGCATACAGGCTTTCTAGGAACCCACCATACACCCAGCCCCAGTGTTTTCTATGGGAAACTTTAGCAGTTGGCAGCTTGAGCTAACACTATATCAGGAAAAATGTTTCAGTTACTGAGTTACAGCCAGTTGGATAGAACTCTTTAGCTCATTATCTTTTCATAGATGCTTGATGGTAGTGAAGCAGGCATTGCCCTGGTAGTTCTTCCAATATTTTCAGAATTTCTACCTAAGATATTTTAATACCATGTAACTTATAGTCTGCAGTTAAAAAGAATACATACTACACTATCTTCAAGAACTACATGTCTATAGATTCTCTAAATGTAGAAGCTAATTAATTTCTTTTAGTTTTCTACAGAACGATCAAGTTTATCAGCCGATGGCTTTTTACTTAGATGCTCACTGATTCTTTCCTTCATTGTTTGCTTCCTTTATTGATTTCTCTTTTCGAAAGTTGTAGTTAGTGACAAACACAACAAAAAATTCTGGCTCTTTATTTGTCTCTCGAGTCAGACAATTTCAATGTATCAGATGATATTATCTCTTCAGCCCATAAACTTCATAGTAAGCCTCAACAACAAAACTTTATGTCCTGAAAGCTTAATTTCCTTCTAATTTCTTTTTTCTGTAGCCATGCAAGACCCTGTCTTAGATACTCACTTTGTTTGCCTCTTTTTTGTATTAGCTGAACAAGAGAATAAACATCTATTAGTTTTAATTATACATGCTACATATCCTTTTGTATCTTACAATAAGATGCATGAAATATCAGTTTTGTTTGCTTTTCTGTCATATGCCAGTGGTAAATGTTGTCTGAGGTATTGTCGATTCACATTCCGTTGTGTCTTCGGGTTATAATTTGTTATCCTGCAGAGCTCAGTAATGTTCTAATTCTCCAGCTGCTTTCTAACTACACAGGGAGTTTCTGGGTTCTCTTTACATCCATGATGTGGATAAAATATCCATTCTAAAAACAAAATGAGTGGCAACTTCATCCAATGTTATAGTTTGATTGTCCATAACTTCAAACTCCCCTGGCAGACCTAACTAGTAGACCATAAAGTGTGTTTTCTAGATTTTAAATTCAATCTTGTATGATAGTAATGTTTATTTTATTAATAATGCCACAAAGTCTCTAAAATTTTGAGATTAAGGTTAGAACACTCCTAAGACTTGTTATTCCTCTTGCATACTCCACTATAGGTCAAATATCATGCAGTAAATAAAATGGCAGATCATCAGGTTCTGGTCTCATGGAGAATTAGTCAAGGATATAACCAGTAAAATACAGAGTATGTGAAAACAGAAGTCTGGGGTATTATGCAGTCTCTTCATATTGAATCTCTCTCCCCATTTTGTTTGGATGACCTTTCAATCCAGCAGTAGCATGCTGTTAGCATTCTTCTTTCCATTGATCCTTTTATAAATTAGTAAAATATAGAATGATATTACATATGCAGTAGTTAACAGAAGGAATTATAGTTTGTTTAAAAAAACAGGATACACAATTCAAATACAAGTTTGCTGATTCAAAATTGTGTTATTTTCAGACTATTGAGAATATAAGAATACAGAAAAGATAATGCTAGTAAATTTTCCATTCCATAAGGTCCTCATTTTATATCAATCATCCTTAAGATTTATCCAAGAAATTGGCTTAAATTATAATTCCAACTCATATATTTATATTTAAGAACCTAAACTATGGCTGATAACTCATCGTTGATAAAATACTTCCCTTCAAAACATTATGGCCTAAATTCATTTTCTAGAACCTTGTAAAAAACTAAAGCAAGGTTCTAGAGAGGCAGAAACAAGAGTATCCTTGAGAATCAATGGCCAGTCATTCTAGCCAGCCTACGAATATTCAGGTCAGGTGAGAAACTCTATCTCAAAAAAACAAGATGGCTAGCATCTGAGGAATTATACCTTAAGTTTTATGTCCTGGCCTGCACATGAATCCAAAGAAACATACGTATACACACATATGCACGTGCATACACACCCACCCACACACACACACACACACACACACACACACACACACACACCGAGAGAGACAAAGACAGAAACAGAGACATAGAAAGAAAACAATGCTGGTCAGAAAATATTGTTACCAATCTCTAATCTATATGTGAATGTACTCTGTGCTGATCCAGAGTCCCATGTTGGTTGAAATTTAAAACATACGAATTGCAGATGGACCTCAGGTTGTATTTTGCTCATCTGGATGTACAGCATCATCATTTTCCAACCTTTCTAATGCTGCAAGCCCTTAATACAACTCTTCATGTTTTGGTGCCCCCTAACCATAAAATTATTTTTGTTCCTAATTCATAACTATGATTTTGCTACTGCAATGAATTGTATTGTAAATAGCTGTGTTTTCTAATGTTTTAGATGGTCTTGTGTAAAGGTCTGTCAATCCTCTGAAGGGCTTGACACCACAGGTTGAGACCTGGTTGCTCTAGGTATAATGCTGCAAGAGGATCAGATGTTCAAAGTCATCCTTTACTACGTATAGAATTCAAGGGCATCAAGGACTACATGAGACTTTACTCCAATGAAAGAAGGTAAAGAAAAGACATGGAAAAAAAAACAAGAAAAACTGTCATATGAAACTTGTACTTAGTCATGATGATGTCAGATCAACTGGCATGTGAGGGTCAGGTGACCCCACATAAGCACAGTGAGGGCTTCCCCAAAACCAATAACAATAAAATATGTATTTCATTGAAGGAGATAGTGTAGTGATCTTTGTTTATCATCAGGAGCATAAAGAAGGGGAGGTAAACATAAAGGAAAATGCAGAAGTCACCTGTGATTAGTACTGCATATGATCTTAAATCTTTTTTTAATTATTCACTTTACATCCTGCTCAACTGCTTCCCTCCAGGTCACCCACTCCCACAATCCTTCCCCTCCTGCCTCCCATTCTGAGTCTGTGGGGGCCTTTCTGGGTATACGCCCACCCTCGTACACCAAGTCTTTGTGAGGCTGGTTGCCATCCATTCCCACTGAGGCCAGAGAAGGGAGCCCTGATAGAAGGATGTCTCCAACATACAAGCAACAAGTTTTAGATTAGCCCCCACTCCAGTTGTTAGGAACCCACATAAAGACCAAACTGCACATCTGCTACATATGTGCAGAGATGCCTAGGGATGGATCTTAGATCTTTTTATGAGACAAAGCTTTGAGGATGCTTTTGCCACAAGGCTATCTGTATAGCTTTCTTCTCATCTATAATTCTGACATGTTTACCCCAAATAATCAGTGACAAATAATTTGTCATAGTACCAGTAACTTTAACTATGTATGGAAGACTTGAGTAAAAACCCCTTTAAAAATTGTAAAAATGTGTTGAGGCTTTCAGTAAAACCTAATCTAATTAAATAATATCATATTCCCATGGATTATAAAAGGCTTGAATAAATGTGTATCCAGCATTTATCTTAAGTACTATTTCTATTGGCACTATCCTTTGAGTATCATAGATGGTTTCCTTCTTGACATTCCCAACTTTACATTAACGTTATTCACTTTGTGCCACTTGCTGGTCCACTTTTTTCCTAACTCATTTTCTGTTTCTGGATCTTATCCAGTTTAAAAGCTGGTGAGTCTAATGATTCACTGCTCTGTGCAACCATTCTTTGGCACAGCCTGGGCTTTCCAACCTCAGCTTCCTGCACTTGCTTACACTGCCAGAAGGAATATTAAATCTTATTGTTTTCTGAAATTTATCTCAGTTTTACTTTGTTTTTAACAAATGTTTGCAAATAGCCACGCTTTTACATTAAGGATCTGATAACACTTCTACACAGCAGAAAAGAACCACTTCTGGATGCTTGTTCTGCTTCTCCATCAACAGAACATTCAATTTTATAGAAGTAAATCTGATACAAAAGTAGAAGCTTGATATCATTTATTTAGGGAATCCAATGAAACTGCAATTTAGATTTTATTGTTAGTCATTTCCGTGTGCTTGCAAAACCTGCTTCCTAACCTGCAAAGCAGCAAAGAGTGACACTATTTTAAAACAGAAAGCAAGTACCTGTATTGCCTACCTTAGAAAAGTTAACAGCTTAAATACCAAACTCATTATTAATATAGCTGTTACATTTTCTGTGCTTATAAGAATTGTCTCAAATTTATTTCAAAATATTTTTTTTCTCAGCCATTTATTTTACATATAGTATAATGCCATTGTGATTTTAAAGACAATTTTAAATTTTTTAGTAAAATATCAATATTTTATTATTCTATTTTATTTGCTTATGTTGACAAAAATGAAACCCATTTATGTTTTAATTTCTTCTTTCTTTTACTCTATTTTTTTCTTTTTTCTCTTGTGTGTGTGTGTGTGTTTGTGTGTGTGTGTGTGTGTGTGTGTGTGTGTGTGTGTGTGTGTGTTTTGGAACAGGGTCTTACTAGCTGGCTTTCCTAGAGCCCATTAGCTCAATATGTAAACCAGGCTCACCTTGACCTCACAGAGATCCAGCTGCCTTTGTGTCCTGAGGGCAGGGATTAAAGGTTTGACAATATTCTGCTTTTACCATAAGTGCATTGACTTCTCAAAATTCTGTAATTAAACTATTAATTTCTGAACTTTCAAACTCCCTTCAGAGTTACCGAAGTGACTGTTTCAAAATTTTTACCCGTCAGTTGTATTTGCAGAGCCTCAATGTAACTCTTAGTCTTATGTAGACTTTTATCATGTGCAAACACTGTCAAGAGAAATGTTCATTTCTTCCAAAGTGAAAGCAGCCACTTGTCTGATGAGCAGTTAGTCGTCATTGAATTTGAGTTGCAGGTAGGAGCTAGTCAGCAGCTGGCCAATGCCAGAACTGCAGTCTGCAAACACCTCATTCAGTGGCATACCTGTGCTTACAAAGGATGCATGTTGAAAACTTGAAATGGTTGAAAACTATAAATTCAGAATTATTTTTGAGGAGAACGTCATTAAATATTTTCCAGGGCCTGAATGATTTACAACTCAGAAATAAAGCATAAAAAATAACTATGTTAAATACAGATTAAATTTACCTATATCTCCTTCACAGAAGGATAGCATTTGTTAGTATTTTAGGATCGTGTAGACCTCCATGGTATGTGAAACAATAACGTGTGTGTTTTAAACATAATACTAAAGACATGTCAAATGAAAAATGACACACTACAATAAATGATATTCTGTTGTGTCCTCAAAGACTCACCTCCTCTGTACTCCTTTTACCGGTAGTAATTATCAATGAAAACATTGGTGTACTTCATGTTAAGCTCGTAATCACTGAATGTGAATTAATGCAAAGAGAGTTCTTACTTCTGGGCTTTTTAAAGAATGTTTTACCTGAGCTTACTTCGTACTCATGAATATAAATAGAAAGCATCTCCTTCCAGGAAGGAACAATGAATTCTATGGTCAACATCACAGACTTTAGAAGAGATAGAAAATCTAGTATCTGATACAGACTCTCACTGAAAGCACTGAAATCATTCTAAATGAAAGAAAAGAGGAGATTCAGTTGTACAACTATAGGTGCTGATTTTGTTAATGCTCTATAGGATAGTTAAAAGAAAAATCATTTTCTGCAGAAACTGCTGCTCTGGTGAGTATCTTAATGTCAAAGTGTACACTAAGTATCAGAGGAATTCCTCCACCTCAATAGGACACATGAGATAATAAATCCAAACAGACAAAAGATGTGAAGCTTGTAGGAATTTATATTTTACTTTGCAATAAAAAATCATTACATCTCAAAGGAAACATCTTTTAAATTTTGGAGAATAGTAATGGAGAAATAATAAATAAAATAGAATTTAATTATATACACTCTGAGACTTTGTCTTCATTCCATTCCTGAGAATGTTTATTACTGATTCTACCTACATTTAAGGAATGGTTTGTCTTCTACTGCCAATGAAGAGCCATGGTGGATTAATGGAACAAATATCATCTATTAAAACTTCGATTTCCATTATAGTGGGGTGGGATGAAGTAGGAACAAGAAAATTAGCCGCTGTTTTTTGCCTGCTGAACTTCAACTCTTTAGTTACCAAGGTTAGGGATTTTGATCTAAACTCATTAGGAGAATTGCTTTCTTAAAGAGGGCTTCTTAAACTTCTTCCACACATTGTCACCTTTGGCTAGAAAAAAATTACCAATTCTAAGGTATACAGTACTCAAATATGTATTTACTGATGGTACAAAAAGATATAATCCTCATCATACGTATGATTTCTTCATTTATTAAAGAAAAACTAGGACAAATGTGTATACTAGTATTATAGATATAAAAATAAATATACGTAGCTTAAGACTTCAGGACATAAATCATCTCCAACGATTTTTCACTATTGATAGATATTTTGATTTTATAATTATCAAGGTTAAAAATGTAGCTTTACAAACATAGACTACAAAATGAATTAAGTACATAAAGGACACTTAGGAAGTCATTTAAAATTTTGTCCTAATCTCAGTTGAAAAAATATCTTTGAAAATTTATGAAGTAAGCAACTCAAACAGAATTTTTAAATTAAATATTTTGACACAATATAACCAAAATATGTATTTATTCTGGCAATGAAAAGTCTACATAACAAACAAGAAATACAGAGGCAAACTTCAGCAATAGATTATAGGACAGGGTAGAGAGAACCTCAGGCATTGAAGATATGGTAGAAAAATAGACACTTCAGTAAAGAAAATGTTAAACCTGAATGTTGCTGATACAAAATATCCAGAAAATCTTGGACACTATGAAAAGACAAAACCTAAAAATAATAGAACAAAAGAAGAAAAAGAATCATAGAGCAAAAGCCCATAAAATATTTTCTATAACAACATAAATTGTGTCGTTGTTGTTGTTGTTGTTGTTGTTATTGTGATCTCTCTTTTTTACAAAGA
>JANHMN010000004.1:106998132-107010632 GCA_030674055.1 Rhabdomys pumilio | reverse complement strand
TGTTAATGTGTAACTCATGCTGACTTCTTGCTCCCAGGTCTCAATACTGACTGATACGATATTCACTGTTAGGTTCTTTTATGTATGTATAAATAAATGTGGATAGCCAGAAAACCTAGAAACCACATTTCTGCAAATAACTTTTAAATTCAAAATTATATTTTACTGTGGTGGTTTGAAACTGTTCTTCCCGTATCTGTATGTTTTCATACACACACACACACACACACACACACACACACGCACGCACACACACACACACACACACACACACACACACACAAAAGTGTTGCCTTTGGAGGACAAGCTTGAAATTTTTTTTGTCTCTTCTGTGTCTTCCAATAAACGTATAAACAGTCATTAGACTGAAAAGTACATGTGAGAGTGAAACATGTATTCATACAACATGTAGAATAAATTGAAAAATTCTACATTATGAGGTTTATGATAAATGAAATATTTTCATCCATGTCCCAATGTTTCTAAGTTGCCCCACACTTTACGTGTGAGAAGGTTACTTTGTAATTAACTCACTATTTTAGAGCAGACTTCATATCTTTTATGTACAGAATGTATCCAAGTCTTATGGGACTTAATGCTTTTGTTTTAAACTGTTATGTCTTAAGATCCTTATCACAGATAAATCCTGATACACTGATGTTCTCTATAAAATACTCTTGAGAAATCTAAACTTTTAAGGAACACGTTTTTTTGTTTTTTTTGTTTTTTTGTTTTTTTGTTTTTTTTTATTTTATTTTATTTTTTTTGTTAAGCTGATGCAGGGGTATTTAGCAGAAGATATGTGGTTACATTTTGTCCACTATACTTAAGTATTGTAGATAATAATCACAATTCCTCATGTATTTCTATAAAACTGTCAGTCTGAATGACAATAACATAAATAAATTTAGGACAAGAAACAGATACATACTTTTACAACAAATATATTTAAGTAGTTATATTCCCATTTAAAAATTAATTATAGAAAATATAATAAAAGTATATTATGAATTTTTAAATAAGTATATAGTTCCAGACTGATAGACTGATCTTGCACTGAATAAACCAGAGCCCTACTTCCTTAGTTATATGGTTGACAGACATATAAAAGCACAATCGTGTCAGCTATTTCTCCTTTGTCTGTTGTGATGAGATAATCTTTCTTAAAATTTGTAATACAAGACAAATTAGAAAAAAAAAACAGTGAAATTTCAATTACGAACCATCTATGATACTTGAGCTTTAGTCCTCATAACCATCAACATCTTCAAAACATGGAGAAAATGTCAGAGCTCAAATGACTTTAGGAGACATGATTACTAGACATAGTGAAGTAAGTCCAAAGTGCTTCTGGAAAAGAAAAAATACTCAAATTTGTTAAATATAAGACATAGATAGAATTTACAAATGAAACATTAATATTGGTCTACATTCTGTGTGGTGATAAATGGACTATCCTGGGATAAAATATTACTAATAAGAAAAAGAGTAGATCAATGGAAACTCTGTTCAAGGATTTTGTCAATCAAAAATTACTATAATATATAAAGAAAAGGTTTTCTTATTCTTAGATAACCATGATGAGAGATTCATCTAAAATATAACTGCAGTTTATTTGTTGATTTTATTATATTGAATTATAACTTTCTTTTGGCAAACTACTGGATATAGTGTTTTCTACAGAATGGAACATGGAAGACAATTGTACACGTGCTTCATGAATTCATAATTTCATATCAGATACAGAAACTTATCTCAAGTATAGACATTGAGATACATAGTCTCTTTTATGTTTTTGATGAATACATGGCATAATCAAGATGTAGAAGGTAAGTAGATTCTGTCAAGGTAAAGCTTTCCTATTCAAATTTGAAACAGACATAACTCCTAATACTTATTGAGAAAAAAAAAGTACATGATAATTTGGTTAATTTAAAAATAAGAAATTAAAGTTTTCTATTCAGATTTTGATAAATAGATTAGATATGAACAAGGACACAAAAACTGTGAGCTCAGCATAGTGGTATATACTGTGATCTTAACAGTCAGATGGTGGAGAATGACTGCCAGATTTTAAAGTCAGCCTGGACTAAACTGCTCTAAGGTTTTATTGGTGCTGTCTCTACTATTATTGTCACTTATTTCTAGGTTAAATGAAATAAAAAATTTAATATCACAGATTATTATATTGTTTCTAGAGTATATCAGATGCTTCTGTACTGAATTTGAAATATACATAATAAGGTATAGTATGTATATTAAGGGAATAACTACATTTCAAATTTGAGTAAAACTAAATAGCACTTTCATCATTATCTTCCCTTTAATTTATTGAGTTTATTTTTTCTTCAGGAAACAAGAACATGTGGAATAACATTCCTTTATGAATTTCAACTTTTAAGCAAACACACATGCACACACACACACACACACACAGACACACACACACACACACACACACGTACAAACACCCACACACAGATAAAAAACAATAAAATCATATTTTACTAGATAGAATGCAGTCACATAATCATAAAGCTGATTTTAAGGAAACTAGTAATCTCTTAAATGAGGTTTCCAGTAGAAAGACTGTTACATTCATTAGCGTTCTTAGCTACTGGGGTCACAAAAATATTCCAAAGAAATTCAGGCTGAGCTAAGACAATAAGTTGCTTTCCACAAATTGACAGTGAGGCTGAGTTGCTGAAGACAACATTTCCCTAACTCATTGAACATGGAAAAGTCCAGCTGTTGTCTACATAGGGCATTTACCCTTATATACTAGTCTTTGATGCAGAAAGGTACTCTTATGGATACAGCAAAAAAAATATTAAATACTGGTGTAGCAATAAATCTTTGACCTACAGATTGTCCTGCCTGCAAAATATACAGAGCACAGTATAATGTTGGCACAGTACCTATGGGAGTAACCACGACTGATTTGACATAAGGCCCACCTCATGGGATGGAACCCATGCCATATACTGCTTGGTTAACATTGAACCAGAGATGAAATAGACAAGAGACCTAAGGTGAAAAACAAATACTACTGGTCAACTAACTAACTAACTACTAAATAAATAAATAAATAAATAAATAAATAAATAAATAAATGTTCTTTAAATAAAGTTGTGTTGTACTTACAGGTCAGTGTGCTATAGTTATCATCAGAGAAGCCTCATTTGGCAGCAGACAGTGAAAGATGCAGAGAACCCAGACATTATGAAGAGAGAGAGAGAGAGAGAGAGAGAGAGAGAGAGAGAGAGAGACATAGAGACAGAGAGAGACAGAGAGAGAGAGAGACAGTAGGATTTTTCCATCAAATCTCTCTGCTAAGGTATCAGGGAACCCTATTGAAAAGAAGGAACAAAGAGTATAAGAGCTAAAGGGTATGGAGGATGCCAGGAGAACAAGGTCCTCAGTGTCAAACTCACAAAGACAGAAGCAGCAAACAGAATATTCTCTGTGTATATATTACAGCTCTTAACTTCATATTTTTATGAGACCCTGGAATATGTGAACATATGGGTCTCTGATTCTTGTGCCTGCTCTTGGGGCCTCTTTTTCATCTGCTGGTTTGTCTGTTTCAGTCTCGATGGTTTTATTTTGTCAAAATTTCCTAAGTATCATGAAATCTTTTGAGTGCAAATTATTCAGAGCTAGCATTTTCAACACAAACCTTGTGAGCTGAGATTGATCTCCAGACTCCAAAGTGTTAAAGAGAAATCTTTAACTCTGAGAGTTGTACTTTTAACTCCACATGTATGCCATGGCATGTGCATCTTTAAAAGATTTTTTGTTGTTGTTCTTGTTCTTTTTATTGATTTCGTCAGTACTCATCCAAGAGCTACTACCCAGCTCTTGTAGAGAAATGCAGACTATTTTCTCATAAGTATGCTCTAACTTTCGCATTTTTCTTTGGTCTACAAACTGTAGTAGAAACAGAGTGTGCTACATTTAAGTCCATCCCTCTACACTTGTCTGGACTCTTTGCTCACCTTTTGGAAACCTGCTCCAACTGGTATGAAAGAATATTATCAGGGGTTTTCTTGGATAATGACAAAGAGAATTAAGATGCCCAGCCAAGGCTACAGAACCTTCAAAAGTGCCTCTCCCTAATTAATTCATCAGATGGCAGAAGCTAAAAAAGGGAGTCCAGCTATGACTAGAAAGAAGTCTTTCAAAGGAAGCTATTATAGAGTGCTGCAGGGCAAAATTGTTTTGCTAAATAATTTCTGATTAATTCCTGGAAAAATAACCACTGTTGAAAATAATAAAATAATAATAATAACTCATCAGCAAATGCCTAGAAATTGTTTATGTGAAATATCACGATATCAAGACCTCCAAACTTTACCCACTCAAAAGCAACCAAATTTCTGTTTTCTATCTGTCATAGATTTTAAATCAACAGCTTAATTTATGCTCTTGAGTATGTGATCATTTGCTGCACCATGGTCTCCCTACAAGGAACCATATCCTTAAAAGAATCTGAGTGTTCTTGTAACATCTATCAATTTTCAATAGCTCTTCAGCTAAGGGTAGGACTTTCTGTCTCTCTAGCCTCTCTTTGTTGGAATTTTATCTGCTTTGACCTGTTATAGGTATTATACATGCTGTCCCAACTGTTATGAGTTCACAGGTACAAATTCTTGCTATGTCAAAACAAAACAATACAAAACAAAGCAAACAAAACATATCTTTTTCTTATTATCTGTCACATCCAGCTTTTACAGTCTTCCTTGACCCTCTCACTCACAGTAATTCCTAAGCCTTGAGAGAGGATACGATGTAAATGCAGATGCCCTATTTATGAAACCCTCTGTCTTATTCACTACACCTCAATCATATGTGGGTCTAATCACACACTTAACCTCCACTGTCCTTTTTAGTATAACTAAGCAAGTGAAAAAAATGAAACTCTTTATGCAGATAAAATTCTGACTTTCAGAGAAGTATAGGTACTCTCATTCTTCCTTATTCTGCACAGTGTTCTCATCAAACATGCCAAGGAAATATCTAGTTTTATCATGTTCAAAGTGAAAGGACATAGAAAGTAAATCACCTAAATCACCAGTTAATTAACTAAAAGATTGAAAAAGATTAGCCTGGCAAAAGACACTCATCTTCATGGCTCTTAAGTCCTCAATTCTTCTTTCAGGACGTTCACTTTGCCCACTTTTCCCTTTAATCACGTTTGGAAACACCTATTACTGATACTTCAAAATAGTATCAGCACTGTGTTTTGATAACCTGTGCTTCATGCTGAGAAGACCATGAAAGTGAAAGCCACATTTGAAAGGATTAAAAGCTCCAGGATTCTTCATTGTTCTTTTCTCTCCTTTTTCTTTTGTGTTAGCCCAGATTTCAGAAGATGCAAGCTATGGGACATGCACTGTCTTAGGACTGACAGGAAGTGCACAGGCTCCCCATGGTCTTGGAAGACACCCTCTTAAGGAACTCATTCAATGGTCTCTTTGAAGAATTTTGCTTTTTGATTGGAGGAAAGTACCAACTTTTCTTCAAAGTGTGACTCAGTAGAGGGGATGGGGTAAAGCAGGGGTGAAAAGTCCCCAGTTTCAGATGGAAATTAGATATTTAATGATTTACACATTATTATTAAAACTAAATCATGATAAAATATATCTTTAAAGTTTATAATTTCAGATGATACAAATTAAGAAACTTTCCTTAAGCTAGCCTTGAATTTCTTATATGTATATTAATATTCAAATAAACACATCAAATTTCCCTATGTTGGCAATGTTTACATGAGCATAATGTTTACAGAAGCATAATTTAAGATTGTGAAAACATGTTGCACTATCCTAGTGTGGTAGATGAAGACAGTAGTGGAAACAAGATGTAGTATTACTAGCAGAAAGCCATAAAATATGATGTAGTTTCCTATACCTTAAGACTGCAAGACTCTCAAGAATTCTTTTCACTAAATTGTTTATATATATATATATATATGCATTACCATGATCCATCAATACAGAACTTGTTTGAAAACTAATAAAAACTAGTAAAAATCAAACAAGCATACAATAATATGTATCCTAACAATATTTCCAGGCAATGAGCACAACCACTGACTTTTGGTTTACTTTTCAGTGTCTCTGTGTAAGTGCATCACTGGGAGAGGAAAGTTTCTTCAACAAGCCGAGTTCCATCTCCTAAGTCTCAGCAGCAGAGCAACAATACTGAGAATACAAACTAAAAGGCAAAGATCTGCTAAATAATATTGCCTTGGGGATTGGATTGACAGAAATTCTGCCTTATTAAAGTAACATTAAAAGTTAATTTAAAAGTCCCAATATGCAGTTTCATTCAATACCCAATATAGTAGAAATAAAACCTGTCTGTGCTCTGCTACAGTATTAGATATTATGTGGGCTTATGTGACTACATGTTGGCTGATTACATCCTGATGGAATAATGGAACTGATTTTTCTTTTTACAACAGATCTTTAAGCTACACATATATTCTTTTAGTTTCTTATCCTATGAATAAAGATATATTTATTTTTATAATAGTATATAGAAGGTGCTTGATAGCATCATGTTGAAAGAATCTGTAAGTAGCCATATATAACAAATAATACACATGAAACAAATAAAAAGTAACAAACTTGTGGGCAATCTTTTTATGATAAGTCTTAGTCTCACATACTGAATCAAATAATATTGTGTCAGTAGACTGACCAGTTAGCAAATATCTGTTGAATGTCATGGACAGTTTACAACATGAGCAAGTTGAATTGAAGATATGGACATGCATTCATCTATTCATAATATTATTAAAGATAGGAGCAAAATGTCCTTCAAATACAGTTTGAAATACCATGTCATGACGAAAAGAAAGGTTGGAACTATGAATGATATGATCCTCCTCTCTAGATCTTACAACCACAACAAAAGATTTAGATTGCTAAATAATAACATGCCACCAATGGGCATTAGTAGATTATAAGACTTCAAATGAAATCATTTTACTTTCATGTTTCTATTAGGTAATGAAAAATAAAAAGGATTTGGATCAGTCAGGAAATTGACTGGAAAGTTATTTTTAATATCAGCATAAGCTCGATTATGGATAAGAAACAAAGAAATATTCAATATTAAATAAAAGATAGCATAAATCTCTCTCCAACAGGAAAAGAAGGAAGCAGTAATTTACCAGAAAGAGGAAAAAGTAGACACAGTGTGTTAGGAAGAGGCTGTTCGAAGAGACTGCTCCAGTAAAAAGAAAGTGCAATGTGTTCACAGCCTTGTGGACTTGCAAACCATTGATCATGCTGCCTATATTTCCTAGTTTGCTTCTGGAGTCTTCTCCACAATAAGACACTAAGCTCTTTGAAACATTATCTTTCTGTCATCATAGAAATTTCGTTTGGGCGACCATATTGTTAAAATTACATGTCTGTAGTTTCCTTGTTCTATAGAAAAGATACTATCACATCTCTTACTGTCAATTCCCCTTCTGCCACGATGCTTCATTAGCCTAAGGTGTAGGACTTATATCAAAATGTATCAAATGCAGATCAACCCCCACTGTCAGTGGTTCCCAGTATTTTGACCAGTTTTGGTGGTCTTTGTGTGCTGCACAAAGTATCTTCTTTGATCAGGGTTATGGGGGATGGTTATCTGTGGATGAAGTTATACATATTTATAAAGCAATTAGGAATTACATTTGTTTGGAAAAGCTATGGGTAGTTGCTAGGTTTGCAGTATCAGGTATGGTTTCCTTCATATTGATCAAACTTTAATGAGATAATTGTTACTTTACTCCAAGATATAAGTGCCACAACTGTACACATGGGGATATCTTGCTGTGGTGATTTTTGTGTTGTGCTTAATGACTGGGAAGGATTATTATTTGCTATTGTTCCTGCAGCTTACATTGCACCCTCTGATGGTATAAGAGCTAGTACTCTGAAAGGAGGTCTGTAGGTAAGTTTCAATTTGCTTACTACAAACCATTTGTTTGAAGTCCATGGTATCTTTAGCAATAGGGTCCTGCCACTGGACTTAGTTTTCTCTCAATATGTTTTTTAATTTTTCCCTACAGGTCTGCAGCTACACCTCTCTTATAACAATATATAGAAATATGAGCCTTCTAATGTATTTTGTAATATTTTTTAATTCTTCCCAAACATTTTCTAATCTAGTGCAGAAAAATAAGGAAGGGAGCTTTAGGGCAAATATCTTTTTATGACTGTGTAAAAAATGGCAGGATTCCAACCCAATCTCCAGACTCCAACATGTTGTGGCATTCTCTTAGAGGACCACTCACTAGTGTTTAGACAATATTCCATGGCCCATAGCTATTTTTAGGATCTAAATCCTCCATACAGTTACTCTGAACATGTATTTGTCCCCATTCTCATCTGCATTCTTGCCTTCAATGTCTATTACAATGTTCCATAGAAATGGAAAACTTTTCTATTCAGAAACCCTCACATTGCCCTGACTTTTCCAAGCACCCCCTTTTCTACATCACCATCTGTTACATTTCACTTCTTTGTAAATCACTGCAGTTCAGTCCAGCAGTTGAATGATTATGGTAATAGTAAGTTTATCTTCAAATTTCCACTACATCTTCTTTCATCACATGTTTCCTTTAGTTTTTGTATAATTCTAGGCATTTCTTCAATTCCTGACTTCTCAGTGTCATGGACTATGTGTAGTGCATGTTAGGCCTGTGTGTTCTTTGTATCATGTATTCATTTCTCTGGAATGGCAGTTTTATTTACAGAATGATACTCTGAGACAAATTGTGAAAAATATGTTACATATACACTTGTTATATATAAAAAAAAAGTGTTTGCCTCCACCAAAATTGTATTTACAGAAGCTATGCACTTGAGTTAAGCTTAGACAAGTAATTCATGTTGCCACCAAACAGTATAGTTACTTCAGAGTATAAACATAGGCATAGTCTAGTCAATATCTTTGCCTAGAGTGCATTGAACTAAAACTGGTAAATTTATTATCTTTATGTATACGTGTGTGTGTGTGTGTGTGTGTGAGAGAGAGAGAGAGAGAGAGAGAGAGAGAGAGAGAGAGAGAGAGAGAAAGAGAGAGAGAGAGAGAAAGAGAGAGAGAGAGACAGAGACAGAGATTGGGAGAGGGAAAATGAATGAATAAATGAACAAATTGATGTGTGTGTCTGTGAGCACATGTGCCCAGTTTATGTGGTTAATGTGAATATGGATCTAGAAACCAGAGTTCAGCCTTGGTTGTGGTATTGAAGAGGCCATTCATCTTCATGGTTTGGAAATGGCAGATGGGGTCACTAGTTAGTCTGGAGTTATTCACATAGGCTAGACTTGCTTGCCATCATGCCTGAGGAACTTCTTGTTTTTACCTCCTCAGCTCTTAGATTATAAGTGATCTCAGGTGCTCATGCTTGCATAGAAAGCACTTTACTGACAGAGACTGTTTTCCCAGCCCTGAATAATCCCTTCCTTCTAGCAAGGAGTGCAGACTAGAGCTGCACATCGTTAAGCACCCTAATGTAAAAAGACTTTTATCTGCAGAGGAAGCAATAAACCTTACATGAAAAATGAGGCAGAAATCAAGCAGTGATAGTGATTATTTGTTTGCTTGCACGTGGGTCTGCTTGTCTGGTCCCTGGACTACTTTAGATACTGTCATTTCAGATATTTACTTCTCAGGAATTTGTGTGTGTTCAGGAAGTGTCCATATAACCTTATGCTCATCTTGGTAACTTTTTATCACTTGCAATTAAAAATGTTGGTGTGTTGATACCATAGTCCCCTCTTTTTCTTCTACATTAGAATGGTCTTTTATAATTTTCAGTTTATTTAATCCTCCCCCTTTTGGGAAATTATTTAAAATAATATATTAGCATAACCAGTGGGTGAAATTAATTTGTAATAAACCAGAGAAAATAGCTTAACTGTCAAACTTTATGATTTTTAAATATTGTAGAAAGTGATTTAGGAAGTAGATCACCTGAATTATGACTTTGCCTATTCTTTTTTTACTAGATTGATAATGCTGAAAATTCACTCATCTCTCAGGAAAATAAATGTGATTTACATGTTCTGCCTATGCCATCAAGTTTTGAAACTTAAATTTTACAGAAAAATTTATTAGTTTTACTTTTGTTTTGATGAATCCACATCAATGCTTCACATGCTGATAACAAGGTAGGGAACACACTGAGGCACGAACCAAGTTTTTCTATTATTAAGTAACTCAGAAAACATCCACTCAACATGGACACTTACTGATGCTAAATTGAGCTGTGTTCTGAGTCAATATAATAAAAATATCTGTAAGCATTTACTTAATATCTTATATGTTTGGGTTCAATGTTCTTTCGCCTAAGAAATATTTAAATTTCCTTCTGGAATAATACATGAACTTTATGCTAATAAAATAAAATAATGTAACAATAATTATCTGTATCAGATATAAAATACTTAAAGTCAAAAATAATTAGATTTATGCTCAAAATGGAAGGTATAAAAGAGATATGTTTTATTTTGGCCTATAATTTCTCAAATGACTAGCTCTTACCTGAGATCACAAGTATTTTGTCTATTGTGGGGGAAAGAGTTAGCCTGACCTGTCTTGACACTGTCATATTAAGATGTTCAAGATCTGAACTCCCACAGCCCCTCGTAGCTTTATTAGCTGCTTTGTTCTTTGTTATCAGAAACTCAAAGGGGTAATGCATGCGAGCATGTCATTCCAGGTTATACTCTCGGCAGGAGTAGTGCTTTCTTGTATTTGTAACTGTGCTTAAGGGTAACATTAGCCTCTTTATCAGTCGCATTGGTGGTGAAGTCTGTCTATCTATCTTTTTATCTTTTGTGAATAGTTTGACTGCCAGGTAGAAATAATATTATTCAGTATGAAGAAAATGAGATTAGAAAATAAAAACAGCACCACTTCTTTATAGGAGTTCTATTGTCCTCTTGCAATATGAAGAGCGAATTTCTGAGCTGCAAAGAACAAAGAGCTGTCACTTGCAACCTTAGTAATGAAGAGTTCCCTTTCCCAGCTACATTCACAGAGAAAACACTTAAGGCCCATTGTAGGTCTATTACCATTATGATGACAGCTTTAGTAGGTTTAGCCTAAGGGGACATCCATGGCCATGTATGAAAATAGAGATAGTATGAATATATTTAGATCTTAAAAAAAAAATAACAGGGGGTTGATAGCATCAGTTTCCTCTTACATTGCCATAGATCTCAGATTTAGAGAAACATGTAAAAACATCAGGCCTGCTTCCTACATGTTTATCATCACAGAAATGATTTTAACAATTGATACTGGCAGCCAGTGAAACAGCAGCTAGTATCACTGCAAGAAGGAAAATCATATATTAATACTCATGTACTAATAATTAATATATTATATGTCTATGTAGCAGAAAACATATGTATGCATTTACTGTATACCAATATGACCATATTGTGTTAACTTGGGACTGTAATGCAAAATATTTAAAGGATTACATTTCTAAAAACACACAAAAATGTTTAAATCTTTTTTTTTGTTTGTTTGTTTTTGTTTTTGTTTTTGTTTTTGTTTTTGTTTTTGTTTTTGTTTTTGAGACAGGGTTTCTCTGTGTAGCCCTGGCTGTCCTGGAACTTGCTCTGTAGACCAGGCTGGCCTCGAACTCAGAAATCCGCCTGCCTCTGCCTCTGCCTCCCAAGTGCTGGGATTAAAGGCATGTGCCACCATCGCCCAGCAAAATGTTTGAATCTTAAAACTATGATTTTCATGAAACACTGTACATGCCAATAAGCTATACAATGCATATATTTAAATGCATTATCTAGAGACCGATATATGGGGCAAAATAAAACTGGCAGATATAGCAACACCATCATGTAACATGGAGAAAACTGTGTACTGGGATAGAAAAGCCAAACTGAGTGATAAGAACAGACATTGGAAGAACATTATGGAAGAAATGGTAAACATAGAAATGTTTGCTTTTAATTTTCTTTTTAAAGTTCTAGCATGGGGAATGCTATAATGAGGAAAGTGTGTTGCAAAGATACCTGGGAAATTTGCTGCCAAGGCCTGAAGGCATGGAGGGCAGCTGAAAGCCACTGGATCCAGTTTCTTAGACAAGTATGCCATTATGTAAGTTTAAAACTTTGTGAATTTCTCTCTGTCAAGCTTGGCATCTTCATTGGCATCACCCTTTTCTTTTCACATTTGTGCAGTAATATTAGAAGCTACACCCATTATGCAGTATTTTAGTATATATACATATATATGTATACACCTACATATATATGTTACACAAAGAACTGCAAGTGAAGAAATCTGGAAAGAGGAGAGGTAGCTTCCCTTCAGAAGTACACACCAATTGGTTGTCCAGTGCCGAGTGCCAGTGCTGAAAACATACATACAGGTATTAGGTATATATGTATATATGTATATATGTATATATGTATATATAAATATATAAATATATAAATATATAAATATATAAATATATA
>JANHMN010000004.1:106928792-106991574 GCA_030674055.1 Rhabdomys pumilio | reverse complement strand
TATATATATATATATATATATATATATATATATATATATATATATTTGACAAGTTAGAAGCAAACTTTTATGAAAATGAAAAGCAAAGGAAAGGGACCCAGAAATGAAAGTAACTGTGTTTTGAGAAATATTCAAGGTACATTATGCACTTACATGGAAATAGCCTTTATATATAACAAAATATATAAGTCGTTATCAAGTACTTCTTCAGGGCATTATTGATACCTCTTTATGTTTCATAAACAATTAGTTGGGAAAAATCCATGTCTTCTCATTTTTTTCCTTTCCAAGTGCTTCAATAATTTGACTTACTGAATAACTACAGTCAATAAAATGCTTTTGGCATATTTTTCACTGCACTTAGTGGTGATCAAAATAAAAATAAAATGCCCCATTCTCTAAATAAAGAACCCCTTTTCAATTAGTTTAAATATATCTTTCATACTAAACAGCACCTTTGAGTTTAAATATTGTATTCATTGAATCAGCCCTTTACTTTGAAAAGGAAACCTCTATTAAAACCCTATATTTTAGTGTACAAACCTGTCAAATTCTTGTGTAAGTGGAATATACTTATTCAATATTTTCAGGCTAATATACAGAAGCATCTTTGTCAATTTATTATACGCTTAGTCTTGAAGTCTTCATTAAGTTATACGATAATATTTATTTTGAATGTATCTTGAATGATGTTATAATGAAGCCATCACAAAATGTGCACTTTTATAAACTTGCTATTGTTTCTCCTTATCCTACTTACATCACCATCTGTGACTAATTTACTTTATTTGTATTCTATGAAGTAGTCTTCAAACAAAGAAACACTGCTGCCATAAGCTCCTGAAGATATGATTAACAAGGATTCTTGTTAAGGAACTTGTTTGGAAAATACACACACACACACACACACACACACACACACACACACACACAAAGTTTGTCTATCAAAGTATTTGTAGAAAAATTTTAATCCAGAAATATGACCGTTCCAGCAGGGAAGTGCATACAAAGACTCAGGTTTGTGTGATCCAGCTAGAATGCAGACATGCCAGTCACCATTCATGCATATATTTATATTATAGCAGGAAGCAGCCATGTTTGAAAATGACTTCTAATTGAGGGGCAGACACAGTGAGAAATCAGAGAAAGATTTATCAGAATGGGTCAGAAATAGAATATGCCAAATTCTCAAAAAAAAAAAAAAAAAAAAAAAAAAAAAAAAAAAAAAAAAAAAAAAACACAGGCACAGGAAAGAGCACAGGAAAAGAGAAACTCTCAAAAAGCACAGGAAAGAGAAACTATTTAAGACCAGTGCAGGGAGATAGTGTCAGATGGGAGTCAATGCCATGAATGCAGTGAAGTGGAGAGTAGTTCACTTATGGGTTCATGCAACTCAGTTCATGTTGAGACCACTGAAGCTAGGGAGTGAGAGGGATCCAGAAGATTAGAACAAAATGACTAGAGTAAGTTTGAATCTAAGCAGAGTAATTCAATGAGAAACTAAGAGAAGCCAGATTGAATCAGTTAGCTAGGACAGACATTTAAACCAAAGCAGCTGAGTTCAGAAAGAACTAGAACATGTGTGGTAAGCACATTCAATCATAAATCTTTAAGACAAAAATTACATCAGGTGAATAAAAGTTACTTTTGAAAGTACTCATGATTAATAGTTTTTAAGTCTTATTTTACTTCTATTTTTGTATTTTATACTCTGTAAACACAACACTACAACTGCCACAAATATATTTTATAATTTTCCTTCACTTGTTTTATCCAAATAAAATAAGTTCACTAATTTTATTAACAAAAGAATTTCAGATGTTTGTACTCTTTATAACTAGATATGAAATCTCTCACTTAATTCTCAACTTCACCTAACTGCTCAAAGAGTGAGGAAAAGGGACCATGTTTCTGACATCCAAAAGGATTCCTGAATGATAGAGAAAGGATAGCTCATGTTTAGAACAGGAATTTTAATACATAACTGACATATATAACTGACACATATGGTATAAGAACATCATTAGGAAAATTTCACTCATTTCCTATTATTTTTGATGTGGTCAGATAATAATAGCACCTGCTAATCCCTTATCAAAGAGAAATATTATAACAGGATACTGAGGTATATTTTCCTATAAGTTGTCAACTTCAAAGAGAACAGGGCATGGGAAGAAAATTTTTAATCAGGCAAATCAAAACAAATTAGATATAGACTCAGTGTTAAAGGTTGAAAAACTCGGACAGTAACCAATTAACAACAACAGGAACAAATACTCTCAACAACAACAATCATCATCAACAACAAGATAAGGTAAAAATCAACTGTTTGTTAATTGGAGCTAAGGAATGGAAACTGAAAATGGCTAAAACGAAAAAAGGGAAAGTGAGGGACAGATGATTTTTAAGTATATGAAAGAGAAAACTCACTGTGCTTTCTGACAGAATGTTTGTAATTCCCCAGCTTCTGAGCAATAAAATTTGTTACATTCTAGAAAGATACTATTGCAATTTTAGAAACGGTGTCACTTTAGGTCAGGAAAAAATAATGGACGTTTTATTGTCTAGTAAGATGAGGGAATCAAAGTGACGGATGTTTTAAAATTGAATATGACTTCTGAAAACCCACACTAAAAATTTTTATACTAGTTCCTGCCTGGAGTAACTGTCTTCCACCCAACAGATATCTTTTCTTATAAACACTCTACCATGTCTTTGCTTAAATTAAGTATATATTAGCACTTGTTTCATGTTTTTAACAGATTTCACACCATAATAAAATTTTACAAATCTGTGTCAAACTGAGCAGAAAGCTCAGAGTGTCAGAGCCATGTCTTAATTCTTACACTTCGTATTCTGAAACTTGTCTGGAATACAATGTTTGCTGACTAACCAGAGAAGCCAAGGGTCAGGGAGAAAAGGATGAAATAAGGAAAGAAAAGAAGAATGTAATGGAAAGAAATGAGATAGTTTCATTATTCTGTTTTGCCATATTTTCTTAGCATTTTATATTATTACTCTAGATTTTTTTAAATTTTAAATTAAAATGTAATTTTATGACCCCTTTTCACTATGTCCTACCTACATTATACTTTCATCCCTACTTTTTATATTTCCCCCTTCACTTTCTCTCAAGTTGATGGCCTTAAAACCCGCTGAATCTACTCAGTATGGTTTGTTTGGATATATAAATATCAAGTCTGACCACTTTGAACAAAGTAACTAATTAAGTAGTTCATCCCTGAGAGAGGCTAATTATCCTTCCCTTAGCATTTGTTATGTGTACGTCTTTGTCCATGTGTGGAATCCCATTTCTACCTTCTATATATTAGCATGTCTGTTAATGTTATCATCATTCAGGTCTTGTGAGACAACCATAATTTTGAGTTATGGTTGAAACTTCCATACTATTCCTAAGAGGCATTATGTTAGTTCAGATTGTTGGTCACCTGGCTCAAAAATCTTTTCACCCTGTTTTATGATGTTCCTAGACTCTTCAAAGTAGGAATTCTGTTGAAGATGTATCCATGAAGGGTAACTTTACAAGATCTGTTGATGTCTGAATTTTTACTTGTGGTTTTCTCTAATTCTCTCCAGTTGTTGTAAGATATGCTCCTTTTCAAGATGGGAAAGCTACACAAAACTACAGACATATGAATAAGTTATAAAATTCAGTTAAGAATTATGGGGGTGCTAGTAAAGTAAAAGTAGTATGCTCTCCTCCAAGATCCATGTCTTCACTACGCTAGATAGTTGTGGATGTTTATAGAACCAGGCATGATTGTCCCCTTGATTTAGTGGTGCTTAAGTTCAAATAGAGAATTTTTAATACCTCCCAGCTTATATACTTTCTGGTAGTATGAGAGTAAGACCATAGGACAGAAGCTTTCATGTTAGATCCAGCTCTTATAATGTTGGACCTGTGACAGAATTGAGTAGTGTCTTTAGCAATAGTGACTTAGCTTTAATCTTTGAGAAGCAACCAAGAACAACTTAAAGAATAATTTTAAAAATGAAAGATAAATTAGTTTTATAAACTGTAATTTTTCATATACTTTAGTACTTCCTATCTCCAATGTCTACTGAGAAATATAATTACTAAATCTTACAAAGCAAATAAAAAGCAATGAATGAAGTACATTAAGATTTACCTTAAAATGCAGTATCTTAAGATATTCACACTTGAGAATTATGATTAGACAAGGTTCTGCCAAAACCTATTCAGGAACACTGGAATTTTTAATCTATTAAACATCAGAATACATGGAATAGCTTTAATTTATAAACTTAATACTAATAAAATATTATCCCCGATAGGTTATGAAAAAGAGGAAAACCAAAATTATATTTGTTTGAGAAGGTACAGAAAATAGAGCAAATAAATATGATCAAATTCAGAGAAACATGCAAATTGCATGTATCATGGTTTGAATAATAATTTTTCACATAGGCTCACATATTTGAATACTTGGTCCCCACTGAGTGGAACTATTTAAGAAGGAATAGGAGGTATGGCTATTAAACGTGGTGTGTCACTGGAGCTGGGCTTTGACTTTTCAAAAGCCCACACTACTTTCCCTATTCTCTCTCTCTCTCTCTCTCTCTCTCTCTCTCTCTCTCTCTCTCTCTCTCTCTCTCTCTGTTTCATGCTTGTTGAGAAAGTGCAAGCTTTCAGTTCTGGCTCCATGACTGCCCTTCCTACCTGCTGCCATATTTCTTGCTATAAATATCATGGAATTACCCTCAAAAACTGTAAGGAAGCTCCAATAAACTTGTTCTATGAGCAGCTGTTATTAGTCAATATTCTCTAGAGGAACAGAACTGATTGAATGAACAATATATGTATATAACAAGATCTATTAGAAATGCTTACTGGCTATAGTTCATGTTGCCCAACCTCAGAATCCAGACCAGAAGTCTGGAAGTCTCAGTTGGTCTTCAATATGCACCAGAATCCTACAAAAGTAGGATCTAATGATGGTGAAGGAATGGAATTTCATACAAAGAGAGCAAGCTTTGTTCTTCCATACTCTTTATATATACAAGTTGAAGGTGTGGCCCAGATTAAAGATGACTTTTCCCATCATAAAATATCTAGATTAAATATTCATCTTCAAACCTCAAATGATCAGCATTAAAGGGGACTTTTACCAGTTCAAATAATTTAATTAATGATAAATAAAACAAAAGAAAATACCAGTCATACCTGCAGCCACCTTTAAATTTTGGTTAATTCAAGGTATAATCACATTGACAACTAAGAATAGACATTACTAGTCCACTCCTTGTCAATTTGCATACCTCTTAATGCCACGGTTAATCTCCAAATAGGAAGAATGACTAGATAATTCTTATTTCAAACATGGTTAAAATCTTCCTATACAACCAAAACGCATTATGCATTTTTTTAGTATCTCAAACTTAAATAAAATAGCCATGGTTATTCTCTTAATTAGTGTTACATCACATAATAAAGAAATCTAGACACAAATCACAAGTATCTGCACAAACACACACTTAACAAAATAAGATAGAAACACTCATGTCAATTATGCTCCTCATTTCTGTAACATCCCATATGTCTATAGCTGTTATTCATAACTACCTACCTCTACTAACCATTCTCTACTTTTTCTCACTTTGTCATGCACCTCAGCAGGTCTTGAGTCTTTTTCTCAGGCATGACCCCAGTCTTTCATTCTTAAAGGGTCTATGTTTTGTTTTTGTTTATTTTTATACTTCTTGGATTAGGTTGTTGTAATTTCCCATTGACTTCAATCATATGATATATTAGCACCAAGAAATGTCATAAAATATCTTCTGTATTTCAGATATTATCTTTTTATATCCGTTGTGTAGAAGCAATACAATTTCCCTTTGGGAATCTGGATTAAACATCCCTTCTAACATTGTTATTCCTTTTTGAACTTGTTGGCTTAAAAATCATCATAAGCCAAAAGTGTCCATGGGAGACCCTTTTGCTTCAATGGAATGTTTACTTTGTCTCTTGGCAAGAGTGTTTCTTCTCTGGAATTAAATCTTCTAGACTGGCAACCTTAAGGTTGTGGGAATAGGCTGTAAATTTTTTTTAGTGAGTCATTATGGGGTATAAAGAATGAAACTATTTCCCTTTTCACCCTTTAATTTCTGGAGGCAAGGATAGTGGATATGAGAGAAATTATACCATAACCACATTTCGGAGAATGTTGGCCCAGCTCTCTGAACTGCTACCACTTGACTGGTACCAAACTGTGTCTTCAAAATGTCATTCTAACTTTCTATGGGTCAGGTGCTTCAGGATGGTGGGGAGTATGATGAGACCAGTGATTTCTGTAATTGTGGTCCCACTGTTGTACTTCTCTGGCAGTGAAGTTAGTTTTTTGGTCAGAAAAAAATTACTATGTGTAATAATAACACAGTGGGTTATACAAGACATTATGTAAGTTCATGGATGGTGGTCTTGGCAGAAGCATTATATTCAGGAAAGTCAGATGTATAACAAGAATATCTATCTACTCTAGTAAGAACAAAATATAGTTTTTCTGTGGATGTAGTAGTTTAATATGGTCATCCTGTACCATGTCACTGACTGGTCACCTAGAAAAGTGGTGACATATCTGAGTCTCAGCTTTGGTCTCAACTGTTGGCACATCTGGTGTTCAGTAGCATCTGTAGCCATCATGTTGTTAAGCCCATGCATAACCCCCATCTTTGCCACCTTGGCCATTTTGTTCATGGGCTCATTGGTAAATGAGAGGAATGGCTAGGGAAAGAGGTTGACTGCCAACAGCATGGGTTATCAATCTAATTCATGATTGAACTTCTTCTTAAATGAAGTAACCATTTACTGAGTATTTGCATAGAACACAAGTTTCTTCATATCCTTTCCACATTTGGAGAGATATATTCAGATACTTCTTCCAAAATGCATATCTCGCTAATTTTCCAATTATTATTTTGCCGAGTTCCTGACTATCCAACCAACCAGTCTGTGAGTATGCTAGTGTGAAAACAATCACACACCTGGGCATTTATCCTTCCAAACAAAATGTATGAACACGCATAATATCAAGTTCTGCCTACTGTGAAGATTTCCTTTTGGTAGTGGTTTTCAATTTTTTTTGTCTAGAAAAGGATTATAATGTAGCATCTGTCCACTTCTGGGTGGTTCCCATATAATGTGCAGAATTATTATTATTCAAGGTCCTAGTCTTTCCTTACTCAATTAAACTATCATATGGTACACAACATGAGGTCATAGGTGCATGCCGTGTAGCAAATTGCATTGTAATATGTGTAGAAACCATCGGCACTTAGACAACTTATTCATGTAACTTGTGCCGTCAGGACCTGCTTAGGTCCAATCACATATATACCACTTCCATTTGATAATGGATTGCTGCTGTGCATGTCCTAATTTATGACTTGGCAGTTCAGATAACACCAGAATCATGATGGATAATTCAAGTTGCATGGTAACTTGGTGGCCCATTGTCATGTATTCGGCTTACAGTCAGGCTCAATAGCACTCTAGCGGATTATTTTCAAAGGGAAATTGTTATTTACAGATGATGGTAAAGCCTTGATCCAAAATCCCAGAAGTCAATTTTTTTTTTTTGTGATTCAGACTATAGAAATCAGCTAATGTCTCCAAACAGTATTGATTTGTCTTCTGGATCATGTAGTCTAAGTGGTAAAGCAGCCTGCACAGCATCCTGGACTTGTTGAAGATCCTTCTATTATAAATCTAAAAGGTAACAACTTGGTGAGTCATTTGGTATATGAACTGTAGTAACACACAAAAATAAGAAATGGCTATCTCCAGAATTCAAATATGTCCACTAATACTTGTTCTGCCAGAGGCCAGCTTTGACAGTGTTCAAAACCTGAAGGAGGTTGTATGAAGTTAGCAAAAGAAGACTTGGACCAAAACGTGCAGTTCATTCTCTCTGACTCTTGAGACAACTTCAGCCACCTTTATTTACCCATCTATTTTCACAGTTGAATATGTTTTATACTAACTTTCTCATTTTATCACATCCAATTTCTTTTATGAACTTTCTACATTTTAAAATATATACACTGTACTTTTCCCTTCCTTCTCCTCCTAAACATCCACAGTTTCCTGCAAGAGGAAACATAGCTTCAGCAAGCACTTAACATCTAATGCAGCACATTGTTACATAACGGTGTAACCATGATTGACTTGATGGCAATTGTAGTTACAGTATACAGAGATGATAGACTACATAGCTAGGAGATTCCGAATTAATTATCACCACCTAGCATCTCCTCACATTCTGATCAGGAAATCTAATTCTTCTAATGCTCATGGCTCTTGGCAAATTAGTAACCTGAGTCTGTTACTCATAATTGTTTACTCACCTTTGAATGTTTCTATTAAGTCTTGTAACTAAAACTCCAGCAAGATCTTTCTAACCTTTTGATAATCACCTAGCTGTTGTTTGGAACAACTTGTTCGCCAAATTATTGTCAGAACCAAGTTCCCATCAGGAGATAACCTCCAGACATTTGATGATGTACCCATACCAAACTCTTGTGTTGACTCAACCCCATCTGTTGAGGACAACACTGCCCCATGCTTGGGAGCCACTATGTTGCAGCCCACACTGCCTGGCTTGGGGACCACTGTGTCCTGGCTGGAGCTGCTGCTCCCGTCTGGGGGTCAGGGTTTAGCAAGAGAAAAGAGTGGGGATGGAGGGGAAGAGACTCGAAGAATGGAAACAAGACAGGCTGTGTGTTCAATTCCCTAGTCTCGTTTACTGAAAGGAAATCCTGGGAATTTGTAAGCACAAGCAGGGGAACACAGCTGAAGACACTCTACCATGTGCACCTTGCAGCTGGGGCCACTAAACAACAAAACAAGATATGTGGGAAAAACAGGATGTTTATCAGAATGTGCTCAGCTGTTGTATGCTGTTGAAAACAAGTCTCTTGTCAGGGTATATGGTCGGAGATGGCTGCAAAGATGATAGCCACTTTCTGCAAGGAGTCTGCTCCCAACACCCATCATCATTAACCAGCAGACAAGTAGGTACCTGTTCAATTCCCACAATCCTCAGAGATAAACTAGATATTCTGACTCTGGGGAAACTTCTGACACAGAAAAAGTGAAAGTAAATCTGCTAATAGTGAAGACCAAAATGCATATGCAACAACAATAGCAAGCCAGGAACTTCCCAGGGAAAGCCCAGGAGATTTCTCAGAAATATCCCCACAGGTTCTTGCAACGTGGTGGGCACCCAACTCTTCAGGCCTTCCTATAAGGGGAGCCATCTGCATTACGTACCAAATGTTTGTAGAAGAGGTTTGGCTACAGTCATTCTTACATTCTGATGGTGAGAGGAGCCAGGTGAAATAACGTATCATTCATCTTAGAAATAATAACTGTGCACGCCCGCACCACTGTAAGAATTTCACTGGAGGAGAAGGTCCTTAAATTGTGGATGGCTTTATTTCCAATCCTTTTATGTGCATATGTGCTACCAGCAGTCCAAAATGGTTGTTACATTATGCTCATTTGATGAAATCAGCATATCAATTAATGTAGTATATAACCTTTTGTGGAAAATGTAGATTATCCAGATCCCTTTGGCCTAATTTATGACAAGTTTCTCTCAATTTAGTTTAATGTTGGCTACTGGTTTGTTCTATATTGCTTTTACTATATTTAGGTATGTACCTTGGATTTCTTAACTTTCCAAGACTTTTACCATGAAGGGGTATTGAATTTTGTCAAATGTTTTCTCTGCATCTTGTGACATGATCATGTGGTTTCTTTTCTTTTAGTTTGTTTATACAGTGGATTATGCTGATAGATTTCTGAATATCAAACCATCCCTGCATTCCTGGGATAAAGCCGACTTGATCATGGTGGATGGTTGTTTTAATGTGTTCTTGGTTTCAGTTTGCAAGAATTTTATTGAGTATTTTTGCATTAATATTCATGAGGGAGATTGGTCTGAAGTTCTCTTTCATAGTTGGGTCTTTGTGTGGTTTAGGTATGAGCTTAATTGTGACTTCATAGAATGAATTGGGTAGTGTTCCCTCTGCTTTTATTTTTTGGAATAGTTTATAGAGAATTATTATTAGATCTTTTTTGAATGTCTTATAGAATTCTGCACTAAAACTATCTGGTCCTGGGCATTTTTTGGGTAGGGAGACTTACAATGACTGCTGCTATTTCTTTAGGGGTTATAGGACTATTTTGATGGTTTATTTGATCATTGTTTAACTTTGCTGTCTGGTATCTGTCTAAGAAATTGTCCGTTTCATCTAGATTTTCCAGTTTTGTTGAGTATAGGCTTTTGTAGTAGGATCTGGTGATTTTTTTGAATCACTTCAGTTTCTGTTGTTATGTCTCCCTTTTCAGTTCTGATTTTATAAATTTGGATACTGTCTCTGTGCCCTCTACTTAGTCTGGCTAAAGGTTTATCTATGTTGTTGATTTTCTCAAAGAAACAGCTCCTGGTTTCATTGATTCTTTGTATAGTTCTTTTTGTTTCTACTTGGTTGATTTCAGCCCTGAGTTTGATTATTTCCTGCTGTCTACTCCTCTTGGGTGCATTTGCTTCTTTTTGTTCTAGAGCTTTCAGACGTGCTCTCGAGCTGCTAGTGTGTGCTTTCTCCAGTTTCCTTTTGTAGGCACACAGAGAGATAAGATTTTCTTTTAGCACTGCTTTCATTGTGTCCCACAAGTTTTGGTATGATGTGTCCTCATTTTTATTAAATTCTAAAAAGTCTTTAACTTCTTTCTTTATTTACTCCCTAACCAAGTTATCATTGAGTAGAGTATTATTTAGTTTCCATGTGTATGTGTGCTTTCTATTGATTTTATCATTATTGAAGACCAGCCATAGTCCCTGGTGATCAAGGAAGACTGTAAAAGCTGGATGTGACAGATAATAAGAAAAAGATATGTTTTGTTTGCTTTGTTTTGTATTGTTTTGTTTTGACATAGCAAGAATTTGCACCTGTGAACTCATAACAGTTGGGACAGCATGTATAATACCTATAACAGGTCAAAGCAGATAAAATTCCAACGAGAGGCTAGAGAGACAGAAAGTCCTACCCTTAGCTGAAGAACTATTGAAAATTGATAAATGTTACAAGAACACTCAGATTCTTTTAAGGATATGGTTCCTTGTAGGGAGACCATGGTGCAGCAAATGATCACATATTCAAGAGCATAAATTAAGCTGTTGATTTAAAATCTATGACAGATAGAAAACAGAAATTTGGTTGCTTTTGAGTGGGTAAAGTTTGGAGGTCTTGATATCATGATATTTCACATAAACAATTTGGGATTATTTCAATTTTCTTGTATCTGTTGAGGCGTGTTTTGTGACTGATTATATGGTCAAGTTTGGAGAAGGTACCATGAGGTGCTGAGAAGAAGGTATAATCTTTTGTTTTTGGGTGAAATGTTCTGTAAATATCTACTAAATACATTTAGTTTATAACTCGTCTTGTTTCACTGTGTCTCTGTTTAGTTTCTGTTTCCATGACTGGATCATTGATGAGAGTGGAGTGTTAAAGTCTCCCACAATTATTGTATGAGGTGTAATGTGTTCTTTGAGTTTTAGTAAAGTTTCTTTTATGAATGTAGGTGCCCTTGCTTTTGGTCCATAGATGTTCAGAATTGAGATTTCATATTGGTTGATTTTTCCTTTGACAAATAGAAGTGTCCATTTTTGTCTTTTCTGATAACTTCTGGTTAAATGTTGATTTTATTTGCTATTAGAACGCCTACTCCAGTTTTTTTCTTTGGACCATTTGCTTGAAAAATTATTTTCCAGCCTTTTATTTATAGGGAGTGTCTGTCTTTGTAGCTAGGTGTGTTTTCTGTATGCAGCTGAATGTTGGTTCCTGCTTACATATCCAGTCAGTGTCTTTTTATTGGGAAATTGAGTCCATTTATGTTAAGAGATATTAAAAAGAAGTGATTGTTGCTTTAGTTATGTTTGTGTGGCTATCTTCTTTTAGGTTTGTTGGAAGAAGATAATGTTCTTGCTTTTTCTAGGATATAATTTTCCTCCTTGTGTTGGAGTTTTCCTTCTGTTATCCTTTGTAGTTCTGTGTTTGTGGAAAGATATTGTGTAAATTTGCTTTTGTCATGGATTATCTTGGTTTCTTCATCTATGAAAATTGAAAGTTTTGTTGGGTATAATAGCCTGGGCTGCCATTTTTGTTCTCTTAGGGTCTGAATGACATCTGTTCAGGATCTTCTGGCTTTTATAGTCTCTTGTAAAAGAATCTGGTGTAATTCTGATAGATTTGCCTTTATACATTACTTGATCTTTTTCCTTATTGCTTTTAATATTCTTGCTTTGTTTGTGCATTTGGTTATTTGATTATTATATCACCGGGGAATTTTTTTCTGATCTAGTCTATTTGGAATTCTGTAGGCTTCTTGTATGTTCATAGGCATCTCATTCTTTAGGTTAAGGAAGTTTTTTATAATTTTGTTAAAGATATTTACTGGCCCTGTAAGCTGGTAATCTTCACTTTTTTCTATACTTATTACCCTTGGGTTTAGTCTTCTCATTATGTCCTGGATTTCCTGCATGTTTTGTGTTAGGAGTTTTTTGCATTTTGCATTTTCTTTGACAGTTGTGTCAATGTTTTCTATGGTATCTTCTGCACCTGAGATTCTCTCTTCTATCTCTTGTATTCTGTTGGTGATGCTTACATCCATAACTACTGATCTCTTTTCTGGGTGTTCTCTCTCCTGGATAGTCTCCCTTTGTGAGTTTTTTATTATTTCTACTTCCATTTTTATGTCCTGAATAGTTTTGTTCAATTACTTCACCTGTTTGGTTGTGTTTTCTTGTAAGTCTTTAGGAGTTTTTGTGTTTCCTCTTTACGGGCTTCTACCTGTTTAAATGTGCTCTCCTGTATTTCTTTGAGTAATTTATTTATGTCCCTCTTAAAGTCTTCTATCATCATCATGAGAAGTGATCTTAAATCTGAATCTTGCTTTTCTGGTGTCATGGAGTGTTCCAGACATGCTGTGGTGGTGAGAGAACGAGGTTCTGATGATACCAAGTAACCTTGGTTTCTGATGCTTATGTTCTTGTGCTTGCCTTTTGCCATCTGGTTATTTCTAGTGCTACCTTCACTCACTGTCTCTGACTGGAGCCTGTCTGTCCTGTTATCTTGGTTGTGTTAGAACTCCTCAGAATCCAGATGGCTCTTTAATCCTGTGATCCTGAGATCCTAGTTGTGATAGCTCTCAGAAGTCAGTCTGTTTCTGGGATTCTTAAATCCTAGTGTGCCCAAGTTCCTGAGATCCTATGATCCTATTATCTTATGTTTTAGGCTCAGGTGCAGACTAGAAGTGTCCAGATCCACTGGCCTTGAGGGAGTTCCTGGTTCCCTGAAGGTCCCAAATTACTCTCTGTTTTTGGGGGAGGGGCAGGTTGCAGCCCACTCACCTACACTACTGGATGTGTTAGAGTTCCTGTGAGTCCAGCCTCCTCTGCTTTTGGGGGATTGTGTGCAGAGCTGACGCCTTAGGACTGCTTCAGGCACAGACACAGACCAGAAGGCTCATATATATTATTAATGATGTTATATTGTGCTTACTGACAGGTGCCTAGCATAGCAGCCCTCTCTCTGAGAGACTCTTCTCAGCAGCTGAGATGATGCATATACCTACAGATGAACATTGGATGGAGGTGGAGGTAGGGGACCTCTAAAGAAAGAGTTAGGGAAGAAATGAAGAAAGGAATGAAGACCCTCAATGAGATTTCAACCCCACAAAAAACTCAACAGTGTCAACTAACCTGTATCCCTGGAAGCTTCTGAAGACTAAGCCACCAAAAAAGCATACATGGGCAGGTCAGAGGTCAATGTAGCATGTGGGTCAGTGGGAGTGATGAGCCTGGTCCTCCAGAGACTTGGTGCAACAAGGAGGGGAGATGTGGGAGAGAGCTGCCCTCTCAGAGGTTGAGGGCAGAGCAGATGGGGAACTCTGGGATGGGGAATGGAGGAGGCAGAATTTGCTCTGTTAAGAAAGAAAGAAAGAAAGAAAGAAAGAAAGAAAGAAAGAAAGAAAGAAAGGAAGGAAGAAAGAAAGAAAGGAAGGAAGAAAGAATCAAAAGAAAAATAATAAAATAATGCTGCATCCAAAATTTTTCTCAGTACATTTCTCCAATCTCCTTATCTCTTGTCTTTTCCATCACTCAGGGTTTCCAGATAGACTTTATCTAGCAAATCTAGCAATGCTACAACTCCTGCCACTGGTATTTCTGTATGAGCTGAGTGTAGCCTACAGTAATACTAGACTAATGATGATGACCTAATCCCTAAGAAAGCTATCCATTTGATAAATATTTACATGGGTTATTCACCTCATTCATTAATAATTGATTTTTCAAAATGATCCTGCCACTTTTGTTTCCCCTTGTCTTTAACTTGCTGTCTCCCAGGCCTAACAATGAACAGTGTTAGTGATTTTTTTTTCACTTTCTGCCTTACTTGATTGAAGTAGTTCTTTTGCATAATTTGTGCTGCTATACCTTGGTTGCTGTATTTACAACATGCATACTGCTTTATGTTGATATATTTAGCTTGAGTCTCAAGGGTGCTATGCCTATAGTTTTAGCTATTGCAAAGCAGCCTTCATTACCTTTGGAGAATTTACAATGTTCATGTATTGTAGGGAGGATTTTCTTTAATTCTATTTAAAATTTTGTATTCCTTTTAACCAATGGTTGCTGGTTATTTTTTATGTTGACACATGTCATTTTTGTTTGTTTATGTGTGTATGGAGGGGAGGCTGAAGTCGTTGGTGTTTTCTTTTGTACTTATTTAACTATGTTAATGCTGAAAGACATCAGAAGATATGCTTTAGAATATTTACAAATACATATTCATATACATTTTTTAAATTCTACCTTTTCCCTAAATAAGGTAATGTTTTTGTTGTTGTTTGTGCTTTTTGTTCTTTGTTTTTTTTTAAAAAAATAAAACTAATATTAGTAGCAATTATTTCATAAAGGAAAATGTGAAAGGCTTTTGAAAACATACTGTGTTTGGGCCTATATATCAAGATCAACTTTGCAAAATTAAATGGAATTATTATATTTTCTTTTGAGAGGTGATAAATACTTTTTAATTTTTTTAAATTTATTATTAGATATTTTATTTATCTACATTTCAAATGTTATCCCGTTTCTTGGTTTCCCTGCCGAAAACCCCCTATTCCATCTCCATTCCTTCTGCTTCTATGAGGGTGTTCCCTCACCCACCCACTCACTCCCCCTTCCCTGCCCCACCTTTCCCGTACACTGGGGTATTAAGCCTTCACAGGATCAAAGGTCTCTCCTTCCACTGATGCCCAGCAAGGCCATCCTCTGCTACACATGTGGCTGGAACCGTGGGTTGCTCCATGTGCATTCATTTGTTGGTAGTTTAGTCCCTGGGAGCTCTGGGGGTCTAGTTGGTTCATGTTGTTGTTTCTTCTATGAGGCTACAAACCCCTTCATCTCCTTCAGTTCTTTCTCTAAGTCCTCAATTAGGAATCCCATAATCTATTGAACTATTACTTGGGATATGGTGGGGAAATTGTCCAGTAGGTAAAAGCATGTGCTCTACAACTCTGATTTCAGTTCTATTACTGGCACTCATGTAAAAAACTGAGTGTACTCAGCAAATGTTTTATCTCTGTACTCCTATGGTGAAATGGAAGGCAGAGACAAAATAATAATTTTGTAGATAATATGTTTTAAAAATGAACTCAAGTTGGGTGAGTCACTGGTCAGCATTTCCTTCAGCTTTTACTCCATTATTTCATATATATATATATATGTATATATATATCTCAATGGTATATATTTGGGAGAGTCAAAAGCTTTGTAGGTGAGTTGTTGTCCCCATACCTCCACTGGGGGGTCCTATCAGGGTACTGGAAGTGGTCTTTTCAGGTTCTGTCTTCCCACTGATAGGCATTTTGATTAAGGTCACCCACATTGAGTCCTGAGTGCTTCTTGCATGCCAGATCTCTTGGGACTTTCTAGACATTTCCCCCACCCCCAGCCACTGCATATTTCCATTCATTCTCTGGCTCTCTGTGCTTCTCTCTTCTTCACCCTCCCATTTCTGACCCCTCCTTTGCCAATCTGCCCAAGAGTGATTAAAGCATCCTCACTAATCCTAATTCTACAGAAACTTAATGCCCCAGGAAAGGGGAGTGCCAGGGGAGAGACACCCTCTCAGAGTCTAAGATTTGTTTCAAAGATCCTAAAGGGGATAGGTCAACCCCATAGGAAAACAAGCTAACCATTGGGAGCTCTCAGAGACTAAGGTACTAACTAAAGAGCATACGTAGGCTGGACCTCAGCCCCGGCACATATGTAAAAGATGTGTAGATTAGTCTCCATGTAGGTCTCCCAAAAACTGGAGTGGATCCATCCCTAAAGTTTTTGCCTCTATGTGGAATCAACTCCCCAAAAGTACTGCTTTGTCAATGCTCAGAGAGAGAGAGGGTGCACTAACCCTGCAGAGACTTGTGCACATGTTGGGGGAAGGTTGTTGTCCTGGGCACCCTCTCAAAGGAGAAGGAGATGGGTTTGAGGCAAGAAATCTGTGAAGGAGAGACAGGGAGGTCTGGCAGCTATTGGGATATAAAAAATATTTTAATTGCTTCCTTCCAGCCCCCAACTCTGCCCAGGGCAGAGTCAGTGCTCCAGAACCCCTCCCACACCCAGAGAAAGCTTGACTCTCAGGAGGTCAATCACAACTAGGATCATAGGTGAGTGTTTCCCATTTACCTAACTTTGCCTAACTGGGATGCCAAGAGGGCCAGGAAGAGGAGGGACCTATCATTCTTCCTGTTCTCAACTCTGCCTAGGGCATATCAGTTGCTATAGATTCCCTCCCACACCCAGAGACAGCCTGACTGGAGTACATCCATTATAACCAGGCTCACAGGCACTACAGGCTGCAGTCACAGACATGAAGACCAGTGATAACCATATGATAAGAGTCAAGCATAAAAACATGAGAAAAAGAAACAAATGTCACCTGGCACCATCAGAACTCAGTTCTTCCACCACAACAAGCCCTGTTTAGACTAACACATCTGAAAAGCAAGATTCTGACCTAAAATTCCATCACATGAAGAAGATCAGAGAAGATGTTAAGGAGAACATAGATATAATTCCCTTTAAGAAATACAAGAGAATACAGGTAGACAGGTAGAAGCTCTAAAAGAAGAAATACATAAATCCCTTAAGGAAATACAGGAAAACAAAGTTAAACAGGTGAAAAAAACTGAACAAAAAAAAAATTTACTATCAAAAACTGGAAATAGAAACAATAAAAAAAATCACAAAGGGAGATGTCAAACCTAGGAAATGATCAGGAGTTACAGATGCTAGCATTAACAACAGAATATAAGATATAGAAAAGTGATCTCGGGTGTAGAAGATACCATAGATAATATTGTTACAACAGTCAAAAAAATATAAAGTGCAAAAATCTCCTAACCCAAAACATTCAGGAAATTCAGGACACAATGAAAAGAGGAAACCTAAGAACAATAGGAATAGAAGACAATAAAGATTTCCAATTTAAAAAGCTAGAAAATATCTTCAACAAAATTATACAAGAAAGTTCCCTAACCTAAATAAAGAGATGGCCATAAATTTACAGGAAGCCTACAGAGCACCAAAAAGATTGAACCAGAAAAGAAATTCCTCACATCATATAATAAAGCAAAAAATACACAGAAGAAAGAATATTAAAAGTGGTAGGAGAAAAAGGCTACATAATACATAAAGGCAGACCTAATATTCCACCAGACTTCTCAAAAGAGACTCTAAAAGACAGAATATCTTGGAGAGATGTCATGGAGAACCTAAAAGAACACAAATGCCAACTCAGGCTACTATGCCTAGCAAAACTTTCAATCACCATAGATGCAGAAACCAAGACATTACATGAAAAAAAAAACCAAATTTAAACAATATTTTTCTACCAATCCAGCCCTATAGAAGATAATAGAAGGAAAAGTCCAAACCAAGGAGGGTAAACTACACAAAAGGAAAACCAAGAAATTAATCCTCTCACAACAAACCCCAAAGAAGAGAACCATAAAAATATAATTCCACCTCTAATAACAAAACCAACAGGAAACAATAATCATTGGTCTTTAATATCAATAAGAACAATATCAACTAACTGGACCACTCATATCTCCCAGGGACTAATCTACCAACCAAAGAGTATACATGGAGAGATTCATAGCTCCAGCTGCATATGTAGCAGAGGATTGCCTTATTTGGCATCAATAGGAGAGGGGAAGCTTGGTTCTGTGGAGGTATGTTGCCCCAGTGAAGATGCATGAGGGGTGAGGCAGGAGTGGGTGGATGGGTGGGACTGCACCTTCTTAGAGGCATATTAATTAAAAAATATGTACTCAATTAAGCTAGAAAATGAAAAAGAAAGCATGAATTTCAAGAACCTGCCTCTAAAATTAAACAAAAAGCAAAACCAGAATTGTCAGTAACATAAATGCATCTATAACAAATGAGGAGATAGAAATTGTAATAATAAGACTTGAAACTTTAAGAAAAGCCCAGTTAAATTATTTCAAATGATGAAAAGTTGAGGACTCCCAAACTCTTTTTCTGAGGCCAATGTCACACTAATACCAAAACTATTCAACAACAACAACACAAACTGTATGCCTCTATGCCTAATAAAGATAAACTAAAAAATATTTAATAAATTAAATATAAGATACAGTCATATATCAAAATCATCATACACTATGATGAGATTGAATTTATTCCTAAATTCAGGAATTGCTCAACAATTGTGACTCAATAAAGCTAAGAAACCATGTAAGTGAACTTGAAGAAAAATTCACATGATAATATCAAAAGATACAGAAACGATATTTGATAAATTCCAATATGCTGTCATAATTAAAGTAATAGAGAACACAGGACTAGATAGAACATTCCAAAATTTCGAGCAGCAAACTTCAAAATAAATAAATAAATACACCAATATAACAAGATACAAAATCAGTTTAGATAAATAGTTTTTCTAAATCCCAAAAACAAATATACAGAAATGCCATGGACACACTAGCTTCTGAAATAACATCAATGAAAATAAAGAATATTGAAATAAACCTTACCTAGGAAGTGAAGGATCTCTATAATGAAAAATTTAAACCTCTGCAGATATGGAGAAAGAGGTTAAAACAACATGGTAGTGACACTGCAAATACAGAGCACAGAGGGTTCTATTGTTGGACAAACCTGAAAGACTCATCCCAGAGAACTACATTTCACAGTATCAGAAGGTTCCACCTTCTTATCTAGATATGACATCTGTGAACCACATCAATGACCAATAGGCATTTTAGCCCTAAGTATACATACATGCCTTAGTGGTAATCAACAATTCTTCAATTTCACTTAACACCTGCTCAACAAGAGCCTTATACCAGAAGCCTAGCCATCTACATAGGACTAATGAATGACTGGCACTTTAGAGGATGATCTACAATCATTACTTTACTGATGATTGGTATGATATTTTCTTACACCTCAAATATTTATAGTCCTCATCTTCCATCAAACAGACATTTTCAAACATCAGACAAATTCTATTACCATAAACCCACAGCTGATCAAATACAGAGTTTTGTAGCATAGTTCCAATGAAAAAAATCACCATTGTAATTGTGGCGCCATGACTCAAGAATCATTGTGGAAGAAGGACAATATATATATATATATATATATATATATATATATATATATATTATCCAGAGGAACAGAGTGATATTTGTGTATTGTGTCCCCTTGAAATATTAGAAAGACTACGACTATGACATCTAATCGAAATGTGTGCTTAAACAAGTACTACATGATAACATGGGACAAAGAGCTATTGGTAAATAGGAACTGCTGGAAATTTGATAAATGATCTTCTACAGGGAAGAGACCCCATTTGGTTATCTAAATCAATGTGATCAGCCTGGAGGTCTTAACAGCACTAGAAAAAGCAGTACTATAATTCATGCACAACCACAATTAACTCTCTATTGCAAAAATAGTATTTCATTAAATAAAAACAAAATGCACCATCATGTTAGTGAGTTTTTTCATTGCATTACTCAATAATCTGACATAAACAGCTACAAGAATAAAGAGTTGTTTTTGGTACTCAGTTCAATGGTTATAAGTAATCATCATTGTTGGGAGCCGACTTTTAGCAGAAAGCGTCTAGAAAGCAGCTATCAACTTTGCAGCCATCTGGAGCCATATACCCTGATGACAGTCTTGTTTTTCAACAGCCTACAACAGCTGAGCACATTCTGATAAATATCTTGTTTATTCCACATAGCTTGTTTTGCTGTTTAGTGACTCCAGCTGCATGGTGCACGTGGTAAAATGTCTTCACCTGTGTTCTCCTGTTTGTGCTTGTAAATACCCAGGATTTCCTTGTAGTGGTATAGTAGCACTAGGTGTAGTGGTGTGTGTATGGTAGAGACAGTAAACAAGTCTTGACTACAGATCCTCTGGCTTGTCTCTATTCTTCGTGTCTCTTCCCCTTCTTCCCCCCACTCTCTCTCTTGCTAGACCCTGACCTGCAGAACAGAGTGGGTCGGGACTGTTTGGCCCCAAATCGTGGGCCTGAGTGGTCCTTTACACATCATCACAAGGAAGGCATGGTAACTTAACTGCTGGCCCATGGTTGTAAGTGTTTTAGTGCAACTTTTTAAGCTTCAATGGACAATAGAAGACAAAGAAATTTGGCTAACTCTAGAATTTAATATAATATTTAAAGCTGACCCAAAGTTGTGCAATTCTAAGAGTAAGGCTGATATCTTAAATGATTAATATTATAATATCTCAAAAGAGTGAAATGATCTAAGAAGTCAGCTTTACAAATGTACAAGTCTAAGCAAAAGAGTTTGCATTCCAATACTAACAAATATGTACTTCAAGATCCACTAAAAATTTGTAATAAAACAGCATGATAGTGGCATAAAAATAAAACATACAAGAAGACAAAAAGATAGAAAAAAAACGAAGAAATATCCTCATGCATTGGCAGCCAATTAATCTTCAGTAGAGATTCTAAAATCTGATCCAAAGAAAGTGTAACATTTTCATTAAACGGTGTTTGGAAGCCTGAGCATTGGCATGTTGAATTATACCCTTAACTATACCCTTAACTCCAATCCATTAAAAAATTAACTCAGGATGAATGAGACATTTAAATACTTGACATGGAACTGTGACTATCATAAAAAAAAGAATGGTAAATACTTCAGAATATACATTGTCAAGGTGTCTTTAGACAAATTTCCAAATAAAGGAGAAAATCTAAATTGAAAATCAGAATTATATAACTTAAAAAATCTTCACCACATCAAATGAGGCAGTGGGCAAAGTTTATTATAATCTACAGAGCAGAATTTTTAGTTGTAATAAAATTTATTACTCAAGATACATAAGAATAGAAACAGCATATTAGAAAATTGGTATTACATCCAAGGCAGTCTAACCTTAATATTGTCAGTAGACCTAATTAAACCATTCTCAAAAGACTTATGCATGAATAAAAAAATTAACATCACATGTTATTGGGAAATTGCAAAACCAATCCCAACATCTTATAAATAGTGAATAATGTGTGGTGAGTAGCTGTGGAATGAAAGTACTACAATTCTGATGCCTACAGCAAAACGTATACATAGTTTATTATACCACACGAGAAAAGACTGGCATGAAAATCAGTTACCAAATTGTCTTACACATCTGTGAAATCTGAATATGCTCATCTTATGGAAGTTTAAGAATAGAATTATGGTTAATACAGGTTGTAAAAAGGAGAGAAAAATAGGTGGCAGTTGATCAACAGGTTAAGGTACGTTTCCAATTGCATAAAGAAGTCCTAGTGGTCAATGGAATAATATGGTGACTAAAGATGACAATAATTAGAACATATTCAAAAGTCCATAATGCAGGTTTGGAATATTGATATTGCAAAAGTGGCTCACCTTGATTTTTGACTTCTTAAAGTAATGAATTAAGAGGAAGCCAGTGTGTATGGAAGTTCATTTAGCACAACTACAGAAGCAAATTTAAGCAAAGCCAGCATTCCAAATAGAGATTTAAGAGTGGCTCTCCAAGGCAGCTAGCAGCCTAGTGGGCTTTACATTGTGAACTCAAAGATGTGTTATGTATAGTTATTAGGCAGAGGGCATATTCATGAGGAAATCACACTCTTTTATCTGAAATCATGTTATATTGGATTTCTCTCTTCACTTTGAAATTAAAATATAATCACATTGTTTTCTCCTTTCACTCTTCCCCCTCCAACATATTTTTCGTACCTCCTGCTTTGTTCTCTCCAGAAACATGTCCAAAGCAGACACACACACATACACACACACACACACACACACACACACACACACACACACATACACACACACACACACACACACATACACACACACACACACACACAAATACTTCACAGCAAATGTCTCATGTCTTACTTTTCTATTGGTCTGAGAAAACAACATGATCAAGGCAACTGTAGAAGAAATGCTTTATTGGGGCTTATAGTTTCAGAGGGTGAGTCCATTATTATCATGGCAGGTAACATGACAGCAGAAAGTCAAGCATCACACCGATGCAGTAGCTGAGACCCTACAGTTTTATTCACAAGTAGGAGAAAGAGAAAAATAACTGACCAGAAATTATGTAAGCTTTTTAAATTTCATATTCTGACCGCAGTGACACACCTTCTCTAACAAGGCACAGCCTCTTAATCTTTCTCAAATTGTTCCATCAACTGGGACCAAGAATTCACTGGAGCCATTTGCAATCAGACCACTAGAGTCCATTTAGTGTTCAATACTTTCCACCCCAGTTGGTTATCCAAAACAAGAACATACACATATAAGTAATACTGTATGAATTTCTCTCTTATGTTAGCTTCTCCCTTCATCCTCATAAAAGAGGCATCAATGAAACAATATAAGTTATATTATAGTAATATCCATGCTTTGGAGAGACTAGATCCTTTGCTGGCATATGCTGGGTTTTTTTTTTTTGTTTTTTTTTTTTTTTTTTTTTTTTTTGTATGGTATGGTAGGAACAATCCAATTTCAGCTTCAGGGTATTTAAGCAAAAATGGAAGTTCTTCTCATCAACAATCAAACTAATGAAAATTTAACACTGTTCTCCTCAGTTGCCTCATACATATTTAATATAATAATCTGTGATGTCCTGTCTCTAATAGACTAATGCTACTTTATAAAAAATTCTTACAATTTTGTCTATTTCAATAACATGAATTTTATATAATAATAAGAATAAGGGACACACTGCTGTATGTATATTTTGTAAGGGAAAGGAGACTTATGGGAGCTAGCTGGTGATTCATGTGACTTTGTTGTTTTCCCTAAAGTGCTATGCTTTCATCTGCTCATTTTGGCTATCACACACTCAGCTAATACCTTTTACTTCTCACTCTTAGTGCTCCCAGTCTTTCTGTTTTTTAGCACAAATTCTTTCTTAACAAAAATATTTATAATCACTTTAGTAATTTCATCAAGAAATATTTTTGAATATGATACATCTACTCTGATTTACATGCTATACTATATATATATATATATATATAAAACCATAAAACACAATATTTTGTCAATTAAAAATGAATTATGATGCTTCTATTAGTTTATAATGGGATTATATTTCATATAAGTATTGGAATTGCTGTTATATTTTGAGTGAAGATGTAAATGTTCACTAAGCAATTTTTTTATTTCTATAATTACAACAGAAGTAACAAAATTTTCCATGGGAATGAATAAATTAAAATAACCAGTTGGATAATTCAAACTGTGATTAACTGAGAGGCTTATATCCTTAGATGTGAAAGGAATGGAATTAAACTCCTATAGATATTACCGGAACCTGTAATTATATCAGCACATTTTCCACTTTATTTTAGGGATCATCACAGCATGAAAGAACAACGAGTTGTGTTAACAAATACAGGATTCCTTTCCTTATTCATAATGGCTAACCATATAGCAAACAAGCAGATGATTATAGAGCTGTTCAGGTAAGAACTTTCCCATTTATAATTGTCTGTGCCTAGTATTTCCAGAAAGGAACAGTAGTACACTTAAAAATCAAGAATATTGCTAAGATACAGATCTCAATAGAACTACAAGTATGAAAACAAAGCAGTAAAAACTTTATTATTATTATTTATTTATTGGTTATTTATTTTATTCAGATTTCAAATGCTTCCCCCCTTCCAGGTCTCCCCCCTTCAACCTTCCAGCACACCCCCTCTCCTTTGTCTCTAAGAGGGTGCTCCCACCCACCCACCCACCCATTCCTGCCTCACCTCTGTAGCATTCACTTACCCTGGGGCAACAAGCCTCCATAGGACCAAGGGCCTCCTCTTTTATTGACACTAGATAAGTCAATCCTCTGCTACATATGGAGCCATGGACGCATCCATGTATACTTGTTGGTTGGTGATTTAATCCCTGGGAGCTTTGTAGAGTCAGCTTAGTTGATACTGTTGTTCTTCCTATGTGGTCGCAATCCCCTTCATTCCTTCATCAGTCCTTCCCCTAACCCTTCTATTGGGGTCCCCAGGCTCCGTTCAATGACTAGCTGTGAGTATTTGCTTCTCTATTAGTCAGATACTGGCAGAGCCTCTCAGAGGACAGCCATTCTAGGCTTCTATCTGAGAACACTTCTTGGAATTAGCAATAGTGTCAGGCTTTGGTGTCTGCAGATGGAATGGATGTCAAGGTGGGACAAACTCTGTGTGACCTTTCCTTCAGTCTTTGCTCCATTTTTTGTCCATGCATTTCCTTTAAACAGAAATAATTCTGGATTACCATTTTTGAGATAGGTGGGTAGCCCCATCCCTCAAATGGGGGCAATTCCAATCTACTACAGGTGGTCTCTTCAGATTCGAATCTCTGCTCTGTTGTGTATTTCCACTAATGTCATACCCACTGGGTCCTAAGAATCTCTCACTTCCTGGCATCTGTCGTGTATGGTTTTTTGCTTTCCTCTTGCCATGTGGTTATCTCTGCTGTTAACTGGCCTTGCTGTCTCTGACTGGAGCCTGTCTCTCCTATGAGCCTGGTTATGTTGGTCCACCTGGGATCAGGTTGTTTCTGGGTATGGAATATGGTCTAGAGCACCTGATCTGTCAGCCTACGTGTGGTAGACCTCCTGGGAATCAACCTGACTGTGTGTGGGCAGGTTGAGTGATGCGTGAGCACATGATATTCCTGGACACAGTTTTGACTGGAATGAAGATGTGTCTCAGGTAGGGCCAGAGGTCCCATGTCCTTTGGGTCCTGGGGTGTAAGGGGAAGTTAGGCTAGGTACTTTTGAAAGGGGATTCTCCTGTTAGCCTGGAACAGGTGAACTGTTCCGAACCCTCAGAACAACTGGGGATCAAGCTGTTTCTTGGTGTTGGTGGGATGATGAAGGCTGGAGCACATGATCTGCTCCCTGGTGCAGTTGCAAACCAGAAGTGCAATAAAATCTTAATACTCCAAATTTAAATGTTGACATTCTATTGTGTTCCTGCGGACAAGGCATCAGAGGCATATTGAATTGGGGTAGATTTCCTAATACCGTAGATGTTTTCATGAAATAGTAGTAATAGGATTAGCCAACTTTAACGCTGAACAACACAATGTGTATTTTTAATATTTCAAGCTTTAAAACCAAACCTGAATAAATATCAATGCTAACATTTTCAGTAAAATTCTACTGAACAATCTTAAAATAAACAAACCAAAAATTTAGCAGGTCCTATTATAGAGTAGTGATAGTAAAAACTAATGTTTGGATTTCAACTGGTACTATATAATGAAGAAAACAACTAAGAGTTTTCCCTAAAACATAAAACTATCTTCATTTTTTGTCTATTTACATTTTTGATTTCTCTCCCTGACCAAGAAGCTATTTGAATTTGATAATGTGTTGTAGAGGGAACATCAATATTCTCCATTGAGTGATACTGGCTATATTTACCACACTCCAGAGTAGCCTCATTCTCAGGATTTATTAGTGAAGGAAGAACAGGCTCCATGTTTTTTATATATATCTTGGTGTTCTTGTGTATTTTTTGTTTGGTTTTGTGATTTATTTTTTAATTTTAATTTAAATATTTGTATATAATTTGGGAAGGAGAAAGAACATGAAGTTCAGTTGGTAGAACAGCAGGAGCATTTGAGAGGAGTTAGGCAACAGAAAAGAATATGAACAAAATATATTATATGAAAAATTTAAATGAACAAATTTTAAGAAAGAAAACAGATGTATAATTCACAATGCACTGATATAAGAAACATGATAAATTAAGGAAATACAACTCACTAAGTGATTACGAGTATTAGAGATGTAATACCCAGTGACAGTGAATTAAAGGGCACACAACTCCAAAGAATGATTACAAATATTTAAATAAAAGAAAAGAAAACAGACACTTGAATGATAATACAAACAGTAGAATAAAATAATGTTATGGAAAAAATTAAAGATGAATTTGATGAAATACTCATGAATAATTCTATGTGAAATATGGAAAAGGGAAATTAAATGTCAAATTAAAAATTCCATAAAATGTCTCACTAATACATTGGATTGAGGAAAGGACAAAATATTTGCATTTGAATGTGGGACTGCTGACTCCCTTGTATGTGGGCATGGGTCCTGTTGGGTTGTTGCGGTTCCAGAGTGTCTGCTGTCCCAGTTGGCTGGAACCTCAGCTTTGGGGAGCAGAAGCAAGGGGATTTGACTGAGTTCACTCCATGAGGTGCAGGCAAAGCTGCTGGGCTCTGCATCTGCCAGTAGAGACTCTTGGTTACTGCACTCACTTGGCTGGATCAAAGTTTGCTCAGCTTGCTTGCTTGCATTGGCAGGCCTTCGCAATGGGAATGTAGAGAATTCCTCAGTGGGAGATTAGGTAGCAGTGACTCATTAGTTAAAGGCCTTCTCCAGGGGTCCCCATGGCAGGGCCCCAAAGACTCGAGAAAGTCTATGGAATTAAAGGTTTATTATCATAGTGGAAAATAGATGAAACTGGCTGTACTCCCCCTGAAACTCAGGGCAGACCTGAGTTAAATAGGGAGAGAGGAATGAGGAGGGTCTAAGAAGGAATGCTTAGTTGGCTATGCCCTCTGGCCTTTAGGTATCTCACTAATATAGAAATCTCTTGAGACTGAGGCCTGTAGTCACTCCCTCTACCTGTGGAGGGGCTGGTAGGAGCATTGTCCTATGTGACTGAAAAGTGTGAATCAATGGAGGTCTTTGGCCACGTGTCAGGAGCCTGGGGTCTGGGAGTGAGGCCAAACATCTACTGTCCCATTAGGATCTGGGGTTCAAGGCCTATGCTCGACCAGGAACCAAGCTATCCTTTTCATGGACCCACATTAGAAAAAAAAGATGGAGGAATTAGAATAATCTCTCAAAATGATTAAATAATAAGAACATACAATTATAAAGATCAAGATATATATGACACTATAAAATGATAAAAATCTAAAGTTATGGACATAGAAAGGAAGGATCTAATTCAACAAGCATAGAAATAATTTATAAGATAAAAGCAAAAGCTCTTGCTTAGTTAGGTAGAAGAATGTGGTAACTGAGCTAAATACCAGAAAATACCAGAAAATACCAGAAAAGAGACCTCCCTTATCCTACTATAACTAAAACTGTAATTACACAAAACAAAGAAAACAGAAAAAAAGAAAATATCAACATAAATAAACCAACTCATATATGAATCACATTTTCTTAGTGCTGAAGGGTGCTGTGTATATTTCCAATAGTTATCAGCTGTAAACCCTGGACTGTAGTAATTACTGGCCTAGCAAGACATGCCTATTAGTGTAACAGTGGTATAGACATCATGGATGCAACCAGTTGCTTTGGGTTGGATATCAGTGACACTCCATAAGATTAAATCCATTTCTGGTCCCATTATTAGGCCATAGATCTGTGGGTAGATAGGTCACATGCCTTAAGGGAGAATTTGATACTACTATCTTGCAAAACAGACATAGTATTAAACTGAATCTTAATAATGTCATTTTATATAAAAATTAATACTTCATTCTGCTATATGAGAGAGAGAGAGAGAGAGAGAAAGAGAGAGAGAAAGTGAGAGAGAGAAAATGAGAGAGAGAGAAAGAAAGAGAAAGAGAATTGGTAATGATGGAGATAATAAAAGATTGAAAGTTCTTAGCCCCAAATAGAGCATCACTCCTCTTACTATAAAGGCTCAGTGATCATTATGGAAGAGGAGGTAGAATGAGTATATGAACGAGAGGTTGTGGATGATGCACAGGAATCAGTTTCTTCCAGACAAAAGAAATTAGCAGATATGAACTCAGTAATTATGAAAACATACAAAAGACTCTTGTAAAATAAAGCTCTGCCAAACCCCAGAACATACAGAAAATGGGGGAGATGCTCATGAAGGACGCATTGGTAACTGCTACCTGCTAGGTAAAGGAGGATCAGATTTCTTTGAGAGAAAGTGGACCACAGTAGAGTGAAACGCCTTAAATCCATAATATATAGACAATATAAATTGAAATTTAGGGGCACGAAAATGACTTAGAGCTAGAGCAGTGAAGTAGGCTCAGATATTTTGATCATCCTGAGAAGCCCTTAAAGCAGTGATCACAAGAGTGATCATGGGACTTTGTTTATTGCCTTGCTTGTTCTTTGACTACTTGTGTTTATTGTCTTGCTTGTTTCTTGACTATTTGCATATATGGTATTGATAGTTCTTCAACCTAGAACTGACCTTAATATTTACATGTAATTAAAATGGTATAAAAGCAGAAAAAGGAAAAAAAAAAAAAAGAAAAAAGTAAAGAAAAAAACCAGAGAGAATAAAAAGCTCTGCAGTTAGGGAAAGCTGTTGTGCTTGAGAGAAACAGGGAAACAAGAGTTGAATATGATCAACACACAAGGTACAATAAAGTTCTAATAAAAAACAAGCCCATCTGAATAACAACAGATAATTTAGGAGAAACTTCTCAAAACAGGAAGTCTTTCTAAGATGGATTTCAAGTGTTTAGGGAAAACAACATGTAACCTTGACTATTATATTTATCAAAGCTATCTGCCACAATTGAAAGATAAACAAAACTTTTCATGATAAAAATAATTGAAATATTTATTACTAGATCCACAGAAGATACCAGAGGAAAGTATTTGGAATAAAGACAATGACAAATGTATCAATGAAGCCACAGAATGGAAAAAACTACATTCAACTGATACTTAAGCAATATAAGTAGAAGAAAATTCAAAACCTAAGAAAATGACAGGAATTGATATACACATTTCAAAAGTAACTTTGAATGTTAATTATCTCAAATCCCCATTAAAAAAACCACAGACTAGTAGGCTGTATTAAAAGCTAGATGGACATATTTATTTATTGCCTGTAGTGAATATTTATTGCCTTAAATTACCCCCAAAAGATTATGTTCTTAATATATTTTGCCAAAAGTAACCAAAGAAGGATCAATATTCAACTCTTTTTTATAAAATTAATATTACCCTTATATGATGATGATAAAAAAAAAAATGTATGAGATTGTTTTAGGTCAGGGCTTCTGTTCTAGGCCAGAACCTGGAAACATCCTTTATCCTGTTGGTGATTGGTGACAACTGGAGGCTAGATATGTTAGAGAAGTTTAGAGGCATTGTGTCTACCACTAAAATTTTGATATATTTATATCTTCTCTGCTTAGATGCTAGAATCAATGAGTATGCCTACCTGGAAGACAGATGTCAGGATCTGACTAAAACACTAGGGAAGACATGTAAGGTAGACTGGTATAGACATTTGAATGAACCTAACTTCTACTCACATTAGCCTAATTGCTGCTGTAAGTCTAACAAACAGCTCCTGTACTAGCAACTTGGTGGAAACTCAGCATTGTGATCTGCTCCTGAGGTAAAGGAGTGCTATTTCCTTTCTCTTAAGCTCTGACCTGTAAGCAATAATAAATTCATTTTAGAAACAACCCCCTGAGGTCCCCAGAATTCATTGTTTGAAATAAGAAAACCAAGAGACTGGAAAAAGCCACTAGACTAAAGTGGCTTTAGTGTTTGTAGAGTACGTGTTATTATTCATCTAAAGAAAGGAATCTTCATTGATCAAAAGAACCCTCCATTTTCCCCCACATCAGTAACCAAACTGGAGAAACAAAAAAATAAAAAGTCAAAACAAATAAAAAATATAGATACTAAAAGTATCAATTGAATATTGGAATGATAATTTAAAACTTCCACAGAGGACAACTCACTGATCAAGGTTGCTTTTTCTCTCAGATATACATGGATGGTTCAATATATCCAAATAAATTAATGTTTTAAATTATGTAATAGATTCAAATGCAGAGATATATTACCCTCTCATGAGAAGAAAAAAAATTGATAAAAATCTGTCAACAATTGTAGATAAAAGTTCTGAATAACCCAAAATAGAATGAATACATATACACATTTTAAAATAAATCTATATAAGGCAAAGCCATAGCAAACATTGTTTTAAAAGGTGAAATATACAACACATTTCTGTCCAACTCTGGAAAAGTATAAAAAGCTTCCTGCCCTTCTTTCACTTTTGTTCCATACAGTACCTGAAGGTTTAACTAGAACAATAAAATATGGAAAATAAATGACAGAGAAACAATTTAAAAAGAAAGAAATCTAATTATACATATTTAAAGATGATATGATTTTACATAATTCTCATGTCACATCAAAAACAAAACAAAACTCTTATTTCTGATAAAAACTTTCAAGTTGCACAACATAAAATTAATAAACAAAATCAGTGATCTTTCATGACAAAAATACTGAATAAGAAATGAGAAATAATCCCATTCATAATAGCCAAAAATGAATAAATGAATAAAATGCTTGACAATAAATATAACCAAAAGGCAAAAAGAGAAACACAAAGTAATTCTACTTCTAGACATCTATCAATTATTTGATGAATGAATAATAAAAATATAATTCATGCATAAAATGGACATTTATTCAGCATCTGAGCGAAGGCTATGTACAGAGAAAGATGATGTTACAGTACAGAAGGGCTACTGGTATATTCTTCTAGGGGATATCTGGAAACACATGTGGTTGTTTATATAGCTATAGCAATGATCCCTGAGGATTCATATGCTTGAATGTCTTGTCACCAGTTTATGTAACTGTGTGAGAAAGATTAGGAGGTGTTGCCATGTTAGGAATCCATCACTTTTTGGAACTTCAAAGTCTACTTATAGCCAAGTCCCCTTGTCTGTCTGTCTGTCTGTCTGTCTGTCTGTCTGTCTGTCTATCTGTCTGTCTGTCTGTTTATCTATCTATCAATCATCTATCTATCTATCTATCTATCTATCTATCTATCTATCTATCTATCTATCTATCATTTATCTATCTACCGCTTTGTGCCTTTAAGCTTGTAGATCAGATGTGAATTCTTGAATACTGGTCAAGTCCTATGCCAGCCTGTCACCTCCTATCCACCATAATGGTAATGGATTAACCCTCTGAAACTGGAATCAAGCCATTTAGATGCTATATTTTATGAGTAGCTTTAGTCATGGTGTTTCATCATGGCAGTAGAATAGTAAACATATAGTAATTAAGATGTTTAAATTAGAGAGCAGAACTTCCCAAACCTTTCTTTTTCTGTCCCTGAATAGTAGTTAAGTGAGTTATCATGAACAATATGCAAGCCATCTAAGATTATTTTTTTATTTTCTATACATATGTTTCATAATAATTTATTGTCATAGCATTAATTTCTGCAGGTTTTCTGTTACTTGGGCTTTTTTATTTAAAAATTACTATATTTTCATTTGAAATGAATAAATCACTTCAAATTTATTTCATAAAATAATTCACCATTGTTTAAATAGTCTTTGATGTTTCATATTTGAGTTGTTTTTAATAGTGACTGGTTTCTTTTCCTTTTCCTTTCTTGTTATTTATTTATTTTTAAGTTAGACTACAGAAAGACAGATTTTCTCATGGCATTTTGTGTACTTTGGTCTGCTAAGTTTCTTACCCACTAGAGGAAGAATTTGTTCTTCTGATGCAACTACTCGTGCTATGATGACACATTTGGTATCAGAAGCTAAATCTACACAGTTCTCAGTGAAATTAATGATCATTGTAGGAGAGACACAATTGGAACGAACACTTCATTTAAACCCTTTTTCAATCTCTTGTGTAGATATATAGCAAATAGTTAATCAAACCACAGTAGTTTAACCAGGTTATTGCCAGTGATTCTATGTAAATGTGCATTTTTTAAAAAGTGATTTCAGCTGGTATAGGGAGCCATATCTGTAATCCCAGAACATGTGCAGTAAAATCAGCAGAGTCAAGAGCTCAGGATCATCCTTACCTTCATGGTGGGTGTAACAGCAGCCTGGGATATAGGAGACTCTGCCTCAAGACATACAAACAAACAGTATGTTAAAGTTCATCTTTAGAAACTCTACCTTACAGTTTCTAATAAATATATCATAATTACTCTGCATTTTATACATTTTGTAATTATGCCCTACTGTGATTTGGTAAAATTTATATGAAATTTCTCTAACATTCCATTGAAATTAAACAATTGACATAAAAAGGCTTTATGTCAATCACTACGGGTTTGAATAGCATTTGCTATGATCCCATATAACTTGCTATTTATTTACTAGGTATGTGAGAATGAAAATTTCTCATTTGATTTGTTCCTTTTAATTATGTTTAAATAATTTATCAACCTTGATTTTATATTCATATAGAGACCACAATTTGTTTGTATTTGATTTTCCTATAAGCCAAAGCTCAAACTTTTCACTTAATAATAAACTTTCAGGATATAAAATATAGTCCTCTAGCTTTTCATCTAATATAAGAACATTCTAAACAAGTTATCAGGACAAGTTATGCAGTGCCTTTCATATTACTGGACTGATTACTTAACAGCCTATGACATGCCCTCCCCTTCCTAACTTTCCAGACTCTTCCAAGATTCTGTTGCATGGAGATATGTCAATACCTTATTCTGGTTTGGGGGATTTCTATCAACTCCTATTTCTCTTCTGTTTGTGTGGTCATAGCCTGGTTCAAGATGTTCTTGAATTTCTCCCCAATGAGCTTTTCTTTAGAAGCAATGAACTTGTGGCATAAAATGTCACTTTGTTGAGGGATATATCAACCATTTCCTTCTCTTTATATGGTTTTAAGTACAGTAGACAAATACCCATCTGCCTACTAGTGTTTTTCTGGATTATTAAGCTAAAATCACTTTAAAAATCAGCAACCAAGACAAAGGATAATATTTTCTTAAGCCAGTTTTCTATTATTTTGATAAACTTTATAGAATCCAGGGTGAGTACGATATAATACTTCTCTTTTTCTTTCATCTTGTGGTTTGTGCTATCATATCATTCTATCAAGGCAGAACTCCAGGTAAATTTTGAATCTTATTTTTCCTTAGTCACGTGCACCCATATTACTCAGAACGTATAACCTGTTTCTATATCATTTTTCCATGAGCAGGTTGCCTGGTGGCTGGTGGCTTTATCCATGTGTTCTGTGAGACTTTTTGAGCTAAAGGACATCACACTCATTACCCTTTTGAACTCTGGTTCCCTGTTTTCCTGGGACTTCATGATCTTCTTTGAAGCCAAACATCACATGTGTCCTGTACTCGGTAAAGCATGTCCTTACACGTTCTTCTCAGTTATTTTTAGAGATATTTAGACCCCTCTATATTTCAGGAAAATAATGTGATTCTTCTCCATGTGCACAGCTAATTAGAGAAAAATCAAATCTTCTCTCTTAGCCAAGTACTCAGACTTCAGATAGCTTGCCTCCTTGTGTGCACTTGAACAATTTCCTGATACCTTCTTTCTTTCTTTTCACAGAAAATATTTTCAGTATTCTATGTGGCTCTAAGTCACTAACAAATACAATTTAAGGTGACTGATTCCTTTTCTCTAGAAAGCTGCTAATAAACAGTCTTTGGTTGATCTCATTTGGATAGCCTGCATTTATTTTCACAGCATGAAAATATTTGTGACATTTTCCCAAAGCAACTGATACACCTTAGGAAATGTAAAGCAACATCACCTGTGTTTCCCACACCTGTATTATCTGTGTTTGGGCTACTCTAACAGACTACAGTAGGCAAGGTGGCTTAAACAACATACGTTTACCATGAACTGAAGGGTGAAAGATCCAATAGCAAGGTGTCAGAGGTTTAGACTTCTGGTGCAGATGATCCTTTATCTTGTGAATGCTTCCTTACCTTGTATCCACATCTATATGAGAGCTTGGCAGACACCAGACCTCACATGAAGGTCTTAAATTCCTGTGATCTAATTGTTTCAAAGTATGCATTTCAAGTGTTTTTATTCTAGTCAAAGTATAGAGACATTGAATCCCTGAATTTGTTGATGTTTTGTCTGTTGTCAATAATATATTGGAACACTGCTTTCTGTCCTCTCACCAAACTGCATGGAGAGCAGCTGCTGTGCTATAGACACAACCATAGTTGGAGGACATGCATATTTTTATAGGAGAATTATTAAGCCTGATACAGTCCTTCAGGAAAGGGAAAATGGACACAGCTGCACCCATCTCTACCAGGAAGTTTAACATCATCTCATTATCAGCCCTTGTCTTTAAAGGGTTCCGGGATTTTCCAGGTGCCAAGACTAGAAGCACACACTTTTTTCCTTCTAACTGTTCAATTCTAAAATCACAGAACCACTTCAGGCTTTGGAAAGCTGCAATCAATACCTTTTTCAATCTGCACTTTCAGTGAACACAATTTAGCAACAGTACACAAGTAAAGCATTTTCTGATCTGAAAACAATAGGGACACGAAGCTATAATGCTGTATCTATGTCTCTGCTGATATCCTGAAAGAGCAATTTAATTTTGCAGCCAGCCATGTGTAATACGAGTGTGACACATTAACAAATGGATGGCTGGTCCATCTTTCTGGCTTCCTGTCAGGATTCGGATCTCCTGATGCCTTTGGGCAAGTCGGAGGGGGTTTCAACCCATCCAGAACTGCATCTGAAAGAATTAAGGCACATAAATGTGGACTGATGAGGACAGAACTGCAAGGCAAGAAAATTAATGATCTCATAGAAAATGATATGCAACAGAGAAACAAATCAGGAGGAAATTGACATTTTACTTAGTTCCTCAGAACCATTTTAAATATAATATAGAGTATTTGAATTATTGTTTATTGAGCCTATTAAACATCTGCCAGAATTTAAAACTAAGTAATCAAATAAAGTGCAGATTCTAATTTGATTTCTGTTGTATGTGTTCTGGGTAACATGGCTTTACCATAGGAATATTAGACCTGATATAATCAACCTGAGCCTTCCCAAAATTCAATCTAGGGTAGCAGAGAGTACACAAAACATGGAATGTCTTGCAATGGAAAAGCATTTTAACCAGGACTATAAGCAGAAATGAAGTCTTTGTATAACATCTATCTAACTAGAATTTTATAACCCTGATAGTATGCAGAAAGAAATAATTCAACAAGCCTTCCTTAGGTTGAAGAAGAACTAACAAATATTAGGCTACAGACTGCAGCAGAATATACCTGATCACAGAAGAGAAGGATTATTTACTGTTACATTCCCAATAATCAAGAACATCTGTTGGAATTACAGCTATACAACTACAGGATATTTCCTATAATGTATGTATTAAGCTTAGTATACAGTATTAAAGGCTACATCTTACCATTTGTTACACATTTAAAATCATGTTTATATACTTTAATAATAGTTTATCATATTTAATTACTAATGCCAGTGACAACTTGCTTGACTGATTATCCATAAGCCATCAGAATAGGGTAGAGCCAAATGTTCTAAAACACTTACATACTGCAGAATTTATTTTTACTTATATATGTTACAGAAGAAACATGGCATGCACCTAATTACTATCATTCTCCCATATTGTTATAGTTTTCCAGGAATTTTGTATGCTTAAAATGTTTACAACATAAGACCAACTCAAAAAGATTTGACTGATGGAATTTACAAGAAGCAGCACCAAATACTTGAACATATAAACCTCAGTAAAAATCAGAGATTAAATCAGAAATTGTCAAACATGAGGAAGCTACTTGAACTATTTAGTAAAAGAATGTAGGAGTCCGTTGAATTTCTTTGTATCTGCACACCATTGTGAAAAATGTGGAAATGATACTGATTTGAAATTTGATGACTATATAAAATAATCATGTGTTGGTCATTATTCCAAAAGAGACTCATGGGAAAATAGAAACTTCAAAAAATTTGTCCCGTAACCATAAAAACAAATTGTTAATTGTTGTGTGCTAAAGCCAGCACCTCTAAAGAGAACTTTTAAATGTGCTCACAGCAACTGTAGGCTTGGTCTGGTTTACTGTTAATCAGAATATAGCCACAAGTCAATGATCTAAAGCATTTGAGTAAACTTAATGCATGGTCTGTAGATTATTATGACTGCAGACTGTCAGATAACACCTCATTTTTCTAGGTAGGACCTAGATTGTGAATTATTAACCTAGTTGTTGATTAAGTATCCAATTTTGTGTCTGAATCATATTTATATAAGCAAAGTCAAGCTATAGTAATCAGAACAAAACTACAGCCTAGAAATTTATACATCTGTGGTCAAATCAAATAAGATTTCAGACAAAATGGCACAGCCCACAGTGCTCCACAGGAAAAGGGATCTCTGAAAATTCTTAACTATGATTTTTTTTCTTACTGTCCTTTCATTTGGGATTTCCTGTTTGCAAAACAATTGCTATATTATACATGTGTTTTACATGATGATGATGGTAACTGCCTTAGTTTTTAATGTTAAAACAGAAAAAGGTTTCTAGGTGTGCTTGGGATGCACACTGAAAAATATGTTTCTCTTATATGAGATTTGATTACTCAGAGCCTGAACAATAGTGAACAAAGTCAGAACACTGTCAATAAGAGAGCTTAATAAAATCAAATCTTAATGTATTTTACTTCAATAATAAACAGAAATCTATATGAATGTCCCCTTCCTGTGGAGTACCTTTAATAGAAACCCTTCAGAAGGGTATATGGCCACCTGCAACTCCACTGTAGCATCCTATCTTGGTTGTATTCACGGTCACTATGTATTCGTGTCTACTGGGATTTTGAGCTCCTATTGCATACAATTGCTTCACAAATATAGCCTTATAGGGGCTTAAAAAATTGCCAGCAGCTAAGAACAATCATTTGTTTTGTGGAGGATCCTGATTTGGTTCCCATTACCCACTTGCTGGTTCAAAACCATCTACAACTCTAGTTCCAAAAATCTAATACCCTTTTTTGACATTAGTAGGCACCAACCAAGCATAGTGTACATATACTTCTATGTAAACAAAACACTCCTACACAGAGAATTAAATTATAACCATTTTTCTTAGTTACTCATCTATTACTGTGAAGAGACATCATAACAAAGGCAACTTATAAAAGAAAGGAGTTAATTGGTGCCTTGTTTACAGTTTCATCATGGCAGGGGCCATGACAACAGGGCTGCATGAAGCTCGAACAGTAGCCAAGAGCTCACATCAGATTCACAAGTTACCAAAATTGAGTTAGCACTAAGCAGAAATTGTATGGGCTTTTGAAGCCTTTAGGTGAGCTCACAATGACACACTTCTTCCAACATGGCATTCTTCCCACACATTTCCACAACTGTGGAGCACACATTCAAACCTAAGGGTCTATGGGGGCATTCTTATTTGAAACAATTCAATCTTTAAATGAAACTAATACAGAGTGGTAACTGTTTTTACTAAGCAAAGTCTCCACATTAGCAATTTTTTTTAGAAGACTTGAAATCATGTTGGTAAAATTAAGACACATTTTAAAGCATAAAATATTAAAATGAATACTGTATTATACAGCAATTTGCAGCTACATTAATTTCACTCGAGAATATAATTGTCATTTCTCTTGATGCTCCTCAAGCTTCAATGTGCATATGACTCACTTGTGCACTATTTATGGATTCTGAATCACTAATACATTAGGCCTGTTAATCTCCACTTGTAAGATGCCAAGTAATGGAATTTCTTTTGTGACACACTTTGAGGTGGTAAAGGGGTCAGAGTGCCTTCTTTTCTATCTCAGTTTTTATCCTGTTCTAGGCTTCTTTCTAGCTATCTCCATCCATTCTCTCTTGGATGTCTCTCTACCTATGTTTTATTCCCTTCCACTCCTCCATTTCTCTCTTGTTCTCTGTCAAAACACCAGATCTTATCTTTTCCCCACAGGCAGAAATTTCGGCAAGCATATTCCTTGTTTGAACCCTATCATTAGAATACAGCCTAGAAGTGCCAGAATATCTACTAATGTACACACTGGCTACCAAACCTTATGGCTTTGGTAGCTTCTTTTCTCCTGGTAATCTGTGGTGCATGGAAATGTGTCCTTAACCAGACAACAGCTCACATCAATTACAATGAGCCACTCTAGAGTTAAAACTCACGCAAGATTGAAGAATATATATGAAGAAAGACATGGAAGAGACAATGTAGAGAGAGTATCCAGATGTGTGTGTTTCTCTAGGCTTATGTGTTTACTTTCTCTATAGTTTGCATAAACTCTCAGTCTTCTCCCTAAAGTGTAACTCACTGGGGATGGTGGTGGCTCAGCTCCAGTAGGCACTTATTGTACCTTAAGATTTTTGGATGCTTTCTTTACACTAATTGAAAAAGCAAAGTGGCCTACAGTTACCCAAATAATTAACTTCCCAAACAGCATAATATTGTTTCATGCTTTCATGTATGCAAAAAAAAAAATCTTAAATAGTTTCAGACCATTTATAGAAAATGAGGGAAGGAGATGCTCCACCCTGACCCTGTGGCTGAGACATCAAAACTCCCTAGTTCAGAACAGTAAGCCACATAAGGATCCCATCCGGAATTTTCAGGGGGAGGGGTAAAAAAGCCAAGAGCTCAGCTCTTCATCACCTCCTAACTTCAAATGCTCGATTAAAGATCAGCCCCCAGGAAAAGCAGAAGGAGAAACAGAGATGGGATAATTTAATGCAGGCTATGGGACAGATTTTAAAAAAAAATGAATGTGGTGGATGTTTCGGTGCAGTAATTACTTTGTTTCCAAACCAAAATTCTATTGCTTTAGGCTGTGGAATGATAAAGCTTGTCCTTGAGCATGGGCAAGGGATCTTGATAAAATTCAGGTTGTAGGTTCTAAAACTCAACACAAAATTACATTTTTTCTTGCTTATTATCATCAGAGCCTTAAAAGTGAGTTTTGAATGGGGGACTCAGAGGAAAAAATGGCAGTAAAGCTTCTCAGGAAAATTGTCAAAAGAACTATTCCTGGGAGTGCATAAAACAGGACTCCCCTGGGAGAAACACCATGACTTAGGGCACTCAGGTGGGTCACTTCGTCTGAAAGGGTCTTCCACATGTGCATCCTTTTTAGTTCTTTCCTAATTGTCCCTGACAGGGAAGGTGCAGAGCAGAGGAGCCATGCTGCCTCATTTTGCTCTTGAAAATTCTGTCTAGAGTTTAGAGCCAAGACCTCAGACAGAGGTCAGGAGGGGTTACTGGGAAGAAGTCTCAGGAAATGCACAAATTCGGCCAGCTCTGATGTCAAAAGAGGCAGAACCTCTTAGGAGAAGAATGACATTATGTTTAAAGTTACAGCAGAAGAGGCTGAATGAATTTTAAAAATAGGATAATTTTCTTTTCTTTCTTAATGCTTCAAGTTCTGTGCACATATGTTACAGAGCTATTGCTTATATCCTGGGAGTGTAGAAAGGATTCACGAATGTATGGCCTCTTACCATTTCCTAAAAAATAAGTAGGACCATCAAGTTCTATGCAGGGACAGCTCCTATTATTTATTTGATTGCTATCTGTTTGATCGTTTTAAATTTAATGGAGAAATTTGGAAGACACTCTGTCTTGTCACTTAATTTTTTTCCATACACTAATGAGATACTCTGTGTTGCAGTCGTTTCAAAGAAAATTATTGCAAAACAATGTGTCAATTTTTACATTAAAAGCTTAATGAAAAGAGAAAACAAAAAATGTAGACTTCATTTCAATTTAGTTGAATTTATACTGGAATAAAATATAGAAAACTAAATTTTTTGAATCTTTAGAGTTAAACAGATTTAAACTACAAGCTCATACAATATCGATCACTCAGGAAAAGTGGAGATACATCCAGTGAACAAACAAGTGTTCCAATGGATCAGAATTTCTTTTAATTCTTAATAATAATAACAAACTTCTGTTATTATCTTCAATTTATAAGTGAGAAAACTGTGTTCAAACAGACTGAAAATCTGTGTTGAAGGAGGTAATTTCAAAACTGGAACAGATAAACATCACTGTTTCCCCATCGTCCCCCATTGTCCCCTTTGTTTTTCTAGTGTACTGATCATTTGCTATGCTCTATTTTTCTTTTGTTTCCTATTTTACCAAATGCATCACGATCTTCTAGGTTTTTAATTCTTCTAGGGTTCACTGCCTAGATATACAAAATGCACAATGAATCTGGGTAATAAATCAAAGGAATTCCTTAGCTTATATTATGACAAGCTATTATACTATCATATGCTTAAGTTACTACGTTGGTTTTGGTTGAGTAAAGAAGGCAAATGAACAAGTAAATGATACAGTAAGACCTCAAACCTGAGAGTTTAAAACCTCATTAAAAATTTCAAAAGTTCTGTTCGTTGCAATCCATAGGACAAAAATGTGTTCTATCACTTATGACTTCTTATGGTTTTCCAATATGGAATACAAGGCTGGGCGTGAAACTCATTACAAGTCATTCTATCACACTAGAGAGTCAATGTACTAAGAACTACTGCTATAAATCACATGACGTATAAGGTTTGAAGTTTCTAGAGTAACATTAACAAATATGTCAAATCTAGAAATGAAGAGTGATTGTTTTGTTTTTCCTGTTTTCTTCTAGGATTCAATTCACAGCTATTGGTTTATAATTTAAATGTATTCAACTGCAAAGGTGCATTTTCCTGCTGAATATAGGAAAATCCAAAGATGGACTTAGGGTTTTCCTTCAGGTAACATCATTTATCTACCTTAGAAGATGTAGAATTTGTCAAAGCTTGTTTAGTATAAGAAACTGTCTATGGTCCCTGTAAGTGAAGTTGATCAATTCTTATCCCTTGTGTGTTGAGCATTTGGGAGATAAAGAAAAGATCTTCAGTGACCCAGACATACTAACCTTGTATTTAAATGACAGTTTGAGTAACTTCTTTCAAGAAACATAATTTAAGATGGCATTTATATGCTGGATTTGCTTACATGGATTTCTGTATGTAAAATTTCACGGGAAGACATGCCACTCTTTTGGGAGGAACTGGTCTCCAAAATTTGGTGTGTGGAAACATTTTGAATTCCATTACATTTATTATGCACCTTGAATGTCTGAGTTTAGGGTGTTTCTGCCTTTTCTTTATGTATATACTCACATTTTTCTTTATGTCCTGAAAAACAAACAATAAATTTTGATATTCATTTTCTTAAAAGGAAACTTTGTACTTGATTTTTCATTGAACTGTTTATAGAGGCTCACTATAAGCCATAAATTATGGGGTAGAAATAGTATTGGAACTGGACAAACCAGTTTCTGCCATGTTTTCTCTAAAATTATTCTCCTTGATGCCTTAGGCATACCTAATACATACATTTGCTTGTAAATATTTTTACAGTAAGTTGAACTGACAGGTCATAAAGCTTGCACCACTTAGAGCATCCCTATAATCTTCTAAAATCTTTATACTTTACTTTTTATCATTATCTAGATTCTTTATTTGCAACATCTTATTAGACACTTTAATATTTGTCAGATAAATGGATAAATCATCGTATCTTTAAAGATACTTTGGATATCATGGATAAATTTAGTTATCTTTTAAGACTGTGATTTAATAGGAATATTTTCATGTTTGCATGCTTTTCTGTTCTTATTCACAAATTATTTTTGTATTATTTCTACATTGTTTAATTTGTATTCTAGACTTTATTACAGTGCTAACATATCTGTGATTTTTCCCCGAATTTTACCATCTTTACTATTGACTGTACAGATGTCATTCTCATTTTGTGTATGTTTTAATAAAAATTTTTATGCTTAAAATTATAAATTATTATAGTTCCATTATCTTGTAATTTTCTTTATTTTTATTATTTGTGTTTGATAACCTCATATATGACTACTATATTACATTGTTTCTACAAAACAAGGAGTAAATCATCTGTGTCACACGGTGAACAACTACTGTCTGTTGGAGAACTCTTCACACTGATCGTCAGAGTGGTTCCATTGGTTTACAATTCTACCAACAATGAATGAGGGTTTCCTGTCTCCTGCATTTTGTGAAGCTTTGGTTTCATAATGTTAGCAATAGTTTTTGACTGTGGCAAGAAAAAAATATCAAATTAGTTTTTGTTTGCTTTTCTATACTTGTGTTAGGTTTTTACCGCAGTGAACAGATACTATGTCAAAAGCAACTCTTATAAGGACAACATTTAATTGGGGCTGGCTTACAGGTTCAAAGGTTCAGTCCATTATCATCAAGGCAGAAACATGGTGGCATTCTGGCAGGCATGGTGCAGGAGAAGTTGAGGCTCTACATCTTCATCTTAAGGCTGTTAGCAGAATACTGGCTTCCAGGCAGCTAGGTGGAGGGTCTTAAAGCCCATACCCACAGTGCAACATCTACTCTAATAAGGCCACACCTCCTATTAGTGCCACTCCCTGGACTGAGCATAGACAAACAATCACATTTGCTAAGAATGTTGAACATTTTAAAGATATTTTTTAGAAAAATGAGATCATCCAATGTATTGGTAAGTGAAGGGAATTAGAAAATTTTATATTTTCTGTTAGAACTTGTATTTTGACATAATTTCAAATGACAGAAAATTTGAAATTTCAGTTCAGCACCCCTCCATGACGGAGAATACACATGATGTATGTCACTTTTATTGTGAAATATGTCTGTGTGTATTTTCTGCATATAGAGATGTTCTCTTACAGATAAGCATCCAAATGAGATTAACTATTCAGACATTGGAACAGTACCACCAGGTAAGTCTCAGATCTTATTCAAGTTTCACCAGTGCCTCCAGGAGTTTGATTTAGAGCAGACTACTCATTTACAATCTTGCACTGAAGTGTCTTGTCTCTCTGGACCCCTTCAATCTGAAAAGACCCTCCATTTCTTTTCGATTTTAATGGCTAATACTTTTGAGAGCTTCATGAGGTCATTTTGTAGAAATCCCTTTAGTTTTCTCTTTGTTTTTCTGATTGAATTTGAGTTATTTATGCTTTCTTGGCTAGATTATGACCAGAGTGGCTGGGCATTTCTCACTGTAGCCTACTAGACAGCACTTAATTTTCACTTGTTCTGATGATTCTCGTTTGTAGAATATAGTTAGGATTGACTTTGTTTCTGGGAGGATTCTTTCCTACGCAGTTATTTTCGTCAATAGTTAATGAGGACTTTTGGAAAGCCACATTGAAACTCTGGAGTTCGGCATCAGATTTTAATAAATTCATTTAATTCTTCATACCAGGATAGGCTCTTGGTTTCTCTTTCTATTCAGTAGAGAATAATTTGTTATCATTATTTATTATTATTGACAAGTTTCCCTATGTCTGACTGGCTTGTCAATCACTGGATAGCCCAAGTCAAACTTATGACAGTTTTCCTGCCTCAGTTTCCCAGGCATGTATCATCCTGGCATCTATTATCATTTTGATACTCAGTGGTCCCTGAGCTCTATGGGTATTGTGATTTTTCTTTTTCTTTGTTTGTTTGTTTGTTTTTGGTCTTGTTTTGTTTTGTTTTTGAGACAGAATCTTATGTAACTCAGGTTGTATTGGAATTTTCTGTGTTACCTTAAATGATCTTGAATACATGATCTTTTAGATTTAATGTCCCTAAGTGCTGGCATTACAGGCTCATGCCACTAGCGTACACAGCCAGTGGAACATGTTTTGAACACTCAGTTACTTTCTAAGTCAGTCAGTCTCATTGTCATCAGCAGTTTCTCTCCAGTTTCTATTTATATTTATTTTGGGGAAAAATATTTAGAAGAGATGATCTGGGCACAAGACACAATTATTGCCATTTGGAAGTTGTATTTTCTAGTTCTTAAGGATAGTGAAGGAGCCTATGCATGCATGCCCACACACATACACACACACACACACTCAAACACACACACACACACATACAGAGAGAGAGAGAGAGAGAGAGAGAGAGAGAGAGAGAGAGAGAGAACAAAAGAGAGAAAGAGAGAGAGGCAGACAGACAGACAGACAGACAGACATAGACAGAGAAAGACAGAGAAAGAAACAGATGCAAAAGAGAGAGGCACACAGAGAAACAGACAGACAGACACATACATAGAGAGTGTCACATAGAAATTGTTTTCTATGTCTAGTCCTTATTTATTGGTTGCCTTGTGTTTATGAGTTGACTTGATAATTCAAATTCTAGCTTTATCTTCCAGTTCTTTTCCTTTCCATACTTATTTCTTCCTTTACAAGTGAAGAAATAAGTATTGTCTCTAATATATTTACTTATTCCTCTTTCTGTGTGTAACCTGTGTTTGTTGGCATCTCTTTTTCATTACTCTAAATTTTAGACATACTTGATCTCTGAGCAATTTCACTCAGCATCGGTACTCATGGGGGATTGGGTGCTATCATGCAGTATTTTTCGTATCCTTCTTCTCTAGCACATGGGTGTCCTCCTCAACACTGCTGCCATGTTCAACATATAGGCACAGATGCTGCTGGAGAGGTAGTTGAGAGTTCTACATCTAGATCAACTGGCAGCAGAAAGAGAAAGTGACACTGAGCCTGGCGTGAGTTTCTGAAATCATTTTTTTAATTGGATATTTTATTTATTTACAATACAGATGTCATCTTCTTTCCCTATTTCCCCTCCTTAGAACCCCCTATCCTATACCCCCTCTTCCTTTTATACCATTTTGACTACATGCATGTATTAAGGTCAGTTCTAGGTTGAGGGTCTAGCAATACAATAGATGCAAATAGTCAAGGAACAAACAATACAATAAACACAAATAGACAAAGAAAAAGCAAGGCATTAAACCAATTACGTGAACTGGTTTAATGATCACTGTTTCTAAGGGCTTATCAGGATGACCAAAGTATCTGAGCCTACTTCCTATCCTAGCCCAAGGTCATTTTCATATCTGAAGCCTACTTCCTTGTTCTAGACTAAAATTTAGATTCCTGCCTGAAATTACTTATTTGTTCTGGCCTAATATTTAGATTCCTGCCTGAGATTACTTCTTTGTTGTAGCCTACAATTTAGATTCCTGACTGAAATTACTCCTTTGTTCTAGTCTAATGTCAGATTCCTGCTTGAAGCCTATTTCCTTGTCCTTGGCCAATGTCATATTCCTGCTAAGCAGCCCATTTTCTTGTCCTTGTCCCATGTCAGCTTCTTGCCAAGCAGCCCTGAAAGCTCTTCATCTCTCCCCCTTTTCTATTATTATATAGAATGAGGAAATGCAGATGCAGAAGACAGAAGACACCACAAGTTCTTTCTCATCTGTGGTCCCTAGCTCCAAGTCTTTAGGTGTGAGCATATAACATGGAATCAGGGAAATAAAAAGTAGGCTCAGATATTTTGGTCATCCTGATATGCTTTTAGAAATAGAGATCACAGGAGTGATCACTGGACTTTGTTTATTGCCTTGCTTGTTCTTTGACTCTTTGTGTTTACTGTCTTGCTTGTTCCTTGACTATTTGTATCTGTTGTATTGCTTGTTCCTCAGCCTGGAACTGACCTTAATACTTTCATGCAATTAAAATGGTATAAAAGCAAAAAGGAGGGGTAGGGATGGGATTAGAGGCTTATGGGGGGGCATGGGGGGAAGGGGATAACATTATAAATGTAAATAAATAAAATATCCAATAAAAACTCAATTAAACACAGAGTTAAAAAAATAAAAAAGATATAGACTAGCCAATAAAAGCTACAATGCCATGCATGAGAAACTCTCTTCTGAGATATAGGTCAGAATAGTCCAATTTACTCCCAAAACACTACAGTCTATTGCCATTGACCTAGTTGCCTTGTAGAAGTTGAAGATTAAGTCCCTGTTATTGAAGACATGTGCTTGAAGGCTAGACACAGAGCAGCTCAGCTGAATTTGACCTGAACACCTCTTATATGTGTTTTGGAATGTGCTGTATAAGCTACCAAGAGAGAGAAAAAAAGAGTTTTCCTACTCAGTTGTGATATCTCTGAATAACAGCAAGATTTTCTAAATTAAAATGGTACTTATTTCTTGACAGTAATGAAAACATAATTCACTTGGCTTAAGATCCAGACAATGAGTTGGAAATTATACATAGAACTGTAAACTTTACCAACTACTTGGGGCTAATGAGGGCATAAATTTTAGAGGAGAACTAGTTAGCACCACTTTTGCAAAGTAGCATAATTCTCAACTGCACATACCATATATCCACTAAGAAGTATAGACCACAAACCTCACTAAAGTAGTTTTGTTGTGCAACAGAGACAAGCTGGCATTCCAAAAAACAACTGCTCAAAGTGCAGATTACAACTGATCATGTGGAGTCCAGTCCTAGTAAATACCAAATGCCACAAAGAATTATAGGTAAATAAAAATTACCAAAAGCAAGAAAAGTAGGTGTCTAACCATTGATCTGATCAAGGGGTTCCCAGTGGACAAGTTACAGATAAGACTGAAGGAGCTGAAAGGGTTTGTGACCCTATGAGAAGAGCAACAATACCAACCAACCAGAGCTCCCCAGGGTCTAAACCACCAGTTCAGGAGCACATAGGAAGGGACCCATAACTACAGCTGTATACGTAGGGGAAGATGGCCTTGTCAGGCATGGGTGTGAGAGGAGATCCTTGGTCCCATGAAGGCTGGACACTAAGTATGGGGGAATTCGAGGGTGGGGAGGTAGGAGTTGGGGGGTAAGTGGGGGCACATCCTCATATAAGAAGGAGGAGGGGAGATGAGATGGGGGTTCCTGGGTGTAAGGTGGAGGAATGGAGTAAGGGGATAACATCTGAAATATAAATATAATATCTAATAAAAAAATAAATAAATAAATAAAATCATATATCAGAGTAGAAGACATGTATGCTATAATGTAGCCCGAAAGCTTAGGCTGGAATAAAGATAAAATGCCAAAATACACACACACATAAAAAAAAGAAAGAAAGAAAGAAAGAAAGAAAGAAAGAGAGAGAGAGAGAAAGAAAGGAAAAGTAGATGTCTCCAGCAAGGAGAAAACAATTTATTGTTCAGTACCAAAAAATTAGTCTTGAAATCATGAGGCTTCAAGGACCATTGAAGAGACACAAAAGATTGTATTTGTGTGTGTACGTGTGCATGCGGGAGTGCATGCGTGTGTATATGTGTGTGTGTGTATATGTGTGTGTGCCTGTGTTCATATTTTTGTCCCTGTAATGACAATTAAAGAAGAAAAGGGAACAAATTTGAGAGGAAATAGGAAGAGTTGGAAGAAAAAAAGTGAATGGGAGGAAATGATGTAATTGTATTTAAAATTACAAAAAAATAATAAATGATTCTTTAAAAATACATTTCTTAGATATTTTTATAGAGAGAGCTAAAACAGAGAAGAAAACTTTCTGGGCTCAGTCCAAGCCATGTATTCATATAGGTTAGGTATAGCTCTCATCTCATCACTTCATCTGAGGAGGTAAAAGTCCCTTTTACGGTATTTTTAATTACTTTTTTTTTGTAATGTGTTATCTTCTATTTTTCTTGAGTATAAATTGATGGGACTTTGTAGATCACATTTGTGTGACACATGGGAGTTGTCATATCCGTTTTCATTATTTATGTCATTTGGTTATTTTTGCGTGGCCTAGTCATTTAGGTAGATGTGTAAGATATAAAGAGGCATCAACAGGGTCTTGAGACTTATATTACATTTTTGAAATGTAATCTATTTCTTTGTCATGATAGCAGGAGTTTTAGGCAGCCAATAAAATCACATGTATAGCGAGAAGCAGATGGCAGAGTGCTTGAGCTCATCTCTATTTCTCGTTTTTTAGTGTAGACCCCTATCTCAGGCAGTGGTGATACCCACATTCAGGATGACTCTTACCGTCTCATTTAACCAAATCTTGCTAATCCCTTACTGATATGCCTGAAAATTTTTTTATGTATTTTAAATTCTGTCTATTTGATAATCTAAATTAACCATCTCTTTAGGATTATGTGACAATTGCACATGAAGTAAATTCCAAGCACCATTCCTTTGGTGTCAAAGATTTCCACCATCAACTTAAAAGTATCACATTCCCAACTTCTTTTAAAAACAAGATTTTTTTCCATATATTTTTATGTCCCAAAGGCTTATTGATATACATAACACAGCTCTTACCTTAAAGAGAATTGTCTTCAGTCAAACAAATAGTGAACATGGCAGAGCAACCTAGATTTTTGACATATTAAACTGTATGATCCAACATGAGCTGAGTTCTAAAACTCCTGCTACCATGACTACCATGACTTCTAGACTGTACATTTTAACTATAAAACAAAATAAAATCTTTACATCCTCAAGTCCATTGTTATATATTTTGCCATAACTACATAACTAATGTGGAAAATTCATCCACAGAAGTTGGTTTATTGTTCTGATAAAATTAACCATGTAGTTCATATTGCTTTGGTTTGTTTGTCAGAATTGTGAACATAGAAGTTTAAATTTCAGGCTAGAAAATCTAGAACATTTAGCTGGAAACAGATAAATTAGTCATCCTGGTGGGAATACAAAGAACAAGGATTCTGAAAGAAACAGACAGTGGACAAGCCTGTCTCATGTGGTTTCAGAGGAGAACCATACCTAAATAAGAATGGAGCTAGAGGGCATTCATGTTATCTTATGGAAAGAATACGTGAGCATTTGCCTATGTCTTCAAACTTCATCTATGGGTTATCTTAGTAGACAAACTGATGAAATTGCTTAATTGAGAAAATGTCAAGATAGGATACTATTCAAACAGAGATATGGATACTGTTCGGTGCAACTATACAAGAGCGAGAAACACAGTGTAAACAAAAACTAAAAGAGAAAAATAAACTACAAATGTATCATATGAAGAGAAATAAACATAGTAAAATTTTGAAAATTATATTGAGAAAGTGGCTGTAACATCTAAACTGATTAAGGCCCTCGAAAAGAATCTTGGCTCTGTGTTAGCACAACAGAGGTATCCATAGGATAAAACTCATGCATCAGAAATTCAATTTTGTGGAACTGTAGTTCTATTAGAAAACAAAGACCCTATACTGAGAAATACTGAAAGGTCTGTTTCTGGAGAGCATCTAGCCATAAAAAGCAAGTGTAGTTATAAAGAAATTGGTGTGACTATAGTATAAGGGAGGCTGTTTTTTTCCTAAGCTTGCAGCAGAACTTGGTGACAATATCCCAATGACAGTAGTCTCACAGAGGTGAAAAAATAAAGAATTGAGGGAGTTATGTAGTCTATACTAGGGCTCTAGACACAAACATATCAGAGAGTTAGCAGTCCTTCATAAAGGATCTAAGAGGCCACTATGTGAGGTTGTGAAGGTGAAACCTAAGTTACAATGCAGAACTCAGAATGTTGGAAATTCCAGCATCATCAGATATTGTCAGAAGAAAGTAAGAATGGAATTAATCAAAGGGTGAGATTATATGTGCAGAAAGTAGAAGAGGTGGGAAAAATGTATTACCAAAGGCCTTTGAAACCTAGACAACTTCATCATGAGTTCTACACAGCAGTGGATATGGAGGTTCCAATGTAATAGTCTTGTTTCAATCTGATCATTCCTTGCCATGTGCTCATTCTTCTGTTGGAAATACATAATATTTTTGTTTTATAGACTCTCACAGTAAAAACTATATTAGCTTAGTTTTACATTGCTTGGTAAAAAAAAAAAGTGTTTCAAAAAGAAATTTGGGAGAGAAAAGATTTATTTTAGCTTATAGTGCACCAGAGTAGAAAGATCAAGGCAGCTGGAACTTAGAGTAACCAATAACAACCACATCCTGAGCAGAAAATGAATCTAACTTCTCTCAGCTTACTTTCTCCACTATTGCACATTTTAAGATAATCTGCTTAGGAAATGGTACCACCCATATGAATAGAATATCCTACCTCAAGAAGCATAATCAAGACAATCTTCTGCAAACATCCTGTAGCCTCAACTCCACTTTCACTAAGTAATCTTTCACTGAGGCCATGTTCCAAAATGATTCTAGATTCTATCAAATTGACAACTAAAACCAATTATCACCATCTGTTGGGATGAACAAAGACTGGGGAGACTTTGAAGATGGATTGAATGGATGGATTGAATGGTTTTTTTTGTTGTTGTTGTTGTTTTGTTTTGTTTTATTTTGTTTTGTTTTTCATTGTGAGATGGAGATGGACCAATGGAGATACAGAGTAGAAGCTTAAGGCTTGAAGGTGATGTATTTGTTTAGGTCAAGTTGACCAAAGCGAAGTCATGAGGCTTACTTTTGATTACCATCTTCATAAAATTTGGGCTCACATTAAAACCATATCTCCAGATATGCCTGGGAAGGAATTTACAGATAAATGTAAACTCTGATAAGAATAAAATCTTAAATTTGAATATCATATTTCCATGTCCTGGAGTGTTGAGCTGAATATAAAGGAAAAAAAATTATCTGGGGGTAGGCATTCATCACTCTCTGTGCCTTGACAACAGATCAAATGCTACAAGTTCCTACCCTCACAGTTTCCTACCATGACTATGTCCTTAAGGGAAGAGCCAAAATAAACTTTTTTTTTTTTTTTTTTTTGGTCAGGAGATTTGTCGGAGCATGTGCACAAGGAACACTATAATGTATCTGATAATTGGATTGTACCTTGTTTCTAATGAACTTTATGGGTATCAACTTGAATTTTCAGCATTGGATGCTTTTGCAGTGGGTCCGATTTCATGATTTGAATGTAAAAACTTGTGAAAAATAAATTCCTATTAGTTTAGGTCACTCAAATTTTGGTGGTACCTTTCAGTGGTCACAGACACTGATAATGATGATTAAACTTATGCAAATGAATTTAGTAGAAATCACTATTAGCATCTTTGTTAATATTAATACCAGTAAATACAATGGCAGACTGAAAGAAACAGATTGTATAATCATTACTTGATAGTCTACCTTTTAAAAATATTTTTGTCAGATATAGTTAGCATATAGAACAAAACCTTGAGAGGCAACATCATCATATCATGTGACTCTTTTGTCAGTCACAAAGAACTTTGTAAATCTAATCAGTATGTGTGCTCTGTGTTTCTTACAGACTTCCATGTGTTTGCCATTTCATTATCTATTCCATTATTTTCTAATTAATTACTATGTCTTTGGGAAAACAAAATAGAAAACTAAAATAAAGTAAAGCAGCTGAAAATTAAGTGCTTAACTAGATGAAAATAAATATGTAATGGTTTGACTAAGTGTAAGGATATGGGATTATTAGAAAAGTGCTGAACTGAGACTTTTCCAAGAGATATTTTAAGCTTTTCTTTCTTTTTTCTTCATGCCAAGCAACCTCAGGCAATTGGGACTCATGAGTTTTCATGATGTGAACTGCAAGGCCATAACTTAGTAAACTAAAACATAGCATATGGCAATTAGTAGCATGTGGTTTCCTTTAAGCTATCCATTTGGCCAATGTCACAGGAGCACCTAAATTCCTACAACTTACGATAATTTAGTATGATGGAGAAGATCCAAGTCAGAGAAGGGTGTTGCAGGGAAGAATTCTTCAAAGTGCAGCAAGACTTACAAGATAGACAAGCAACGTGAGCTAGTAAATGATGCACATTAGTGCTTCAAGAGCATTGCCAGGGAAGAGGTTGTTATTTAAAGAAGCAAAGACTCAATCTCAAAGACTCTGCAAAAGTTCTTTACACTTATTACGTTTTAACAAGCTCATATACCAAGCTTCTTGGTATTTGTTCTTTTTTGGAGAAGCTTAGTAACTGGGAATTGTTATCCTACATTTACTTTCTAGAAGACTGTTTTTGGTTAGATTATATAGAAACAATTCGTACAAGAACCTGAAAAATACATCCTTTATATATTAAGATATAATGGCTAGTCAAATGATACAAAAGAAGTCTATTCTCCCCTCATTAGCTGGAATTTTTTTTTCTTTTTTACATATAGCATAGTATTTAATTTTTCACAAATGCTTATATAGTTGCTAATATAGATATAAATATTTTAATTCCATTTCAAAAATTAGTTACAAAGCTAAGGATACAGCAATTGGTAGAGTTTCTAACATAGTTGAAGCCCTGGGTTCATATCTCAGTCTCCCAAAGGACTAGACATAGTGTACATGCCTGTAATGCAAGAAATTCAAGGTCAACTTGACTAAATAACATACTCAAGACCTTGACTACCTAATATGCTCAAGACCAGCATTGGCTACATCAGACCCTGTCTTGAAAAATTTTAAAGACTAAAAAAATTTGAGTTCACTTCAAAGTTAATCCTAGTGATTAAGTTTTAAATAATTAGCAAAAAAAAAACTATGCAAGCACACTCATTAATATTATCCATTAGTGTTGAAAAATGTCATATCAATAACCAAAAACAAAGAAATTTAAAATGGAAGACTTCAGTTTCACTATTTACTTTACCTTGTTACTAATTCATAAAGGAAATTGATGGAATTTTGATGCAGCATTATTTCCTGACGCCATAGTGCTAGACATTGTGCTAAGAGCTTCCCATGCTTTTCTTTGCATTTTTGCAATGACTTTGCTGGATTGTCTGCTCACTATTCATCTTCCACTGCAGCTATTTTTCCTTAGATAAAAATTGCCTTCTTAAATTGACATCTATGTTTATGAAATCTGTTCATTTTACTGATACTTTATTAAATAATGGGAGCATTACAACAGAACAGTACATAGAAGGTGATGAAAACAATAGCTTATAAAACCCTGTATACATACATAGTGCTGATAACTTGCTGACGGCCTTATTTCATAACTTCAGTCAGAGAAATAAAATTACTTACATTCCTCAAATGAAATAAACACAGGAAAATCATTTATATTTGTGGCACTCACAAAGAGTGCCCATGGTTCTTATTTTATTCCATTTTGTAGTTTAGAAAGCTGACTTGCATACCAATGATCCTGAGAAAGCAGTACTTAGTGTCTATAGGCTTTCCACATTCATTATTGATGCAGTATTTTCGCTGTGTTTTTCTTTCATTTTCAGAGTTGCACACCATCAACAAAAAGCTGTACTTTAAAGGGTCATCAGCATAATTGTGATATTAAATATATCTTCTCTAAAATGCTTTCAATTTTCATTAGTTTTTTAAAAGATCAGATTCTAAAGATATGTGCTTACATTTTTCTCATTATTTACTGAAAATTTACCGACCACTAGTTTGACTTCAGTTATAAATCAAGATATTGTAATGTAGACAAGTAACTTATAAACTGTAGAGAAGATAAATCCCAGTTCTTACTCTACTTTAATACAAAGTATATATTGAATTATAGAGCAAAATAATTTCATAAAAAATAAAATAAAAATGATTATATTGGGTTATATAATTAAACATTAATATTTAATCAATGTGTAATATATACATTTTACAAATGTAGATATGTGTTCATATATATATATTAATCCTGTCCCCTATATAAAACATCCCTTAATATTATTACTTTAGTTAAATTGGAAGTCTGTTTCCTTTGGTCATTAAATTGTTAAGCAGTTAGAATCAAATATTAATCTCATTTAATCCAGGTTATTATCTCTATGAAGTAAAGATATTAAAACCTGACAAATGTCTATCATGTAATTAGAAAGGTACTGTAGTGGTTAAATATATAACATAATTTCAGGAAACATATCAGCTGGTAAGACAAGCCCAGCCCATGAAATTATATCAATACCAGATCTAAGAAAAAAATAAATAGTAGTTTTAATTAATTGCCTCCTGTGTGACCAGTACTGTTAATTAGCTAGCTTGTCTTATTTCACAGAATACATGTAACAACAATAACAACAAATGTCAAAAGTACTCAGGAGAAAACAAAGAAACTAATGGTCATGAAGGATTTGGACTAAAAGGGTAAAGTGGAGCCAGCACAGAAGGCAGGGTGTGACTTTAGATGAAGCACTAGGTGTGGTTTCTATTTAGGGAAATGTGCAGAGTGCTTTAGAGCACAAATTCTTTCTTTAAAGATCTCCTCTAATGATGAAGTAATGGGTACTATTCTATTTCTGTGAAGAGACACCATGACCAAGGCAACTCTAATAAAAGTAAGCATTTAATTGATAACTTGCTTTCAGACTTAAAATGTTAGCCCATGATCATCTTGTCAGGAAGCAGACAGGCATGGCATGGACTGTAGTTGAGAAACTTACATCATAATCTGCAAGAAACCTGCAGCATGAGAGAGAGAGAGAAAAAAAAATATATATACATACATACATACATACATACATAGTGATGGTTTGTATATATGCTTGGCACAGGGAGTAGTACTTTTAGAAGATATGGGAACAGCAAAATAAATAAATAAATAAATAAATAAATAAATAAATAAATAAATAGATGTGAAAGAAAAAAACCCAAAGAAGTCAAAGTCAACAAAGTCTTATTTTTAGTCTAAGAAAATGGCACAGAGAATCCACCCCACTGTTTTTACAGTGTTCTTCACACACTTAATCACATGCTGGTTCACTCCACACACGCATAAATAGAAACCTTCCTTTGAGTAAGTCCTTATATTTTAAGCATTTGTGAATGTTTCACATTTTCAAAAATTATTAAGTGTTGTTGTTCTCAGTTTAGTGGGATGTGGCTTTGTCTGAGGTAGAGTTCAAAAGCAAGAAAATAATAATGGAGAGACAATGAAAAGCATTTTTATCTTCCCTGAGCTTTCTTTGCAAGTTCTGACAGAATTGGGACTGCACTAACATAAGAAAATAATCTAAGTAGAATGTTGGCTCAAATAACTTCTCTCCAATTCCAAAGAATGCTTTTCTCCTGTCTCAAATTATGAGTATCAGGTACTAGTATTCCTACAAGAAAAACAACCACATGTCTAGAATTACACATTTATTGAATTAAATCTCAAATCATTAATGGGTTTTTTGTTTTGTTTTTGTTTTTGTTTTTAGAAAGTCTTTTAAAAATAAACAGCAATCCAGAAAGTTTAAACTCAATATTTTATATTTCCTTCATAGCAATCTATGCTATCCTTCTTGCTTGAGTTATCATGAAATTACTTTTGAAACAATGTAAAAGAACATACATATAAATATCATATTTATGTACAGTAGAAGAATCATGAACTTTATTTACCTTAAAGTTTGCACACATAAGCTGAGTTTATTGATCTATATATTTAAGTCTCCAGGTGAGCCAACCTTTCTGGAACTGAATGTCTGAATCTACATTTTCTCTTAAGCAGTTCTATAATCTACCTAATAAAACTTTTAGACAAATGAAGCTCATTCTCTCTTTTCCATAGCTGTTATATTTTCTTCAAAAAATATCCTTTAATTTCCCTCCTTTTTACATTCTACATTTGATTATAGTTAAAAGCTGAGAAGTGATTCCCTATATTCTTTGAACTTTCCAATGTACCATGTATTTGATGTGCTGTGTTTATCCTGCTTTTCTTGTGATTTTAAGTAGTTAAAGATTTTTGTTACTGATTTTCTTTACAAAAAAAAAAACACAAACAAACAAACAAACAACAACAACAACAAAAAAAACCCAACATTGCCAGCATATGGCTGACTGTTCAGTAAGATCTTTATGTTGTTATTTACTGTTACTTTATTAAATGAATACTTACTTAAGTCAATACATTTATACTGCCATGCAAGTTCCAACAACTTTGATTATGAATATCAATAATTTTCTTCACTATAACACTACTAAAGTCAGACTTCATAAAACCATCAATGTTAGTTGTCCGTGTTAGAATTCTGACCGCAATTCAGAACAGACCATTCCAGACCACACGGTTCCAAGCGGGGAAGGTTTATTCAGGAGATAGGGCAAAGGTTCGGGGAAGAAGGTAGAAGAAGAAAGAGGAAGAAGAGAAGTAGAGGCCCGCCATGACCACATGGAGAGAGAGGAAGAAAAGGGGGAGGGGAAGGGGACAGAGAAGCTAGAGGTAAGAGAGTAAGAGGGTAAGAGAGAATAAGAGATTAAGAGAGTAAGAGAGGGAGGATGGGGCAAGCAGCCCCTTTTATAGTGGACCAGGCCTACCTAGCTGTTGCCAGGTAACTGTGGGGAGGAGCATACCTGGTTGTTGCCAGGTAACCGAGGAGGTGGAGTTTAGACAGAATACTAAGAATTACTTAATGAGTTGAAGAAGTACAGCAGAAAGAAAATTTAACACACCATCATACATAAAAATGCTTTATTTTTTCATCGTGCAATCTCCTTGTTTTTTTAATACTACAGAAAAACAGAAGAATTTAATTCATACATTCGTACTTAAGAAAACAAAATGTAAGAATATTTTATTTTCACATTATGCAATCTGCACTATGTTTATTAAGCCTTGTTTACTTAACTGTGTACCCTGAAACCAGCCACTGCTACAATGTCTCATTGAGTACTTCTTGATACAATGTTGAAACTATTCCTTTCTAGTGTCTTGATTCCCGTAAAAATGTCAGCATCATATATCTCTTACCTGTGACAAGCATATTGTAAGAACTATTCATATTTGAAATAAACCATTGAGGATATGATGCTAAAAATAGAGAAATGAACACTTGAGTACATGTTCTCCACAATCAAATGCAAATTAAATACTGAAGCTAAATTTTCCATTTAAAATATTTAATGTGGTAACAGTTGAAAATGAAGTATAATTTGCTAAATATTAAATTCTAAAAAGTCTGCCATTGCTTTAATAATACATATTCAGAGAATAATTATGCAGCTTGATATGATTGGCATTATCAAGTACCATTTTGCATTCATTGTGAGTCATCTTTTGTGTAGTATCTATACGTATTATCACTATTTTTTATTGTTTCTTGTGAAGCCATTTATCTGCAAATGACAGGCAGCATGTGGACAATTCTTTCCCCTAGTCAGCTTTATTAAATTTCGATGTTTATCGATTAGTATTCTATAAACTCTCTCTCTTCAGTTGATTTTCATTACGTCATCAGTCTCAACTACTTCTGCCCTTGCTGCAGGATTTGAATAGCTGTTGTCTGCACTAGAGCCTCCCTATCCCAAAGTCATGCCAGAATTTTTACAGAGAGGCACATGGCCTTAGGCAAATCATTAGCATCCATGTGTTTTCTGATCTCCATTAATACAATGGGAATTACATGACCTTCCGCTACCTACCTATCAGACCAAATTAGGGAATAGCCTTGATAGTGTTAAAATTAAATCTCTAAACAGGTAATTTGTGTATAGAAGTTGTTTACAACTGAATTTTTTGAAACCACACTTGTATATAAAACAGCAAAACAAAACAAAAAAGATGCCAACTCTGAATACCATGAAATTTATACTTAATTACTTTATAATTATTAAATGAGCTAACACTGAAGTTTAACAGATTTTGTAAATTTTTATGGAGTTTGTTATTGCACTGATAAAACACTCCAAATTTACTCTTTGAATACTATTTATTGTTGTTAAGTTTAGTGATTCCCACAGAGGTGTTTTGCAATAGATTTACATGGTTAAGGGGATTTGTGATGAAGGACTCCACTGTCCCATGGGAGATAAAAAAGATGTATCACAGTGTGGTACAACACTGCATATAGATGAAATTGTTCTCTCTAAGTAGGACCACTAAGCTTTTCTTTAGAACACATTTTAATTAAATAGAAGTGTCAAAATCATTTTTACCTTTATACATGTTTTATATGTGATCTCTCCTCTCTCTCTCTCTCTCTCTCTCTCTCTCTCTCTCTCTCTCTCTCTGTGTGTGTGTGTGTGTGTGTGTGTGTGTGTAGATCCTTACTCTGGATATGCAAGCACATGGAAGCCACAGAATGACTAGTAATTTTCTCCATCTACTACAATGTGGGGACCAGAAGTTAAACTCAGGTAATCCAGCTTAGTGACAAGTTCCTCAACCTACTGATTTCTCTTACTGGCCCTAAAATTATTTTTTTTAATAAAACATAGGGGAAAAACTTCACTGAAATTTTTTCTTTCAAAAATGGAAAAAAAATAATGATATAACTCTTGTTTCTCTTTTGTTTATTTTCTTCTCTTGATCCTTTCTACTTAAAAGATCACTTATAATAAGTAATAATTAATGGTCACAAATTTTATTCTAATTTTTGGGTTCTTTATGATCACAGGTTTGTAAATGAGCCAACTTATCAAAAGGAAAAAAACAAAACAAAACAAAACCAAAATGAGATCTGTGAAGCAAATTAACTGGGGGCCAAATTTAGGCTTCTGAACTCATTTCATTTACACCTCAGCTTGGACTTAAGCCATTACCACAGCAGGGGAAAAGCAATGGTTATGCACCAGGCCACCAACACTTCCACACATAAGATTTGCAGAATGGCAGAAATAATGAATGTAATTAAAACAGCATGTAGCCAAGAAAAAATAATTAGTATATAAGTTGGATGGCTCTAGGAGGCCCATGACATGACAAAAACATTTTTAATAAATTTAATGTATTTGAAACTAGTTTAATTTTCATATAAGTGTTTGTCTATCCTAACATTTGATAAATAAATGTCCTTAAAATTATTTTTAAGCTTTAGCCTTAAAGTGTTTTAAGTAATAATAATAATATCCACTGCTAATCTTGCATTTCTTCAACTTACTCTTGAAATTATATCCATAAATTATTTGATTATTATTTTCAGAAGAAGAGAAAATGTAGATGCCTATGGCAAAAAATATATTAACAACAAATTATAAATTATTAGTTGTAATCATGCAGGTTTTAGCATTTAGTCACTTTATTCTTGGAACAAACATAATATACAGAAGGAAGCAAAAGTGCAAAAGAGAGGAGTAGAGGAATGGAGATGTGTGTGTTTGTGTGTGTGTGTATGTGTGTGTGTGTGTGTGTGTGTGTGTGTGTGTGTGTACATATATAAGCATGTATATAGTACTAATATCATAGTTACATATTCATATAGATATATGAGTCATATATGTATAAATAGTCATACATATATGTATATGAGAAAAAAGATTTAGCTTTTACTAAAAATAGTTTTTCATGATATAGTTAGCCACCACTAATAGCCATGTTAATTATTTTAAATTACAAAGTAATCAGTATGTTGTTACAATTTAAATTAGCAGAAGTTAGTATAAAGGTATATAATATATACTTTCCCCATTCTAAAAGATTAGAATAATTGAGTAACATATTTTTAAAAAGTAAGAAATCTTTTACTTTCAAATTCAAATTATTTTATTGTTGTATCTCCCAATATTCTTCAAAGAAGCTTCTTTTCCAGTAGATTATAATTAATATGGATGTTCACAGGTTGTCAAGTACAGGAAATAAGAGACCGTATAGTGCTACTCTCTGAACCAAACATCTATAGCATATCTGCTTCCTCTGAGGAACTATGATTATCCTAGAGAAGGAGGAGGGAAGGTTGTAAGACTGAGATAGAGTGGATGTCTGCGACAAAAACAAACAAAGTTGTAGGACATAGTAGAACAGTTGCTTGTGGTTGTATGCACAGGACCTGCACAAGATCAAGCCATCAAAAATTTCAGTATCAATGTAGGTGTGTCTTATAAAGTCCCACTGCTAGTTGAACAGCTAGTTTTGATTGATGGCTGCTGGGGCAGAGTCAGTTTTCTCCAAAGATTTAGATTTTCAGAGGCTCCTCGTGTTCATGGAAATGGCCATACATCTGTTACCTGTGCACATGCAAACAGTACTAAGTGGAATCATTGTGGTCTTTAAAAAGCACATGATATTAGGCAAAAAAAAGTGTCTGGCAAGCAGGGAAAAAATTAAGGAGCATGAAGTTAAATTTGATCAAGATACTATATGTATATACATGTATAAAATTCTCAAACAATATAAAAAAACATAAATAAGAAAAAGTCCTTAGAATCAACAAAATTAGAGTAGGAACCAAATACCAAGTAGATTGTCACCAAGCCAAACAACCAAGGAGAAGGACAATGGATCTGACATTTCAGGCAACAAATCTGTAGACAGAACTAAGCAGAGGAAAAACATGAACAAGAAAAGGAAGTAATAAGTCACAAGGTAGATTTACTTATTACTTAGGAGAGTGATAATACCATGATAGAATTATCAGTAGAAAATATTTACTTAAAGGCTGTGAAATTCAGATGATAGAACAATGTACATGAGTATTTCAAGGTGGGAAGTGTTTATAGATTTTTTTTTTAAATAAGAGACTATATAAAAGTAAATTATCAAATATACCAGGTGTTAAGAAAGAAATTTGCTAATAAATATTATTTCATGAAACTCAAGTATATGAGTCAAAGTTTTACATGCTAATTTAAAAGCTTTTTAAAATAGAGATTCTAATAGGCAGGCATATTTTTAAAGTTCCATGAAAACATATATCAAATCTTTAGTATGGTAGCTAATATGTTTCACATATTTCAAAACTGAAAACCAATAGATTCTTCCTTTTTACTTAAAATCTGGTCACTTTTATACGAGACTTTTAATACTTTCTGGGGAAAGAGAGGGAGGGAGATAGAGAGGAAGGGGGACAGAAAGGGGAATAAACACAAGGAATGAAAGAGATGCAAAGGGAGAGAGAGGGTAATCTAGGAGAAGAGAAGGTGAGAAGTCAGCAGGAAGAGAAGGGAAGAGGGGAAGGATGAGGGAGCAGTGAAAGTTTGAAGAAGCAAAGGTAATGAGAAGAATGAGATGGAAGGGGCAAAGGAGAAACAAAGATATAGGGTGGGAAGAGATTGAATGAGAACATGGAAGAGAGATGGAGAGGACATGCAGTGTGTATGTAGAGAAGATGGGAGGACAGATAGGGAAGAGTGATAGGAGAAGAGAAAAAAAGGAGGCAGGATTGTTTTCTTCTTTTTAACTTATTGACTTTACACAGCTTTGAACCAACTGAAAGGTTTTCCCTGTGGAATTGTTTGAATGAGCTTAATCTGTGAGCATATGAGGGAAGGACTCCTGGATTCCTTTTTTTTGTTTTGTTTTGTTTTGTTTAGTTTTGTTTGTTTGTTTGTTTTTTGTTTTGCTTATTGTGTGAGAAGACTCAAGTCACATTCACAAAATCTATCACTGGGCAGCAGAACCTGGACTGTGGAAGTACAGAGGTGAGATTGGCTCTTGAGTGCAGACATGACCAGCTGCTTCATGTTTTTACCTTGGCTTTTTCACAACGACAGACTGCAGAGTAAAACTGTGATCCAAATAAACACCCTCTCTTCTAACTGGTCTTTAGTTGTAAAACTAGGACCAGAGAGAAAGGGTGCAGAGAAGAAAGGGAGGTAGATGAGGGATAAAGGGTGGCTTCTCCAGGGAGTGCAGGGAGGAAAGAAAGTGGGAATGGAAGAGGATGGAGCAGAAGGGAAAGAAAACTGAGTCAATGAGAAGCAGAGAGAAAATAGTCTACTTAAAATTACAAATATGAATTAAAATTTTCACAACTTTCTATCTTTGACAAGTGAAATTAATGTTTTGTAACCATTTTTAATCAGCTAAGTTCCAAAGGAGACTGAAAAGCAAAGAAACACGGACTATAGAAAGTGATTTACACATGACTATTTCCCAGATGTTTTTCATAAATTGTAGTTGTAAACGTAAAATGAATGGCCCAGTCTCCTCTACCAATGTAAGGTTATGAACCGCCCTACCCTTAAACAATACAGGTTATAATGTCCAATTTTCTGCTATCTTGATATTCACAATGAGACCTGGTGAGCCATAATATTAGACAACTGAGCATCGAAAGCATGGTATAACCATTAGGAGGGAGCATTGAAGTCATATGACCTGACAGAGTAGAGTTGTCTTCTGTTCTCTAGTGTTGCAGTGCACATATGCACGTAGATTTTTCTGTAGAGGAGTTTTAGTCTAGAAACATGACAACTCTGGCAAAGGAACATGTTCAGAGACCTTCCAGGTCTGTGTGATCCAGGTGGAATGACACACCTTTACCACTGACATGAAAACTGACATGTTCTCTGCAAATATTTAATCTCAAACATTGAAGGTGAAATTGTTTGCATTCCTTCTATCCTACTCCCACCCTTTCCTGACAATAGCCAGTTACGCCTGACTCAATGAAAGGGGCTGCTTGCCTCCTTCTCACTCTCTTCTCAAACTCCCTTGTTCTCCAAACTTTTACCTTCTTCCCTCTGTCACTTTTCTTCCCGTTCCCCTCTTCATTCTCTTTCCATGTGTTCATGGATGGCCTCTGCTCCTCTACTTTTCTCCCTCTCTCCCTCTCTCCTCCTCCCTTTCTCCTTCTTCCTCTCTCCTTCTCTCCTTCTCTCCTTCTTACTTCTCTCTCTCTCTCTCTCTCTCTCTCTCTCTCTCTCTCTCTCTCTCT